>OX454415.1:26394839-27018227 GCA_949715475.1 Microchrysa polita | reverse complement strand
TTTTGTTAGGAAAGTCAGAAGGAAATCACTTTTCTTAAAGTTGCCGAACCTGGCAAGTCAACTAACGGTTGGACTGAGGCTAAGACTCCCAGTTTGGTGTTTCCTGGCTAAAGCTTTGCAAGTGAGTCTGACAGCTATAAAGTTTATCTTACATGCATATGTCGTTCGAGTTCTTAAAATAGTTTCCCCGATATAGCTTATTGAAAAATCTGCAGATTTACTCAACCTAAACGTAAGCCTATACCTATGATCAATGTTAGCTATATTTAGATTCCGAGGATTAGAGATATAGTAAGGCAGTCTTTTGTCGTCATGATATACACCCAGTAACGATCTAGATTAGAGTATTAGAGCCAAACAGAGACTTAGGCCGTGTTTTTTAATCACTAAACCTACACTATACGGGGTAATTTTCATACAAACGCTAACCTGTGACTTTATTCAGGTTAGAAATTATATTGCTATCCAGTTTTAATGAGCTTTCCAAAACTCGCCTAAAAGTATGCAATCCCAATTGTTTTCTAGTACGTTTTCCAATGGGTGAATTTACATTGTAAGACGAAACCGGACGGGTAAACTTGCAAAACAAGAACCATCGTTCTTACAATGTGAAATGCACAATGCTTGTCTGCTGGCTACTACTAAAGCTTTGTTTGTGCTAATAAACGGACGGCGAGAGCTTTTGTAGTGGCCAGCAGACAAGCATTGTGCATTTCACATTGTAAGAACGATGGTTCTTGTCTTGCAAGTTTACCCGTCCGATTTCGTCTTACAATGTGAATTCACCCAATGACTAGCTAAAATTAAATTTTAAATTTAAAAGTTCTAAGGTTTAGTTTACATGCAACGCACAAGTGTGTGCAAAAAAAAATAGTTTTTGTTTGTAAATTCATGTAAAAAATTTTGTACGTTGAATTCTTATTCTATCAAAATTATGATTCATACATAAAAATATGTTTTCATTAAAAAAAATTACATTTGAACTTTTGCGTTTGTAAAGTGAAAATGGGGCTTTAATATTTATGAGCAATGTTTTGAAATTAATGGCAATGCCTACGTGACATTTTTGAAATTTAACCTGGATGCTATCCTCGATAGTTTTTTTGCGCGTCTGGGTCAGCAAACCTGCCCCCGATGATAAAAAAACACGGCCTTAGTAAACTCGTAACCCTAAAAACTTCGCTAACGATATTCGTCAAGGAAAAACGCAAAATTCACACAAATTCTGTGTATAAAATAACTATGCGGTCATAGTTGGCCTAACTCATGGGCGTAGCCAGAAGGGGGCAGGGAGGGGCGCCTGCCCTCCCCTGCTCGATGATTATGGTAAAAAAATTCTTACGGATGTAAGAGCTGAGCTTTACGATGCTTGAAGGCGTAAAAATGTGAGTTTGATTCCAGGCAATCTCTTTGACTATTTGTTTTCAATCGCAAGTGGAATATACAGTCCGAGAGATAGCACTGAATATAGACGAGTTATGTTCTAAAAAGCTGAAATTGGAGGCCAGTTGAATGTAATCAGAATCACCAGCAAAACGACAATCCCGCAAATGCAGGATAGTTGAGTCCGAAATGTTTGTATTGGCGTTTGTCGTGGGTAAACATAGACTAAGCCTAAGACTTATAAACCTTAAACGAGTGGCTGTGTGCGCAACAATTCCCAGTTAGCTCTCTCGATAATATGTTTGTCAAGAATACTCCTGGACCTAGAAAACAGCAATAATCGCCCAGCGATCATCGCGCTACCCCAATGCTAGGGGAACCCATTATTTCAAATTCATAGAGTTCACAGTTACAAATTCTTCAGTAACATCGATGTGCAAATGGACAATGTAGTAATGCCGTTATTGCTCCAATCGACACAATGGATGGGGTTATAAAACCCAACAGTTGCGTATATTCCGCAAACATGTTTGTCATTTTGATCCCCTAACTGCCATTCTGCGGATAAGAAAACATCTCCATGCATACTCCAGCGAGTTGCGGCACACAGAGTGCATTTCGAGCCGGTTTCCAACAACAATGTTTTTGTTGCTTTGTTTAAAACATCTCCAGTTCTTTTCGTTAACATATTTCACAACGGCAGACAAAGGAAAAGAACCGGAGATTATCCCTGATCCGCAAAATGGGGGTTTTGTAACCCCACCCATTGTGTCGAATAGAATAGTGATAAACAGTGACGTATTTCACACGAGATTATCAGAGAACATTGATTCCAGATTAGCAAAATCGAATTCAAACAGCCAATTCTCAACACATTTTAAAAACTTTCCAGTTGATGTCAATGCTCTAACAGACTGAGGTAGCTTATTGAAAAGTCCGCAGGAGGATACTTGAAAATAGTTACGGAATGCAGTGATACGTAAAAATGGAATTGCTACAACATACTGCAACTTTCTACGGAAATTATAATCTGATACTAGTCTGAAATTTAGATTTCCAGATCTTGCAAAGAATATGTTTAAGACTTTGAAACAGTACAAATGACGCACTGGAAGAACTTTCAAATTTCGGAACAATACAAAACTAGGGATATCTTTGGGGTTGATTACATATAATTCTTATCACGTTTTTTTTTGCAATATAAGAAGTGGTTTGATTTTATTAAAATATGCACCGCCCCAACAAGCAATACCATATTGCAGTTTTGAGTGAAAAATACCAAAATAAATTTTCTAAGCAGTTCTTCAGAACAAAATTTTTTCGAGTAATAAAAGTATGTGAGAGAACAACGAAAATATTTTCCTTATTCTTCTGTGTGGTCCGCAAAGCATATAATTTAGAATCGAGGGTTAGTCAATTCAAAACAATTATCACTGCAAGTCAGTGAACCATTAAACGAAGATAGTTGTTAGATGTAACCACAGCAGCAATCATTTAATTTAAACCGTTGACTATTCGGACCATGGAACCAAAACTGAGCATTTATTCGGCTTGAAGACGATAAACTGAAAAACATGAAATTAGTTTTGGAACTGATGGTTAATCGATGCTGAGCAAACCACATTGTAAATAAATTAATATCCCAAATAATAAAATAATATCGCATATTAAGTTTAGTGCACTTTTAGATCCGTAAGTGCAGCCTACATCATCAGCGAAGGCAGTTAGTGATGCCTTGAGATTTTGGAAAAATAACGACTTAATATATACAAGGAATAAACCAAAACAGAGCCCTGCGGAACACCGAAGAACATTTAATTCGCTTCTATGGTTTCGCCGATTTTAACTCTTTGTGATCTATTACACAAATATGATTTGAACCAGTTAAAAAAAAAAACACGGAATCCTGCTTCTTCAAGTTTTTTTTTCAGAAGGTTACTATGGTTAACCATATCAAACTCTTTCGTGATATCAACAAATAATCCAGCCGTGAGATGGTTTTTGTCAACATTTGAAAATACTCTAGAGCTGAAGTTAAACCCAAACTGTAACGGACTGAAGAGCTTGATAGAAACCAGAAAAGATACTACACGTCTTTAATGAGTTTTTCAAATACTTTACTTATAGCTGGAAGAAGTTAGATGGGACGATAGTTACTCATATCGTAAGGCGAGCCCTTTTTGTACATAGTGGAACCACATCAGCACATTTTAGAGCATCTGGAAAAATTCCCGCAAAAACGCTACGGTTGAAAATAATTGCCAAAATATCCACAATGAAGCATCCGATATTTTTTAAAACGATATTTGAAACTCCATCAAAGCCACAGGCATCAGCATTTTTTAGGGATCCTATTACATACTTTCAAGATTTCAAAGGAAATGATTGGTTCAAAGGCAAAACTAGAACTTTGGTTATTAGAACTATTTACTAGAATTGAGAGAGCTGCAGCCAGAGGAAGTAGGTACCTGATGATAAATTACATCCTAAAGAAGTGAAGTAAGCATTGATCTCGTTATCGATTCTGTACTTGTCTACAATTCTAGACCTATCGATTCGTAGCTCATTATGTTTATTGGTAGGCACCGAATGGTTCAAAATGCTGTTGATAACTTTCCCTTCTGATTTTAAATTACCTATAACATAACTAAGACGGTCCTTAAAGTAGGACCTGTTTGCGGAACACGCAACTGTTCCGTTTTATAACCCCACCCGATGATATTGCGTCAATCGAATTCGGCTAAAATTATGCGACTTTTAAAATGTTGAATTAAACACTACGCAAAACAAAATTTCATAGTTCATGTTTTGCGTATAATAAAGGTTTTAGATCTCTTGGATATTTTCAAAGGTGTTTGATAGCGTAAGCGACTTTGACTTCTGGGATGGCTCAACAATTTTCGCGATTTAAATAAACAACTGCGTTGGTTTTCTGGTCTATGGTTTGAATTAGCATTTTTGTTTCCTTAAATCGAAAAATTTCAGTCTTGGGAACACAGTTAATCTGAGACAAGGAACTGAGGGAGTGCTAGATTGTAGTTTCCAAGGTTGAATACCCTATAAAGTTTCGCTTTGTCGTCACAAAGTACAAATGACGTCATAAGAAATATCATATGAAATTGATGGCTTCCGTCAAGATTCAGATCCCAAGCCCACATTTTATTAGTATTCACCACATGAAGGTCCCTCCCGGAATTTAATAGAATTTAGCAGCATTCTGTCTGATAAGGATAAATTTTGTGCAAATGTTTTACAGCTTTGTCTATAGAAAAGGCGTTCGAATGTGTTGATGGTGTCGTACGAGGGGCATACCAAATAAAATAATGTTCGTCATCAAGGAATCTTATCTGAGAGCATAAAATGAAGTTTAACACAAAGGTCCTTTCAACCTTTCAAGATACACAGCGCAGTGAGACATGGTTGCATTTTGTCACCTATTCTTTCCCTCATACGCTAATGCTCGTATATTTTTTAACGTAAAAAGCAAGACAAAATTACCGAAAAATCGTCGTTAGACAGGACAATGCTAGTAAAAAGCAGGACACAACGAAGGACAACCAGAAACACAAATGCCTCTGTAATATTTGCGTAGCTTTCGAATTTGTCAGCAATAAGCGTGGAACTCAAATTGTTTCCGTGTAGTTTGATCAGAGGAGAATTTTATTTAATGTCCTCACATATTAGCGACAAGACAGTTTTTGTGGCATGAATTTTCGATCTCTTACGATGTTTTAAAAGTCATCAGGTTCCCGCTTGCCACCCTGTACAAAACCTTGCCATAGGCTAAGCTTTGCAGCAAAATCGGATTGCTAGAAAAAAAGGTGAATGCAATATGGGGCGACAGGAATCCTTGTGACTTTTTTACAGGTGAGGGGTTTTGTGCATTTTAAATTCTATTTACACTCCATCTTTGCACGAAAAAGTATCATTACACACATACGGTCTCTTTGACCGTAAAAACTCCGCCGTTCGATCGGTCGCTATAGAAATTGTCGCTATATTCATCAAAAATTACACTGCAGGGGCTTCATAAATCTTGAGACCCAGCAACTCCGTCGTTATAGCCGATACATCGTTTTAACCTATGTCGTTATAAGCGATATCCATACTGTATTTATCAAAAATGCACCAGGAATTAGTAAAGAGCAATCAATTGGCGATCGTGGTCGCGTCTGGGTACCTATATGAATCTGCGCTGAACATAATGTCCAAAATTGTTATATAGCTGTGCTGTTTTAAGCTGTAATAATTGAAAAACAGATACAGATCCCCTCTCTTGCCGGACTTAGACAATATAAAATGCTGACTGTACTCATTCAAACAATTTATTTGTAAATTTCTATAAAACTTAATTGTAGTTTTCATTAAATTTATTCGTCATTTGGTGAGATGCCAATATGCTGTTCAAAAACAGGACAAAGCCGGACAAAAGCAGGATTTTCGAGGTTTTGGCAGGACGGCAGGTTATGGTCGAAAAAGCAGGACTGTCCTGCCAAAAACAGGACGGATACGACAATTACTCATACCCATTAACATCAGCGCGCTTCAAAGTCAGAGCCAGAAAAAGATATCAAATTGTTTGATCACCCGCAAGCCTGCAACACCTAAACTATACTGACGATATTTTCATTAAACACTTAGAAATCGATGCACATTATTTTCGAAGCGTAAAATATTCCACAGCTTCAAATGCAATGAAAAAATAACATTTTTAGAGTACCCATATACTGCCCGATCGATTGACCAATCGATCTCGCACAATCCATCTGACACTATGCAATTTATCAGGCAATATGAAACTACAGTCTCCCGGTCCACACGACACAACACAACATAGCGAAAATTATGTATATATTTTGTGGCGATGGAAGAGCGACATACATTGCTACTTTTGATGGAGAATGACCGACACAACTACAAGATGAAGAATGACCACCGGTTTATGTCAAAAACAGCAACTGAAAAGACATGATTCTCATGACAGATTGTATGAAAAATTGCATGACAATATGTACCACACATCCAATAAAAAAATTGGATTGGATGGTCACATACACCTTACAATTTATCGAGCAATCAACAAATTGCTTCAATCGATTGGCAGGTCTATGGGGTCTCTTAGTCCAAAATACATATGCCTGAAACATGTCTCAGCTATAGGATATTTTTTTGGCACAATAGATTTTTTGGTCGTAGTGCAATTTCTTTTAGGTTACTTATCCTGATTAAATAATATTAATAGAATATTTTGAGCTCGGAAAAAAATGAAAGGCATTCATTTTGGAGATTGGTGTATTGGACGTAAGTTACAGAGAGATTATCGGGTCGTGAGTGACTGTTAAAAATTGACGTAAACCGCTTTGTGTACGGTGCGCAAGAGAATTTGTACGCTAGTTTCCGCGTCTTGCTGAAACGCTCTAATTTCTAATATTTTTAGTTAAACAATTTTTTTTCCTCAACTAGGTATTTGAATTTGGTAAAATTGATAGCAATTTTACCGTTATCGTGTTTTAAGTGGAAACCAAGGAAAATCACAACTTGTTCGTTGTATTAAATTTGACTACTGCCTTGGTCAAATAATGTAAAATTTGGCTTCATTTCACATAAAACTGACATTTGCGGTTTCACATAAGAATTTTGCTGCCAATTTACAAATTTTCAAACTTAAAGGGAATTTTTAAATTAAAATTGGTTATTGAAAGTTAAAAAAAATCAGAACGGTAATCTGCAAAGTTGAACATAATTGCTTCAATTTGTTGGCTTTCTAACGGTGTATTTTGATATTTTAGTCTAAGGTTTTAGAAAAACACACTTTGAAAGCAAGAAGACATTGACTTCTGAATTAAGCAAAATTGCAACATCGTAATATGTATTCAAAATTCTGTTTTGCTCTAAACATGATAATTAATTTAAGTATTTGTTTATTTGTATTTCGGATACATACCTTACAAAATATAAATACAATTCTGCTGCTAACCTTCTTTTCGAACCTCCTCCACAGGCAGTTTTTAGTTAAAGAGTCAACTTTCCTTTCCTTTCCAGTCTTAAATAACACGTTAAATCGTCAACCTACCGCTTACCCGCACTTAACGTATAAAAAGACAAATCAAAAAGAGATCTCCATCTCATATCGTACACCAAAAGAAGAAGCTTCCACCATTTATTATCCTTATGTGC
Source organism: Microchrysa polita (assembly GCA_949715475.1). Classification (NCBI taxonomy): domain Eukaryota; kingdom Metazoa; phylum Arthropoda; class Insecta; order Diptera; family Stratiomyidae; genus Microchrysa; species Microchrysa polita. Next base: position 27,010,667 of record OX454415.1, on the reverse strand, counting down.
AATATCTTAGACGAATGAGACGCTTGCATAATCATCCACTAGAGCGCTCACTTTCAGATCAAAGAGAAAATTAAATATAATTTATTCTCTAGAAATTACTGATGTTTAAATTTTAATTTTTAATGAAAACTGAAAGAGCACTCTCGAAAACTGACAACTTTTAGCGGCTAAGTACCGAAAAGTCACTTCACATCGAAAACGGAAATGTCAACGAGCCAACGATAACGTGAAGGGAGTCACAGTCGAATCCGCTTTTCGTGTTTCACCACTCCCTAAAGTGGATGACGGAGACGACAGAGAGCACAAAGTGCATGGATATTTGCATTCCTCTTTGATATCAAAAGTCAACACACGCATCTCAAATCTACTTTGGGTCGCTCTCAACGAGAATAGGATGAGCCTGATCCGGACGTTTCAATAGAGGGAGTCAATGTGAACATAAGTAAGGAGGGAGAGACATGGTGTAATTTTAGAAATGAAGGTTAGAGATCTACTATACTTATTGTCCTTTTATAAAAAATAGGACTATTTGATCTAAAAGCGGTTTGGGTCATCGGAATATACTCTCTCAAACGCTTCTCGATACACACTTTTTTGAGGTGAATGAAGGATATGACAATTTTTCAATTGTCTCATGTCCAGCGAAAACAGTTCTCTTTACTAAAAATCTATTATTTAAATCAATGTTTTTGATTTCGTCGGATTTTTAGCGTCATTCTCTTCCAATTGTATTCCAACCGTGTATTACCCCCTTGCGATGCAGCATTCAATGTCAAATTCGCGAATACATACAGTACAACAAAAAGACGAAAAATCATACATCCATACGAGTTTTCCAGCGAAGCGATATGATGTTTTTTTCTGTCATTGACAAAAGTATGAAAAGGGGACAAAGTAAACCTCGCAATTAATTTTCAAGAATAGCATGAATATCGTCAACAGATGAAATGAATGACGAAGGCCACAATGAATAGTAATAAATCAAAGATGAGCGAATATATTCAATGGCTTCTCAATTCTTTGCTCTCGCCCGGCCCGTGCCTGCATCATATCCTTGCGCCCGTCCCCAATATATACAGACACGCGAGACGGACGTGCATGGAGGTGTGGGAATTTAAGTGATGCTCTAAGGAATCACAGATTGTACCATTATTTGGATTCAATAAGGCGTGCACTAAATTCGGATCACAGAAATAATAGAGAGAACAAGAACATAAAATTCAAGAGTCGAATAAAGAAAAATCCTGTCGGAACTATATAGACCCCTTGTACTGTTTGGATTTTCTGTTTTACTGTCGTCCTTATTATGATTGAAGTCAATAGAATCAAGTGGTGTCCTGGAGGAAACACTTGATATGATGTCTTTGAAGTTTACCGCCAATCTTGAGTGTCCACTTGATCATTTATGATTATTTTTATATTGAAATTGGACTAATTAGACTGGTTGAGGTGAGGTGAACTTATTTTTAATTTTGAAGTGATAGTTGTATCCAAAATTCTTATGGTATGCATTGAGAAGAACTTCAATTTTATAGTAGTATGTCACTGGAGCGTGATCAACTCCATAAAAACTAAAGCGAAGCATATTGTTTCTGAGGAAAAATAATCTTTCGCTATTCCACACAACTTATTCTTAACAACAATGACTACCCATTCAGACTCAAAATAAAATCGTAACAAAATGTGACATAAATCCTGCTTTAACGATTCAATATTCCTCTGAAATCACCCTTATCATTTGACGTTACACTTTTATTTATCCACTTGACACCCCAGGCGAGCTTCAAGTAAAATTCAAACAAGTAAGTTTGTGTATGTCACACCTCGCACATAGTCGTAAAACGTAAACTAAGTAATGTTGGACGAACATGAGAAATTGGAATTTTAATCAAACCCAAAACATAAGTCATGAGAACATAAGGAAGGAAATCATTGATGCTTGCACGCAATGAGTCCACGGCAGAATAAGGAAGGGACTCGACCAATTCCAAACCACAATATACAAAGCCTTGACGCACAGACCCTTCGCTACTAAAAGCACCCTATACGAATTACGAAACTAATGTGTGAAATAGAGGCTTATACTGCGGTATAAGTTTAGTGTAGTGTGAACATGTAAGGTTCCGAGACGCTTGAGTGAGTACTTGGCCAATTGTCTTAAATTCGCTTGATTAAGTGTCTTACATGTTGATAATTCAATTATCGCCCTGTAAGATGGCAAATTGTTTTATATGAAGAATTTCACAGAATATGCGTCAAGCATGTAACATTATCGATTTGAAGTAGCTACTCAATTTGTCAAGTTTCCTGCTTACGGTTAATTAGTGGATCAATGTAAGTTGTGCGGGATAAAAATTATTTCAGTCATCCAAAAATGTCTCCGTACAAAATTTAATACATGTTCATGTCCAAAGTAAAATATATTCAAAACTATTTCGTCACTACGGCCAAAAAAAAATATGTATTTAGTTTTATATTTTATTTACATTTATAAGTTGGATCATTATACCCTACCCTATCCTATACCCATAAGATCAAATGGTATAGGGCAGACATAACAAACTCGCGGCCCATGTCGCAGTGCGAAGGAAACACATATATTTTCTATACAGACATGTTCCTTTAGTCCATAGTCGATACTAGGGAAGTAGAACCATTCAAATTTTTTTTTAAATACGGCTCGAAATCGATACAAAACTACGATCGCTGAGCGATCATCCCATGAGTCGTCTCTACGAACACAAACCTTAAAGGTACGTTGTGCTAGACGCGGCCGCACGGCTGCGACTCGCTCATTCCATATAAAAACTCGTTTTTAAAATGAGAGCGAAACGAGTTTTTATATGGAATGAGCGAGTCGCAGTCGTGCGGCCGCGTCTAGCACAACGTACCTTAAGCCTCGTATTTATCGACCTTCACTAAAGGATTCAAGCAATTAATATCATTAGTATTTTCATTTCAGTATTTTTTTTTAACCAAATTATTTATTTTTACGAGGATTTTAGCTCAAATATAAATTATTTAGGTTTAAAATTTTAGTCCACCCTTCATGCTCCTTTCACTTAAGACAACCTGGAATTTAAGAACTTCCTTGTAATCAAGTGAACTTTGATTTCAAGCAAACCTTGCAAATGCCCACAGCCCACCACACTTGAAGTCAAGGTAGCCACTTAAGTTACCTAACTTGGGTTTTTATATTTAACTTCATTTCAAATTACTGTTTTTCCTGTTAAATTTACGGAAACAAAACTTATGTGTGAATGTGTGAACTTAGTTAAAGCGAGTGTCAAAAAAAAATCGTAAAAAGTGAAAAATTATAAATAATATAGCTTCCATCAATTCCGCGACTGAAGATCTCCTTGAGTAAGGGTTGCAATGACTTAAGGTCGGCTTAAGTCAAGGATGCATTCAGATACGTTTTTGAGTATTTGTATAAGAATTTTCCGTCCCCTAAGAGAGCAATAATGTTGTTCCTATACAAATAATTTATATTGGAACTAAAATATTCGTAAAAATAATTTATTTTGATGAAAAATACTGAAAATTACATTTTAATCCTAAAACTTAGGCATTCTCGGCTAAAAGTCGCATTGAGTTAAGGCTTCTTTAAGGTAAGTTAATAAATACGGGCCTCAGAAATTTACTAAAGGCCATCTCAAATATTTTTTTGCCGCTCTGTATTACGCTATACATATTTGAGTATTATTCCCGTCAAATGAAATGCGAGATGAACATCCGATTTGGCAGAACACACTGCGTTCTGCAATCGGTTGCAAATTAATACAAAGATCGCGCCACAGTGAGTGTGTGCGACAGATAGCCGCGAACACGAGCGATACATTGAATTACAACGTTGTGGGTCCTTAAACTCGTCATATATACATATTTCGAAAATCTCCCTCTAAATCTCTGAACCTTTCAGCGACATAGTCACATTGTTATACCATTCACTCGTAGAGTAAAGGGTATATTAACTTTGTCATGAAGTTTGTAACGCATTGAAGGAAGCATCTCCGACCATATAAAATATGTATATATATGATCAGCATGACGAGCTGAGTCGATTGGGCGATGTCCGTCTGTCCGTCTGTCCGTCTGTTGCTACGCGCTTTACTCGGCCAGTTTAAAAGCTATCGGGCTGAAATTTTGCACACATGCTTCTTTTGATTGCAGGCAGTTTGTATGTTTGAATCGCTAAAATCGGACCATGGGGTCATGGGGCTGCCATACAAACCTAACCCCCCAAATTAGGTTCTTCTAAGAAAAACTTTTTTATTTGTGCACCAATTTCAACCAAATTTCACACAAGTGCGTTTCTATTGATAACACAAAAGATATGTAAGAATGGATCAAATCGGACCATGGGGTCATGGGGCTGCCATACAAACCTAATCCCACAAATTAAGTTCTTCTAAGAAAAACTTTTTTATTTGTGCACAAATTTCAACCAAATTTCACACAAATGTGTTTCTGTTAATAACACAAAAGATATGTAAGAATGGATCAAATCGGATCATGGGGTCCTGGGGCTGCCATACAAACCTAACCCCCCAAATTAAGTTCTTCTAAGAAAAACTTTTTTATTTGTGCACAAATTTCAACCAAATTTCACACAAACGTGTTTCTGTTGATAATACAAAAGATATGTAAGAATGGATCAAATCGGACCATGGGATCATGGGGCTGCCATACAAACCTAACTCCTCAAATTAGGTTCTTCTTAGAAAAACTTTTTTATTTGTGCACCAATTTCAACCAAAATCCACACTAATGTGTTTCTATTGACGGCTATGCTCCCGCATCGTCCAATAAAATTTTCTGATTAAATATATTTATTTGCCCACTTATTCCAACCAAACCCCACACAAATAGGAAGGAAAAGAACGCAGGGGGAGGATTAAGTACTAGTTATAGGTACGCCCGAAAAAACTTGAAGCCCGTGGGGAGTGAAGGGTATTCAAATTTCGGCCGCGCCCGAAATTAGCCTCGGTCTCGTTTTTAGTTTATTATTCTACGATAAGAACATTTCTTATCATCTTCTGAATAATAAACTTGCGATGGGCCATGCCGAGTTTGGAAACTCGTGTCTCTATGAATCTCTATATCACAGAGTGGCGACCGAACGATTGGTTGGTTGGTGATGTATGTACTTTGTCATAAAAGATATTAGTCGTTGAAGTACGACTCTACGGAAAAAATTTAAATTCAATGAAAAAGGAACAAACTGGAGTTCATCATGTACCCTTATCATTCTAAGTAGAAGAGCCAGCCAAATTAACGGCAGATCGAAAATGTTTGTAATATGCGAAGGACAAGTCTGAATTCTTAATCAAAATCCTTCCACTAAATTGAAGTCAATAAGTTCGTGACAAAGCTTAAAAGGAAGCAATCATCTAAAAGTATTTTTTCGATCTTTCAAAGATCGGAAGTTGAGGAAAAGCAGACGGCGGGATATTTAGTGTAAGGTATCCTAAATTTTCAAAAAGCGTTCTGTTAGAATTTATTTGTACAGTCTCTATGTTTGAGTTATTTGGCTGTTTGGAAACCAAACCACAGATCACATACAACTAGATATATAACTCCATACAAAATTTTTCTACGCCAAAAAATGTCTGTGTCTTGTATTTGCTCTCACGTATAGTACATGATACATTAAAGCTTAACATATGCGATAGCAACTAAGCTAAGCTGACCAGACGTACAGCATTTTGCTGTACAGTACAGCATTTGGACCTGCCGACCTGCCGTACAGCATTGGGAAATGTACAGAAAAATGTACAGCATTCCCCAAGCCACACAATGAAACCTGATCACTTCAAGATAAGCTCCTCGGTGAAGCGTGCGATCAATCTTGACTGCTTTTAAGGTGTAAAGTTTGACCCCTGTACCCTATATGATATTTATCGAGATAACCGAATTTTTATATTTCTGAAATTTGGCACACTTGTAGAGCTACTTGACGCTCACATTACCTCCAAATTGCACGGTCCTACCTAATCGCGTTCGGAAGCTACCCAAAGCTGCCCAAATTGCAATTTTGAGTTTTCTAATTGGAAATTGTCCATAACTCTAAAATTCGTGAGCGAACAATTTTAAAATTTAGAAAACTTGCAGAGCACCGTTTTGTTCATATTTGGTGATAATTGGCACCCACCCTTGTATAGAGCTACTTGACTTGACTCCAAGTTTAAAGGTCCTTCCTATCCGCGTTCGGTAGTTACAGCTGCCCAAAACACACTTTTGTGTTTTCTAATGGAGTTTTTAAATTTGGCAGACTTGTAGAGCATCGCATTGAACAAATTTTTGGAATATTTCAAGGCTCTAGCTTCCAAGATTCAAAAGTTGCAGCCATCGATAGATTATAGAAATCTTAAATTTCTGAAATCTATTTTCAACTTTATGTGTATAATCCTATTTCGAGTATTCTTCCTTGCTATACCTTTTGTGTTAAAACATACGTTTGTATGAGCACCAGTTGCGTAGATAACTTTTCAGAAGATGGAGGGAGTCAGTGGTCTGAATTTTTTTCAGCACAGAGGAAGTGCGATAAATGAACTTTAGAACCCCTAAGGTCTTAAAAGCGGCCGTTGCTTCAAGGTTTTTAAATTGTTTCTATTCTGCTTGTTTAGCTGTGATTCTGGAGGAATAAGTTTGGCACAGCGAGAAAGAACCGTGAATAGCCTAAAGATTTTAAGTACGCAGAATACAATACACCTTGCAAGTAGGCCTGGTTTTGCTCAGATTTAAATATCGGATACCGTTTTTCTTCAGTACCCGGTAACATACCCGGTGCACCGGCCGGGCCCCCGCCGGTTTTTCAACCATGATCCGATTTTTCAGTACCGGGCTTTTTTCAACCATGAGCGAGTTTTATTCAAATTCCGGTATTTTAGCACTACCCGGTTTTTTTTTCAACCATGAGCTGCTTTTTTTTTACGTGAGCCGGTTTTTTTTGGCATGACCCTGCTTTTTTTTTTGACCATGAGCAGGTTAAATCGGGACCGGCCCATGGTTAAAAAAACCGGACAAAAAATCGGAATATCTGTACTTCGAAATATTGGTACCGGTACTGATTGATCACCGGTCTCAAACCAATGTACCGGTGTTAGGAACAGGCAGGCAGGAAATTTTTATCCTGGAAAGTTGTGGGGTGAACTTAAAATTGAAGGTTTGTCTGCAACACCGAGCGCAAATGTTAGGAATCGTTCCCACACTGGAGATAAATGTAGTAAAATAGGCCTCAGTGAGTGATTTGTCTGCAGCTGCAGCATACAATAATGTTCTACAGAACGAGGATGCAAGACGTAAAGACGAGAAAAACCTTTCTTAACTACATATCGGATATCATGATGCAGTATTGTTCAACCAAGTTACTCCAGTATATGCCGTAATGCTGCTCAATAAGAACCCTATTTTATCACTAGATATCCCACAATACTGATGTGCGTTATCATGCAAAATTGTCTCAGTAAATTCTACCTGATTTGTTCTTGTGGCAGTCGCACTATTTGAAAAACAGCGCTTGAAGAAATCCAAATCTCATGTACCTACACCAGTATACGCTAGGAATTGTCAAAATTCTAGCCAAGACACTAACAGTTATGCAATTGAAAATACGGTAAAAAGGGTTAGTTCCAAAATTCCCCTGAAGATGGCATTTTGGTAAACATTGTTACAAAATGTAATCAATTAATAGCACAGAACTAAAGTTATATTATTTTAGTATAAAAAATATGTGTGACCAGGGGGATCAATCCCCGCTTATCTACGCCACTGTGAGAAATTTAGAGCTCCCTCTTTAGTATCAACAGAACCTTTCCATCCCAAGGTTTACCACATATTTCCGAGAATATTGGCTACTTTCCTTCTTAATTCTGTTTACGAAGATATAATTTATGAAGGGAAGAAGAATTAGATAATTTTATGGCATGCATCATGGTGGTAGCCTCGTGTTTCTCCAAATCGGCGTAAATGCTGCATTCCGCAAGCATGTGTACAGCATTGGGTCTTCGGAAGTCTGGTCAGCTTAAACTAAGCGCATGTGAAAAAGCGGGACAATGATAATTGAGAACTTAACGAAATCTACTCCGCTCGCGTTAGTTGAAAGTAGATTGAACTGAATTTGTCCCCGAACAATTACGAAGTGGCCACAGAATCTCACTACGTTAGTTCTAACATAAAAAGATTAAATACAAGCAAACAGACCATTTGAGATTTACCTAGTTCCAACTCCAACAAAGTAAGTTGAAAGGAAACCACACCTTTCACTTTAAATTTTTTATTTTTTAAATGTAAATTTTGACATATGATATATATATATATCATCATATAAATAAATAACAGGCGCGACAATCCAGCATTGGACTAAGGCCGCAGGATGTGTTAGTGACATCTTATTTCCAAGATCTTATCTGCTTTTTGTTGAGGTAATGAGATCAGCATCACGCTCAGCAGTGTTATTTATCCCCATAAATGGGTACTCGTTTAACATCTGAGTGAGATCATAGTCCGTCACAAGCTCGTGAGTTCGAAAAACACCATGGAACACGGTGAGATTCGAACTCATGAGCCTGTGCACCGAAGGTGCGCGCACTAACCGCTAGACCAGCCAGACTATATCATCATATGATATATATATATATCATCCACGTTCTCCCAAATTCTATCTTTAGAATTTACACTGCACGATCGTACCCGAATCTGTCATCTGTCAAATTTTACTGTTCAAAAAATAGAAGATTCATAGTAAAAAGTGCGGTTTCAATCGAATTTACTGTCTCGCAAATGTAATTAAGTGAAACCAAAACCATTTTTATGTTCACATTCACACTTTTTATGTTACAAATTACGTAGTTAAATTCAGTGACCACTTCGTCATTGCTCGGGAAAATTGTTTGATCAATTTGCGTTCAACGTGTTCAACTAACACGCATGTATCCGATATCTCGCTGCAAAGTTTCGTTTAAAGTATAAGATTTATGAACAAAAGTGCTTGTTTTTTGTAAATTATTGTGCTCGCTAACGTTTCTACGTTTGTTTGAATTTTAAAGTAAGCGTGAATTTGAACATTTTGTGTTATAAAAAACAACGTGAAATTCAGCGGCGGCTACATGGTCGTTCGAATTCTATTCAATCCGCATTCAACTGCCGCGAGTGGTCCCACACCGCCACAAGTAAAATTTTTTGCAAAGAATCTGAAAGTCAACTTCGTAATCGCTCGGTCAAGTTCTATTATCAAGTTGAAATCGATGTTGAATTTATTTCGAGTTTCGATCGTAGATGCAAATAAGTGCATTTCAAACGTTTACTTAAAAGTGATGTGTATATGTACTTTTTATGTCATAAATTACTAGTTGAGATTTCGTATCAACTTCGCAATCGGTCGTACAAGAGTGCGACACTCAATGCAGTTGTTCAATTGTTTCGTGCGGACGCGAGCAGCTGATGTGAAATTTCCAAGCTATAATTCACAAAGTTACAGGTATGGTTAATTAATTTAACCTTATAAGTGCTTTATGTTAGAAGTTTTATTCATATTATAAGTTATTTGTGTTACAGATTTCACTTCAGCGACCGACGTGTCCGTCGTGTTCATTCAATATTCAAAGTGGTTCAACTGTTGCCAGATGAGATTAGTGTTACCACCACACTTGACGAATCATTTGAATTTTTAGTTGGCGCGATAAAATTTAAAGGAATGTTTTTAGCATTTTTACGGCTTGCTAAAACTCTCTAATATTAAAATGCTAAACCAATTACTCTTTATGGCTTATTGTTGAAATTGTCTGTCGCCGAAAAAATAAAACACTGATTAAGGTTTTTATTCATTGTTTTAGAATTCCCAGTATTTATCGCTTAAAATAATTAGGCCTGATTTCTTAAAACTCTTATCGAATGTTTAGTCTTGTCGTATAGGTAAGATACACACAAGTTTCAGAAAGTTTTTACTTTGTATCAAATTGGATTGTTTGTTATTTTTGCATAGTTATGTTATCTTCTCCCTACTTACGCCGTTGTGCAATGATTTTTTTCAATCGATGATGATGGCGTAACCAAGCAAAATATGGCGTAACTATACAAAATAAACAAAAATGCGATTCAGCATTGTGAAAAAACTTTCTGAAAAATGTGTCTTCTCTATGCGATAAGACTAACCAGTCGATGGGTCATTTCAGACGGTACGAAACTGACCGTATAATTAAGCATGCATAACAGTACATACCTACTACGCGTCATATGACCGAAAAACAATTTGTACGTACACTTATTGTTTTTGTTAAACCTTGATCGTACGGTCGTTCTCGTACAGTCTGAAATGGTTCAAAAAGATTATACACTCAGAAAAATGGACCCCGTAAACTTAAAAGTTTTTTACCATTATTTTAATTAGACGGCAACTTACCAGATTTCTTCACGAAAGGAAACAGATGCAATCATTAATATAACTGAAAGAATCCTATTGAGATATTTTGTATGGAATGAAATGTGTCCCGTAAATCCAATGAGACATCAGATTACATTTTAATCAGTTTGTCCCATTAAATTAACAAGATCTGATATGATTAACTAATAATAGGATGGATCCCATTTGTCCTATTTGATTTATGGGATACGCCTTTTAATTGAAGTTCAAGCATATAGACGTATTTTCCAAGAGAACCAACATCATGCTCCGTAGCCGAGATCGTTCGGTTGCCTCCTCGTGACTTGGTAAGTTTTAAAGAGTACTAGCCGATCAGATGTTCAATACTCGGCCTGGCCAAATATCGTGATTCTTAACAAAATCTACAATGACGTAGCGTGGATGGTATAATAATATGGGACTTATAAAAAAATATACTTCGATCAGATTACGAGTGATACGATTTTTTTTTCTTTACATAGGATTGATCCTATTAACTCAATAAGATATATCCTATTGGAAAATAACTAGACCATGTGTTTGTTTTTACAGGAGTCAACTATTAAAACAAACGGATATTTATCGAGTGAAAGTAATGGTTCCTATATTTTTAAAGTAATCAGATTTTTCCTATTGACTAAAAATAATGGGACAAAATGGTTGGTTTAATGGGATTTCCCATTGAAATTTTTCTGAGTGAATTAAACTTTATTGCACTTATTTAAAATGCAATCGTTTTCTTTTTATCTCACACTTCCTTATGCTCACAAAGCCTATCCAATCGATTATTGAATCTTTTTGACTTTCAGGTGGATTGGATGCTGTAGGAGTATGTAACCACAACCATTTTTTTTTTAAATGTAGAAGATATTTATATGCAATTCCCATATTATTAACATATGTCCCATGTCTGCAGTACATTACTACAAAATTTAAAAAAAGTTGTGGTTCAAATTGCCCAGTTGTACATAGGCCACCCTGTATTCATGTATGTAAGTGCCATTGTCCCAGCACCATTTGGGGTACAAAACAACAAACCGACCTGAATGTTCAGTTATAATAGTGTACTGTACTGTACTGTACTGTTTGCTTTTCAATGAGTACTTACGCCAATGGATCCCGCGAAAACTTAAAAAGTCGCCGTCTTTCAACTGAACCACAAAACACACAAGACATCTTTGCAAACATTTTTATTTGTTTCAACACGATCGTTAGATTGGTTGAAATTTGAATTTCGCGCTAAACGAAGCTTTCAACGAAACAACATTTTATCGTTAAGAAGGGTTGCCGGATAATTATTAAAATTAATTTATGAGCAATGCTGGCAGCCCCCAAGGTGAGAATAAAATTCACACATACATAGCAAAAAGAGAGATATGAACGCATACATGAAAAAAATTCGAAAAAGCGCACAAATACAAAGAAACCCGTTGGCAAGCGAAGATTTCCTGTCCCTGTTGTGCAAATGCGATTTGCTACTTACAAAACAGTCGTCACTTTCTTGCATTTTTTTTGTTCAGAAAAATAGTTTGTATGGAGTTTCATTTCTAGGTATAATTATTCTTTTCCAAACTACACTAGCGTATTCAAGATCGCTTCGAACAATAGAACAAAAGAGTCGAGCAGCTAGTCACCTGTACGGATACACCGAAATTTCCAAGTACTACGTAGGACAAACGCTGCAAGATTTTATGCTCGATTTGCTATATCATCGTAGTGATCAGTAAAATTAAATTGGAGAGAGATTTTGTTCACAAAACTTAAGATCGCAACAGACATTGAGCAAACGAATATTTTGTACAAATGTACAAAGTCTGAAGAGAATTTTGTGAGCCCTAGAGGCCCGTGCGCAGGAATCATCCAAGGGGGCCCCTTATATATTCAAATTTTTGAAAGGTATATTTAAAGTTTAAAATATACAGGCTATAATAAGGTGACCAGACTCCCAAAAGCCCAATGCTGTACACAAACTACGGAATTCGGTTGTCAAGCAAATCCAGAGTCATATATCCAGGTTCCAGGTCCGAGGTCTATGTCGCAAACATGTTGGCTGTTTTTCTAATGCACGACAGACAGAGTCTGAGCGCGCAGAGTATTCTGAGCTACAGGTTATACGGACGAGTCATAGGTTTAAATTTCACGAAATGGCGTCCATTGGCTTACCGATCGCCGCGCTTGCACCTCGCCTTATCATTCTTAGCACCATCACTGCGTCGCAAATTTAGGCGAATTCTGAAAAGCGCAAAAGGCATGGTGAGGTCTGGATGAAGCGAAGGGCATAAGGCACAGGATTTAAGTCAACTTAAGGACGAGCCAGAGGTCTAAATTTTACGAATTGTCATCCATTGGCTTACCGCTCGCTGGACTTACCTTGTTCCGCAACAGCACTACGTCGCGAATACTGTATAGCGAGACAGATAGAGCGAGGTCTGAGCGGAGTAAAGGGCGAGGTGCAGGGTCTGAGTATATGTATGGACGAGTCAGAAATATAAAGCTTACGAATCGCCTGACATTAACTCACCGCTTGTTGCGCTCGCTTCATCCTATTTCCAAGCAGCGCTACGTATCAACTTTTTGGCGAATTGTTAACTTATTAGATCTTAGTTAACAGACGAGCTATAGGATTTGAGTAAATGTATGGACGAGCCAGAGATCTAAATCCAACAAATTGCTTTCCATTAGCTCAATCTCATCTTATCCTATTTCGCAACAGCACTGCTTCGCAAAAATATTGGCGAATTCTCTAAAGGTACGTGTTCGTAGAGACGACTCATGTGATGATCGCTCAGCGATCGCAGTTAAACCATCGGTTCTGAGCACTATACGTGCATATTTTATATACAGACATGTTATGGTCGACACATGGAAAGTAACACCATTACACAAATATGCAAATATGGCTCGGAATTGGATGCAAAACTACGATCGCTGAGCGATCATCCCAAATCGGTACGTAATATACATGAAAAAGTACGTTAAATCAATAAACGGTGTCCTCAAAATGTCTCCGATGATTGCCTTTATTAATATAATAAACACACCATCGTTAGTTTATGTTATGTACATTATGTCAACAACCAACTAATTGTAATACTGGTAAAGAATTTCAATTCATACAATAACCATCGGTTATTGAATTCATTAATCGGTTGGTTAATTCCACGTGCTGAAGTTATAGAACTAACGACCAAAGAATTGTTGAAGTAATGTTCGATTTTGTTAAATCAATAAATTCCGATTATTGAATCTTTATGGTTTTTATTTTTGATTTTTGATTTTTTATTTTTTATTTTTTATTTTTAAAATAAAACAAATCTGACGCATGCCAGCAGTGAACCTAGACTTCTATAAGTGTTAAAGACATTTCATTTACCTCGGTGCGCTATGAAAAGCATCATAAAACTACCACCTACTTACAGTGGGATTCGATCCGGGGATCCTATGATTTGAAGACCAACACCCTACCTACTAGACCAAGCAGACATACATGATGAACGTTTCTAAGATACACTTAAAGCATTTGTCCAGCTGAAGAATCGTGTTCATTAATGTTTTGAACAATTTATTAATATCAATGCTCCGGTCTTCAAAAGCAAATCAATAAATTAGTTCATAAATGCAATGAACAATAATAATGTTAGTAAAAAACTTGTTCGTTGTAATAATGAATGGCTGATCATGAAGCAGTTGAATCGAAATAATCCTTATAAATGGGGGATCATGACAATTATGTCTGTTTTCATTGGAAAAAAAAAATAAAATTAAATGAGTACACCCGTTCATAAATACTACATATATTGCATTTTTTTAATACTCGTCACTATGTGATAGGGTGATTGAGCGATGTCCGTTTCTCTGCCTGTATGTCCGTCTGTTTCTATGTAACTAGGTAACTAGGGAGTAAGGCCGCAAAGCATATATATGTATGTAATAATAAACGACATTTTTTTGTTATCTTAAGTACAGTCGTTTAGCTACACGAAATCTATAACTAAGTTGTAGAATCAAGAATTATTTATTAAATATGGCTCGGGACTCGTAGCCTTGAAAAGCGATAGGCAATGAACCTAGCGAAACTAAAATTCATTTATTGATTTGACAAACATATTAATAGATTCAATCAAGGCTATTTTCAATGTTAAGCCTGAAGTTATTGATTGTATAATTTTGATTGTAAATATAACAATTCGCAGAGTAATCTATTTAACGAATAAGTACGATCACTCAACAAACAATTTATTAAACCGATACGTTTTTATTATAAATACAATAAAATATATAATAGGACCTTAATAAACGCTAAACTTTTGGAATTATAAAAGCGGTCATTATTTAATAAATACAAAATTATAAGTCTAATAAAAATTACACTGGAACAATTAAATTAATTAATTAATTTTTCAATAACTGCCGTTTATTAATAATACGAACGATATTTTTTTTGTGTGTAGAGCCTTGAAATGTTGCAATCAACCACAAATCCCCTGCAATGCCCTACAAAAGTTCACCCACTACAATCTACACATGCCCCGCGGTTACATTTATCTTTGAATTACATAGGGAAGTATAGGGAAAATACCGCCTTTCGGATTGCATACCAACACTTATGAGTTTCTACCACGAATGTGCTTGAACTGTCCGGAACTGGATGGTGTCTAGCGGTGAGAGAAAATTCTTTTGGCAAGGTATAAATTAACAACGCCAGTTTAAATTTTTATGAAATTAAATTTTTGCCTTATGAGAACAATAGTATTTAATAAGAAATTCTGGCAAAATTTGCCAATGGGGGGGGGGGGTTCAACCCCCAAACCCCCCCCCCCCCCCCCCCTGCGCACGGGCCTGAGCCCTACATCATTGAGTATAAGTATGGAGGCGTAATGCCCATATATTCCCATGGTAGCTTGGCGAAAGAATTCCTATACATGCGCAACTGCAAGCACACTGCGTCGCAACACCCGCACGATCCCCAATCCTAAATAAGCATGTTTACATTTGAAAAGACAATATGTCAAATGCTCGTTTAAAACCGGTCTGGTCCAATCAGAATGTTTACGTTTTAGAAAACAATATTTCAAACTTCCATACAAAATCCAGTTTAGCAACTTTATCGCTGCATTTCACTTCACGTCTCATTCCGCAACCGAATTCGTTCATCTCTCACGTAGTTTTTAGTTTCCTTAAAACTCTCTATTCTGTGGTCTAATTCAGTCTAATTAATCGATCGTACTGAGCTTCTGTACAAAATTTTATGCAAAAATTTAAAGCCGTTGTATAAAATGCACAGCACGCCATGCCAGTGTGATTTTTGGTTTAACTTATTTGATATTGAAAGTTTTGCTAATTCCTTATTGTCAACCGCGTTTTAAAATTTCTAGGGGTCCACCTTAGCAAAATCCACCTTTTCTACCACTAAATAATGGAAATAGTAGTTTCAGGAGGTGACAATCAGGGCGATTACACAAGACCTCGCACATGCCGGGGCCTCCCTCCTCACCCCAGCACTAAAATGGCCCTTGAAACTATAGCTTAAAGCTGCTTCGTAGCAGAGAAGAGTACTTCTAACTTGTTCAACAGCTTTTATATTCCAATGGTCCAACATATTTGCTACTCTGCGTAACTACGGCAGGGGGTCGCTGATGATTGGGTGCCCGTGTTCCACCGAACACATAGAACACCGTACGTTACACCACTGTCTAGACACCAGCAAGGACACTCTTCCTTAGTACAGATTGTAATTGTAAACAATCGGTGACGGAGGCCTCCGAAAGATAACACTTTAGGTCATCAGTAAAAAGCAAGCTTAATAAAAACTGTGAATAACGGTGTATGTATCATTGTGGGATACCGGTTGTGGGAATGAAGAAAAAGGATGAGCAATAATTATAGAATTTTACTTGACCTGTACGGTCGGTATACGAAATGAATCAGCCGTGGTTGAACCATGTTTTTGGAAGCCTTGTTGACAGTTGGCTATAAAATGTCAAAAATTGGCTATCATAAAGTCATTTGGGATGTTTTCCAATATTTTTGCACAAGACGGTAAAAGCAAAATCAGGCTATAGTTTGAGGCGAAAGAAAGATCATCACTACCTTGAGGAATAGGTAATATTAAAACCTTTTCCAAGCAGATGGTAAGGTGCTCGTCTGCATGCTTTTATTGTATAAAATTGAAAGCGGCAAAGATAAAGTATGGCAAGTTTTTCTCAGAAAAATGTTTGGTAAGCCATCTACTCGTGCTCCACCTTCGGTTTTTGCCTTAGTGAGAAGTATGCTAACCTCATCTGGGGATATTTATTTATTTATTTTATTTAGAGGAAAAGTGAAGTTAGAAGGATCAATGGGTCTAGACACTTTCAATTTTCGTTCGTCTTCGTCATTTTGACAATTGAAACTTGAGATGTCTGCGCTATTGAAGGAAGGAATTCATTCTTGTACGCGATTGCAAATGTTGAATATATCAACAACTTACCATCTATTCATACTCAGTTGAGGCGTACAAAAGAAAAGAAGTATGTTTATTATTTACCGCGATCGATACACCCCCACCCTTTACAATACCGGGTGAGAATACGATGACGATCGCTGCGTAAGATATTGTATGATTGAAGAATCTCGGCGTCGCCTATGGTAGAATCAAGCCAGGTCCTTGAATCCTTGCAATTTAAATTAAAATAAACGAAATGATTTTATTAATAACTAACCAAAAGAGAGGTGTGTGTTCGATAGGACACCGCAATTCTACCTTCTAATGACTGTTCGTTTAACATCACTAATTTTAGCAAGACAATTTCTTCGTGAACTTAAGACCTTGCGAGATTAAGAAAATATTTTTTGTTTGTTTATATTATTTATTCAACTATGTTTATAATTTAATTTAAATGCATTTTTTTTATACACTTTTACAGATAGATATATATTTTTCTTTGTCTTTAATTCTACAATAATATCATACAAGAACAACGAACACTTAAAAATTCCTAAAACTTCAGACACAATACAATCACTGAACTATTTACATATATTTGAGTTGTTCCTCTTTGTCTACTTACAAATCTAACACAGGAAATGAGATTACAGATTCGGAATGTGACTGGGATGTGAATGGCTTTGCGACTAGCTTTGAATTTTGCTCACACTGGTTGCCCGTTTCCATACTAAGACCTATTGGCAAATCG
This sequence comes from Microchrysa polita, assembly GCA_949715475.1. Classification (NCBI taxonomy): domain Eukaryota; kingdom Metazoa; phylum Arthropoda; class Insecta; order Diptera; family Stratiomyidae; genus Microchrysa; species Microchrysa polita. The sequence continues at coordinate 26,993,090 of OX454415.1, read as the reverse complement.
AAAATCCAAACGGTTATAATGCGAATAATATCGTTGGGATGTGCCAAATTCTTGTGCATACATTATGAGTACATATAAGAATTGCAATAGAGAAGGCGGATTTTATATAGATCGGTCATTCGGGATATTTCACCTTTCATATGACACTCTGCGGCTTGCCGCTTATCATAGGCAAATACTCTGAGCAAGCCTCTCGATGAAAATGTCTTGCTTAACTCTAATCGCGGGCTATTCGTTAAAGTCAGTCCATTAGCATCCTTTTGGGTTGTTGCACTAGCGAGTCCATGTAGTATCGCTGTCAGAACACCTTTGCAATAAACGGATTGCTGTCCATTCTCTGACCGCCGGCTCCGCTCAAATGCATAAAGGCTGTAGGGTAGTCAGATCGCAGCGCTCCCAAACTTCCCGGATGAATATTGGACACTGGCGGAGCATGCCAAGCTCCGTGCGTACTCGTTGAATTGCCCGGAACTCCGCCGGGAGAGGTCTGCTCCAATCTGGATGCATGCAATTTTGATGACGAGCCTATTTCATGCAACTTCCTCATATGCTTCTTCAAATCGAAATTTCGACAGAATCCTTTTGCGCAAATCTTGCAGGTGAACGGCTTCTTGTCGTTGTGCGTGTGCATGTGAAAGGTAAGATTGTAAACTTGATGGAATGCTTTGTTGCAAATGCTGCATTTATAGGCTTTCTCGCCGCTGTGCGTAAGCTTATGATTCTTGTAGTTGCCTTTTTGGTGGAATCCTTTGCCACAATATTCGCAGATGAACGGCTTATAGCCGGCATGGATTCGTGCGTGCGTATTAAGGGTGGATGATCGGTTGAAGGCTTTCCCGCACGTGTGACATTTGTGCGGTTTCTCAGAGGTGTGGATGATTTTGTGACGACAGAGGGTTGAGGCTTGTCGAAAGCCCTTTCCGCATATCTTGCATACAAAAGGACGAGCTCCCGTGTGAACGGGCATATGGCGGGTAAGGTTGTAATGGGCGTTAAAAACTTTTCCACATTCCAGACACGAGAAGGTTTTCTGCTTTGTCGATGCCGTTGTTGCAGATCCAGCTGCAGTTGGCGACAACGGGCAAGATGTTTGATCCTTGGGACTTTCCGCTGGCGGTGGTTTACGCATTCCCGATGCAGTGTGATTGGAAAGACTTGGCTTTTCGTGGGACATCGTTGATAAATTCCTGCGCAAATGTTGTGCTGGCATATGTTGACTTAGGGATATGTTGAGACTAGTTAGTTGCAATGAACTGGTAACACTATTTCCTGATAGGAGTGAGGTTGCACTGGTGTGTTGGGTGAGCGCTGCATATTGAGCGGCTGCTGCGGCGCACATCAACTGACCGGGATAGTAGAGGAGCGGGTATTGGGAGAGCAATTCCTGATGACGACTAGAAACGAATTGTTGCATACTCGACGGTGTGGGAACGTATTTCTTAAATGCGGAATCATAATTTCCGCTATCACTCTCAACATCGGATCCGGCTGTTCTATCTTCCGGTGGCGGTGGGCTGTAGTTTTGTGGTATCGGACTAGAATTCGTTAGACGCCTTTCATTGTCAAGTTTTTCGTCCTGTTCCATAATTTTCGCTATAGAAAATTTCAAAGGACACGATCGTTGACTAATTTGATTAGGCATGCTGGTGTCCAACGGTTCGGAACTAATGCTAGTATTTCCAATTGTTGGATTGTCCGCGCTCGTTGTATTCCCGTTGTCGGCTGCCGATTCCATCGTAGGACTCTTTGCGGTGGGCATCATTGCTACTATACCAGGCGGACTGCAGGGTTGCATGCCACGAGGGCTCTGAAATGAAAACAGAACAAAAACATAGGGAAATCAGAAGAGTGAAAAAATTAAATCGAACAGCATAATAAGGCTTAAAAAAAAAACGTGATTATGATCGTTTATGTACGAGTATGCATATTAGATTGGACAAAGACAAAAACCAAAAGGATTTATTGAAATTTTTTTTCTATTTCATTCAAAGTTTGTATTCGTACAAATTATCGAAAAAAATAAACGCAGCACGACTTCCCAATTAAATCTTCACGTCTTAACTTTTGTCGTTCGCCTTCGTATCAATTTATTGATATGCAGTCAAGTGTTATTAATTAACCGCGATGCGTCAATGCATGCACATAGGATTTGAAGTGCGGGTTACAGCCCCTTTTTTGCATGCCGCTTAAAAATAATAAATAATTGCGAAACCCATGTAGCCAGATGTAATGAACATATTTTGATTTGGGTTCATTTCAAAACCGCGGGCCAGCCGTGGTTGGTTCGTTGATGATGATTCAGGACCAGGGAGGTTCTTTTCATTTCGTACTTTCTTCAAAGGCCGACTGACTGTAAACATTCAATGCTTGAGAAGATCTGTATTTGTACGGTGTGTTCCATAGTCAATTGTTTCGGGTAACCCTTTTGTGGTTTACCTTAAATACTTGGCGGGACATTTATTCAAATCTTTTTTTCTGTGTATTTCTATTCGTAGTACGAATGCGGGGGGTTCTTATTGCAACGAAGAATATTGTTCAGAAGAAAAGTCACACCCTTTAATCTGAGCAGATTGTGATTGAAGCAACAAATCATGAAGTGGAATAATTGAAAGAGCTCGGGGACTCTGTTTTATTTGGGAGCACTTTAGATTGTGTTGTTTATGGAAATAAGACTGAATGAGGATAAATTGACTTGTCGCTTACAGATTTTGGTGGCTGTTTCATTTTATCACAAATTTTTCCCATTTTTCAATATTGTTTGTGTATTTGAGTGAAAACTAAACGTTTTTGGAATGAATTCCTCCTAACAAGCATTTTTTATTAACTTTTTATTAAAAATAGATTGTGAACTATTTCTGTATTAGGTGCTTCACTAATTTTGGAATAACAAATAACTTGGTTTGAATTAATAAATCGATCTTCAGTTTTACTTATAAAATAAATGTTACTTTATATAACCTTCTTATACTTAACGTCAGATTAGCATCAACATCGCAACACACATTTTTTGTTTAGAGATCAAAGATCATCACTGATCAGTGTAGAGCGAGTAGGTACCTATCATCGTATGTGCGAAATATGGATTACCCCTGCAGCAAGTCGTAGACTAGACAGGATAAGGATAATACAGGACTTTTGATTATTGTTATATATTTGGCCGGATGTTGTACTTTTTGAATACATTTTTGTTGAAATCATAAAAGTATGAAGATTTATCTAATCCCTGCTTGAAACTACTTTGGGAAGCAAAGTCAGTTTACAAAAGAGAGTTTGTGTTTTCTTCTATGCATTTTAATAAAAAGTTTGTACATATTAAATTTTATGTTTGTTAGCCAGCGAATGCCAAGACTAATAAATGTTTGAGCTAAACTTTACGGGATTACTTAGTTTTGGTTTTCATTTTTATGGAATCTTAACCAAATGGTTCAGTGTCGTCTTTACAGAGCATTATACTCTCCGCGTTTCGGCTTCGGATAGTATTTTGTTCATATTTTTCGGAGGAGAAATTGCAAGGAATCTTCATACTTCGTCAATAGAAATTATTTAATTTTCGTTCCATTATGCACTGAACCAAAACAATAGTACCATTAACTATTTTCCATATTAACCTAACTATTTTACCCCATAATTCTCAGACTATCATGTCATAGTCAGTACAACTCTGAAACCTACACTCTAAAAAGTGAATTTAAATTTCCGCTGAAAATGCGGTAATTTTACACTTTTTCCCGCTTATAATCACATACAGAGTGCATTTTTCAACAATTTCTGTGTAAAATAAAAAAATTACACCAAAATCGGTGTGAAATGTATTTTTACGCTACACTTCTGTATAATTCAGATTTTCTGGTGCAGTTTTACAACGTTTATGTGTATAATTCGGATTTGTGGTGTATTTTTACAACGTGCAGTTGAAGTTTTACTCATTTTTTGTAGCGTCCTCTCCAGTTGTCATACTTCAATCGGCTGGACTTAGCACAGTGTACCACATTTTTCCAAAAATTCTTTGCATTTAGAACTCATGTGTACACGCTCTGTGGCTCACTTGCTTGAGTCGCACTCTACGATGCTAGTAATCTAGAGGTCCCGAGATCGAATCTCGGCGTGGTCCAAAATTTCCGTACATGTGCGGATAGGAAATATTTAGTGCTTGCAACATTGCACTCCGAAATGATATGCAATGTAACGTTGACTCGAAATTGCCTATAAACGGCTGAGTTAAGGTACTGAGAAGAAGAACAAGTGTACAGATCGCAAAAAAAAAGAACAATTTGCAACCTCCCATGTATACGAAAAACTGATCAGCAAAACTCGACCGATACTTGTTTATATTTTATATATCCTTAAATAGTTTTATTGATAACTATATTATTTGTAAAGGTTCGCCACTCAAATCTTTACGACGAAAAAAGAGTGAAACCGCATTATATTCCTATTATTACGGAGTGTTTTTACACATAGCACGGTGTAAATGTGCTAATATATTAGAGTACTTTTTTACACATTTTTTATGTAAAATTACACTTGATTTGCAAATTTAGATTGCAGAGTAATTTCACTATTATAATAGAAGGAAACAAAGTTTCCTTCTATTATAAGAGTAAAAATTTAATAGAGTGTAGTTGATTTTGCACTTGATTACTTTCATATTTTTCAGTTATAATCAACCGCAGTAGACCTAGTTAAATTTACTTGGAGTACAATCATTCCAACTATACACGGAGAGAAAAAATGTAGTGAAAGGTATTAAAACTGTAATAAAAACTGTTGCATTTGTAATGATTTTTGACCCTATTGCAACTGATGTAATAGTTATTACTTCTGTAATGAAAAATGTCATTGCGCTGTAATAAAATTAACAATTTGGCGATAATACAAAAAATACAAAAAGTATTTTTTTCTATTTTTTTCTTTTTTTATTTTTACCTTTTATTTTATTTTTTATTTCTATTTTATCCTTAATTTCTTTTTCCCTATCTTATCAATCTTTTCACAATTTGCTTCTACTGGGAATTGAACCGGGGACCTATCGTTTCGTAGTCCTACGTCCTACACCTAAGCTATCTAAGATTACAATTTATGCGAATAAATTGGTCGTCTTATTTTTTGACTGTTTCATAATTATTACGCGCTCTTGTTAATTTCATGTACACCATGCAATAATTATTATTACAGACAGTGATGAAAATTACCATAAATACAATAAATGTTACTACCCATACAAATATCATGCAATGATTTTTGTCATTACACTGCAATCATTTTTACAATAGGCCAGCACCAGTAAAAACAACTGAATTGTAATCAATTTCACTACATTTTAATAACATTCATTAAAAAATTAGTGAAATTGTATGTTGTGAATTTCATTGTATGATTTTGTTGAATTCATTGCACATTTTTCTCTCCGTGTACCCATAATTAAATGTCCCCCATTGAAAATCAACGCGTATTCATATTTGTATCATCAAAAATGCTGCATTGATATGGATCATGTAAATGTTTAACTTATCTATGACCCCACATAAAAACGGAGGGTTTGGATAAAATATGTTTTTATCCAAATTGATGAACACTAAAGAGTATTTCCAATTACATCAAAAGGAGTAATTTTCGATATTTTTATGATAAAAAGAACATAATTTTCTCAGGGAAAGAACATATAACTCATGCATCATCTAACTCATTGACCTCTTCTATATTTCATTAACCTCTTTACGCTCTAAATTTCATAAGAAAAATCCTACCTACAGTGGGATTCGATCCCGAGACCCTATGATGTGGAGACGAACGCCCTACCTACTAGACCAACCAGACTCTATGAGTGATGAAGTTTGTAATTTAGACCATACATTGTGAGACATAGCATAACAGAAACAGCAGAGCCCAAAGCTAACATGCAAAAACAACTATGCCGTAGTTTGTTTCACTTGTGGAAAATATGACATGTAAACGATCATTTAATTGGTTGAAAGAACTATTTCTTAGTACAAATCAACCATGTTCATGGTAAATTTGAAATATTGATATTAACTTGGTTGCATAGTTAATGCTACAATAAGTTTTCTCTGAGTGTGGGATCACTAGTTTTGTTTTAATAAGGATCAATACACTCTTTTCTTTTCAGAAAATTCAGGCCCACTTCACATTTGAAGATTTTGTACAAAAATGCAGCAATTGAAGAAAATTTTGTTCGGAGTTTAATTTATAGATCGTACAGATTTGTACAATCTTTAGTGCAAAAATGTGAAGCTGAATTGTTGTACAATAATTTCCTTGCGGCAAATTTCGTGAGGTTCCTTTTCTAGACTAGGCTCGTGTTATATGTTATATGGTTGCAGAATTCAAATGTAAAAATATAGACCATTAACTATTAACATTGTGTATAAAAACTTGTCGTCAAAATGTTTTTACTAATGTCACAAAACTCCTCACTAAATTAGTTCCTCACACTAACCAACTTATGTTCCAAAGTTTGCCTTTAAATTTTCGTACAGAATATTGAACAAAAATTTAACACTGTCGATGCTAGATTAAATTAAATCAGTAAACTACTTAAATTAACCATTCAATTATTTATTGGAGCCCCGCAAAAATTATTACCGAAGCATTTACACAATTCTTTCAGACTTGCACCTCAAGGCAAGTACTATGTTCACCGTGCGAAAAATTTGCATTTATTTCTCCCATGAAAAATGTGCCGTATGGAGACTTGCCTTATATTCACTAAATTTCAGATAAATGTGCACTTGCGGTATTTTTGATTAAGGTATGTGCTGAGTTCACTGAGCGAAAAACATGCATATATGTCTCCCGTGAAAACGGTGCCGTGGAGACTTGGTTTTTATTCACTCAATTTAAGATAAATGTTCACTCGCGTTCTGGTTGATTGTCGATGACATATTTTCACTGTGGAATAAAGTGCAACTGCATTATTTTCGCTGGCGAAATGTCAAAAACCGGTGTGGATACTTTCATGTGAAGTGAGTACCACCAAGCGAATTCGATTTCACGATCATAAAAATTCTGACAGTATTTGCATGGATTTCACGTGAACTGACGATGTTAGTACCTACTTTTAGCGACGACATCTTTTCACTGTGAAATAAAGTGCAACTGCATTATTTCCACTAGCGAAACGTCATTAACCCTAGAAAGATAACCTACGTCTCAGAGGCGCCTAAGAAAAATTTAAATAGTTGTCACTTCTCATCCGGCAACTGTATTAAGTTGTGCTTCACGGCCAACTCTGACGTCAAATAACCCTTCACCTGGGCAATTGCGTTAAGTAGGTATGTATCGTAGTTTCGCGGTTATAGAGGGGTCATGCGCTCCCGAGACGTATGGTTATCTTTTGTGTCACATTTAGTGTTGGACAATTATTTTTGTTTTTAGATTGAATAACTGTATTTGATGCTATTTTTTTCCGCGTTGAAGAAGGTGTACTAATTCCATCAAATGGCAATGCCTGAAACTATAATGTTTTATAATCAGACCAAAGGAGGGGTTGATACTTTTGACAAAATATGTTCGTCTATGTCATATTCTCCGAAAACCAATAGATGACTATGATCACAGTATGTTAAACATGGCATATGTTAACTGTTATATAATTTATTGCCACAATATTTTGTCGAAACAAGGCAAATTCTTACATCGCAGGGAATTTATGAAAAACCTCAGCAATCAGTTTTCAGATCCTTGAATGAGATTGGAGATTGGAGGTAACAACTTTACCCACAAACACCTGGGATAAACTTCCGAAAATTCTTCCTAAGCCTAGCAATGAGGCTTCTGTAGATCAAGATTGTAGATTCTAAACTGTAGATGTCTAACATGTAATAAGTGTCAAAAACCCGTCTGTGGAGAGTATAATGTTGAAACTTGTTGGCAATGAATGTAGTACGTACATAGTTTTTCACATTTATTCGATTTTTATTATTATAAAAAGTAGTAAACATATAAACAACAATATTAAACAATAAGTTGATAACAATTGAAGCTTTGAACTATAAGTTATAAATGAAATATGAAGACTGGTTTCTTTTTGTTGTTGTTTTTTCTGTTTTTTGTTACCATGAAAATGAGGATTGTTTCTAATGTATCTATATCGTAGTATTTTCATGAGTAATAATTTTTTCCTAGTCACTATACAGTACTTTAATAGTATATAAGAAAAAAACCTATTTTTGTTAATTTTTTATGAAAAAAATCTTAAAACCTGAAGTATGTTTCTTTTTATCTGTTTTTAAAGGTTATTTTTGCTTTTATTTTCTTAAATCACAAAAACTAACGAAATGAGCATACAATTGTGTTTTATTACTTAAAAAATCATCGAACTTCGAAAATTTAATGATACATGTAAATAAAATATAGTACGAAGGGAGAAAACCGGTTATAAAGAGGATGCGCCTCGGAGATGAATGGTTATCTTTAACGTTACTCGCAATATGGTTATCTTTCTAGGGTTAACCGGCGCGTAGAGATTTTCGTGTGAAGTGAGTACCATCAAGCGAATTCGATTTTATGACCATACAAATTTTGGAAGTATTTGCATGCATTTCACGTGAAATGAGGTACCTCTTCTAATTCGATAGACAGACGCGCCATTTCTGAAAGTATGTCCGGACCCATCCCGAAATGTTTTCAAAAATTATGTAAATTCGATTGTTGAGGTCATTTAATTCTAGCTTATAATGTCGACCCTACATGTCCCCCACATTATCAAAATTTTGTGGAAAAGAAGATTAATCTTCAAAAATGTGCTAAGAGAATTTTTGTATAAGAAACGCATTCAAATTCAACGGCAAAAATCGTGTATCTTCGATTTCTTGCAGGAGTGTTGTTAATCATCCCTTGATCATGAGAAAACAGTCCAGACTGATAGGAGTCCGGAAAGTGAGAAAAAGGGGAGAGAGGAGGCCGCTTTTTATGTTTTTGGAGATTATTTAAATAAAATACACTAAATTTACAGTTTATTCTTAACTTCCGGATCACGATTGAACTATTTACCCATCAAAAGGGGGAGATATACTCCCAATTAAGAGGATAGTTCCACTTGAAAAATTGATGTATGTCGGAAATAATAACAATACCACGAAATCTCAAATCCAGGGTTCCGTTAGGATTTCCTTGCGACAATTCCTAAAAACAGTACAAACGGGAAAGTAATTAGGATAGTTCCAGAGGAAATAAAATACAAAATAACGGTATAACAAAAATAATTATACTCTCGAAAATATTGCTACTAAGTAGAAGAGCTTTCGTTAAGTGATATTCGTTTAAAAATTTTATCTGGGAGAGAATTTTATAGATTTTGAAGGTAATTTAAATTACTTTCGTCGGAAGGTCCCCTAATCAGTTGCAGGAGCTCTTCGGGGTAGTTAAACTGCCGCCTACCGGTATAGATCTTCTTCGTCATCCATCCCCAAACATTTTTGATGATATTTAGATCTAGGAAGTATGGCGGTCTTTAGATAACCTTAATGGATTGGTCTCGAAACCAATTTTTTTCCAGCCTTGCTTTATGAATGAGGGCATTATCTTGTTAAAATCTTGAAGGAGTTGCATGGAAAATGTTGGTAATTTTACGCGTTGCATTAGGCAGGATATAGCCTATGGGAGTTCTCCATACCACCAATTTCCATAAGCTCAATAGTTTCACACGGAGATAGTAAACACCATACCTCGACACTTCTTATTCTTGAGTCATACGTCTAAAAAATTAGTTCTTTCTTGCTCAAATCGTGGAAATAATACCTAAATCCATCTGAACCGTCGAGATTTAATTTTTTCGTCCATGGAAATAAAGCGCTTCCACTCATTTTTACAATCCATACAATTTCAGGAGGTTGAATATCTTGGAATGAAACTGTTGAGCTTATGTAAATCATAGGTATTCAGAGCGCCCAGGGCCAGGCATATAAAAATGTAGTGCCTAAGGTAACCGACATTTTCCATGCAACTCCTTCATGGTTTTAACAAGATAATGGCACCACTCATAAAGCAAGGCTGATAAAATATTGGTTTTGTGACCAATCCATCAACGTTATGAAATGACCACCATGCTCAATAGATCTGAATATCATCGAAAATGTTTGGGGATGGATGACAAGGAAGATCTATACCGTTAGTCGATAGTTTAATACTGAAGCGCCTCTGTAAACAATTAGGGGAGCTTGGGACAAAATTAAATTATATACATATACACAATTCTATCCCAGATTGACTTTTTGAGCTCAAATTACTTAAAGGAAGTTCCGCTTATTACTAACCATATTTTTCAGAATAAAATTATCTTTTTGTACCGTTATTTGTGGTTTTATTTCCTCTGAAACTATCATACTTGCTTTCACATTTGTACTGATTTATAGGAATTCTTGTTATAAAATCCTAACGGGACTCCGGACTCCTTGTATTATTGAAAGAACAAGCAGGCTACTGAAAATATTGTCTCCATAGTTCAAGGAAAATACCGTTATCACTTTCCGACATACCCCCGTTTTTCAAGTGGAACTATTGATTAGGAGTATAGTACATGATTTTTGCCGCTGGATAGTACTATTTTGGTCTAATTTGCCTGGGCTAGGAAACACAATTCACTTTATTATTTATTGGAAATATTTTGCAATTTTCACCTCGTACAAAGATCCACGTGAGCTTGGAGCTTTGAACATTCTGCTGCACGGTCTTAAGTTTTGCTGTAGAATTATTGCAGATTGGAAAACGGAATAAGTCATCATTTACATTTCGATTTTCACAGTTTAATTCGAAGTTTGCATTCATGTTTTCCTCGGAGCCTTCTACAAAATCATCAGGGATAATTTTAATTTTATGTAGTATCCTGGTTAAATTTACCCGACGAACTTGACTGAATTTTATTCATAAATGCAAAAATGTGCCGTAAAAACCATTTATATCTTCTTATATAGCCCAATGTGGGCCATGGTGCCCACATTGGGCACCTATAAACTCAGCCGTTTATAGAAAATTTCGAGTCAACGTTACATCCATCGCATATCATTTTGGAGTGTATATAATGTTGCAAGCACTATAATATTTCCTGACCGCACATGTACGGAAATTTTTGGACAAAGCCAAGATACGATCTCCGGACCTCTAGATTACTAGCATAGTAGAGTGCGACTCAACCAAGTGAGCCAAAGAACGTGTTAAAACAATTTATATAATATAGACAATTCCATGACTAATTTCACGCCAAAAACTCAATAACATTGGACGCCTCCCGAAACGAAATTCTGGCTGCATTCCTGTCCGCCGCAGTACCTATTGTACCTACAACATTTTCTTTAAAAAAAAAGTTTTAGGGGCTTACGCACACTTTTGAGAAATATTGAGAGCCCAGGAAAACATTATTATCTGAAAAAATATAATCGGAAAATAGTTGAGTTGAATTATCATCTTTTTGTGAAAATTTACCATTTTAACCATTTATAATTTGAGGGATCGATATTTGTTTCTCAATTCAGTATGTTAAAATTAAATTAACGCACTTTTTTGTCAAACATGTACATGATCTCTCGCAAAGTGCAAGATCCCTGGGTCCCCCGTTATCTACGCCACTGCAATGAGGCAGTGTCTGAAGTCCCTCAAGCAATGTTGTAGATAAGATAAGATGTTTGAAGAATTCTGGTACCATGAGCCAACGATTCTTTTTCAGTTATTTTACTGAATATTTACAGTCGTGGAAATCAGTTTGAATAACAATTTGATTTGATGTGGCTGAAGAACCTTGAACTAAAAATTCAGCCAATTAACAACGAAATTTACTTTGCCAATGAAATTAGCCGTATAGACAAATAGAGGGTAGGTGTACTGAATGGGTTGTAGTCGTTTTCGTAAACTTCCTTTCATTCTGCGTCACCTACGCAGTAACCTGAATTGTTCGTATAAAGCAGTGATTCCCAAACTGCCCCCCTCCCCTGGTGGGCGTGACGATCAGGGAAGCGGGGCGCGGGCACAACTCTAATATTGATGCCATTAAAATAATGGTTTTGCTTGCCATTCATGAATTATGGTTTTATTGCAAACTTCTTTCGAAATACACCAGGGGTAATCGTTTGTTGCAAAGCGTTGTGCAATTTTATTTTCGTCGATTAATTCGCTGCTGCTATCCATCCATCCATTTGATGAACACCGCTGAAAATATTTTAGGTTGGAAAAAAATATAAAATCCCTTGATATGGCTGATATAAACCGCATCTGCCATCTATAAATCATGCAATTTGAATAATACTTCTCAAAAATTGCAGTAGTTCCAAAATATGGACTGCACTAACAAACAAATGTTAAAATAATTTAAATAGCGACAATGAATTCCGAACTTATGTCCAAAACGAAAAGCATTGCCCATGGCAATTTGTGCATCTATCGATTTCTGTGCAACATTTTCTAGGTGCATGCCGCCGGGATCAGCAGATCTTGCAAGGGAGGCACGAGCTGAAAGAGATTGGAAACCAAACCAATCTCTGAAATTCAAGAACTCTATATGTAGTTAACATTGCGCCACTGAAAAAAACAATCTTTCCCCAAAAGGCATACTCCCGCACATAATCAAATGCATTATGTAAATCCACGCCACTGCTCTCAAGATGAATTCAGACAACATTTTTTCAAATACATCAGAACAATCCTCACCATTTCTGTCGATTGATCCTAATTTTAGAAACTCGCCTTTTTTTCAGAAAGTCGGTACCCATGAACAGTGGCGTAGATAGCTATTCAGCGGGGGAGGGGACTTCGAACGGGAATTAGTTTTCACGCGCATAGAGAAAATGCATTGAATTAAGTGGCGAAAAAAACCCTTCTAAACATAAACAATCTATTTATTTGTTTTTACGTCCGTTATTCAGCAAAGGTGCAAAGGTAGTGCAAAGTAATTAGCTCGAAGAACTCGATAATCTTTCGAAATTGTCAGGAGAACTAGCATTTGCATAACTTCGATCATAAAGAGATCGAAAACCCTTCAAGGATATATTGTAATGAATGACATGAGTAGTCGAACTCCAAATATTTTACATTTACAATTTTAACGTTTATCGTTTTCTTGTAAATCGGTTAATTTTTGAGAGATAGTTTATTTTATAGGTATCCAATCGAATTGGCGAGAAGAATTGATTTTATACGTATTAGGGCGGTATTTTTCTCAAATATCTGTGTGCATAATGTGAAATATGAAACTTCAGAATCTGGGAGGGCTAATAATCGAGATTTCAAATATTCCCTTAATTAAAAAAATGTATGACAGACTTTTGATTCGAGCCGGATAGTCTAATATGTCATACTTCATGCTTTGCTTTGATTTTGCTACTGTGAATTATCAAAATGTTTTGGCTCTAAAGACAAAGAGAGATCCTTTCTAGTTAAATCCTCCTGAGCTCTTATTTGTGGCATTAAGAATCAGGAAATTTAAGTCATTTCAACATATTAAGGCCAATACACTGGACGCTGTCGAAACTCTAGCCGAGACATTTTCTATGTAACAATTTTTTTTAATTTGACTAGATAATCTAATTTGTCGGCGGACTATTTTGTACACAAGGGTGTCCCACATTGTGTGGTCAATGCAGATACAGTTGATAGGTAGTTTGAGCAAAAAAAGCCATCAATATAGAATAGGATTGTTTTTTTTTGCACTGTTAGTGTAGTACTATCGTGTTTTTCAACAGCTTGTATTGTCAAATTAAACACTTTTTATTCGCCTAGTCCATACATAACTGATTCGATTTTTCAAATTTCGTAATCTAAATAAAAATCTATTTTCGCACTTTCAAATGTTAACATTAAATAGGCAAGATACAGAGATTAAAACTTTGAAGTATTTTTTAAATTGCTTTTAGTTTTAAATTTCAAACGATAATTTCATAGCAGTAGTTTGAAATGTCAAACCTGCAGAGTTGACAAGTGTTGCTTCAGCGTATTGGCTTTCTAACGGTATATCCAATAAGACATTTACAATCTCAAAATCTTAAATAAAATACACTTAAAAAAACATGGTGCGTCAAACAAAAGTCCCACCAAAACCTTTGACTTGAGCTAGCCTATTGTACTTTTCAGAATTGATGCTAAAAAATGAAATATAGCGGAGCACAAGATTTGTTGATGTCTAAATCCAGAGTTGAAAAGTTCTTGTAAAAGCTCTGTAATGGGTAACCTTTCGTCAAAAATTGATTTCTTGAGGCGTGCTGGTTCATCCCATTAGACGTTCTTAATCCTTACGAGTGAGTCCCCAAAACTCCAACTATAACGGTGCAATAAAGCAATGCCAGGAGCAGAACTGATATCAGGCAGAAAACTTGCTCAATTGCCCAGAACTGTTGTCAGTTGTAATTCCACATGTTATATGGCAATACCTATCGGGTCTCGGTCAAAAATAATTTTTATAAACCTATTTTCGCATAATTGTTGTCACATGTTGCTCATAGATGACTATGAAGAGGCTTTTAAAAAAAGGAAATGAAAAACGCGAGTTTAAGCCGTAAACAAGCATGTTTAATTAAGCGAATTAGCCGGTGAACATATTTAATTTTTAACACAAATACAAACAGCGATCTCAATTTAACCTATTTAATTTAAGTTTTAAATAAAAATCTTCTAAAAACATAATACAGAATCAAATGGTATGGCAATCCGGCGGCAATGTCGTCAGTTTTTTATTTTGAGAATTTTTAAATTAACTGTGTTAACGACGACGATATTTTACATTGAAAAATAACAGCAAGAGTCCCTTCATAAAAAAAAATATTTCAGTCCTATCCCACTCTAAATTAGTCATACTTGTATATTAAACATCTTTAATCATGTTTAAAATGTTGTAAAAGTTAATATTATTAATCAAAATCAATACTTACAAAGTAGACCATTTCAGCTGAAATCCTTATGCTTGCTGATAAATCCGCTTGCAATCGAAAAATCACAAACTTTTGTTTTCAATCTTCAATTCAACTCGTGGCTATATTAATCCTTTTGTTTTCATCAAATTCTAACTATTAAATTTTTTATACACTTTATCAATTCACTTTAGCACCGAACTGAACAATAAATCACAATTGGTCAACTTTTGTCTTCTCAACGGATTGGATCCTCGGCTTTTCCTATCCACTGTATTTCACCAGACAAAAAAAAAACAAAAGGACGAAAAGTTTGCTCTAATATCAAGTCCTCGATTCTGACCAAACAAAAATCCGTCGTATACAACTATAATACACTAACTATAAACTAACTTGCATACTATCGCTTGATCCCACGCTTAACGAACGTCACCGCATCAGGGTGAGAATTGAAATGAGCTTGAATCGACGCTCGAGGAACACAGTAGCACCCCGAAATGCCAAGACTGTCAACAGCTCATTGTGCTGCACATCTCTATACAATAAAAGGGAAGAGACCCTGGCAGAGTTTCAGAGGCTCAAACCTGAACCCGCACCATCACATAATAAATATTATAAGACTCCGCCCCGACATCGACAGCCAAATTACAAACTTCGCCTTCGCCGTTTGCAATTTCGAAATGTGTATGACAACGACATCGACACGGGGGTTGTTTCACATATACATACAGTGTATTGGATGGGGTGGGTCGAAAGAGAGAGAGAGAGAGCGCAAGGGCAAGGACGGATGACATGTAACGAACATCGCAGCGCGAGGGTTATCTTAACCAAACACTTGTGACACCCCTGGTACATAAGTCGGCCACTGATCCGAGTATTGAAAACTCCGGCTCCGGATTCCGCATAGACCTCGTATATGTATACGTATACACGTTCATTTACTCGAATGTAGGTAAAAACATCATGCCAAGTAAATGGCACTCACAGTAATACACAGGATCCTGGGGGAATGTGAAGTGAAACACAAGAAAAAAAAATTGGAAAAATAAATGCGAACACACACAGGAAGACACGAAAAGGACCAACAGGACGAAAATGACAGCTGATGGGAATACGAAGGATCGTGTAAGGCGGGGTGGAAATGCACAACAAAATAGGGGAAGTTCAGCACACAGTGTCTGTTTCGATGTTCAAATGACGAGCAATGATGAGTCCTTTTTGGTACCATTCTATGGGCACACGATGAGAGAAGGTGGTGTCAACAAAATTCAGTGCTCTGTTCTGGCTGAATGGGAACCTTTCGCCACTTGAGGATTTCTGATTTCAGGTAATGATTGCGTTTTCCTTTTTCTGACAAAAGCACACGATGACTCTGTTGGCGGTTTACGAGCAGAGACGGAGAGTCAGTTGGATAGTTGGTGAAATTGTAAAATTTGGATATGGAGCAGAATATAGAGGATGTTGGTGTCTTTTTGTAGGTGGTATCGAGTATGTCAGCAGAGTTCCCAGTGTAACATTTTAACAATTGATTCCAATTTGCATTTTTCACTTGATTTGCCAGGCCATTTACTTGACTTTTGAAAGTAAAATTTTAAATAATGGCAAATTCGAGCTGTTTTAATAATTGATTAAAACCTGGATTTAATTGGCATGTATAATAATGTTCTGCAATTTAATTAATTCATGTACAATTTCCGATACATTTTGAATTTAGTAAAAGCCAACATACCATTCCATCCAGTAGCGTATTTGACTGAATTTGTTTATACCATTTTCAAGACGAATTCACGTCTTTATTTTATATTGAAGTGGTTTTCGGCAATTTTCATCAATCAATTAACTTGAATTTTTCAAACGTAAAATTTAACCATAGAAAAAGTGAAAACAAAGATTTTGGGATAAACATTACGTCAAATTTAAAATGGTCACTATCAATAGTGATTAATTAAGAATATCAATTTTAATTATTTTAAATTTTAAATAGTTACAACTTTATGTTAAAGTGGAGTGTGGAAACCTTTATGTTAAAGTGGAGTGTGGAAACCATTTGAGATTGGGCTAATTTCGGGCGCGGTCGAAATTTTGATATCCCTCACTTTCTTTCGGGCTAATAGTTTATCAGACGTCGCTATGACTTGTGTACCAATTTGTTCCTATCAGTGGCGTAACGTTTCCCAATTTTCTTGTGTTCGAGATCGAAATGGGGGCCCCTCACGCTCGATTTTTTTTCACCAGAAAAATTGATAGAACATTACCCACATTTAAAGTAGTCTACATTATAAGCAAAAGCAAAGAACATAATTTTCTAAAAAAAATGTTTTTTCATTTTTTGAGACAAAATTGAATTTATAATATGTAATTAAATAGGATCATCTATTTATCACAAAATCCAAAAGTCGCGGCGAAAAGACAGCCTTTAGGAGTCCCCTTGCATACATATATCGGAAGAGTCGTTGATCCTAGACTAAAACTGATTACTATAATAGATATGTGGATCACATCCATGTGCAAGGAAAACTAATTCGACTGAAAAAATATTCAAGGTGGATTTCCACCAAAGGCAAATACTTTACGTATTTTGACTCACTATAGTTTGTCGATAGATATCTGTTTTTTGATTTCTTGAGTGCCAGTTAAAAAAAGGAAACATTTTCTCACTTAAACATTTTTGAACGATCTTAGTAACTGTGGTTAGCCATTCCGATCAATAGGTCATCCTATATCTTTTTTTAACATTGTGAAGATATTTTCCTTAGCTAAGCAATCAATTCGATATTCAAATACTCTCCAATTACTGGATTATTGGGAGGGCCCGCTCTAGCACGCCGCCGCCTCGGGCAAAACGACGAACTACCGCCCCTAAGATTTTTTTTGTTCATGGGATGCGTCGACTTCATTTTACCAGGAACGATGCTTTTCTGACACATTATTTGAATTATTTGAATCCCACCTAAAAATAAGTTTTTCATTCCTTAGATTCCATACGAAAACAGAAAAGAAACCGGAAAAGCAGCCAGTTTCCTATCCAACTCAACCTTTCTTTGTGCTCATCGAGTGCTGAATGTAAGCTTTTTATCATGATGAACTTGAGAACCTCAATCTAGGAAATTAAAATATGAAAAGCCTTATGAACGAATTGAGAGGACGTATTGGTGATGTAGTTGTTAAGAAATGCGCCTAAAAAAGATTTAACACAAAAAAACTGCACAAATATTGCTTTTGTCAGATAGCCACACATTAAATAAAATTTAATTACTTTACTAGATGAAACACGTTATTTAAATTTTAGATTAGATCAGATAGGACTCCACAACCCAGACGACTGTGGTCATTAGTGGAAAAAATATTCTGCCGATGAAACACTCTATTACTGGACAAATCCAAAAGGTAATCTAAGGACTAGCGTTTCAGTAATGCCAATTTGGGTACCCAATAGTGCCTAAATCTCGGTAATCTCACGGAGTACTACTGAGTGAAATGAACTGAGATGAGAAACCAGGGTATATCAAGAAGCAGACTCTAAGTAAACCAATCTTGTTGATAAATCCTGGGCGATTGCTCACTTCAGGCTCTCGCTTCTTGAAATTTTATCTGTTTCCTGAGGTTCTTAACGACTAGTTGAGGTTACTATACAATAACGCAGTGACTTCCTTCGTATGCTTTGTTTCCTTTTCCTGCAATTTATATAGGGTTTCAGAACTTTGTCAGTAACGCCCTCGAGCTAATTAGCATTAATTACTAGTGTTTTAGTCTTTTTTACCGGAAATAAATTTCAGCTTTCATGTAGTTTTCCGTCTATGAAGTGCTACCCAAAATACCGCCCCTCCCTAGAGCGGGTGCTGAATATTGGCCCAATTTTACGCAAGAACCTTCAAGAGAGGCACTCCGCCGGAAGTTGAACCTTTATTAATTTTCAAGATTATTATGAGCAAAAACCTTTATAATTTATGGATTGTTCTGATGATTGTTGAGTTAAGTTATGCATCTCCGGTGCAAACAGAGTATAATACTTATAGAGACCCAAGCTTCACCATCCCAAAATTGAATGTTTTGCTACTATCCTAGATTCTGTAGCTCACTTACGCATTTTTCTGGCATATTAGTAAAAATGAATGTCTTTTAAAAGAACAGTTACCCAAGGATCTATCAAACAAAATTATGATTTCAGATTTGGGGGCCCCTTTGGCTTCGGGGCCTGTGTTCCACTGAACACATGGAACACCGTACGTTACGCCACTGGTTCCTATATACATAATTTGTGTAAACTTGCGTTTTGGGTGCGCTTTCTAGCTCTATGAACCACTTTCCTAAAATATGAACTACTTGGTATATTTTTCTATCAAGCTGACGGATTTTCATTTAAAAAAAATCTATGACAAATTAATTTTAATTTTAAATTGACCGTATGTTGGGTAAGCGCCATCAAAAGAAAGGTGAGATGCTGAATGAATTTTTGTATGCTCTAATGGAAAAAGCGAGGCCAATAGATCTAGAAGACGAAAGTCTGATTGAATATTTTGTAGAAGGAATTCCAGATTCACGTACAAATAAGGCATTGCTTGACCAAGCCACTAATATTAGGGAGTTGAAAAAACAAAAACGTTTGTAGCCCTACAAAAAGCTGGGATAAAGCAGTGAAGGACAATAACTCTTTTGATACAAAAAGCAGGAAGTGTTTCAAATGTGGAGACGAATCACATTTGAAGAAGGATTATCCTACATTAGTAGGAAGAAAAGAATTGAGATGCTATAGGTATGTGATAAACTGGGTCACCATGCTGCAACAATGCAAAGTCAATGTTATAGTCAAACAAGAGGAACAGAAAAATGTTGTACAAAATAAGAAGTTAATAAAACGGTCGCTGAGTCTATTTACTTCTTCTGGTCTTGAACTGAAAAACATTTGTCATTCTAAGGTAACTTTCAAAGGTCTTATTGATATGGGAGCAGATTTATGTTTAATGCAGAACAGTGTTTTCTGGAAACTCAGAAAAGTTTTAACTGGGTGTGCAAGAATTGTATCTAGAATAGGTGATAGTCATGATCTAACTTTTAGTTCTTTCATTTTACCGGTAGAAATATAGATGGTCTTCAAATGCAAGTAGAGTTCCATGTGATTCCGGATGAGGATATGGGTTATAAGGCAATTTTGAGGAGGACTATTTTGGAAATGTGAAAGTTAGTAACAACGGAAGTTGTTTATTAATAAGAATCAACAGAATAAGGTTGAAGAACAACAAAATGTGTATGAATCTAGTTTCATGTTTTTGGATGAATTTGGTAGTATGTATTTGCATGCTTGACTTAGAGCAAGAATTATTCAAAACGGACCTAGATTTGTCACATTTGGAACATGTTCAGTCAATAGAAGTTAGACATTTGGTTGAAAACTATACACCGAAAAGAAATGCTAATGCACCTGTTCAGATGAAACTAGTTTTGAGAGATGATTTGCCTGTGTATCAAAATCCTAGGCGTCTTGTTTATTGTGATGAGAAAATTTTCGATGAATTATAAAACCTAGCATATCAGAAATCAGAGTATGATGAAATTTAATTATCTTTAAAAGAATAACTTCAATTTTAATAAAATATGTATTAACATTTATTCTATCTTGGTTTAACATTGAACTTAATACAACTTGTATTGGAATTTATGTTTGGTTATTTTTTATTCCAAGTGAGATTAGAAAGTAAACCTGACAGGATTAAGTCTTAATATAGCCATTGTTGAGAGCCGAAAATATTGTGCTGCGTGGCCGAGCGGTCTAAGTCGCCGTGCAGCACCTTGCAATGCAACACGTTTCGATCCGAGGTTCGATTCCCAGCCAAAACGGGATCCGAGGTTCGACTCCCAGCCAAAACGGAAAAAATTAAAAAATAGGAAAGTAATAAAACTAAAATAAAAAAAAAATATAAAAAAAATATGTTTTTTTCAAAGAAGAAGTTTTAAATTTTATTCTTTATAGGATTAAATTTCAATACGGTTATTGGATTAAATCTAAATTTATTACTATAGGCCAGTCATTTTATGATTTTAGGTCGCAAAAAATAGCTCGGCTCTGTTTTTTTGGGATACTGTTAGAGTAGATACCAGAAGTGTACCACCAAGTTTGCAACTTCGAAAAACCTGTGCTAGCCCCGTGACCCTCGAAAAACCTTAAAATGTTCGGACTTTTTTCATATTTTGGTTTGTAATTTCCAAAAGGTGCTTCCTAAAAGAAAGTCGCCTACAGGACTTTTAAAGCTAACAAACCTTTCTTTAATTTGAGTCCACCTCCAGCTTTTTTAGGTGCCAAGGATCCCAAGATACAGCACTTTAAACATTGTTTTTTGTAAAAAAGTTCGAAATCGTAATTTTAGTCATTTTCTGAACTAAATATCGGGTTAAATGCGCATTCTACGGAGAAAGTCATGTGACACGAAGTTATAAATCTTAGTAACTTATGTGTATATGTCGGAACAAATGGAATCGGACCATGGCGTCATAGGGCTGCCCCTGAAAATTAGGTTCTTCTAAGAATTTTTTTTTCTTTATGTACCAAACTTCACCCAAGTGTGTTCCTGGTTAAGCCTAAAAAAATATCTAGGAACGGATGAGATCGGAACACTACGTCATAGGGCTGTCATAAAAACCAATCCCTGGAAATGAGGTTCTTCTAAGAAAATCTTTTTTCTTTATGAACTAATCTTAACTAAACCTCACCCAAATGTGTTCCTAGTAATGCCTCAAAACATATCTAGGAATGGATGGAATCGGAATATTACGTCATAGGGCTGTCATACAAACCAACCCCTAAATATTAGGTTATTGTAAGAAAAACTTTTTTTTATTTTTGAATCTTAACCAAAATTCACCCAACTGTGTTCCTGAATTGCATCCAGGAACAGATGGAATCGGAACACGTCGTATTACAAATTCGAACTTTTTTACAAAAAAAAACATCTTTTAAAATGCTGTATCTTGGGATTTTTCGTACCTACAAGGCTGGGTTGCACTAAAATTAAAGAAGATTTTTTTAGCTTTAAAGGTGCAGTGGACGACTTCTTGTAGGAAGCACCTTTTAAAAATTACAAACCAAAATATGAAAAAAGTCCGAACACTTGAGGTTTTTTGAGGGTCACGGGGTTAGCACAGGTTTTTCGAAGTTGCAAACTTGGTGGTATACTTCTGGTATCTATACTAGCAATATCCCAAAAAACCAGAGCCGAGTTATTTTTTGCGACCTAACGCCCTATATTTCGGTTTATTGATTGGCCTACTACCTAAGTATTGAATTTTAATCTATTCTTGGTCTAGTCATATAAATATGTACACCAAAAAAGAACAGATTTTAGTCCAACAATTTTGACCGTGTATGTAAAAATAAAATATCGCACATAGCAAGCCCTAACTTTTGGATGAAAAATGAAATATAAAAAAAAATTTGGGCGCGGCCGAAATTTGAATACCCTTCGTTCCCCTCTGGCTAAAAGTTTTTTCGGGCGTACCTACGACTTGTATTTAACCCCCCCCCCCCCCCATTCTTTTCCTTCAGTCTTCACAAAAGTTCCGTTGCGTCGGCAAAACAATATTTGTGTGGGCTTTGTTTGGAATAAGTGGGCAAATAAAAATATTCACTCAGAAACTTTTATTGGGGGATGCGGGAGCATGGCCCCATAGTACGATTCCATTTGTTTTGAACTTTTTAGTTGCTTTGATAAAGACACATTAATTTAAGGTTTTGTGAAATTGGTGTAAAAAATGTTTCTTAGAAGAACGAAAATGGGGAGTTGGGTTTGTATGGCAGGCCCATGGCCCCATTGTCTGACTTGATCTATTCTTACGCATGGTTTGTGTCATCATAGAAATACATTTGTGTGAAATTTGGTTGAAATTGGTGCACAAATAAAATCGTTTTTCTTAGAAGAACCTAATTTGGGGGGTTAGGTTTGTATGGCAGCCCCATGACCCCATGGTCTGATTTGATCCATTCTTACATATGTTTTGTATCGTCAATAGAAACACATTTGTGTGAAATTTTGTTGAAATTGGTCAACAAATAAATAAGTTTTTCTTCGAAGAACCAAAATTTGGGGAGTTGGGTTTGTATGGCAGCCCCATGACCCCATTGTATGATTTTACCGAATCAAACATTCAGACGATGACTAATACCGTCTCGCAGGTCAGTGTTCAGAACAGACTCACTGACCTATTTGAAACTCGTACTGGACTCAAGCAAGGCGACGGGCTGGCGCCGACGCTCTTCAACCTGGCTCTGGAGTATGTAATTCGAGCCATGAATTTGGACAGCAGCGGAACGCTACTCGTTAAGTCGACTCAACTAGTAGCGTACGCCGACGACATCAACATCATTTCTCGAAGATTGGGTGTTGCAGAAAGCCTTCTGCATAATCTCAATAACGCCGCCAAGGAAGTTGGGCTACATATCAACGAATCTAAAACCAAGGTCATGATGCAATCAAAAACTAGAACGCCAGTAAATTCAAGCATCACAGTGGGGGACCTCGATATAGGGTATGTAGACAACATCACTTACCTGGGTTGCAATTTGTCAAAGGACGCCAACGAAACAGATGAGATAAAGCGACGGATACAAATAGCTAATAAGTGTTATTTTGCGGTCCTCCAAATTATGAATTCGAAGCTGGTGCACAGGAACACGAAGCTCCACGTGTATAAAACCATCATCCGACCTGTACTATGCTATGGCTACGAGGCATGGACCCTAATCCAAAACTCTGAACACCTGTTGGACACATTCGAGCGAAAAGTTCTCCGAAGAATCTTCATGGCCGTTCGGGAACAAGGTGAATGGCGCAACCGGTACAACCTTGAGTTGTATCAGCTGTATGATGAGCTAGAGGAGTCAAAAATCGTGGAATTGCAGCGACTGCAATGGGCGGGACATGTACAAAGGATGAACGACGATCGCATGCCCAAAAAGGTGATGAACGCGCAAAAAGTGGATGGAGCCAGATTGCGTGGACGATCGAGAGCCCGATGAGAGCATCCTCTATGTGGGAACGCCCACCAGATGCTAGGCTTTCGGAAGTGGAGGACAAGGTCACGTGACCGCGACAATTGAAGGTCTTCAATCCAGGCGGCCAAGGCCCGACGTCGGGCTATCGTGCCATAAAGAAGAAGAAGAAACATACAAACTGCCTGCAGCAAAATGAATCATTTGTGCAAAATTTCAGCTTCATAGCTTTTCAATTAGCCGAGTAAAACGCGTCGTAACAGACAGAAGGACATCGCCCAATCTCCCCAAGTCATGCTGATCATATTATGTATACTTTTTTATTGTCGGAGATGCTAACAATTTTATACTAAATTAATTTGTTTTTTTGCTCGCCTTCTGTATTACTAGCTATACTAAAGAAATTAAAACCTAAATCCTCAGCAGGCATCGACGGAATCCCAAATATTCTATTAAAAAAATTTACCTAGGAAAGCAATAGTTATGCTGGTATTTGTCTTCAATTCTTGCCTTAAACTTAGCTACTTTCCTTTGATTTGGAAAAACGCTTCAGTAATTCCTATTTTGAAATCAGGCAAAAGTCCCAGTTTTGCAATTAACTACAGACCCATTAGCCTGCTTCCAAGCTTAAGTAAAATCTTTGAAAAAATACTTCTTTCACGCTTGCAACTAACTCTTCACGCAAACTCTACAATACCAAACTTCCAATATGGCTTCAGACCTGGTCTTTCAACAGTTCACCAATTAAAAAGAGTTGTCAGTCACATAAAAACAGGCTTTTCGCACAAAGAGTCCACAGGCCTGGTTGCCTTAGATATCGAGAAAGCCTTTGATACCGTTTGGCACGACGGACTGGTTCATAAACTGAAAACTGGTCAGATTCTCATTTCCAACCTACTTGTGTAAATTAATCCAAACTTTCCTAGCAAACAGGAGCTTCCACGTGAAACTACACTGCCAGTCTTCCTCTTACAATATCCCGGCAGGCGTCCCGCAAGGCTCAGTGCTCAGCCCGACTTTATACAATATTTATATGTCTGATCTACCTCAATTCAACGACTGTAATATCGCTATGTACGCCGATGATACAGCAATTTTCGCCTCCAATACTGATCCAGACATTATCGTAAACAATCTTCAATGTCAACTAAGTAGGATAGAAAGCTTCTGCAGGAAGTGGAAAATCAAAATTAATAACGAAAACCCAAGCAATTTTCTTTTCTAAAAGAAGGGCTAGACGGTTTTTTCCTCATCCTCATTTTAACGTCCTAGGATCATCAATTTCTTGGTCTACAGATATCAAGTATTTAGGTCTGCATTAAGATTCTAAACTTACCTTTAAATCACATGTTGAAGTCACAAGCTCGAAAGTGTACAACAGCATTCGAGCTAACTATGCTTTTATCAATAGGAAATCTAAACTATCGATCTATAACAATCTTCTGATATACAAAATGGCAATGCAGCCCATTATACTGTATGGCTGCCTCATCTGGAATAGCTGCGCGATCACACACAAACGTAGTTTGCAAATTTTACAAAATAAATGCTTAAAAATAATTCTCAATAAGCCCTTCTATGTTGCCACATCCACTCTACATTCTCTTGCAAATATGAAATATATTGCCGATATCTCTATATCTCTATAGCTTATTATAATAAGCTAGAATCTAAATTTAACTCTCGGTGCTCCGCCTCAATAAACCCCCTGATTGCGTCTCTTACTATCTAGTCGGGATGATCTGTACTCTAGTTTGTAGTTTAGAATAATTATTTTTAAGTTAGTCTTAGTTTTTCTAAAACTCTATCAATAGGTTTTATGCTAATTTTTCCTATGAACAATACGCATTAAAAATTCTAGAATTCAACTATGATTCAACTATGTTAAAATTTAACTAAAAACCCCGTTATAGTTGTACAGACCTAGTCTAAGCTCTAGCCTTAATACCTCCTTCTTATTGTTCGAAAACCTAAATTTATCAATAAAGCTTTTTAAATAAAAAATAATAAATAAATAAATTTGTTTTGAAGTTCATTTTTCCGATTTGGGTATTCATTTTTCTGAGTTGGGCATTATTTTTTTGTAATACAGGTAAAGCATCCAACAAAATATAATTTTTAATTGTTTTGTCATTTCTAAGGATATTTATAATCTATAGAATATAATAGAGATAATATTATTGAAACGAGATTTTCGATGATTATTCGTTAACTCGAATTAAAAGCAAATTGTTTAAATGATTTTATTATCAATTTTAGGTTAAAATTATTGCAAATATTGTACTGCTTCCTTTTGTAATGATCCCTGCTAGCGGCACAATACAATATTGACAACATACTTGTATCGGCATAAAATCCATATAAAGGTTTGTTTTACTAAGAAAATGACACCATTCAATGACACTAAGTGAAGATATTCAAAAATTTCCTCATTACATTTGTAAATCCTCCAACAATAGCTCACGTTCTTGGTAGTTCACTGAAACTAGTTATTATTTTGCCAAAATATTTATCCTATTTAGTCTTCACGCCATTCATCGATGAAGTTGCCAGAAAACACACCTTTCACATCTTCAAGACATAAGCGAAAAAATTAATAATTGCCTGAACATCGGTAAAGAATGCATTTGGCAAAAAAAAACACCCAACTTAATGCCAATTTTATCCATGAAGAAAACGGATCAAAACAACACTGTCATTGAATTAGGAGCATTAGGTGCATTAGGAAGCCTATCATCATTCAAGCCATTCAAGTCACAGCATGAGCTCTCATTGCGATCTTTTATTATTACTTTCCGGCTTATAACAAATTATGGGAATCTTCAATTATCCATCGCTCAACAACGCACTCTTTGGTCTTTGCAACTATTGTTTTGCACGCTCGCATACACAGTAGACATTTTTGCAAAAGTTTGGAAAAAAGGATCGTAAGGACCTAGCCGGGACTCTTTCATAGCGATGTCGGTTAAGACGTGAATGTGAGACGCTTCAATGAACTTATGTTGGCGGTCTCTATTTGTTCGGTTCGATATATCGTTATTTGGTGCATTTAAGATAATACAGCGAGTTGAAACGTAGCCGAGTGTTGGTGAAATTTGTAAGGCGGTAAGATGGTAACCTTTTAATAAAGCAATTTTGCAGGATTACAGGTCGATAATAGACTAAAGTAAATCGGTGGGCAGATAATCTGTTTATACTTGTGAGAATGGAAACATGACCAAAGAACAAGTCCATAACATGTAGAGAAAAAGAAAGAAAAGCCGCTCTACTGATCTAGTCCCGAAACGAGAGGAATTACAAGCGAGCGCGACGAGCGAAAGGACGATTAGTACCCATTTCAACCAGAAACACTCCTAATCTGAGACGATAATCCCTTAAACCTTTGAACTCAACTTGCCTATTATGTGTTCGTGTACTACATACACACTGGACCATAGTCATTATGTGATTCTATGTATGAAATCATGTTGTTTACTCATGTATGAACGTTTGTTACATTTGTCCAACATTGCTTCGGCTCGGCATTGCTATTATGCTCTTATGAATCAGATTAATGTCCTTATTTAAAGATTACATTTGTCCGAGAAGAAAACACCGCAATTGTATTCCGGCCCAAATCGGATATAGTCGATTGGAAACGGACAGATGGAAGTTATAGTGGGTGTGTGGGTGAAATTATTTTCTCAAAGGTTCTGCACTCCTTGCTTCTTTTATTTCTTTTTGCACATAGAAATTTCAAATGCACTGTACAAGGATCGAACATTGCTTCATTCAGTCCGGTCCAAGATTATTGTCTGATTAAGATGCGTGTTTGCGGTAAGCAGTTTAAGGGCAGATGTTAAAGGCCGAAATGATTGAGAATTAAAATAAGACTTTAAGTACTTTTGCATAACTATATGGGTTTTGCAAAATTTGTTGTGACCGAAAAAAAATTAGGTCGGCATCTTGCAAATTAGAGAGGATGATTCATATCCGTTCGGATATTCACAGATACGGATCAGACAGATTGTGTGGATTTGGGCGGCATTGGGATTTAAGTTTCTCCATAATGAATTCGACCTGTCTAATTTTAGATTTGTTCATGCAGTTGCATCGATTTTACTGTATTTGTAAAATGAATCTTATTCAAATCCATTTCATTTTATTTCATGCAACAGCTTTAATTTTCCTTGCAAAATATGAGACGACAATAAACGGCTATGGACAAAATAATAAGTACATTTAATGCAAATTAGCTAAAACTAGTTTTAATTCAAAACTTTATTATTTGATTCTAATTATACTGCCCGTTCATTTCCAGGAAGAAAATCCATTTTTGACCTACTGGAGAAAATTTGATGACATAGTCTAAGTGGTGTCGTTATTACAAATGAACTTCAAGAAAACTCTTATAAGTGTATTTATTCTGATATGCTCTTTTTTCCAATTCTTTGATTTATTTTTATTGGTTCTCTATAAAAAAAATTAATGAATACAAGTTAGGTAATCGACTTCACCAAGTAAAATATCTGACTCCATTTTCATGAAAGTATAATCCTTCAAAACCTTATGAGGTGTGGTGGTTATTATCCTTTTGGGATGTCCACCTAATTGGTACATATTCCCTATAGCGTAATGCTATATAAGGTTAACAAATATTTATTATTTAACTATATGGGAGAACGCCGAGATTCGATCTCCGGACCACTAGATTACTAGCATCGTAGATTGCGGCTCAACCAAGTGAGCCACAGCGCGGGTATAGAAAGAAACCTTAGATAATGATATTTCGCCTCCATTGGTAAGAATCCTGTGATATAGAATAGATTATATTATTTTTCTCTCAGACTCATATCTCGATAGGCGTCCTGTACATTCAAATTTATGACAGTCTCATCACTAAAACCAAACATTCTGTTTTCAATGTTTAGTCTCGATAAAAAAGAACACCCCTGTCCGAAAGGAAATTACTAACAGTTCAATAACCAAGGGGAAAAACCGAGTACTGGAGATTGCAAAATGTGATTGAGAAATTTTTTGTTTGCTTATGCTTATGGTTTTTTTGGGTGATGTTCAGAAATTTGGATTTTTGCAACCATGTTTCGTTGCAGATATCCGAAATAGCAAAAACACCAAAAATTTTCGCTGTTTTTCCGTTTTTTTTTTTTTGCTTCGCAACGAAATTTTGGTGAATAGCTCCGGATTTGTGCTCAGTACCCCAAAAATATAAAAAAAAACAAGCAAAAAAAATTATTTTCCACCACATTTTGCAATCTCAAATCACCTAATGACTTGATTATAAGGTATCCTCTAAAAATACTTTACATCTTGTGGTCTTCGATTAACTTTTTGTAGAGGCACGATCAGTGGCGTAACGTTTCCCAATTTTCTTGTGTTTGAGATCGAAATGGGGGCACTTCACGCTCGATTTTTTTTCACCAGAAAAAATTAATAGAACATAACGCACATTTAAAGCAGTCTACATTATAAGCAAAAGCAACGAACATAATTTTCTAAATAATTGTTTTTTTGTTTTCATTTTTTTGAGACAAAATTGAATTTAGAATAATTAAATAGGATACTCTATTTATCACAAAATCCAAGAGTTCGCGGCGAAAGACAACCTGTAGGAGTGCCCTTCTACCTAGTAAGAGTCGTTGATCCTTAACTAAAACTGATTACATACTATAGATCTGTGGATCACATCCATAACACCATAACCAAGGAAAACTAAATCGACTGAAATAAAATTCATGGTAGAGATGCTCCAAAGGCAAATAATTTACGTACATATCTTGACTCACTAGTTTGTCGACAGACATCTGTTTCTTGATTTCTTGAGTCCCAGTTAAAAAAGGAAAGGTTTTCTCACTTAAACCTTTTTGAATGTTCTTAGTAATTGTGGTTAGCCATTCCGATCAATAGGTCATCCTATATCCTTTTTTCAACATTGTGAACTTATTTTCCTTAGCTGAGCAATCAATTCGATATTTAAATAGTCTCCAATAACTGGATTATGAGCAGCGCCCACTCTAGCACTTACGCTGCCCCGGGCGAAACGGCTGCCGCACCTAAGATTTTTTTTTTTTTTTTTTTGAAAATGTTCATGGGATGTGTCGACTTCATTTTACTAGGAAGGATGCTTTTCTGACACATTTATTTGAGTTATTTGAATCCCACCTAGAAATAAGTTTCCATACGAAAACAGAAGAGAAACCGGAAAAGAAGAGACGTTCCTATCCAACTCAATACCTTTATGCTCATCGAGTGCTGAATGTAGCCTTTTTTATCATTATGAACTTGAGAACGTCAATCTAGACTGTAATTTCTCGAGGAAAACGTATTGGTGATGTAGTAGTCGTTAAGACATGCGCCTAAAAATATTTAACAAAAAAAAATTCGCAAATATCTTTGTCGTTTTTGTCAGGTAGCCATACACGAAACACGTTATTTAAATTTTAGATCAGATCATATAGGACTCCACAACCCAGACGGTTGTAGTACTAAATCGTTAGTGGAAAAGTATTCTGCCGATGAAACACTATATTACTGACCTATAGTGCCTCATATCGGTAATCTCACGGAATACTACTGAGTGAAATGAACTGAGACGAGAAACCAGGGTATGTCAAGAAGCAGACTCTAAGTCACCCAATCTTGTTGATAAATCCTGGACAATTGCTCACTTCAGACTCTAGCTTTTTGAAATTTTATCTGTTTCCTGAGGTTCTAGTAGAGGTTACCATACAATAACACAGTTACTTCCTTCGTGTGCTTTGTTTGTTTAACTAAAAACGTTTGGTGCAACTTTAAAAAAAACTGTGTACTTAACAATTTTGTTGCAAAAGCAAAAACCACCGATTAAATAGCAATTTAATTATCATTAAATCTAAAATTAAGTAACGGTTTTATTCCAGCAATTTATAGAATTGCAGTCCTTTGTCAGTAACGCCCTCGAGCTAATTACCATTAATTTATAAGTGTTTTTGTCTTCTTTTTTTTTTACCGGAAATAAGGTTCAGCTTTCATGTTTCAGTTTTTGTCTATGAAGTGCTACCCAAAATACCGGCCCTCCCTAGACCGGGCGCTGATTATTGGCCCAATTTTACGCAAGAACCGTCTGAAGTTTAATCTTTATTAATTTTCAATATTATTGTTATATTTTTCTCGTCTTTTCTAGACGTTCTAGTGGGTTCGACCGATTTTCGCGTACACAATAATGAATAACACTCGCGTTACTGTAACACTATTTATTACAACTACACGGATATACACGGTTTATAATTTTACTAATTACTTCACTAGTTATTGACTCGACATTACTCACTGCTAAAACTAGACTGACTGACTGACTCTAGTCAACGCCCTTTTATACCCATGTCCACTGTTCCGGAAACTTCGGTGATGCACTTTCCAGCAACGGCCAACAAGTCGTCTCGCTAGTGACACTAGCGCCATTCTGGGGCCAAGTACCGAGATACCATTTGGGTTGACGTATAGACTAGGCGCATTGCATTATTATGAGCAAAAACCTTCATAATTTATGGATTGTTCTGATGATTGTTGAGGTAAGTTGCGTCTCCCCGATGTAAACAGAGTATAATACTTAGAGATTCAAGATTCAAGCTTGAACATATCCAAAATTTAATGTTTTGCCACTATCCTAGATTCTATAGCTCACTTACGCATTTTTCTGGCATATTAGTAAAAATGCATGTCTTTTGAAGGAAAAGTTACCCAATGACAGGGGCGTACGCAGAAAAATATTTCGGGAGGGGTTTTATGAAAGAGGTTGAAGTTTGAATTAATATTTATACCCTTCACCCGTAAAATGGTGGTTTTTTCCTTAACTATTTTTGTTTAATAAATTTTTATTGTCCCACAATCATTTCTTGTATTGTTCGGTTAGGTACTAAGCATCAGTAGCGTTTCAATATTGTATACCTATAGTAGATTGTATTAAAATAGATCAAGAGTTTTATAGTATTTTATCATGACTTGAGCTTGCTCTCTCTCTCCCTTGATTACCGTAATTCCAAGTGGAGCATGGTGCATTAATGACTACCGTGTGTAGTCATCAACGTTACAAAGCCAACTAAATTCGGAGTGTGATACGGTTGAAAAAAAAATGTGAATGCAAGTTTGACTGATCAGGCTCAGGGAGCAGTTGCAGTTGTCGTACTTCCAGAAAGCACTACTCGTATACTCGAAATTTGTCCACCGATCAGGCCTGGTCAAAACATAAGCAACCTGAGATTTTTTTGTGGTGCTAGAAAAGTCTTTCGAAAAGCATCTTAGCGCAGCACCATCTCTGTGATGCTGAGTTACTAGCTCAATTTTCTCATTTTCCGTCTGTTAGAACTATTTTTGTGGGAAACGTCCTGCTTTTGTATTAACCCGACTTGTATCTTATATTACATCGAGCAATTTCGGAGGGGGTTTGAACCCCTAAAACCCCTACGTATGTTCGCCACTGCCCAATGATCTATCAAACAAAATTTGGTTTTGATTTCGGATTTGGGGGACCCTTTGGCTTGGGGGCCCGTGTTCCACTGCACACATGGAACACCGTACGTTACGCCACTGGGTACGATATTTGCAATAGTAGCCTGCGATAGCCATCGTTAATGCTAAAAGCATTTTCGCCGTAGTGATTATCAGTTATCTTTGAGGGGAGGAGTGTACTTATTTTTTGTTGATATGTGTATATCTAAAAATGCGATGTCAAAAAATCCAACGATCGGATATGCAATGTTTTTTTATCCGAACGAGCTCATTTTTATCCATTTCAATAACACATGTGCGGATTTTGAGAT
The DNA here is from genome assembly GCA_949715475.1 of Microchrysa polita. Taxonomy (NCBI): domain Eukaryota; kingdom Metazoa; phylum Arthropoda; class Insecta; order Diptera; family Stratiomyidae; genus Microchrysa; species Microchrysa polita. The sequence goes on along the minus strand of OX454415.1, from coordinate 26,960,466 downwards.
CTAAAATCTATCTATTTTGAACCTTTTAATGTGCTAATAGCTCTTTAAATAATTTTTTTCACAAAATCCAATTAATCAATTATACGACATGGATAACTATTGATACGCATTGCGGTGAATTTCAAATAAAATTTATCTGTTTTAGAGTATTACTATGGCTATTTAAATACAGATTTGCAACCCTGGGGACCCTGTGCAAATTTTTTGGCAAACGAGAAAGAGCCATTTTTTGCTCTTTTTTTACATTTCCAAAAATATTTAAAAAAAATTATCTTAGAAAAAAAACGATGATCTGCATTTTGAAAGTAGACAAAATTTCCAATCCAATGATATCCTAACCACTTTTGTAAGTCAAATATTGACGGAGATACAGTTTAAAAAAAAAAAGTATTTTCCACAAAAAAAGGCGAAGTCTAAGCTTATGTTTTTTTTTTGCCGAAACGACATTTACTTGAAATTCTTGGTAAAAAATACCCTATTTTTAAAAACCTGTAATTCCGTCAATATTTGACCTATAAATTGGTTAGGATATCATTGGATTGGAAATTCTGTCTACTTTCAAAATGCCAGTAGTCTGGCTGGTGTAGCGGTTAGTGCGCGCACCTTCGGTGCACAGGGTCATGAGTTCGAATCTCCCCGTGTTCCATGGTGTTTTTCGAACTCACGAGCTTTGGACGGACTATGATCTCACTCAGATGTTAAACGAGTACCCATTTATGGGGATAAATAACACTGCTGAGCGTGATGCTGATCTCATTACCTCAACAAAAGCAGATAAGATCTTGGAAATAGGATGTCACTAACACATCCTGCGGCCTTAGTCCAATGCTGGATTGTCGCGCCTGTTATTTATTATTCAAAATGCCAAACGCAGTTTTTATCCAAGACAATTACTTTAATAAATATTGTTGAAAATGTAAAAAAAAGAGCAAAAAAATGGCTTGTTTCGCTCGCCAAAAAATTAGCACAGGGTCCCCATGGTTGCAAATCTGGATTTATATAGCCAGTAATACTCTTAAACAGATAAGCGAAAGAACGGTAGTATTCCATTTATTCCGAGGTTAGACCTTTTTTTGTAAAGTTTTTTACTTTTATTTTAATAAAAAATTATTCGAAACGTGTCATAATTCTCGTTTCGAGAAAAATGCAGCAAAGAGAGGGGAAACTAACGACGAAATTTTGAATCATCTTTAAACGTGAAGGAAGAAGTTCAGTGGCTGAAGAGCCTACTGCAAAAATCAGCGAGTCGAAATTTTCAGGAAAATGCAAATAACTTTTAATGCTAGACAAAAATTGACAACGGAACAAATTTTAATAAATTATATTTCGCCTTTTATTGATACACCGGGCTGGTAAGTTTATTTTTTTTAACATAACTTCAGTTTTTAAGTGTAGAATTTCTAAAATATAGGTAACCCAAGATTTAAAATTGCTATACGAATCAAATGCGGAGAACTTGATATATAATATCGCAGTTTCCGAGATATTTCACAGATAAAGACGAAAAAAAATCAATTCCTTTTTATACCCGTCACTATGTGAAAGAGTAAATTAACTTTGTCAATAAGTTTGCAACGCACAGAACGAAGCACCTCCGACTATATAAAGTATATATATTAATGATCAGTGTGACGAGTGAAATCGATTGAGCGATGTCCGTCAGTCTGTCTGTCCGTCTGTTTCAATGCAAACTAGTCCCTCAGTTTTGAAGCTATCCGGCTGAAATTTTGTATGCAAGTTTCTTTTTAGTGTACGCTCTATATATGTCGGAACGAATGGAATCTGACGTCATGGGGCTGCCATAGAAACCAACCCTTGACAACAAGGTTCTTCTAAGAAAAACTTTTTTCTTTATGTACCAATCATAACCAAACTTCACCCAAGTGTGTTCCTAGTAAAGCCTCAAAGCATATCTAGGAACGGATGAAATCAGAATACTACGTCATGGGGCTGTCATACAAGCCAACCTCTGAAAATTAGGTTCTTCTAAGAAAAACTTTTTTCTTTATGAACCAGTGTCAACCAAACTTCATCGAAGTGTGTTCGTAGCAAAGCCCCAAAACATATCTAGGAAAGAATGGAATCGGAACATTACGTCATAGGGCCATACAAACCAACCCCAAAAACATAAGTTCTTCTGAGAAAAACTTTCTTCTTTTGAATCCGACCGAAACCATACTTTACCCAAATGTGTTCCTAGTAAAGCCTCAAAACATATCTAGGAACGGATGAAATCGGAACACTACGTCATAGGGCTGTCATACAAACCAACCCCTAAAATTTTACTCTTTTAAGAAAACCTTTTTTCTTTATGAACCCATCTCAACCAAACTTCATCAAACTTTATCCAAGTGTGATCGTAGTAAAGCCTCAAAACATATCCAGGAACGGATGTAATCGGAATATTACGTCATAAGGCTGCTATACAAACCAACTCCCAAATTTTAGGTTCTTGCAAGAAAAACTTTTTCCTTTTTGAATCTTAACCAAAATTCATCCAAGTGTGTTCCTGGCTTAGCCTCAACGCAACAGATGGAATCGGGACACGTCATAGGGCTACGGTAGAAATTAATAACACAAAACAACCTTGAGTTTCAGTCAAATGTGACGGGTATACAAATTTCGACCGCACCCGAAATTAACCTCGGTCTCGTTTATGATAGGTATTTCGGTTAGCGCTAGGAAGCTTTGTATCCAATATGCAAATTTCAAAAAGATATTTTTGGTTCAAATTACAACAATTGTGTTTTACTTTAAACGGTGATGTATCTGTTACAATTACGTTATTTTATAACAAAATTGTCCAAAGAACAACAATTGAGTCAAATTTTAAACAATAATGTTGGAAAGAAAACATTAAGGTTTTTGAGAGACAAAATTGTCCGAAATGAAACCATCTAGGTAATTTTGACGAAAATATTTAAGTTCAGAATCCAACCAAATGCTCATTTTAGTAACACCAACCGATATAGCTCATAGTTCAACTAAAATATAACCAAAAATCGGGTTGTACTTCTAACTAAGGTTTTTTTTTGTGCTACTTGGGTATGTTGAGACTCTTAACTTTCGAATGATTGGAGACAAGCCAACAGAGAGTATATGTAATTAATGGAAATATAATACTTTCAAACATTTCCCTGCAATTTTTTTATTGAAAAATGATAGAGGGTCACCAGAGTCAGTGAAATGAAAAAAAAAAAATTCTTGACTTTTAACAAACTATATCGGAAGAACCGTTAGAAATTTTGCATATGTATGTATGAACAAATAAGTAGGATATTTACCAAACTTTAACTCTTGCTTACAACTCTCTTCTCAAGGATTAACCGTTTTCAAGCCCAAAACCCTAAAAATTGTACCTTTTACATCCCATCCCAAGTTAGCTCACCTCTCAGGTACGAGTGATTTTACTATGTTTACCTTCTAACTACTCCTAACAAAAACAAAACCCCGAAGAAAAAATCGTCACCCTCTTTGATGTTCTCTACAATGTCTTCGTTGATTAGACTACTTTGGCACGAATAACATTAAAGTTAATAGTTTACACTAATAGTATAGTGAAATTAGCTGAAGACCCAAACATAAAAAAAGGTAAGTTTTCATGCCAAATTGTTGCGCACCCTCCTCTCTATACGCACTAAAATGAGCTTGCTCCGGCCAAGCCAAGGAGCAGCATCAGGTTGCCAATGAGTAGCATATTGTGGTGAACATATTTTGCTGAAATTTCTGAGTCCTAACTGTCTGCATTTAAAAATTACAGCCGTTACCCATGGGCAAAAAACTGCAAGCTCAAACGGGTTAAATTTTCCAAAACTGTCGGACACTTTAAATGTTTCGCGGGAAAATTTCGGGAAGATTTTATATGCCGGAAAACCTTGTTAAATTCGGGGCGGAAGAAGTTGCGCTAATTCTTAAGAAGCTGTTTATTATTTCGCTCGAAATAGAAATTTTAAATAAATGGAATAATTAAAAACTCCGAAAAACTAATATTGTTTTTGAACAATTTCTCTACTCATACAAGTCATGAATACTCTTATTTCGAAAATTGTACAACCCTTTGAGGTCAAGTGGTTATAGGAGAGAACCACAATTTCCAAATCATTTTTAAAATAAACCAGCGGTCCCACTGTAGTACTACCAAGTGAATAACGGATCTAGCGGTACTAATGTCTGGCTTTTCAGGAAATTTGTTCTGTCTGGTGTGCTAGTGGACCAGTACATGTTCGCCTTCCAGTTAATGCGCACGCATTGAAGACCTTTTTGTAAAAAAAAGGTTAGTTTTTTTGAGAAGATTTTCCTAATTATTATAGAAAATGGCTGGTAAGTTATTAAACTATATTGATTGATAACAAATATGCAAATTAGAATGCTGGAAGTGGTTATATAAATTTTGTAGCTAACGGTAAATGTTCCGGTTGCACCTGGTAACCACTAGGCACTTAGTACGAGCAAATTTAAAATATTTTCTTTCCTCGTTTTCTAAATATTGGTCCGAATTTGGAATTTCAGCTGCGAAAAATACGTGGACTCTGAAGGAACTTGAAGATATGACTTCATATGAGTTCCAAAGCCTTTTAGAGATGGATATACCCAGCGACCAAGAGTCTGTCGAAGCCGATATTAACCAAATAATGAATGACGATGACTTCGAGCAGCGCCCGCTCTAAGGGGGGGCAAGCCGGGCGGTCGCCCGGGGCGCCAAATTTTAGGGGCGGCTTTTTGGCTAGCACTCGAATAAAAAAAATTATAAAAGCCAGAAGGAAAAATTCAATATCAATTTCCATTAAGTGGAAACGAAACCTACAGATGAGATAAAAAGTGGAAAGTTGTGTTTTGAAGGTGCAAAGTCCTTGAGAGGCTTAGAAGAGTCCACAATTGATAGAAGGATTTACTGAGTAAGATTTGCGTAAATTGTACGTCTGTGATGCTAGCCCCCGCCCCACTTCCGAAGTTATGCGCTATTCATGTTCTACTTAAAAACAGAAATTGCAGATTTATGTGCTAATTTCGTCCTCCAATTGAACATTATCTCTTCTTTTGACCAGCATTGAGGATTATATTTGATCTTTCTATGCATGATCCCTTGTTTTTACCAAAGGGGAGATCCACCTAATTTTTAAATAGAGGACGAAATTATAGAACGTAATCTTATTATTGAGTTTATATGCGGAACGTCGCACTTTAATTTTCGGAAGTAAGGGCTAAAACTTTATTTTAGTCTATTGAATCGGAGGAGAGCACGTCCCCTGAAAAAAAATTAAACCTACGGAGAAATTGATATTAATTAGAAATAATGGGTCGTATAAACACTAAACATATAAAAGCGATTAAAACAAACTCTCTCTCTGTGAGAAATGTCATACCCATGCAGAAGTTTTGAAAACTTCTATAAACCTTTGGCGGCAATTTGACTTCAATTTGCCCAAATCTCCTCGTGGATGGATCGCCTTAGTTGGCTCCAATTGCATTGATTCAACTAGCATTTAAAGGACAAATTTCGAAAAAAGTTGTTTGGGTTTCATCAAGATGAGATGAGGGATGGAATCACAGTACATATTACCAGAGCCGCAATAGCAGTACTTCCTTTTTTCGGGCATGCACTGAACCAAATCGCCTGCTAAAGTAAAGAAAATATGGCTCAAATCAAGAAGAAAAGACAATAAAAAACAGCCAAGAAATATTTCTCTTCATTTGAGAATTAGCCACACTGATCCAAGTCAAATGCCAACAGCAGCGCTTTAAGGAAAAGTAACCTTGAATCAAGCAAACTTTTCTTATGAAAAAGACAAGAGAATCTGAACAAAAACAAAAAAAGAAACCTGCATCCAACCAACATTGAACCCGTAACCCCATTCTTCCCAGTCAAACGCGCTACCCACTGAACCACAGACACTTCTGACTAATCTACTACAACGCTCCAATATAAGCTAAAGCTAAAATAAAGCTTTTCCACGAGCTTTACATGGAAAATGTCAAAAAAAAATCTATTATCAAGCATTTGTTTGCTTGAATTGAGAATAATGGTTTAGGCTTGAATCTACTTCCTATTTCTCAAAAGAAGGTCTTGAAAATAGGATCGATTCAAGAAAAAATTTCCACATTTTGAGAAATTTTGTCTAAATTCGGGAATTTTGCAAATGAGAAAAGAGTTTCTTAATTTCAGATAGCCCAATTTTTTGAGTGTGCTAAATAAGGACTTGGCTTGATTCCCCCGATTTAGCTAGCTCTGAACTTCTTCTTTATAAAAATTCTCAATATGGGCGTAGGCTGGATTTCCTCAAGACATAAACATTTTGTCAACATTATGCCCCTAGCCCGGAGTTTTTTTAGTGGGTCGGAGGGTATGTCATTCTCATTAAACTACATATATGACAACAAAAATATTTTTAGAAAAAGGGTTAAAAATTTGAGAAAGGTAAATCCAGAGCGACCTCTGTCCTTTTAACGATAAATGGCGTCTACATGAGTATTACTCTTGAATACATCACATGACCTTTGTCACAAAATTTATCCCTTGCAGAAGAAATGTTTTTAAATCCATTAACTTCCCAAAGAAAACTTCACGTGAGGAATTCTTTATTCTAACGGTATAACATGGCGGACAGCAAAAACTCTATAAAGTATACATTTAAACCCAGAAGTCATGTAGTGATGAAACACGGACAATATGGGCTTTTTGGCGGCTAAATATTTTCTTGGATTAGGTTGGTTGGGCAACATGATCGGAAACATAGGTGGTTAGGATCCGAGATAACCGAGACCACCAGACTGAAATCTTTCTTAAAATTGCGATTGAGACCAGGCGCCAACTGAACACCACCAACACGCACATTTGTAGTACTGAAATTTTATACGTAGAGCATGATTTTTTTATGAGATAGTACAGCATTAAAAAAAAATTTATCCTTGATCAACCGCCAGCCAGAGGGAGGGAGGGTTAAGCGCCACTCCCTGCCCTGCCTCCCCAATCTCCTCATGGGCTACGTCTATGATTCTCAAGATGTCGCATTTATGAAAATAAACCACGCTCGTTTCACACTGAAGAAATCCAGCAAATTGGAGTTTATCGGCTGCGCAGTCTGCAAGGATGTTATGGAAAACTACTCATCTACTTCAACGACGTACATATTACCTACTGTAAATCTGCCTGGTATATCACCTAAGGGGCGGCAATTTGTCTTCTTGCCCGGGGCGGCGTAAGTGCTAGAGCGGGCACTGCTTCGAGGACTTGGAGGACAATTAACCAGCTTTGGCGGAAGTTCAATAAAATACGGATGAATCTTGGGAAAGGATGATTGGCCGTTGAGCCAACTTGACTGACGGGCTCGGCGCGTTGAAATGGATGGATCGGCGAAGTGTGTTACTTCTGAGTAGTTATCATGATCCGTCGATCGTCGCTCAAGTACGAAAATCAAAAGATGGGTCGACTGAAATAGTTAATTGTCCTCAAATCGTGAAAGATTATAACGCCCATATGGGATATGTTGACAAGCACGGTATGTTAAAAAGTCGATATGAAATCAACAGAAAATCACATAAGTGGTGGCATAGAATATTTTTCTATTTTCTTGATGTTTGCGTCGTCAATGCGTTCATTGGAACGGGAAGTCAAAATCATTGAAGCAGTTTCGATTGGACGTTGCTAAGGGGCTCATTGAAACACCTGGCCCTAACAAAAGAGGAGGTCCCCAGAAGCCGAGGTCCTACAAAAAAAAACGGTTCCTTTGGTGGTACGATATGACCAATGCTTACACATGCCCGTTAGGTGCGGGTCCCAAAGGTGTGCCAACACAGCACAGCAAAATCGGTTCACCGATCGTACTGGAAATTTACAACATGTGACGTCGGTTTATGTCTAAATAAAGACCGAAATTGCTCTTCCAGCTGTTATACAAAATTGACCTAGCTTACCTAGTGGTCATACCACAGAACCATGTCCTGCAGGAGAATCTATACATTTTTTATTCAAAGAAAGTATTTTTGTTATTGTTTTTTGGGCTAAATAAAAAAGGAATAAAAAAAATTTATTCAAATTCTTTTGATTAAACCTGGCCGGACTCAAAGGGTTAATCTTATCAATGGATTGAGTAGTATGTATCATTCGATACCTGATTAATCAATGCGTTATCTTTCTGTATCACAGTCTTTCTCCTTATGCATATAAATAAATCGTCTCCTTTACCTATACCCGGTATACACGGCATCTCAATTTAAAAATGATCCTGCCTTATCGTAAATTTTAGTCACGCTCTTTATTCCTATAACAAGGACATAAATGAACTCAGTAATCACTTAATCGACCAGGCTCTCCAAAGAACAAAAATTGTTGCTTTTGGATTACATCTTCACGAATTGCTTAACTTGAGCTCTTTTCGGTGACAATGAAGATTTCATTGATTGATATCGGCAGCATCATGCTAGTACTGGTACCGAACTGAAAGAATGTCATGTAATCGTGGCATATCTTCCAGATCATCCCCATCCTTCACACGTAGTGGTATCATTTACACATTGCGTATGCATGATGCAAGTACAAGTGTAGAGTAGATGCCTAAGATTAGGTTAACACAAAACCGAAAAAGCGATGAGTTCAGCGCTCCTTCAGAATAAAACTGTTGACATAATTACAGCCAGTTCATAATTTTCGCTGATTCGAAATTTGCGCTATTATAAAATAGAAGGCAAACTTAAGAAGTTTCCTTCCTTGGATGTATATCATCAAGTCAAAAGAACTTACCCCTATTTGAGTATATCGTCTTAATGCAAGCCTACTTTGCGTTGATAAGTTCCTCTCAAGGAGAAAAACTAAAATCACCCTCAAACTTGTATAGGGCACTATACAGGAAGTGCATATCAACTACTGCCCGCGTACATACAATTGTTAAGGAACAACCCAAAGTACTCGTTATTATTCGTAACAGTACACATGAGCAAAAACCTTTGAAGATATATTCAGCTGCTTGTTTGAGGTTATAACCTCGTAGGGTTGTTGTAAATGTTGAAGTATTTTTCGATACTTAGAAAGTAGATAATAAAGGAAGAGAAATGTTAGCTATATTTGTTCAATACATGCAATATTAAATAGTGGATAGATTTTTGACCGCGTTTTTTTATTCGAGCGAAAAGTGGATATAACGAAAAGTAATTAAATATAAACGTTTTCTATAGATTTGTGACTTCTAGACTATATTTTTTTTAGAGATTTTAGATGAGTTAGAATTTAGAAATTTCAATTCGACGAATCCTCCTAGTTCAGGTAACTATTTCGTGCCATGCTTATTCTTGTTTTTTTCATACAATTTTGACTCAACTTTTTTTTTATCCAATCAGCTGTACCTCTTTTCTGTAGAAAATTGTATTAAGAACTTAAAACTATTAAAAAAAAAATTAAAAATCTAAGTAAAAAATGGAGACCACCGAAAAAGTCATCTTTATAGCGATAATTTTGAATTCTTTTCGTAAATGTACAATTGAGGATGAAACATTTATTTTGCCAAAGGGAAACTTAATTTATTTTACAAATTTGGATGTAGTTTATTCATATGGTATGTACCCAGAAAAAAGAATTAATTAATAAAAAAAAATCAAATTTTGTTAACATACAATTCGGGACAATTTTACCCACCCCCTACTACTTGCAAGAGCTTTATATCCACCATGTGGCCGAGTTAAAAGCATAATCTGTAAATTCAAGAATTATTTCCGTAAAAAAATCGATCCTCGCAAAGTCTGTTCGATCCCTTCAATCCGAGACAATTTTGCACTCTCAACGTTATCACTCCGATTCGCGATCATTCTCCAGTGTACCCTCTTTGATACGACAACGATTACGATCAAGTCCACTATACCGAGAGTGACATATGTAAGAGCATGTTGGTCTACGACGAAACGCCCCTGACAGGCAAAAGGTGCAAATGTACCGGTCGAGATTTGATGCCAGTTCCTTTTGAGACGTTCAGAACTGGATTTCTTTTCAATTCACCGGAAATGCCGAGCTGCTTAACAATTTTCAGATTCGTCTCTTGGCGATTATACAGTAGTTGTGTTGCCCTAGTCCCTAGGCAGGCGATTACGATATGATGTGCCCGTGTGCCAAACCGTACACTCTATAACCTGGGACAACAACTTTTATGCCAGAGATCGACAACAATAAATTGTATTCGCGACGCGTGCTCAACTTCCTGTTAATTATAAAGCGAAATAACGCGAAGAACCATACGCCACCACCACATTGTCGTCTTCGTTTCCGCTCAAGAAATTGGATAATAATAGTCGTTGCAGCAGCGAGTGGAAAAAAAGGAATGATGTGTAATGTTGGCTCGTGCCAACTGCTCGTCATTTCGATTGAAATGGAACAATTGTCATGATATCCTGCCCGACCTTGTGCGTCGAGTGTGCACACGTGAAATATGATAACATTTTACGACAATCATAAATATCAAATTAAGTTATCAAACGGTTCTAGAACGGTAATTATGGGGTGCGTGTGTGTGTTTTGCTGGCGCATCCTTTTAATGGGGTATGTAAATATATGTGAGGTACAAAATATACAGATGTAAAATAGGTGCTGATAAGGTAAGGCTAAAGTCTCAATTTTAGAAAAAAAAATCAATTTAAATTTCCTATAATTTCCACAATATCTCGAAACGGTTGTTGCTCCAACTCAAGTCCAATTTATTGCAAAACTTTTTTCAATAAAGGTTTGTGTTTGAATTGGCCGAATCTTATAGCTATTTGGTATTATTGTTCATCAATCACCCTCTTTTGATGAAATCATATTCATATTCATATCTATGAAAATCATATTTGTTGTTTCATGTCAAACGTATCAATTTCATACTCGCTCCTGGTACAAACAATATCTATTACGACTTGACAAATACCATCCTTTCCGATACACCTAATAATAATCATGTTTTGTTTATGGATTTCAAACATGAAATCTGATCCTATCTAAATATTTATTGTTTAACTTAAATACATACCTACACGCGAAGGTCTTTGCGGTGATATTAATCCTTCGAAGACAAAGAATTCTATTGCAGGTACAGGTAGGTAGATCATATCTACGTATATTTCTGTATCATGGAAAATTTGTCGCAAAACCATTTTTTTCGAATGGATCTTGTTTGGCAAATTAAATTGAAATATCATAGAAATTTTATGAATTTTAATTATAAGGTGGAATTGGATGAATTTTATAAAATTTTTGATATGTAACTTAGAGAAAACATAGCAACCCATGTGCATGCCCAACTAACAATTTTGCTCTTATAACAGTCTACAAGACTCTTATAAGAGCCAACATCAAGACATCAACTCTTGAAATTTAACTCTTGAAGAGTACTATAAGAATCTTATAAGAGTCTTAAAAGTATTAAATGAACCACTTTACAAGAGTTAAATTGATCTTATAGCTAAACTTCAACTCTGTTTATAAGAATTACACATGTCTTATAAGAAGATTTTAAGGCTTCTTATCAGAGTAAGAGTCTACTCTTGTAAGAGTCTCATAAAGGGTTACAAGCTCTCATTATAAGTGAAGCTAGAAAGAGTGAATGTGATATTGAAACATACGCTGTCTTTGTTTGTCAAATGTAAATATACGACCTTATGAGAACTTCTGTTTTCGTGTGTTATTATTTCGACAACAACTTAGACAACATTTTTGAATGACGGATTTATTAACTTGTCAAACGATGATTTTCCCACAAATATGAGTCAACATTTTAATGCGATCAAAATTTTATTGTTGAATATAACTATTTTGCTTCGAAAAATGACAAAGCCCTCTGAAAATAATCTATTTTTAATTTTTTATAAGTTTTTCTGGAAATATAATTATTATCTAACGATGATATCTTGTATAAAACTTAATTGAATAACATTCGTCAGTTTAAAAAATCACAATCCTTTCAATTTGGTATATGCAATAACACATAATCACTCATAAATTCAAATTTAATTTTCCCCTAATGCAATTTTGTCTGAAAAAAAGATGGCATCTATCCATTAAATCTTCATACAAAGCCAGAACTCTGATAACAGGAGGGCGGCTCTTTTTACTATAACTAAATTCTTCATATTAGTCTAAATCTCTTATTTCAAGAGGATGGCTCTTTTTATAATAACTAAAGTCTCACTATGAGAATTAAGCTCTATTCAATAAAATTAAACTCTCCTTATGAAACTTAAAGTCTCACAATAAGGATTCTATTCTCCATAAGAGAGCATAAGTTTCAGTATGAGCGTAAATTTGACGTTTATTTATTATTTCTGTGCGTCGCATAAGTGCGTGTTCCATATTTAACAAAACTAACAGAAAGTGGTAATTACTATATCCAGCGGAGAAGGATTCGGTGGCAGGTAATTCTTATAGCATTTTTAGTGTTTTTCCATGGTTTTTCCAGTGAATTTTGTTACGCTCATTGAGTCGACTATATTATTCCGTCCATTTTCTTCGTCGAAAAAAAGTTGCTATATATAAACCGGGTCGGTTATGCTGCGTTAAATTTCTTGTGTGATTATAGTGACAGATTGCTTAGCTTCTATGAAATCAATCGTGCACTCACAACACTCTTCTTATAGGTGTTCTTACAAAAGTATTGTAATAAGATGTTAAAGACTAAAGCATTTATAAAGCTCTCATTATAAGACTCATAAGAATAAACCTCTTGTAAGAACATTTTTATAAGAGTTTAAGTCCTGAAGAGTTAAACTCTCACTACAAAGACTCTATGAGAGTCCAAGGCAACAAAATATGAACTTGTAACAAGAATACGACTCTCCAAGAGTAATAATCTTATAATAAATGTACTTAAAGAGTTTATTTGAAACTTGCTACTAGATCTACATTATAAGAGTTGTAAGAGCCTTACTAGAGTCTTATGAGAGCTTATTCCACTTCCCAAGAGCCAAGCTCTCAAGAGTTTGTTAGTTGGGTGTGTTAGTCTAGAGTGGGCATCAGAAAATATAGTATTTCCCAATTGAAAAAGTCCTTATCCCAAATGAAAAAATCCAAATCCCAAATGAAACGAGACCGAGGCTAATTTCGGGCGCGGTCGAAATTTGGATACCCTTCGCTCCCCGGGCTAAAAGTTTTTTCGGGCGTACCCGCGCCCCTATTCTTTTCCTTCTGTCTTCATAAAAGTTCGATTGCATCGACAAAACAATATATTTGTGTGGTGTCTGGTTGGAATAAGTGGGCAAATAAAAATATTTACATAGAAAATTTTATTGGGGGATGCGGGAGCATGGCCCCATAGTACGATTCCATTTGTTTTGACCTTTTAGTTGCTTTGATAAAGACACATTAATTCAAGGTTTTGTGAAATTGGTGTAAAAAATGTTTCTTAGGAGAACCAAAATAGGGGATTGCGTTTGTATGGTAGCCCCATGATCCCATGGTCCGATTTGATCCATTCTTACATATGTCTTGTGTCATCAATAGAAACACATTTGTGTGAATTTTGGTTGAAATTGGTGCACAAACAAAAAAGGTTTTTTTTTTAAAGAACCTTATTTGGGGGGGGGGGTAGGTTTGTATGGCAGCCCCACGACCCCATGGTCCGATTTGATCCATTCTTACATATGTTGTGCGCCATCAATAGAAATACTTTTGTGTGAAATTTGGTTGAAATTGGTACACAAATAAAAACAATTTTTCTTAGATGAACCTAATTTGGGGAGTTGGGTTTGTATGGCAGCCCCATGACCCCATTGTCCGGTTTTACCGATTCAAACATACAAACTGCCTGCAGCAAAAAGAAGCCTTTGTGCAAAATTCAGCTTCATAGCTTTCAAATTGGCTGAGGAAAACGCGTCGCAACAGACAGACAGACGGACATCGCCCAATCGACTCCCCTAGTCATGCTGATCATATATGTATACTTTTTATATGGTCGGAGATGCTTCCTTCCATGCGTTACAAACTTCATGACAAATTTAATATACCCTTTCACTCTATGAGCGAAGGGTATAAAAATCCTTATCCCAAATGAAAAAATCCATATCCCAAATGAAAAACTCCTTATCCCAAAAAAAAAAGCCCTTATCCCAAATGAAAAATCCTTGTGTGTGAATTAAAATAAAATGAATGCAGGGGTGTTTTAAGTTGTTTCTTGCATTGAATTATGAGGTGTGGTTGGGTCATTCCAACCGATCGTCATGAAATTTGGTTGGAAAGTGTACACACGGTAGTCATCAACGCACCATGCTCCACTAGGAGTTACGGTATGAAGAGAGAGAGAGAGATGGACTTGACGGAGAAATGTTCGTATTGTCGTTACAATATTGTAAAATGTGGAAGTAGTGATAATATTTTTAATATGTACATACCATGAGATGCAAGCAATTCATTGAGTTTCCACCAGTTCGTATCCATTAAGCAAATGTGTCTCATCAGTTTATGCTTTTCGAAAGTGGTAATGATCACGAGATGACCAAAAGATGATCTGGTCAAGACTCGACGTCGTCCTTTCTACCCCACTACTGTCATTGACCAGGAAGCTAATTTGTAGTGTTATAACAGGACATGGTGGTCCTATTATGAAGCTCGCCAGGAGACTTATGGTAGAAATAGAGTAGAAGCAACAACAGCAACAGCAGCAGCGTGAAATGTCAAGCACAATGCATTTTAAACTGCAGACAAAAATGCTGAACAGTCATTCCATTGGGCGAAGCCAATGCCTCTTGCCTCTTTGTCAACGGCGACAAAATTTTAAACTCCTTCAATATAAAATATAGTTTTTCTTTTAGTTAAACGCAAGTCGCCCAGTGCAACATATTGACGAACGAGGCATAGGACAACCTCCTAATTGTCGAATCGCGTTTTTCCAGTGCGATGGCTATGTGACCATCATGTTATGGTCAAAGATGTTGCCCCAAAATTCCTGCAGTGGAACTGCGAATTTAGAGATGTAAGTTAAATAAGATTGCCAGAATGACATCTTTTCAAACAACTGATTAATAAATGTATTATTCGGACCTATCTCTGGTCTATTTGGGCTAGGGATAACCTCGACGGACTTTTAGAAAGAAATGCATACATAAATCCCATAACTCGGTCCCAAACGACATCCCCTTTCTTTTGAATGAAGTTTTGGGTGTAGCTTCGACTCGAATATTATCTAGTCTCTGCATGCATTAGCTGGTGAAATACAAACGCCAGACACTCATTAGGATTAAGGACGTATGTATATCAATAGTTATACATTTACTTTTTCTAATTTGGCAGATCTTTTTCAAAGTAGTCTTTTATTTGAGGCAGCTTCAATTTACTCTCGAAATATGTCGATCAAGTCATAAATAAATAAATAGCTGCCCTTCGCATCTAGTCCCTAAGATTTAAACTGGTTAGATCAACACCTCGCTCTGCAGAGGTTTTTATCCCCATAATTGGGCACTTGTTTAACATCTGAATGAGACCATATTCCGCCACTTGGATCATAAATTGTAAAGTATCATAAACTACCACCCTGCGCTTTGAAGGCGAGTACACTATTCACTGCACCAACCACTGTTAAACTCTGTTAAAATCTAATTTGCGTATATTTAGTACAATCGTCCCTTTCTGGTTGTTTTAAATGCAAGTTTATTACCCGTGTTTCAGACTGCACGATAAAGAGCTTCCAAACATTAAAATGATAAAAATATGTCGTTACAACGCGTTGAACATATGCGAATACCAGGTGTCAAGCTGAACTGTAGATTTTGGAGAGGGATGGCCTTACACAAAATTCAATGTAAGCTGGCATTTACACAAGCCCCAATGTATGTTATGAAGGTTTCATTTTGAAGAGAAAATAGAGAATTCAAATTAAGCCGTTAAATGTGAGGTCTTAATTGAACACCAGTGCTCATTTGAACCTTTGCATCGGAGGTAGACGATCAATCGGCTTTTACCCATTTCAATACAATTCAAAGAAAGAATACGCCCATGTAAACATTTTACAGACAATTCATCCCATCTAGAGTTATACTGCAATCCCGCAGACAAACCCGCCTTATATTAATCGGGAAGCAACCCTGGCTATTCCTATTTATGTCTCATGATGATATACATTCGTTTTATGGCAGTTATTACCACAAATTTAACTTCCTAATTGTTGCAAGTATGGACCTAGCACAAAATAGCACTATAACTGGACTTAGCACTTTTGTGCATTTTTTTTTTAGATCAACCTAGGACATAGCGCTTCTTGTAAATGTTAATTTCTTTGAATTTAGCTGAGTAAATTTTATTTCAAGATTAAGTACTCGATGGAGAACTTGACAAGGAATAATACGATGCAAAAAGCTCAAAATCGAAAAAAATGGACTTAGCACTTTTGTGCTTTAAGGTATCGATATATCCTATTAGAAAATAACTAGACCTTGTGTTTATTTTCAAAGGAGTCAACTATTAAAACAAACGGATATTTATCGAGTGAAAGTAATGGTTCCTATATTTTTAAAGTAATCAGATTTTTCCTATTGACTAAAAATAATGGGACAAAATGATTGGTTTAATGGGATTTCCCATTGAATTTTTTCTGAGTGTACCAAAGTAACAGTGTCCCTCAATAGCTTCAAATGTCTACTTTTTCAAAACTTATAAGAAAGCTTCGTGTGGGCAACGGGCCATTGTGTCTAAAAATACATTTTCAATGAAAAAAAAAAATATGGGTTTAGAAAATAATAGTATGTAAACTGCAGTTTACATTGGCGTTGAGTGGAAACTTTTTCAAATACAAATAGTTGACGGTAATATGAGTTATTTATTTTTTATTACGGAAAAGATTAAATAAATTTTCTCAATGAGTAAGACTAAGGTCCCACCCATTTACTGAAGCTATGTTTAGAAACCAAAAGTGTGAAATCCGGCCAATCCGGACCTCAAAATCCGGATTATTGGTTTGATTATTGGTTTGATTATCCGGATTTCGGGCCATTTATCAGTAAAATTCAAATTCAAAATTAAATTAGAGGTTTTAAATTAAATTAAATTTATGGAAACTGGCAAAACTTTAAGTTTTTCTGATCGAATCTACTGGTGCTATATTTATTAAATTTAGTTTTTGGCATTTTAGCATAAATGATATATTATAGACGAGTCTGGAGTCTTTATTGGTGCATTTTTGAAATCCGTACAATTCGATAATCCGGGCATCGGTCCCAATCAATCCAGAATACACCCCAATAGGTTGAAATCGCCCAATTTTCACCATCTGAAAGATTTTATGCAACTTTTTTCCGCCTAGTTCATCTTTTTCATATCGGACTCATTCCAATAACCTCGAAAATATTATTCCATAAATGCCCAATGTAAACCACAGTTTACATATCTTTCAACGTCCCCTAATGCCACCCAATTAAATTTTGGTCACAGAAAATTCTGGCAAATGAATCTTTGGATTTTGCACCTAGAATTATGCAGGAGCAATTCACCACTTGTCACAATGGACGGAAACAGCCTGACAGCCTTAATTCTAAATGCGTTCACAAAAATTTCAATCCATATGCATTAACTAAATATTTACTACTCGAATGCTGTTATATGTAAGTTTTAGTGTATGTCACTCATTTTTATTTAAAGTAAACCAAAACGTGGAAAAAGTGTTTTAAAGTTGATGTAAACTGCAGTTTACAATGGGAATGAAAGGGTTAGTATGTGTAGCCATGAAACATAGTAAATCAATTTTTGGATGTGCAAAGTTTCATTTCGGAATCTATAACGGTTTAGAAAAAAAGAACTGAAAAAGAAATATTAGTCTCAAACCCCCGTAACCCCTTCTTTTCAGTTTAAAGTAACGGTTACGGGTTACTTTAAACTGAAAAGAAGCAACTGAAATGAAATGTACTCGAGTTCTTTGATTTGACTACCCATGCGTCCATGTCCGATAAAAACTAAAGAAATCAACTTCGACTTAAAATCTTCGGGGCACCCTGTTATCTTTGCCCTACCAACTTCTAAGTATTTCGTGCCAAAGACTGTTACGATTCTACACATTCCTACCAAATTTCATGACTATCGGTTCAGCCGTTCGCGACTTATTTAGTGAAGAAATTTTCTAATCTCCGGGACTCCCTGTTATCCTTGTCCTACCTATTTCTAAGTATTTTGTGCCAAAGACTGTTACTGTTACCATTCTACATTCCAACCAAATTTGATGACGATCGGTATACATATGTGATGAATATCAAAAGCCAGCCACACACAAGGAATTTTACGTACGAGTAGAAAATTGCATAAATGTCCAACCACGCAATTGCATTAGCCAACCCCACGTAGCCGATTTCAATTGGGAAATACTATAGATTTTGGGTCAAACACATATGGATTGTGTGTGCACATAGCCGCTCTGGACTAACGCATGGCATGGGTTACTATGCTTTCTCTAAGATATGTAATTCCCATTTTTTTTAGAGAATATGGATTATGGCGTGACTATTATTTTTACCACAATTGTGCAAGAAAGTAGTAGTTTTCATCACCACTAGCTGCGTGTGCATAGTTGTTTTTATAACATCAACAAAAAGAGTGTTTTTTATTTGTAAAACATTTATAACATCACATTTTCTCTGTGCTTTTTCGAAAGACAAAAATGATGTTTAAACGAGGTCATATATGCATTTAGCTCTGAACTCTTTGCTAAATGTAACCCATTCTCTTATTACATGACATCATTTTAGCATTTTACCTCAACATTCTTTTGACACTAGTGCCTAAGAATTGAGGATCTCCTACTCCTACCATATCCACGAATACGAATGCATCCAAGCACACAACATAGTAAGCACTTAGCCGATGAAAACGTGTAAAAGAAATCAAATTTACGCCTCTTCTTGTTTTTTTTTAATGTTAAGTGTTTTTGGTTAGAGGTTGGCTTTTTACACATTTAACTCATTAGTTATGCCCTGTGACCTGAAACGAATGAATGTAGGTCAAAAACAGGATTCTTCTATTCACCTACGTACGTGCGTCATTGCGAATTCTGAGATGAATGTTTTTAATGATGTTAGAAAATGTAGCGAATGTTTCTGTGAACGAGTCATTTAAGGATATAGGTTGAGATCAAAGTTTGTCTATTTGAAAAATTACATAATGTAGTAGGATTTAAATGAAATTATTTATGGTGCATCTTTATGTACCTAGACATAGAAAGTTCATAAAGATTTCTCTTCCGAAATGCCGATTCAAGAGTCAGAAAATAAATTTCTATTTTTTTTTTTATCTGTGGCCCTATCGGTTTTAACCAAAAACTTTGATATGGTACCCCGCATCTCCGCTTAGCTTCGATCAAGGCTTAATTAGTGAACTTTTTTGTCCTTTTTGAATCCTTTCTCATCATTCATTTTCTGAGCAAAATCAATGAAATAATCGTGTTCTAAAAGGTTGAGTGAGTTAGTAGTGTCAGTTTGGTATATTGGCATAGTTATGACTTATGAGGATAGAGAACACCAAAATAGTTCGTTACAACTTCGTTGTGGATCACGGACGTAGCTAGTTGAAGCCGTGCGAAAGGGGGAGGGGGCGTTTAAAAAGCTGGAGGAGCTTTACACAATCCTACCGAAATGAAATTGTTTACAATTTCTGAAAAATAAACTATGAGGACATCAGTAATTACTTTGATTCCATAGACTGGGCAGCTAATTTACCAAAGTCTAATCTAAATTATAGAGTATCTGCTACAGCAGAAGTAATTAATATGCATGTTCCCAAAATTAAAAAGCGCAACCCACTTTCCGAACCCTGCCTCGACAGAAATCTATAAGAAGCCTTAGAAACCAGAGCAAGAAACTCTACAAGCTTACTAAAAATGACCCCAATGTTAGCCCTGAAGTAAAAGAAAAGTACGCAGAACTAGCAAATGAGTTCGCCATATGAAATCTCGCGAAGCATACAAATATCAACTGTATGTCAATTTAATGGGTGAGAAAATTATCAATGATCCGAAAACATTCATTAGCTTTGTCAGCATGAAACGTAAGACGGTTTTCCTGTTTCCATGTCCTCTGGTGCGGCTCCTTCCTCCTGTCCACAAGAAATCTGCAACTTTTTCGCGGATCAATTTCAAAACAGTTTCTTCTCAGTCAGTGGCGGAACAACTTCACTCGGGGCCCTCCCGCCAACTACTTGAGTGGGCCCCCTACACTGAGAGAAAAGCAGAGTGCAACCAATGGAAAACATGTTTAAACGATGATTTTGATAGTACAGTGTTTCTACTAATATTGAAAACGTCGAACTTAAAAACCTTTGCTAAGAGCAACTTTGACTCTTTGCATTATTTTATTGAAAATAGCCTTCATTGTTTAACGTTTATTAAATTATTGATTTCATCAATCTTTTTTTTTTATTATAAAATAAAAAAGCTCACACAGCCCAGCATTGACGTCTATAGGTCAAACCAGATATGGTCTCAGCACTGCAGGCAAAACAAAAAGTTGCATCATCACTTACAACCCGGCAATACAACATCATAAAATTATTTTGTTCGTGTTTGACAGTTTGACAAAGTGGACTGGAATCAAAACCATCGTTACTGATAGCCCGGAGCTAAAATTTTTTTATGTGTTAGTTGGACTCTCGGCACAATGCTTCTTATTCTAACTAATGCAAAATGCTAATGCAAGCATTGCCACTAATACATAGACAATGTACTCTTCTCAACTGCACTCTTCGTACCCATTCAAAATTGTATTTCACGAGAGTCCAAATAGCGCATAAACAAATTCTAGCTCCGGGCTCTGATTTGCGGTGGTTTTGACTGGAACTTAGTCCGGTATAAACTATCTTCAAAAATGTTTTAAAATAGTTTGTTTGCAGAAGGAGCTAAAGGGTGGGTCGGATTATATCACAGCAGGAGCAAATTTGTTCCGTAATGGAGGCTTATAAGGTGTTCAGGGAGCCGAAACGGATTTCTTATTTTAGATAAATTTACTCTAAATTAAGCAGAACATTTTTTAAAGTTTAGCTTATATTTTCACAAAAACAACTACACAAAATGATGTGCTTTCAATATGTTTTAAATTTTTCAATTTGCATTCACTTATGGAAAATGAACTGATTTCGAAATATGTGAATTAGGAAAGCAGGCCAAAGTTTCTTGCACCACAAATGATTACAAGAATATAGAGGAATTCTTTTCAACCCTAGAAGAGTTTTTTTTGTGAAAATTTTAGGATCCAGATTGTTCAGGGCCGGATTTAGCCTCTATGGCGCCCCTGGGCAGTAACGAATTTGCCGCCCTCCACCACCACATAACTTAAGCTTGAAGGTATATCAGTTGTCAGCTCAAAAAGGAAATGTAGGCAAAACGTTAGCGGGCGTATGTGACAAAATTGAAAATTTAATATTTTTTTACCAGTATGCGTATTTTGTTTGCTTGAAAATTTGTTATGTTGCTTCCCAGGGGAGGAATCCAGGTGTGTGTGCACCTCCCAAAATTGTTTTAGGAATGATTGAAACTCCAATGATAACAAAGAAAACTGTACAATTCTTATTACATTCGGTTTTTCACATTATTAGAAATGCGTTCATGTTTCTTAATTTTTTCTTTTGATCGTTTTGGAAATAATTTGCGAATTACCCCAACAAATGAAATTTCCTATATTAGCATAATATTTAACCAGAAAACGTCATACCGAAAACACCCAAAATTAAGAAAGCTTACGGTAAATTTTGAACACAACTTGACCTAATTTGTTTTCGGTGATAAAGATAACGAAAACGAATTGGGAAAGCATTTACTGATGCTATTCAGCAAAAGTCATTCGGTGCCTACAGAGTTCTAGATTTTCCTGATTTCAACTATTTTAAATAATTTTTTATTTTCGGTGGAATTTCCCGTTTTTCTCTGAAAAAAATTGCAAATCCGAAAATTTAAGCGTAAAAATTCTTAAAAATTTAGTTAAACCCGATAGAAATTAAAAAAATTGATAGCCAATGCCGCATTTCTAATATCGAGACCTCTCCCGAAACCAAATCCTTGCTTCCCAGCGAATTTGATGTGTGGACAAATTTAAGAAGTAATTGAACACACGAAAATGTGTGGTTAGATGAGTTACTTGCTTGGGGGCGTTTTGAACTTTCCAAAGGATCGCTATCACCAAAAATATTTTTCGTTTTTTTTTCTTCAAGTCTGGGGCAATTTTAGAGGCTTGAAAACAGGAGGTGGCAGCCAAGTACTAGCGTACTTATACATAATCATTTAATGTGGCTTCAGGCATAATGTTTAAAGTGAAGCGAAAGATGATGTATACTCCTACTCTAAATATACTCATGAACTAAAGGCCGCCACGCCATTCAGAGTGAGTGAGTGTATGCTTCAAGCAAGACTTTTGAGTAGTCCTAATTTTTGGAGGCGGAATTACATTATAATTTGAGTTGAGGTTGCGATTAGGTGCTTTGAATTAAGACGAATATGTACATCTAACTAGAATAAATTAAAAAAGCAAACCATTTTCTACAATTATGTTTGAATTTACAAAATCCATTTTTCCCATAATTTGAGACCAATGAAAAAATTTAAGAATTTGCCGCCCCTCAAATTCTGCCGCCCCGGGCAGTAGCCCAGGTTGCCCATATGGGAAATCCGGCCCTGAGATTGTTTGATGAGATTTCAACAATTTGAGGACAGTATTAAATGTTTAAGCGTAGAGGCTTAGCTAAGGAATCTGTTGAAAGAGGAACAATAAGTTAAACATTTGTTTTGACTTCAAAAAGTGTATATCTCTTCCTGTCTACAAAAACAGTATTGTTTTTCGCAGTCGTGCTGTTTTTATTTTTCGAGAAGTCATTCATGTGATTTTTGGGCCCCTAAATCTCGTGGGTCCCCCCGCCACGCGGGCCCTGCGGGCCCTTATTCTCCGCCCCTGTTCTCAGTGAAAAGTCGAGTTCCTTATTTCCGTTAACCCGTTCTAACTTAATATGTCTTATTGACGGGATTAATATCACACACGAGGAAATATCAAAAGCAATTGCAGAACTAAGTATAGATAAAGGACCTGGCCCTGATTTAATTCCTCCCTACTTTTTGAAGCAATGTTTAGATCAATTTGCTCGTTCCCCTTCATATTATTTTCAATAACTCCCTCCAGTCAGGCGTCTTTCCTTCTTATTGAAAATATTCCCGCATCACTCCAATTCATAAGAGCGGTTATAAACGATTAGTAGTTAAATATCGAGGTATTGCAATTCTATCGGCAATCCCCAAGCTGTTTGAGAAATCGGTTTATGACAATCTCACCGCTGTCATTGATCCGTTTTATCTGCATGTAGCAAAGGCCGATCGACTACAACCAACCTCATAATCCTAGTTTCCGAGGTTTTCTGTGAAATGGAAACGGGGAATCAAGTTAATGCAGTTTATACTGAGTTTAGTAAGGCCTTCGAAAGAGTTGACCATAAAATTCTAATTGAAAAATTACACAAATTTGGGGTATCTGATGGGTCCATTCTAAGTTGGCTCCGCTCCTACCTTGTCAATCGTGCCCAATTTTTTAAATTTCAAGGTTGTATATCCAAAAGTATATCCGTATTCTCTGGTGCACCACAGGGCAGCCATTAGGGTCCCTTACTCTTCAACATTTTTATTTCCGACCTATCACAGTCATAATGCATTACACACATTCTGATGCAACATTTATTCAACTGAAGCTTCAATTCCTCGAAGAATGGTTACCAACTACGCATAAAAGTATGTACTGAGTTCACCGAGCGAAAAACTTACATATATGTCTCCCGTAAAAACGGTACCGTGGAGACTTGCTTTTTATTAACTCAATGTAAGATAAATGATTACTCGCGTTCTGATTGATTGTCGATGACATCTTTTCACTGTGAAATAAAGTGCAACTGCATTATTTTCGCTGGCGAAATGTCAAATACCGGTGTGAAGACTTTCATGTGCAATGAGTACCACCAAGCGAATTCGATTTCACGATCATCGAAATTTTGACAGTATTTGCATGAATTTCACGTGAACTGACGATGTTAGTACCTACTCTAACGATGAACTGAATCGAGTTGACCATATGAAAGACCTGGGTGTCTTAGACAACAAACTATTCTTCAATTTATAATATGATATGGCACTGTCCACGGCTGGCAACTGGGAAAAGTAATTATATTTTGTTCCTCTGGTCTGGATAATTTATTTATCTGTCAATCACTTTTCTCAGCATCACATCGACACTTCTTGGAATTAAAACCCTTCTTCGTCCTGTAATTGTACTTTATGCGAAATCTGAACAAATCCCCCCCGGCAAAATTCATCAGCAAATCTTCTTAGTTCGACACAAAACAAACATCAAAACATCAAAAACACTCAAATCAAATGCCATTTGTGTATATGCGACATCCAATCATTTTTGTATTCGCGCTAAGTCATTTCCTTCATTTTCAATAGACCGCGAATCGCGACATTGACAAGACGCACCTACCGCCACCTTATGATCGAATGTATATGTATGGCGCACAAAAGGACCTTCTTGCACGTATAGTACATTCGCAAAACTTCGATTTCCATCCTGTTAGGGAGCCGTACAACCGCCAGCGTCGTCTATACGGAATTGAATTGATTCGAAACAACTAACCAGAAACCGCACCACCGGAAATGAGAAATTGATAAACTGCTTAAGACTAAACACTCACCCACCCGCACATTCAAACCAATTCATAGAATTTTCTTGTGGGCGAAACCTTGAAATATCCTGTCGTCCTTGCGGATCGGGAAAATGTATTTACAGTCAATCGGCCGCAAGTTATTAAGTCGTGTGTATCAAGCAGCGTTCAATTTGTCGCTATTAAATGCTATGATGTACGAGAAGAATTATGACAATTCGTATGTAGGGAAGAGATGGAAATTCTAGGATAAAGGATGTGTGCGATTCGAATTTTAGAGCCTCGGATACCTTGTCAATTTTTATGTAAATTTTAGTACAATCCTTTGAAAAATAATATTTAAAAAAAGAATGGGTACAGAATATTATCCTAGCAGTTTTTGAACTGAATCACCTTGCTGTCCTATTGATACCATTCTCCCGTGCACTAACAAATTTATTAAGTTCGCCACTACACACCCTCTCTATAACAAGATAGCTAACAACAAAAACTCACCACGAATTCCATCTGTTTGACTTCGATCACATCGTCGTTTACCCTTCATCATTTCCAGCTCCTGTCCGGGCTTACTACTCTTGTTTGAGAAACGCTCCCACGTCTTCGCCATATTTCCAAACAGGAGGGTGACACTAAACGATTTTCCTTTGCCCACGACAAATTAGGCGGGCGGTAGACCCTTAAATAGGATAACACGCTGTCTACGAATAACAGAAGGGTGTGTTAAATGTTGACATTGATTATGATACGAAGATGATTTCCGATGTCGGAAAAATATGACAGTAATTCGGCAAGTTCAATATTCGAAAGCCAATTATTACCGAAATCCTGTTTATTTGGAATCACATACACGCATCAATCGATGGATGGAGACATGGCTTTAGGGTGGCACTAAATTGAGTGGATTCAGAGACAGGATATATGTATAGTTGAACAGGACCGAGTCTGCTTTCATATTGGATTCAGAGGGAGGAGGTGTGCATATAATTATTTTTTTTGGTCACCTGGTTTTTAGCAAACATCTAATCAGTGCTAATGGAAATGTTTTTTCTATCATTCCCATTCATATACGCTCCCCTACCACCCCAATCTCAAGTGCACTTTGCACTATATAATCCGGAAAAGAGCCACTTCTCACTGATAACGTTCTCACTTCTCTCTGCTTCTAGACATCAGAGAGATAAATGTCGCCTGATAGGGTTTCATCCATTTGAATTCATACGTTTGTTGTATTCGTACAGTATATAGCTTCGAAACAAATCGACCGCAGAGTACACAACTGTCACAAACAACTCGCTCAAGGAGATGAGGTGCCGAAGACACGAGGACAATGGCAGGACTACTACTTGCTCATTCGGTTCTATAAGCGACCATACGCCAACAATGGTGGTGGGCTGTTTTAAAGAAGGGATTAGGCTGATTGGATGCCAAAGCACCCGTTCGTCCGTGTCGGTCGGATTCATTTGATTGAAATTTTAAAGTTTGGCCGAAATGTCGGGCCATTGAAAGGACATCGTCATCTGACTATGACAGGATTAAAAACATGTTCAAGTGTTTTCGAACGGGAAAAAGGACATTTAATGTGATGACTTAATAAGGCTGATGATATTAAGTGCATGATGATGTGATCATGTGACGTCGGCTGGTGTGAAAAGTGGTCCACTTGGGGGATGTTAGTTGGTTTTGACTCTAATCCCTGCTACTGGTGTTTCTGAGAGTATTATTGTTTAATTTTAAATTGTGTCAAATTATGGAACACAACATGTAACATCAAATTAGACTGGAAGGTTTGTCGGAGTGTGAGTATAGGCTTAATCGTAGTGTCGTAGATATGACGCGATAATACTGACTACCGTCCTGGATCCTGCGGGGCTGCATTTTGCAAGTCTGACCCGCATTGGGTCAATTGTCGCGATAAACATTCAAAGTGTTCTGCAAGTGCAGCATTATTTGAAAACCGATTCCGTGTGCGCTTGCATTTTTGAACGGCTGAAACTTTTGAACGTACAGGGCTAGGACTCTAAACTTGTCTGATCTCTCTCAATATTTTTTTAAAATCGACCCCGTTTGCGCTTGGGTTGGGCTTCTTTTTAGCCGTATTTATTTGATTTATTTCTGAAACAAGCTACAAAAGATATTGTGACATATTCAATAACAACTAACACACGGTAGTCATCAACGCACCATGCTCATCAAGAAGTTAGGGTACATCATGTAGTTGGCTAGTCTGGACTCAGTCTGCAATTCTAGGTTTTCGTTAAATCGAAATATATCAGTCTTGGGAACTCACTTTTTCCTAACCTTGATCCTCTGTAGATCGTATTCCGTGAATAAATTTCGAATGTTACAGAAAGAAAAGCAAGGAGTGCCTATTGCTTCTATTCTGATCTGAATCAACATTCATTTTGGTATTTGACTCATACCAGCAATAAAATTTTACTACTGTAATTATGAAATTTCGATGAAATGTGTACAACAGCGTTCCTCCCCATTCACGTGAATGATTCTTATAGCAAACGGAAAACAAAGGATTTTTGGAAGGAAGACATGGAGGAAATTTCGAGGGAAAAAAAATCAGTCAGTGAACGTGGAAAGGCGAGGTGGATATAATCAGAGCCGGAGACGGCCGCCTAGGGGGCAATTGTTGCCGATTAAAGTGTGAATATCCTTTATGCGATGAAAACACTTGAAAACGAAAATGTGTGTCTTCAACCAAAGTTTTTTTTTTATCATTTGGAAGGTGGGAGGTGGGACCATTTAAATTTTGTTGAGACTCCAACATCGAGTTAACCAAATTTTGAGGGCTTTATGTATTTTCCAAACTCGTGTCAAGCTGATGGACTTAAGGGGCGTCAAATTTGGGGCAAATATTTTTTGAAAGTATGCCACTGTAGACTCAATTCAAAATCCATATTTTTTTTAGGTCTGTACCAGATATGATAGCATCTGCCACCTTATCCTCGTCTTGAGGTATAGTTTGGTAGCTGGTGAGGCTTTTGCTCTCAGTGAGACATAAAACTGAAACTGTCATTATTTCAGGAATTCAAATACTGAACAGCGAACACATCCACTATTTAAATAGACAACATTGGCTGCTTAATCTTACTCTTACGCTCTACAGAATACCGAAACAAAATCAAGTTCCAAATCCGGAAAGGTAAAACGTTAAAAAAAAGTAATCTGAAATGTTCATGTTGGGTAATATATGGAAAATAGCCAATGCAGAAGGATAAAAAATAATCTACTTTTACTATATTTGAAATCGTCCAGTTAAGTGAAGGCGCACAGCATAACCAGAGCAAAACTTCAGCCGAAATTCGGCAATTTTTCGTTCTTTTGATCCTTCCAACGAATTCCCTCGAGCATTCGATTATCAAAAGTAATAACATGCCGTTGGAAGTAACTTTAACCTCTGCAGATTTACCAATTTAAAGTACGGTTATGAAATTGTCGCCAGATATTTTAAAGAAATATCACGGAAGAAGAAACGGTTTATGCGAAATATAATGAAGCTGGAAATTTGGATTAGAAGGTGAAAAATTTTAATTTTACGAAAAAACGAGACCGAGGCTAATTTCGAACGCGGCCGAAATTTTAATACCCGTCACATTTGAATAAA
Source organism: Microchrysa polita (assembly GCA_949715475.1). Classification (NCBI taxonomy): domain Eukaryota; kingdom Metazoa; phylum Arthropoda; class Insecta; order Diptera; family Stratiomyidae; genus Microchrysa; species Microchrysa polita. The sequence goes on along the minus strand of OX454415.1, from coordinate 26,932,246 downwards.
ACTTAACCTTCTTTTGTGTTAAAAATTTCTACCGCAGCCTTGTGACGTGTTCCGATTCCATCCATTCCTACAGATATGTTTTAAGGCTTTGCTAGGAACACATTTGGGAGAAGTTTGGTTAAGATGGGTTCATAAAGAAAAAATTTTTCCTTAGAAGAACCTAATTTCCAGGGATTTGTTTGTATGACAGCCCTATGACGTAGTGTTCCGATTTCATCCGTTCCTATATATGTTTTGAGGTTTTGTTCGGAACACATTTATGGAAAGTTTGGTTAAGGTCGGATTTAAAAGAAAAAAGTTTTTCTTAGTAGAACTTAATTTTCAGAGGTTAGTTTGTATTGCAGCCCTATGACGTAATGTTCTGATTCCATCCGTTTCTAGATAAGTTTTTAGGCTTTACTAGGAACACATTTGGCTGACGTTTGGTTGAGATTGGTACATAAAAAGAACCTAATTCTCAGGGGTTGGTTTGTATGGCAGCCCCATGCCCTCATGGTCCGATTCCATTCATTCCTAGATATGTTTTGAGGCTTTACTAGGAACACATTTGGGTGAAGTTTGGTTGAGATGGGTAGGTACATAAAGAGAAAATTTTTTCTAAGAAGAACATAATTCTCAGGGGTTGGTTTGTATGGCAGCCCCATTACCCCATGGTCCGATTCCATTCGTTCCGACATATATACAGCGTACACTAAAAAGAAACTTGTATACAAAATTTCAGCCCGCTAGCTTCAAAACTGAGGAACTAGTTTGCGTTGCAACAGACGGACAGACAGACATACATATGTAATATATATATACTTTATATAGTCGGAGGTGCTTTCTTCTGTGCGTTGCAAACTTCATGACAAAGTTAATATACCCTTTCACATAGTGACGGGTATAAAAACGACTGTTTTGAGTATATAATTCCTTTTCCAAATCTAGAGGAGTCATCTAGCTTAAATCAATTCAAATATCGCCGGAAGTAACCATGATCCGTAAAAAAGTTAAATAGCTGTTCATCTCACCAGTTTTCTATTTGATCCAGGGGTGTGTTGAAGAAATTGGGTTTTAGTATACAATTTACGATGGGTATGCTTTTGGCACGTGATTTTTGTTAACTTCTGGAAGTATAATAATCAATACGATTTTTTTGCAAGCATCACGAACACGGCGAATTTCCGTTCGCAAGCGAGACCAATGGCGCATCCGGTAAAACCACGAGTTTGTATCAATTGTACGTTGAGCTGGAAGTATCGAAAATCATGCAGCTTTAACGATTGCAATGGGAGGGGCATGTACAACGAATTGTCGGTAATCGCATGCCAAAGAAGGTATGATGAACGCTCAACGAATTGATGGAGCGAGGTTACGTGGACGACCGAGAGCTCGCTGGGAAAACTGGACACGGTCACGTAACCGCCACAAATGGAGGTCAACTATTCAGGCGGCCAAAGCTCGACGTCGGGCTATGGTGTCAATGCCACATTGATGATGATCATCATGAACACGATAATTCAGATTAACACTGTTGTTGGGACCGACAATTTAAACTGATGGAAAATCTTGATGTTGTTGTAGGTTTTTACATGTTTCATGTTCCCCTAAGACAATTTCTAGGTTGGCATTGGTTTTCAAGAGCTCACCTCTATCTTCAATCCCAAATCGCTTTTATTGTTTGTTTGTTTTTTGCTACTTAAAATTAAGGCATAACACATACTTACGTTATCTTGGTTAGTCCGAGGAACATGATTTATTGAAAATTAGGTTCGGCTTCCATCTTTTCGAAGGCGCAGTCCAAAAACTTCCGATGCAACCGATTGTCATTGGGCTTGAACTTTTAGACTAACACCATCTTGTACGAAGCATGATTTGAGATTGGCCATGTTTGCCAGGTTAAGAGAAGGGAGAAAAACTGTTTTGCACGCATCAACACAACTCTCCCCATAATCACGGACATTGCAGCAAAGTAATTACTGGATAATCTGTTACATGATGGAGAGAGCGCGTGTTTGGCTTGTGACTTTGATTAGTCACGAGAAAATAGAAATTTTTTGTAGAAAGTCTCCCGCGAAACACCTACGGGTCTCTCACGGACTACCACCGGTCCACCTGTTGGGAAACAGTGAGATAAAGGAAGAACGTGCGACGGCTCTCTTAGTAAGCCTACGAGAAGCCACCTCAGAATTACTCCAGACGATCGATACCCGACTTTAGACCCGGAAAACAAGGACGATACGGCGCAGGAAACGTTCATTAAAGCAATTCGTGATACTGATCTCCGATATGCGCTCCACGTTGCTGACTGGAGGACTTTAAGAGACCAATGCGTCTCTTAAAGTCCTTCAGTCTTACGGCCTGTCATCATATGAGGCAGCCATAGCATGCTTCATCCGCCAAATTCCACGCTGTCTTTCGTTAGCAAAAGGCGATACATCCTTGTGGTAGCGGACTATTTTAGTAAGTGACCTGAGGTTTACCCCATTTCGAACCAGAAAGCATCCGTCGTAGCCAAACAGCTTGTATTGCATTAGTTTAGCAGATAGCAGGTATGGAGTACCGCGCGAACTCCATTCCGACCAAGGACGAAACTCAAGCCGAATGAAGACGTGATGCGACCATCAGAGGGCGAATTCATCAGGTTTACAGGTGGGCGATTTGGTGTGGCTGTAAACCTGCTTCGGCAAAACAGGCTGTCTTTTCGAAACTGCAGCCTAAGTGAGAGGGTCCCTACAAGGTTGTAGATCGCATTATTGGTTTGCCGGGTTCAAAGGAATGGAAAACCGCGAGTAAAGATGAAGGTCGTCCAACTTAACCGTTTGGCGCAATATCATGATAACGAGAATCACGACGATGGCGAATTGACAGTTCGACACGAACATAACTAGGGAAGAAATAATGTGAAATATCCCAAAGCTATCGTGAGACAGTCAGTCATCGGGAGTAAGTCCTGTCCCTGTCAGAGTTTAAAATCGAATAAATTTGTGACGAAAGTATAAATTCATGTTTTTTTCTTCCTTTCAATAAATCCAGGTCAGCCCTGTTTCGGATATAACAATATCATTTAGGTCACAAAATCTTACTGCAAGATATAACAACGGCTTCACCTTTTTCTTTAATAATCCGTATTCAATAAAATGATTTCAATGTGTATGCATTATTGTATTGTATTTAATTGCATTCAGTTCCTAAATGTAATGATTTCATGTGACAAACAAACATTCACTGTGTCACTGTCACCGGCATCATAGGTTTTCCTAAGCTTTCATCAAACATTCAATTGCATTTTCATTTAGTTAATGGCAAACATGCTAATACACTCGAATCATTTCATCTATTGATTATTATCATCGGTCGACCATCAACAAACATAGTAAGGAGCCTTGTAAGTCCTTAGTGGGTTGTCTTTTGACGCTCTCCACAAACACAAGGCCTATAAACTACTTGAACAGCTGTCCAACAAATTTCTTTGTTGGCTCAATCAAGAACCTCATAGCAATATAGCTGAAAGGACTCGCATTTGAAATGGAATGAAGACAGAACACACCAAAAAAGGATGCGCTTCATCACTTGTCTGATCTGTTTGCTCTTATCAATTGATGCGAAATGATGATTGTGTGTGGACCGTAAAAAACAGTTCGGTAGTATCCTGAAGGGATTTCTTCGTGGGCAAACATTCGAAATGTAACATAGACGGGGATTTGACTATTTGCATGGTGCCACGATGAGCTTCTTTGGGTCGGTCGCGGTACTATTGTGTGCCGTCGTCGTCGTCGTGTATGAAACCTTAAAATGCACTACGAGTGCAAGGAACTTTGAATTCAATTGCGATATCGTGATTTGAAAATATGTAGGTATGTGGTGAGGGTTGCCGTTGTCGACGGAAATATTTTGGTTGCAAAAATCAAGATTAATTTGGCAATGATTTTTCAAGTATTATAATTCTATAATTATCTTAATTACTATTCAGCTAAATATTTCATTAAAATTTTCTACACTGAATTAATTTTAGTTTTTGATGATTCTGATAATTAACTTCTGTGAAAAGTAGAGTAGAGAGTAATGTTTTCCCTTAACGCATAGGGGGCATAAGTTTCGATGAAACAGTTTTGTCGGTCGGCCAACTTTAATTTTTTTTTATCAGGATTTCCCCGTCGATAATTGTTCTTAAGGGCGCCACAAACCTGACGATTTCTCGGCCGATCGATTGGTCAATCGATTGCCCACAATCGATCTGCCGCCCGTACAGCACATACCTACATTAGGCAAATTATCGGGCAATCTGAAGTAGACAGTCTCGCGGTCCACAAGACACAACACAAAATAGCGAAAATTATACCATTTTTGCTACTTTGACGGAGAATGACGGCCACAACTACAGCATGAAGAACGACGAGAGGTTTATGTCAAAAAATCAGCAACTGAGAACACATGATTGTCATGACAGCTTGTACGGAAAATTGAATTGGCAATACGTTCCACACGTCAAATCAAAAAATTGAATCCGATGGTCCCATACACCTTCCGATTTATCTCGCAATCAAAAAATCTGGCCGTTCGATCGGAGGGTCTGTGGCGCCTCTTAGATCTATATTTCGTCACCTAACTGATTAGCGGTACATCCCAAACTAAACTATAAATTGGATATCATAATTTTATACATCACCATCATCAACAACAACCCTGCTCTCTATGATCCTGCATGACCGAGTCCCACTCATCCCATTTTCGTTCAGTGTATTCTGTGTGCGAACTCAATCTATACGAGCAAATATTGATTTTCTATGTACTTTTGTAGTTTTTGTGAACACACAAACGGCGGCGGCTTTAGGGCTATGAATGAAATCAAACTGCTGAACTGAATTGAAGCCGACAACTAAATGATTTGTTTACACCCCGGAATGACTATTGCTGAACCCTATATGTCTGCACAGCAGTAACATATAGCGCGCTACCTCAAAGTCCTTTTTTGACCAAACGGCGCTTCATACATGCACATATCGTATAAATCTCTCGAATCGTCGTCGTCCTCGTTTCGAATCGAGCAAACCAAATTTGTTGAGTGCGAGAATGTCGGCAGCGAATGAATGAATGAGTCGCTCGGCAATTGATTGAGATGGTGAGATATGGATGATCTGATCAAAAGGAAATTACTCCTTTTCGCCGATGGCCGTGTGCATTGGATATAGAGTTTGTTGAATTGTTGTTTGCACATGGTTTTTAAGGGTTAATTTTTTAAAAGATTCTCTTTACACTCTCTTTTCACGGCTGACATGAGCAATTTCAACAACGGCACGGTGCAACGTGTTCATTTGGTGCGCCATACATACAGCGTGAATGAACGAGGACATGGCAGGCGATCGAATAGTGCCTTTTTGCAGGCTGTAAAGGGAATGGATTGCAGGGCGTCTATATATTTAGTATGTTCCGAAAAGGATGCATTTATTTTTCGAAAACTTAAATGGTATCGATGGTAATGTGAAATTAACGGTGCCCGTTCATTTCATGCTGATTGCTTTTGATAAGATCAGCGGAGTAAGCTGTGAATGGAAAGCAATGCATTTGCGATTTTCGTAATATGAAATCAAATCCTTCTTAATGGCGTGTTATGCTTTAGAAGTCATACTCCACAAGAGAATGTGTCGCTTTTTTTTGTGCCTTTAATCCATTGGTATGGTGTTCTGGTGATTTATCATGTTCAGAAAAATTGCCCATCATAGTCCCCATTATTCAAAAACAAAATTGCATGATTCAAATCACCTTCATTTCCACCTTCTTACTAAAACATAATTGGTGCTAAATATCTACTTCCTTTAAACAAATAGGCCTGTTGCTTTATACAAATTATGGAAATATTAATAACTCTATGATTTGCCACATCAACTGTAAATCGTATATGTATAGATACGTTTCACGAAAGCATACTCCAAACCACATAATATTGTTCCACCAACAACATCTTAATAAGATCCCAAGTATGTACATACTAATAAAATCCTTGTCCATATTAGAAAGGATTGATTGAATTTTGTCACGCAACATTATTATACGCAATTAATCACGCAATAAAACTTAACACGTAACGATTGTCGACTCAGTAGGTGGTAGCGTCAATCGACACGTATAAGTAGAGAATCAAGTGCTAAAGCGCACTATACATTCGCCACTATGACGCGAGTCCTCCCCCAAAAATCACCACCTTTCTTCCTGTGTGTCGTTTTTACAAGACAAGAGCATTCTGAGAAATTGATATGTCAGGACTGGCATGGATTGTCTATGGCTTATCTGAAATTGAGATCATGAACAGTAACGCGTGCACTGATACAGACTGAAGCAAAAGGCTCGATATCGAATTGATATCGCAGTAGCGCACGAAATATACTCAGTGGTCTGTTCCTTTTTTAATTTCTTGGTAAAATAAGCATATTACCTACAGCAACAATGCCAAGGATATTATTTTGATATGAGGGAACATGGAAAAGTAAACTGTTTAACCCCCAATATCGTTGTGTATATATTAACATAATTGTAACGAGAAAGATCGCCTGCAGCCGATAGGCAAATTAAATGCCAAATATTTGTTTGAATGTTTCAAAGACACTATACTAGGACTCAATCAAGCAAGAGTGAAGGGTAGTTTGGACATGATTCCGTTGAATGCCTAGTCAATTTGTTATGTTATTTGCATAAGAGACACATTATGAAAAGCGTAAGATAGTCTTGAATGGAATGGTATAGTGAAGTGAAGACTAAAATATACTCGGGGTAGATATATTGAATACGATTGAAACAGTAATTAATATTACGATTTTCGTAATTTGTCTTTTTGACTAATTGAATTCGTACAATATTCAACATGAACCCAGTGATTCAAATGGGGTTAATTGAGGCTGAAATTGGAGTTCTCTTTTGACGCATTTGAAAGTTGGCCTAACCTCTATTCACATTTTTTCGGCTTTTACACATCTAACGCCTATAGCTACACATCGAGAGCAAGCACTTGCAGTTAGAAACACTTTTTGTAGGTGTGAGATGTCGACTGGAAAGGGACCAAATGCATATACATACCTACATAGTTGCCGCGAATTAGAGGCGATTTCGTTTACTGCAAAGAAAGAGATCTCAAATTGATCAACAGTTCCAGTTTTAAGCCATATACCGATGTATGTTAGTAGCTTTGAAGATGATTTATGCTTTAAATATAACGAAACGATTTTTTTCCCAATTGAATTTGAATATATTCAAGGGGGGCAAGATTTTTTTCCCAATGGAATTTGAATATTATTCAAGCGGATACCATACCTATACCGGACCTCTACCACTTTATCCTATGAAAGGATACCAAGAAGTGATTAAGAAACATATTAAAGATCAACAGTGATCAGAAACCACCTAGAAGAGTGTCCAAGATGAGAATAACCTTAAGTTTCTTTTTGTTACCCATTTTGATCATGATCCCATTGTAATTCCGAAGTGTTGAAGATTATGAATTATTTCTTTTTTTTTTATATATCATTTATTATATATATTTTTATAAAATTAAAACGATTTTTCCCAAGGTTGTTATCCGGTTTCCTCGAGGAACGAATTCTTTCATGATTTTTGACAGATCTTAATTTCCTGTTCGATCCCTGTGAACATGGAGAAGGATTAGATATGCCCAGTGTTGCCAATTTAGCCGTTTTCCGGCTAAATTTAGCCGGAAACGGTGCTGTTTAGCCGGAAGAAATTTCTAATTCCGGCCGGCCGAATTTTTAGCCGGAATTGATTTTCTTCGACCGTTTTTCCGGCTTTTGTGATTTTTTTTTTTTTTTTAACTAGGATCAATTTTTCAATATTCACAAACAAAATAATTAATCGCCGTGAAATTATTTCTACATACACTTAATTTCGTGTATTAGGGTAAGTAAGTATGTACCTAATATGTTCACCTAGAGAAAAACTTGCATTTATGTCTCCAGGGTAAAATTTGCCGCGGAGATTTGCCTTTTTTTAATAAATTTAGGGTAACGTAAACTGACGATATTAGTACCTAGTCTAAGCATGCAATTTACTAATCATCAATATGCTGAATAATTTGCAAAATGGAAGACAGTTTCTTAGATAAAATTCTTTACTGGGCAATTCTTGGAGCATGGGGGTACCTGAACATATTTTCATTTTTCAAAGTGTCATCATCATGCCAGATTAAGTCCAAGGGTGAAAACCTTTTAGCGCGATTCATAGATATTGATAATATCGCCGGAACTTTGTAGTGTTCGACACTAACGATGTGCGAGTAGCTTGCCCAGTAAACTACAAAAGTTAAATTTAATTGTGTATATATTTCTTCATCACAAAAGCTAAGTGCTGAAGAAGGAGGTAAGTTGCCCCCGAAATATATACTCACTTGAATCTAATTTTTGTAGTTTACTGGTAAAGCTACTTGCACAACGTCTGACGATTCATAGAAACTACCCAGCCAGCATCGGCGTCATGTATCGTGAACATAGCCACAAATAAGCTTTACTTCTTGAATCAGGAATCGGCATTATGTATCGATAGGACGCATTGAAAGTCAGATACATGATGGTTAGCTGAAGGAATGTCGACGGATCATGCATATAGGAAATATAATGGTTTTATCCTCAAATGTGATTTTTGTTGCTGATTAGAATCACGAATAAAACATGATCATATATCGTATATATCGTATAGTCTGGCTGGAGTAGTGGTTAGGGCGCGCACCTTCGGTGCATAGGGTTATGAGCTAGAGACTCTCGGTCGCACATGTTTTTTTTAATTATTCATTGATGCATTGGATATATATGATACTTAACTATTACATAATGTTTACGAATAACGATTTTATAATGTTTATCCGTAATAAGGCGCAACTGCGTATATACATGAAATAGGGGGACATCGTCATATACTAAAATAAAAATAAAATAAATAACAGGCGCGACAATCCAACATTGGATTAAGGCCGCAGGATGTGTTAGTGACATCCCATTTCCAAGATCTTATCTGCTTTTTGTTGAGGTAATGAGATCAGCATCACGCTCAGCAGTGTTATTTATCCCCATAAATGGGTACTCGTTTAACATCTCAGTGAGATCATAGTCCGTCACAAGCTCGTGAGTTCGAAAAACACCATGATCCACGGTGAGATTCGAACTCATGACCCTGTGCACCGAAGGTGCGCGCACTAACCGCTAGACCAGCCAGACTAACGAACCGTCATATACTGCTTGTATGAAAACGATGATGAATGATTAAGGTATATGTGCTTACGCGTGTTGCATGAAATAATGATTACAAATGTGTTAAATGCTGGCTGGGTACACATTTTCGTAGATGCATTACATTTTGTTGTGGGGTTTGTAGCAACAAATTTATCAAAAATGTATACCATTTTCATAATTTTGGAACATCAATTTCGTATGTTTGGAGCATCAAGTTCGTAATTGCGGAATATCAACAATGGAACAATGGAACATCAATTTCGTAACTATGGAAAATAAAATAAAATTTGGAGGGTCATATTAGCATTTAAAATAGAAAAAAAGAAGAATAAGGGTTGTTTTTGTTGTTTTTTAATCAGGACTCCCAGGAATCTAAAACTTATTTTGCCAAAAAAAAATTTGATCGGTAAGGTCCCAAAAAGGACTAAAAATGATACTCTTTAATCCTTGACCGGAGGTCGGCATGCGGGGTATCATATCAAAGGGGACGCTGAGTAAATTACATATCCGGTGTTTGTTTCCTGTTTCAAGGACCCTCAACGGAATAAATCGAGTTTAAATGGAAACTTTTCGTGTTTCCCGTGTATCTTTCCAAAGCCATAACTGCGAGAATAATTCTAGTTACTAGTCACTACTTTTCTCACTATTCAGAATCTTATGACAACTGAAGATTCTACGATTAACCCTGGAATACTAACATGACCGGTTAGGGCGTTATTACTAACCAGGCCCGTGCGCAGGAATCATCCAAGGGGGGGGTTTAACTTATATATTCAAATTTTTCATTGGAAGGTATATTTAAAGTTTAAAATATACAGGCTATAATAAGGTGACCAGACTCCCAAAAGCACAATGCTGTACACAAACTAGCGGAATTCGGTTGTCAAGCAAATCCAGAGTCATGTATCCAGGTTCCAGGTCCGAGGTCTATGTCGCAAACATGTTGGCTGTTTTTCTAATGCACGACAGACAGAGTGTGAGCGCGCAGAGTATTCTGAGCTACAGGTTATACGGACGAGTCATAGGTTTAAATTTCACGAAATGGCGTCCATTGGCTTACGGATCGCCGCGCTTGCACCTCGCCTTATCATTCTTAGCACCATCACTGCGTCGCAAATTTAGGCGAATTCTGAAAAGTGCAAAAGGCATGGCGAGGTCTGGATGAAGCGAAGGGCAAGGCACAGGATTTAGGTAAACTTAAGGACGAGCCAGAGGTCTAAATTTTACGAATTGTCATCCATTGGCTTACCGCTCGCTGGACTTACCTTGTTCCGCAACAGCGCTACGTCGCGAATACTAAATAGCGAGACAGATAAAGCGAGGTCTGAGCGGAGTAAAGGGCGAGGTGCAGGGTCTGAGTATATGTATGGACGAGTTAGAAATATAAAGCATACCAATTGCCTGACATTAACTCACCGCTTGTTGCGCTCGCTTCATCCTATTTCCAAGCAGCGCTACGTATCAACTTTTTAGCGAATTGTGAAAAGGGCGACAGACAGCGAGATCTTAGTTAACAGACGAGCTATAGGATTTGAGTAAATGTATGGACGAGCCAGAGATCTAAATCCAACAAATTGCTTTCCATTAGCTCACTGCTCGCTGCGCTTGCACTTCGTCTTATCCTATTTCGCAACAGCACTGCTTCGCAAAAATATTGGCGAATTCTCTAAAGGTACGTGTTCGTAGAAACGACTCATATGATGATCGCTCAGCGATCGCAGTTAAACCATCGGTTCTGACCACTATACGAGCATATTTTCTATACAGACATGTTATGGTCGACACATGGAAAGTAACACCATTACAAAAATATGCAAATATGGCTCGGAATTGGATGCAAAACTACGATCGCTGAGCGATCATCTCAAGAGTCGTCTCTACGAACACGTACCTTAATGCGAGACTGACAGTGTGAGATCTGAGCGGAGCGAGGGGTGAGTCACCGAATTATAGTAAACCAAATACCAAAGGACGAGCCTGAGGTATAAATCTTATCTAAACCTGGTGGCAATACTTCACAAGGAGAATAAGGATTTTTTCATAGTTACGATAGGGATGCCATGTCGTTCCCCTAGGCTTTTACCTACCTTGATTTACCCTAACTCCTAGTGGAGGATGGTGCGTTGACGACTACCGTGTGGCATGTGTAATCGTCAACGTTACAAAGACAACAAAATTCGGAATGTGATACGGTTGTCGGCCATACCACTTATTAGTCGCATTGTTAGTTTATTATTCTACAATAAGAATGTTTCTTATCATCTTCTTCTGAATAATAAATTTGCGGCGGGTCATGACGAGTTTAGAAACTCTCTCTCTCTCTCTATGAATCTCTATATCACAGAGTAGTGACCGAACAATCATGGCCACAGAGCATGGCTTGTAACGCCGCGCCGTTTTAAATGGATTTTAATGAAATTTGGGAAAAAAAACTACCTAAAACCCATGCTGAGTCATTTCATTAGTATGCATTTTCCTATAGAGGTTGATAAAGGAATCGGAATAGAGTACAATGGCTGATTTTTTCATCTTAAAATCTCATCTTTTGACGGGAATGTAACCTCTAAACCTTGGCAGCTAGAGCCTTGAAATGTCGCAATCAACAACAAATCCCCTGCAATGCCCTACAATAGTTCACCCACTACAATCTACACATGCCGCGCGGTTACATTTATCTTTGAATTACAATACGTTCGGTATAGGGAAAATACCGCTTTTCGGATTGCATACCAACACTTATGAGTTTCTACCACGAATGTGCTTGAACTGTCCGGAACTGGATGGTGTCTAGCGGCGAGAGAAAATTCTTTTGGCAAGGTATAAATTAACAACGCCAGTTTACATTTTTATGAAGTTAAATTTTTGCCTTATGAGAACAATAGTATTTAATAAGAAATTCTGGCAACATTTGCCAATGGGGGGGGTTTCAACCCCCAAAACCCCCCCCTGCGCACGGGCCTGTTACTAACAACACGTAATTTTGACGTGTTCATATTTTCCTACAGTCGCTTTCCCAGTTTACATATTTTACCTAGCTTATCATTTTTCAGTGCCACAGATAAAAATTATTTGACCAAAATATGCCCTCGGAAAATGCACTTATATTACTTACAAGACGTATAAATTACATGCTATTTTCTATTGGTATTACTATTTACACGTCAAATAGGTAGTAGCACCTAGAACATTGCTAAGCTTACCGCCATAATAGGATGCTGCCACTCACATGGACATACAACAACTAACTGAGGAAAGCACTGCTGCAGTGAGTAGTCAACCAGACTCGTGGAACAGTTTATACACATTATAATGTGAGCAAACACGTCAATTTTACGTATTGTTAGTAATTTAGGGTTAAATATGCTAAGAAAAAAAATTAATCGGAAAGCTCTGAAAAAGGACATAAAAGGACTCTAATTACACACCTTGATCGAACGTTGGCATGCGGGGTGTCATATCAAAGAGGACGTCGAGTACATTCCATATCCGACGTTTGTTACTTGTTTCAATGACCCTCAAAGGAGAAAATTGGACTCAAATGAAGAATTTTCGCGTTTCCTGTATCAATCTTTCAAAAGCTGTAATTTTCCATTTAAGCCCGAATTATTCCATTAGGTTTCCTTAAACAGGAAATGAACACCGGATATGAAATGCACTCGATGTCCTTTTTGATATGACACCCCGCATGCACATGCTCACGTTCGATCAAGATTTGTAATTAGTGTTCTTTTATGTCCTTTTTCAGAGCTTTCCGATCATATTTTATTTCGTAGGAAATTTATTCGTAGAATCTTTTACTATTATAGATTTTGAAAAGTGAGAAAAGTAATGACAACTTGAATTATTCGCTTTGGAAACATACACGGAAAACACGATAATTTTCCATATAAGCTCGATTTATTCCATTGGGGGTCCATGAAACAGGAAACAAACACTGGATATGTAATGTACTCGGCGTCCCCTTTGATATGCTACCCCGCATGCCGAACTCCGATCAAGGATAAAAGAGTATCCTTTTTGGGACCTTTCGGATCGAAAGATCGAAGATCACCAATATCGAAATTTTCAGCATAGCAGCCCAATCTTACTGTGAGATTCTCTACCGTTTGCACGGTTCCTTTACAGGGATCAAGTAAAATAATTTCAAGCTGTTCCAACGTAACCAACGAAGAAGAAATGGTCATGAACATAGTCGTAGTATACAAATACACTAGATGCACGTTGTCTGGCTGGTCTAGCGGTTAGTGCGCGCACCTTCGGTGCACAGGGTCATGAGTTCGAATCTCACCGTGGATCATGGTGTTTTTCGAACTCACGAGCTTGTGACGGACTATGATCTCACTCAGATGTTAAACGAGTATGGGCGTAGCCAGGATTTCGGTCATGGGGGGGCAAGCACAATTTTTTTTTTACATCATGATTTTCTAAGGAGTTGAAATTTCCGTCACATAAATATTGTTAGCAAATTTTAGAGTAGCCTGGCTTGTGGTTGGATTGGTGCAGAGGGTCATGGATTCCAGACTCACCGTGAACGAATTCATTTTATGGTGTTTTTCGAACTCACGACCTACGTGACGGACTATGATGTCGCTCATATTGTATAAGCAAGTATCCATTTATGGGGATAAATAACATTGCTGGGCGTGCTGTTGACCTCAACACCTCAACAAAACAGCAGTAGTGCAGTGCGGCCATAGTTTACTGGTGGACTGCCACGCATGTTTTTTTTTTTTTTTTGCTAATTTTAGAGTAAAATTTTTAAAATGGAGATAAGAATGATTTTCTTCTGCATTCTGATTACATTCAACTGGCCTCCAATATCTGCCTTTTAGAGCGTAGTTTGTCTATTTTCAGTGCATTTTTTTTGTATCTCGGACTGCATATTCCACTTGGGAAATCAGTTTGTTTCGTCTTTCACTTTCATCTCAGCAAAGTAGCATCATCAGAATATTTATAAATCCTTTATAGATTGAAATATGGTTAACGGTTTTAATATGATTTCCTCTAAATTTATCAAAATATTAACAGTGGCTAAATTTTAATGCAGATATGATTCAGCTAGAAAATAAATTTTGATTTAATAGCTTGAGCTCTGTGGCTCACTTGGCTGATTCGCACTCTACGATGCTAGTAATCTAGAGGTCCGGAGATCGAATCTTGGCGTGGTCCAAAATTTCCGTACATGTGAATGGAAATATATAGTGCTTACAACATTATATTTATACACTCCGAAATGATATGCAATGTAATGTTGTAAACGGCTGAGTTAACGCACCATGGTCCCACAAGGGGCTATACGGTACTGAGAAGAAAAAGAAGAACTTGAAAGACACTGAAATATGAGACCCGTTCCTTACAAGGTCCTTAACCCTGGTTTATTTTTAGTACGGAAAGGTCATGCTTCGTCGGTTCGACGACCCTCAACCTTGACGCTTCATACAAATCACCCTTTCTCAAAATATTTATAAAATTTGACAGATTTTCAATCGTTAGTTTATTTAGAATGGAAAGACATCGATTTTGAGTAATTTTGTAAGGAAATTTATTTACAAAAGAAATTTTCTTAATTCAATGTTATTTGGCCCGAAATATGAAACACTAAATTTAAAAATGAGATAAATAAAAACTTAACGTTGATATAATTTAAAAAATTTGCTCGAATCATAAAACACATATTCTAAACGTACTAGGAAATTGGGTTTAATAAATGAGAAGCTCATGTATATACAAGAGGCACAGCGATCCATTTTGGCGTCCCAACACGGGTTTTCTTTCACTTCACCTATTGCGGTTTATACAGTGGATTGTAGAACTATTTACAGTCAATTTTGGAATATCTTCTCCCCGAGTTCCCTTGATTAATTCTAATTCTATGTACGGATGTCTAATTTTGGCATTGAGTGCCTTGGAGCCGATTTTTATGAGTTCGAAATGCAATCTTCCTAAAATGAGGAAGAATTTTGAGCCATTTTCCTGATTTGTCCTATTTTTGTCCTAGTAAATATTTTTTCCATAATTTTTGAAAAAATAGGTCCCACATTTCAAAAATAAACATATTTGTTATGAGCTAGTTGTATGGACACAGACTTATCGTCGAATCGACAACCAGCCATAAGAAATACTGGAGTTCTAAAAGTTACACAAAGTTCATCCTTCGTAGTTTCGACGACACCAATTTCCAAAAATCCAAGTTACCCTGCTTACTTCATCTAGCCGCAATGTACCCGGCAAGTACATCGGCACGGTAAGTGCTGTATACGAAAACTCAGCTCCAAATAATGAGAATTGTCACGAGAAATGGGATAAATTTGATGATGCGTATAGTCGATTCGCCGAAGCTGTCATCTATTTGTATGCGCCTCCTGACTGCAAACTGTCCCGATCATGCTCCTAATGCTATACAGAGCAGCCCACCTAAAAGTATATGATTTGAACAACAGCATAACTTTTTTGCTCAGTCATTTTTGTTGTAGAGTTCGCGGATTCGGAGATATAGCGGCAATAGATCTGATAAGCACAAAAATGCGATGCTTTAACCCGCTCTCCCCACATTAGCTCACCTCCCACGACCGCGTGCTTTTAGCATGTGTTCCTTCTAACTACCCCAATTTTCCACAATGCTTGTCTTTATACTTATAAATGGGGATACAGTAGAACCCCGATTATCCGAGGACCGATTAACCGAGATCTCGATTAACCGAGGTTAAATTAAGATCGGATATCTTTCAATTAACCGATGCTTTGACCTTAGTTAATTTTTAATTATCCGAGTTCAAAGCGTAAAAGTTAAAAAACAAATGCTCGCATGAATATTATTTTGATTTTTATAAGCACACTCCGGGATTTTTGTCGATTGCGAGTCAAATACCCGCACGGAGAGAAAAAATGTAGTGAAAGGTATTAAAATTGTAATGAAAACCATTGCATTTGTAATGATTTTTGACCCTACTGCAACTGATGTGAAAGTTATTACATCTTTAATGAAAAATTTCATTGTACTGTAATAAAATTAACAATTGGTTGGTAATAAAATCTGTCAGGAAAATAATTTGGCGATAATAGAAAAAATACAAAAAGTTATTTTTTTTATTTTTACTTTCTTTTATTTTTTACTTCTATTTTATCCTTAACTTCTTTTTCCCTATTTTAATTTTACCTTTTTACAATTTGCTTCTACTGGGAATTGAACCGGGGACCTATCGTTTAGTAGTCCTACGTCCTACACCTAAGCTATCTACGATTACAAGTTATGCGAATAAATTAGTCGTTTTATTTTTTGACAGTTTCATAATTATTACGCACTCTTGTTAATTTCATGTACGAAATGATGAAAACTATAACGCCATGCAATAATAATTATTACAGGCTGTGGTGAAAATTACCTCAAACGCAATAAATGTAACTATCCATATAAATATCATGCCATGATTTTTTTCATCACACTGCAATCATTTTTACAATAGGCCACAATAACTACATTGTAATCAATTTGACTACATTTTAATAACTTTCACTACAAATTTAGTGAAATTGTATGTTGTGAATTTCATTGTACGATTTTGTAGAATTCATTGCACATTTTTCTCTCCGTGCGGCTTAGATGCCTCTAAAGAAGATGTCGAACAATGGGTTTTAAGCGATGACGAAGAAAATATTCTCGGAGATGACAAAATTTAAGAAATGGTTGTTGGGGAAAATTCTGACAGCGATCAAGAGGAACAACCCATTCAAAAGATCTTGCACGGATCAGGATTTGAAGCTCTAGAGACTGCTCTGAAATATATTGAGGAACAGCCTTCAACAACTTCTTCAGATATTGTAACTATAAAAAAATGGCACAATTACGCAGCCCAGAAACGAGCAAACACCCCAAAACAAGAATTATTAACAAAATACTACTTGAAATAATATTACGTATTACATATTTTCATTACATTGTTCAAATAATTGAATTACATATTAAAATACAGTGTACATTTATGGCCTAAGCACATTTTTGTTTTGATTTTTATAACTATGTATGTAACATTTACGAGTATTCTCCATCAGATGTGTAAATTTTTTCTTTATTTCGATTATCCGAGGAAACCGATTATCCGAGAGGAGTCCAACCCCATCCACCTCGGATAATCGAGGTTCTACTGTAATTAAATTCGGAAGCATAAGAGCTCTTGAACTCTTGACTGATTGAAGACCAGAAGACCAGACAACGGGAAGTATATCAAATGAAAGCAAATTGCATACTGCACAAATTTGTCTTGCAACAGTTTTCTGAAAAATGATCGCGGGAGACACCAGAACTAAACAACTGAGGAAAAAACGACTTTTTTGACAATTTTCGGATTTAAAAAATGAAAAGGCTACATGGAGGGAACCGTTAAGAATCCGGCATATGTATGTATGTGAAACAAGTTTAGAGGAAAATAAATGGGCTTTAATACTACCATACAAATAATTTCAGTATTTCAGTGCTTTTACATTTAGTATGTTTTCCTCCTAACTACCCCTTATAAATCCGTGAAATAATATTCCAGTGTTTGTCTGCATTCTGAGGTATAGAAAATACTACTATGTTGAGAATATTTAACTTTCGACTGATTGCAGATAAGCCAACAAAGAGTACATAAAATTAAAGCAAATCTAATACTTACTAACTTTGCCTTGCAAAAGTTTTTTGAGAAACGATCGGGGGAGACACCAGAGCCAGTGAAATGAAAAAAACCCAATTTTCGACTTTTATTAAATTATATCGGAAGAACCGTTAGGAATTTTGCATATATATGCACAAATATGTATGTTCTCTAGGATTCACCATTTTTTAGATAAAGCCCAAGACCCCGAAATTGCACCATTTAACACTCAGTCATGCTGACAGTCAATCATATGTTTGAAGTAAATTAAAACTTTACATTGCGGAAAAAAATGTAAGCGCGACAAACTTTACAAGAAAAATATTGGTTGTCGGTGGATTTGCGTCGAAAAACCAATAGGTTAGGTCCTAAAAAGTTATGAAAACCGAAAAAAAAGTGAAAAATTGTCGTCTATTTCAGACAAATATAGGCTGGCTAGTGGAATGTGTATACTGGAACGCAGCCTCCGAATCGCACGAAACAGCCGTGGAGCCCTGCGCTGCGGACCCGTTTCCCATTAGTGCGGGTACACAAGTAAATTACATTACTTTATTGTTAAAAATGTTGCTCTCCGAGCGATTTCCCGATTGACGGGCATATCAACTCGGAGAGTGCAAAAATATGACATTCATCGGTTTCGATTGAATGCCTATGACACAGCACTAGCGGCGGCACCTGATGAGAGTGTCGTGTCATATGCATTCAATCGAAACCGATTAATGTCATATTTTTGCACTCTTCGAGTGGATATGCCCGTCAATCGGGAAATCGCTCGGAGAGCAACATTCCTAACAATATAGTAATGTAATAGGCTGGCTTTCCAGGGTCCGTTTCCGTGTTGCGTGGCTAGTAGTAGAGATGGTTTTTTGTTTAAGCTGGCTGTACAATCAAGTAATTTAATAGAAATTATTGTGACTATATTTATAGCGGCACATTATAAAGCCCCAGGTATGGCAAACAACTTTTTCCTGACCTTGACCTTTTCTAGCACTGAGTATTAAGGAACTGGGGTCTAAAAAGCGGCACTCGTAAGCGAGTTAGATATAATCGGGTGTAATTATCAAAAAACGTGTAGGTGCCATTTTTCGTTAAAATTTGATTTTGGAATTTCCCTAACACTATTTTTACGACCGACAATTCAAACCGACGAGAAATATCAATTTCTTTTTTTACCGTTAGGAAACGGGTAATCAAAACGAATTAGCATTACGATCACTCTTTCAGAAAGTGGAAACATTGATTATTTAACTGTCACAAAACAACTGGAGCAGCTTTGACCCACTGAAAGACGGAAATACCAATAAACCATGCGTTTCTCAGATCAAAAATGTACGTCAAATTTCTTTTCAAGAGAGAAGGAAGCCCACCCCGTCCAGCTTACTTAACAATTCTTGCGTTATTCGAAGACCATTCTTTCGTTTTTTTGAAAATCATTTAGTTGCGAATACATTTGATTTTTTAGACCGTCAAAAAGGACTTACTTCAGCATTTTCTGAATAAAATACAGAGCTTTCATGCAGGACCCATTAAGCTCTTGCTACAACGTTGGCAGAAGGTTGTTGTAGAGAACGGTAAGTATTTGGTTGATTAAATAATTCTTAATGAATAAATTACGTCTGAATTTTTTAGCTAAAAACTACAGAATACATAGTCCACAACCTAATATTATAGTAGCGTTTTATTGCTATCGAGGTTAAATCTGACTAAAAAAAAACGATCGCGTTTAACTTTCCGGTTAAGACCAAACAGCTGACACCTGACTGTTGTTTTGCATCTTTGACTTACTCTCGTCGGCTTATTTTTTAGATTTGGTGGATTTCATCACAAAAGACGATTATTTATTTGGTGATATATTATTTGGTTTGAAAAAAAAAAAATTCCCGTAGTTTTTCCCTATGCCATCTAATTCCACTAAACTCTATCCTGTGCGGGTTAGTGGCACGCGTGAAACATACCTGGGTAAGTGTAATTTTTTATATGGAGTTCGCTACCCAGAACTACACGGGATGTAGCAATAAAACGAACCTAGATTGGGGGGGGGGGGGGCGTGTGAACCCGAAGGAGTTCGCAGCACTGAAGCCAATGGGCCCATTGTGGTATCAACAAAGCCTAATGTTGTGGTAATTAATTAAATATGAAATGAATTCACGAGGCTGGATTGCTATAATGAACGAGTAGAGATTTCAGGCTCTACGACCCAAAGGTTTAGCAGCGACACTTTGAATAGACATAAAAATAAATTAAAAAAGTAAATCCTTGTAAACAATATATATCAGCTGCAAGGATATTTTTTACAGTCAAATTCCCCGGTTATATAATCTTACTAATCCAATTAATGTTCATATTCAGTCAATTGTACTAAAACTTTACGAACAAAAAATATTGAACAATCTCAAATATTTTCACGCGTCCTTTTTGTTAAAAGAAAAATAGATCCCAGAACACAGAAGCAATGCATAACTTTTTATGAACTACTCTTTTCGAAAAAAAAAGACTGTCTAACCCACAATTGGCTTGCATAACCCATAAAAAATCCTTTGCCCACTGTGTGCATCCCAGTGGGGTGAAATTCACCACCCATTCATTAAGCAGCTGTAAATCACACAAATAACTAAACGATTTTCGATAGACACAAAAACAGGGCGGGCACGGAAAACTATGCCCTCGGCAGACATTTATTTGATACACAATTCTCGACACCAAAGTCCGAATTCAGGGTCCTTGATGTAACGTTTTAAAAACGATACTTTTTCCATTTCTTTGTCTGCGATGCTGCGCTGCTGCAGTGTAGCGAAACACCCCACGGTAACCACGCCATATACGCCAGGTCGACTGGAAAAATGAAACATAAGTTCACGATGATGTTGTCATGTCGGCAGGGGGTTGGCCGAATCAAAGTTATCCCGGACATTTCCGTTGTTCTATATATGCGACTAGTGCGAGTTTCGGGTGTACTTGAAGTCCTGTCATGGTCGAAGTCGGTCGTCCCTCTCGCTTTCACACACTCGCTCATCTTTCATTCGCGATATCCTTTTCTTGCGCGCACCTATATGTATGTATACTCCACATCTTATCCTTTTTACGGTCGGGATAATGTTTGTTGCTGAACTTTTTATTTGATACTTATAAAAGGCATTCAAGAGGACTGAAAAGGGGGAATCGGCTGCCGACTCCATAACAATTACTCTTAAGTAAATCACAGCTGTATGGCCTCGAGTACCAGTTGCAGGTATGAAAAGGTTCCCTACTTGGGAGTGCAGTTGCATGACGTGCCAGGAGTCCGCATGGAATGGAATGGAGTGGAAGTTTGGCAGCAATAGTGGCTGAACCAAATTCATTGCATATTGCGAAACGTATTGCTCGAGTGTGCTTATACGGCATGGCGTTTTCTTTTCGCTGCCACAATAGCACGTCCCAGCAGTAGTTTGGCATTGCACACTGATTTTCGTTGTTTACCCTCGTTTGCAGCTTCACAAAATGACTACTTCCCTTTTTAGTTTTCAATGTTAATTACGGGGTACGTACTTGTATATGCCGGTTGCATAGAACTAAGTACAGGGACGAGCGAGTGAGTATTCGTCGACGGGAAGCGCAATTTTATGAACAGTCGGCGTCTGGTTTCTTAAACAGTTGTTCAATTAAATGCTTACGTGAATTATATGGACATGGACATTGTACATTTTGATGAGAAGCCTGTTTTTTTTAGATTTGGTACATCACGGGCTTATATTAAGGTTGTTCTTTTTCTTGCGGATTATTGTCATATGAAGTCTTGGCTTTATTAGTTAGTTAGCCTAGATTTTCAAGATTGTTCTCACCGACACCTTTAACTCATTGCCGGACACAACGCCAAAATTTGACACGATTTGTATGGTCAAATGCTCAAAATTGGACGTCTATAGACGTTGTGTCCGGGAAAGTGTTAAGGTCCATCTAGAGATTAGTCGCCAAATGGCGTCACGTGCAGCCAAATGGCTGTTGTCATTCCATCCAAACTAGTCGCCATTTGGCTGGCGTCCAGTTTTTATATTCAATATGGCAACTCAACCAACCGCTTTGACAACCGCTTGTCAAATTCAAAATGACAATTTTGCAACTTTTGTTCATTCTTTTGTGTGAAATTTAATAATTCTTGAATGGCCGTGTAATAATTCAAACGGGCAGAGTCCGATTTTGATAATTAAATTTAAAAAAATCACCAAAATAGAATTTTGGTTATGTCATTTTCTGTCTCCATTTGGCTGCTATAGTGCTGCTGCTTAGGGCATGGGTGTCAAACTCAAAACCTGGTGCGGGCCAAATAAGACTATCCTCAGGTTTAGGTGGGCCGCAGGAGGAAAATTTCAAGAACTTTTATATGATCGTATTACTAAAGTTTATTACAGAATATTACTCATATATAGCAGAGAGTCTATATCACTATAGAGGCTTTGGGAGAACTTCCTCCTTTCGAAAATGCACTTCAAGAACATTCAAAAATTAAGACAAGAAGCGAAAACGTGAAAATATGATTGATCTTCTTCAAGTAACCACAATTACATGATTTACGCCAAATTTTGAACAGATGCTAAAAAATGTTTAGCACCAGTCATCCGAGGTCGCCCAAAATAACGTTGGAAAGCAAAATAGTCAGAATAAATTAATTTTAGCAGGAAGAGGTCTAAAAGAGGCAAAAACAATTGGGCTCTAATTATTATGTTGGAATTTCACATCCAGGTGATTTAGTCACCAATTCCATGATTTCCGTAGTTTTTAAAGTTTTGTTATTTTTCCAAATAAATCTCAATTGATGTTCGGTAAAGCCAACCAATTTTTTATTAACTGCATTTCCAGGCAGAACAGTTTCATGAAGATACTTAGTATTGTCTTGTACAAAAAAGATGAGCTGTCTTATAAAATCAAATAACCAGCCTCAAATTGTTGGTAGTATTTGGAGAAAAAAATCACTGAAGAGTTTTAGTAATATTTGTAGACTTGAGTCCGACTTCTGAATTAATTCACCTTACCAATTTCGCCATTTTTGTGTTGATACAGATTGTGCTGCTTCGACATGGCGAACTGCAAGGAGGGCCGCATGCGGCCCGCGAGTTTGACACGTCTGACTTAGGGTATAGAGTTGTAGTTCTGATGCACAGCACGAATCGTTTACTACACCCAAAAATAGGTAACCAAATAAATATGACCATTTTTTCACCTACAATGGGACTCGAACCTGCGACCCTGGCCCCAAAAAAATCAATATCTGAAAAGTTTAATTTCACTCTCGAAAGACAAATATACCACATTCACATTCACATAAGTATTCGCCTCCCGAAAATGTTTGTTTTCTAGTCCTTTGACGAAAAGCAAACTCTAGCTTCCTTCTCCCACGCCATTTCGTGACCTAAATTAGCCTTAGTCTGATTGTCTTTTCGCATTTGTTCTAAATTCTTTTTCATATACGTTAACCATTTTTTCCGCTCCTAAAACTTGATAAGAATCACAGAGAAGAGGACGAAAAACTGGAACCTTGCATTAGACGACGACACAAACTTGCTATAAGGACATTCATTCTTTTTTCTAAAAGCTCGACATTATTTCACGTGAAGTACATACGACAACAACATCAGCGCACGGGTATATATTTGCTGGCCGTCTGAAACAAGGAAATACCGCTGCAAACCAACACAAAATCGTCTAATAAATCTTTTCCAGTTGCCAGCAATGAACGAACGATACAAATGCCTTTTTGCAACGAACGGTACAAAGAAAAATGAACGACTCAAGTTAAGTGCTGTGGAAATGCTCAAATGTTTACAGCCCAAGTGGAACATGTCCTTTGGGAATAACAAACAAATAAACAAAAGAACACAATGGCACATTAAAAATGTACGGACGTACGTACAGATGACGAGAAAAGAGAAGACTCTTTTTTCCTCCTTAAACTGGTGGCCGCAGAACCGTGCTCGGGAAGGGGGGAGATATGAGCTAAAGACAATTTCATGCAAGGAGTTTGAAAGTTATAGTATTGTTCAGGACTTCAGTGTTCAGCCTCATTTAGTGAAAAAGAAAACGGGTTACCGCATGAAATTTAATTCAAGGAAGAGCCGCAAAATTTTAAATTAGGTACCTATAACCTCGACTTTGAATGAAATTTGAGGATCGAAGGACGATAGCCAGACTGATGTTCATATTGGAGGAATTTATATTGTAAAAAATTTCATAACTTTGTTCTTTTTTTCGATTTTTATTTGAATTTAAATGTAAATTGTCAAGATAATTCGTTTCCCGTTAGGTCGAAATCAAAACACAAAACACATTCCGATAAAATAAATCATCCGTAAATTATTATGTCAATTTCGACAACCCTCCATAATACACCTAGAGCGAAAAATGCCATTTCACACCGTGTTCATTTCGAAAGAAGTAAAAAGCACGTACCAACGACAATTGCACAGTCATATGAATTAGAAATGAATTTCCCTTCCACAGAGCAGTCAAATAAAAAGGCATAAGACGACCGCATATACTCTCAACTGCACGGCAGCAATAAACAAAATTGCTGGAAAAATGAAAAAAAAGTGCACAAAACCGTCGCAATAGGATCAAACCACCGCGTCGTCGTCATCAGCCACCCCCACAAGGCCTCATTGTTGTGCTCGAATCA
The DNA here is from genome assembly GCA_949715475.1 of Microchrysa polita. Taxonomy (NCBI): domain Eukaryota; kingdom Metazoa; phylum Arthropoda; class Insecta; order Diptera; family Stratiomyidae; genus Microchrysa; species Microchrysa polita. The sequence goes on along the minus strand of OX454415.1, from coordinate 26,907,761 downwards.
ATTCATTTTCATTCGCAAAGAAAAGGCACCACATATACAGACACCCCGCAAAAGCCAAACAAGACTTTTACCGGAATATGAACAGAAGCACGCTGCCCGCCAGGCAGCCTGCAGGACATTCTCTGGAATGAAGCGATACCAAAACCGAAATGGAATTCAGGTTAGTTGAGCGAATTGACGATGATGATAAGTTAAGCGCACAATTTACACTGTAGTCGCCCGGAAGGACATCGCGCATTCTGCTTGGCATTGTTGTCACAATGTCCCTCGGCTGGGAATTCTCCTAATTGGTATTGTTTATTCGATGCAGATTTGATGGAGGATGGATGGATGCGATACTGAATTGAATCCTGTGGGGGATTACCGGGATAATGCCCGGGACTTATAATATGATTGCTGGTATGACAATATGTTGAATTAATTGGTGTTTGCTGGAAGCAGTATGGGTTTCTGTTAATTGCTTCCCATGCTACATATATAATTAAGTTTATGTTTATATGGTATCAAGTTGATTTACTGGAGATGGATCGATCGATAGAGTAGTAAATAAAGCAAGTCATAGATCGATTGAAAAAAATTTACAATTAAATTTGAAGGACCTTTTTATACGCAGTTTAGTTTATTTTTAAAAATATTAAGAAGGTTTAGAGGGTCACGAATTACTGAAATTAAAAAAAAAATTAAAGTTTGAATATAAAATTGAAAAGTAATTGTCCGGCAGAAATGATAGAAGTGACGGGACCGTGGCTAATTTCGGGCGCGACCGAAATTCGAATAACTGCCACATTTAAATGCAATTTAAGCTTCTTTTGGGCTAATAAAATCTACCGTAGCCAGCGGCGTATCATACGGTGTTGCATGTGTTCGGTCGAACACGGGCCCCCAATCACAAAGGGCCCCTCCCTAGCGTATTGATGAGAAGCGGGAAATTTTGAACTGTGCATATTCGACCGCCTTGCACGAAAAAGCTTGTGCAGCAACATCTCTTCAGAATCCTACAATTGAAGATAGATGGAATTTTGCAAAGGATTCTTTTATTTCATGTGGTGAAGCGACTGTGGGAAGATTGGATCGAGGTAGGAGACCATTTATCAATGATGCTACTTGGTCTCTTACCTCAGCACGCAAAAGATTTAAGGAACAGATTAACTCTGCTGCTGATGATTCAGCTAAAAATCAACTTCGTGCTGAATACCGTTCACTACAAAAAGGCGTGTAGAGAAGTGTGAGGCGTGATAAGCGTACTTACACCAACGCTTTAGCGAAGGAGGCAAATGATGCGGCTTACCGTGGTGAAAGCGGTACCCTATTTAAGCTAATTAAGCCACTAATTGGCAAATCGTTCACAACGGACCATCCTGTGAAAGATAAAGAAGGGTTACTGCTTGTTACTGAAGAACAGCAACTTCAGAGATGGAAAGAGCACTTTTTTGAGGTCCTTAACAACAGTTTTGGGCCTGCACCCTGCAAGTGCATCTTCATCGGCAGAAGAAGACGTCCCTCCAGTAGCCAGTATTAACTCCAGACCACCATCTAAGACGAAATTAAAGTGCGGGTTATCGAATCTATGGACGCCGGTAAGGCCTCGAGGATAGATGGAATTCCGATCGAACTATTTAAAGCGGATTCGAGTGCTACAGCAGATATTCTGCTTCCCCTAATCAGAGAGTGTTGGGAAACCGAAACTCTTCCAGTAGAATGGAAAAAGGGCGTAATCATTAAAATTCGCAAGAAGGGTAACCTTAAGGATTGTAATAATTGGCGCGGTATTTGCCTACTTCCAGCTGTATCCAAGCTGATGGCTAAAATTATTTTGAACCGGATCAAGGATGAAGTTGATCGCACTTTAAGCAATGAACAGGCTGGCTTTCGTGAGGGTTTTTCATGTAGTGACCATATAAACACCACCCTCTGAATTATTATTGAGCAATCCGCCAAATGGAGATCGCCATTACACCTTATGTTCATTGATTTCGAGAAGGCGTTCGATAGTGTTGATCGGGAGTATATTTGGAGAGCTCTTCGTAGGAGGGCATACCAGATAAAATAATTTCCATCATCAAGCAATCTTATCAGGGAGCCCAATGTCACGTTTTGCACAAGGGTAAGCTTTCAGATCCTTTTGAGGTGGACAGTGGAGTGAGACAAGGTTGCATTTTATCACCTATTCTTTTCCTCATAGCCATTAACGATGTACTAGTGAGCGCGCTTCAAAACCAGAGGAAAGGTATCAGATGGAAAATGTTTGATTACCTGCAACACCTGGACTATGCTGACGATATTTGTCTGCTTTCAAAGAAAAAGGACGATGTAGCTTAAATGGCCGATGCTCTGCATTGCGAAAGTCGTAATGCCGGGCTCAAGATAAACGCTGCCAAGACCAAGTACTTGAGCTCCCATCCTGGGAACAAAGCGGAATTTGTGTTTCGGGCCAGGCAGACGAAAAAGTTGACGAATTCTGCTACCTCGGAAGCATAGTCACAGCAGATGGCGGCGCGAACGCTGATGTACAATCGCATATCAATAGGGCTAGGGCGGCCTTCTTCACTTTGACTCCTTTCTGGCAAAATAACAACATTTCCAGGCGCACCAAAATCCGAATCTTCAATTCTATTGTAATATCCTTGCTTCTTTATGGCTGTTCAACTTGGAAGGTGACCAACGAGATAACAACTAAGCTGCAAACATTCGTAAACCAGTGCCTACGCCGCATCCTACAAATCCGCTGGCCGGAGATTATTTCCAATGATGATCTCCTGAGTATCACAGGCCTGGATTGGATAGGCACTTCTGTCAAAAGGCGAAAGTGACAATGGATAGGTCATACTCTCCGAAAAGGGCCAACAAATATTGCAAAGCAGGCCTTAGATTGGAACCCTCAGGAAACCAATGCTAGACGCCGTGTTGGACGACCAAGTAACGCGTGGAGAAGATCAGTTAATAGCGAGGCTGCTTCATTAAACAAACAGTGGTCAGACCTAAAGACGATGGCACAGAACAGACCGAGGTGGAAAGTATGCGTAGTTGATGTCCTATGCCCCACAAGGGATTAACAGGAACCAGAGACAGACAGAGCGTACACTGAAAAAAATAATTTGCTTAAAACAAGAAAAAATACAATAAAAACAGCTAAGGAATAGTTTTTCCTGATTTAAGATGTATTTTCTTGTTCCAAGAAAAGTTTTTCTGATTTAAGATGTATTTTCTTGTTCCAATGTAAGTTTTTCCCTAAAATGATGCTTATTTATTTATTTTAAGCAAAGACTTTTCTTTACCTTCGAAAAAACTCAAAATTTTCTGACTTTTTTCATATTTTGGTTTGCTTCCAAAAAGTGCTTCCTACAAGAAAGTCGTCTACTGTATTTTTAAAGCTGACAAAACATTCTTTAACAAAAGCCCTCCTCCAGCTTTATAGGTGCAAAGGATCCCAAGATACAGGACTTTAAACATTGATTTTTGCAAAAAAAAGTTCGAAATTGTAATTTTAGTCATCTTCCGAACTAAATATCGGCTTTAATGCGAATTCTACGGAGAAAGTCATGTGACACGAAGTTATAAACCAGTAACTTAGGTATATATGTCGGAACGAATGGAATTGGACCTTGGGGTCATAAGGCTGCCCCTGAAAATTAGGTTCTTATAAGATTTTTTTTTATGTACCAATATTAACCAAACTTCACCCAAGCGTGTTCCTGGTTAAGCCTCATAAGATATCTAGGAACGGATGAATTCGGAACATTACGTCATACAAACCAACCCCTGGAAATTAGGTTGTTCTAAGAAAAACTTTTTTCTTTATGAACCAATCGTAACCAAAACTCACCCAAATGTCTTCCTAGTAAAGCCGCAACACATACCTATCTAGGAATGGATGGAATCGGAACATTACGTCGTAGGGCTGTCATACAAACCAACCCCTGGAAATTAGGTTCTTGTAAGAAAAGATTTTTTTTTTCTTTTTGAATCATAACCAAAATTCATCCAACTGTGGATGGAATCGGAACACGTCATAGAGTACGTCGTATTACAATTTCGGACTTTTTACAAAAAAAAATCTTTTAAAATGCTGTATCTTGGGATCCTTTGTATCTACAAAGCTGGGGTTGCACTCAAATTAACTTTAAAAGTGCAGTGGACGACTTTCTTGTAGGAAGCACCTTTTAAAAATTACAAACCAAAATATGAACAAAGTCCGAAAATTTTGACGTTTTTTAGGGTCACGGGGTTAGCACAGGTTTTTCGAAGTTGCAATCTTAGTGGTACACTACTGGTATCTATCCTAGCAATATCCCAGAAAACCAGAGCCGAGCTATTTTTTGCGACCTAACGCCTTATATTTCGGTTTATTGACTGGCCTAGAAACTCACCTGAAAAATGAACCAGACGACCAAATTTTGGTTTGTCGGCAAATGAGAGGCCAATTAAAATACTTCCCACAAAAAATCAGATCAATAAATGGGCGTAGCCAAAGGGAGGCAGGGAGGGGCGCTTGCCACCACTTCCCACCAAAATTTCGCTGAGAAAAAGGTTCAAAACCGGAACAAATTTTAAATTCATTTCATAATTATGGAACACAATCATGTCCTCTCTTACATATTCCTAGAGAGTTTTTCGCAGAAATAAATATACATAGTTTCAGAATTAGGCAGGGCCAGATTTCCCATATAGGCAACCTGGGCAACTGCCCGGGCGGCAAATTTTTAAAGGGGGCATATTTTGAAAACTTTTATAGTTTCCATTGGTGGAATAGGAATGTATTTCTAGATCTCAAGAAGCAGATTATACCTAATTAAAAAAAAAATAGATTAAGTCTGGAGCAGTGGTCGCTTGCCAGCAAACTTGCAAATCTTGTCGGTCTATCGACATCTACTCTCTACAAGTTTCGTCTCACTTATTCTTACAATTCGAGTATCAATCGATTGATTCTTGATTCCAAAATTGATAGATAGGTATTTCAAAAAAGATCAAATTTTTCTTCTAAAATCTGAATTTTTAATTTTTCGCCCTAAACAGGAACCGTTTAATAAAGTTATAATGCCGCCCGGTAACCTATGCAATTTCAGTTGCCCTGAGACATAATACCGTTATGTTTTAGGTAGAGGGAAAATTTACAGAAGTGTAGTTTCACGAATAAATCATACACAAAAATTTCAAAGGGCTTCCGATTTATTAAAGCTAAAATTCGGAGCGTTTCATATGAGTGGCCGGTTGTACTCGTAATCGTAATGCGTTTACTGTATCTGTAACTGTCCTTATGTGTCATCTAGTTTTGTCTTGCTAGATTTATCTATCCAGCCCAGCTTCAACCTTCACTGAAGTATACCCCAACCCAACATTAACTTTCCTGGAACCAAGCTCAATAGAACTATACCAACAATTTTTTACAAAGTTAGGAAACTAATCAGCTATTGGCTACAATTCAAGTGTCGAATTCTAGTTCTGCGGTTAATGTACGACAGTTTTACCATTTCATGTGGTGCAGCTCCAGTCGTAGCAAGCACATTCAATTTATGAAAAATCAAATAAACTTAAATGTTGCTAAAATTAGCTGACTTATTAGTTACAAAAGGCCCTTTCCTTGAAATTGTAACTTCCAACTTTTGGTTCTATGCAGTAGTGCGCCACTGTAAATATTAACTACGGAATTCGCAAAAAATAATACCTATTCAAAAATATAAAATTAAATTAAAAAATTAACATTAATGGATCTTTTTAGGTTTAAGCTTATTTATTATTCGATTTTTCAGTGGTCAAGTGTAGGAGAAGATTTTTAGAAACACGTTCCCATCGAATTACCAACATCAGTTCAGTGTACGAAAATGTATCGATCATCCAAAACCAAACTACATTTCCATTATTCGGCCCCCATTTCAATTTCATACATACACAATATTTTGGAAACTCTACGCCATTGCTTGATCCGTCACGATATTGCACTTTTCGCATAAACTCCACGGAAACTTTATTTTTTCCACATGCGTCTAATTTCAGTTTTAACTACGGGCGGAAGGCGGCAAATCGGCTACTACCCAGGGGAGCCATAGAGGGTAAATCCGGTCCTGGAATTAGGGGGCCAAAAACGGAAAAATATCGAAAGATTTGGGGTTTTTCCGCGATTTTGACCCTGTTCCGCAAAGAATTTTTCGTGGGAAGCTTGAAAATATGCTGAGATTCCGCCAATACAAAATTTTTTTTATTCATCTTCTTCAAATCTATAAACGTATTATTTTGACGAAAACTCATAGTTCCTTGTATGTATTAATAAGTCCATTAGGATGTTTTCACCCTTACGCCAAATTGCGTAATCTGCGAATACGAATAATGTAATCTGGGGCCAAATTACGATATTGAATATGTATAAGTACCCAGACATCACCATGCAATCGAGGTGAGTTTTTATGATTTTATTGACTCAAATAACTTCTTGGCTACAGGTACAGGGTGATAAGAAACAAGACCGAGGCTAATTTCGGCCGTGACCACAATTTTAATACCCGTCACATTTGAATGAAACTTGAGCTTCTTTTGTGTTAACAATTTCTACCGCCCTATGTCGTGCTCCGATTTCATCTGTTCATGCGTTGAGGCTAATCAAGGAACATACTTGGATGAATTTTGGTTAAGGTTCAAAAAGAAAAAAGTTTTTCTTACAAGAACCTAATATTTGCAGGTTGGAATGTATGACAGCCACAGCCCTATCACGGCTGGCTCATAAAGAAAAGTTTTTCTTAGAAGAACCTAATTTCCGTGGGCTGATTTGTATGATAGCCCCATAACGTAATGTTCCGATTCCGTCCGTTCCTAGATATGTTTTGAGGCTTTACTAGAAAACACTCGGGTGAAATTTGGTTAAGGTTGGTACATAAAGAAAAAAGGTTTTTTTTAAGAAGAACCTAATTTTCAGAGGTTGGTTTCTATGGCAGCCCCATGACCCCATGATCCGATTCTATTCATTCCGACATACATATATACACACTCAGAGAAAAAAATGCACATTCATATTAAAAGCTCCACATTTAAATTGAACGCAGTATTCGTTTGAAAAATCTCGTTTGATTTTAACGAGTTCTCATTTACGCTAAGAGAAATTCGTTTAAAACAAAAGAGCAGCTAAACCCCAAACGGCGGTCGTTTAAATCAAAAGATTTCGCATTACATAGTAATGTGTATACATTCCTTTGCGTAACAAATACACATACCTACATCCCTAACTCGTTTTTTGCCATAAATGCGTGTAACTCAATTTGTGCATTGATAAAATACATTCTCTCTCTACAACAAAGGACGCGATGCCAAAATATCATTTGCTTCAACGTAGTACAACAGTTGTTAGTAAATACTTCTGGCCGGTCTGATGAGTCTCGCGTGTTCATATTCATTCCAAACAAGTGTGTAGTGTCTAACAACAAACGCGTATGTTATTAGAATCGATGTTTAGAAGTATTTTTGAGAATGTTCTTTTGCATTCATCTGGAGGAATGGACGCTTGCATACGTGCAATTTAAGTTTAGCGGGTGTTAAAATAAAAGTGAAATATATTAATCATATTTTCTGAAGTTTTCATAAGTTTTATTTTTTATTGATTTGCCAAACCAGGTAACAGTGAGTATCTAATCGAATGGAGAATGGACAATCAAACGGAATGTTTTATTTTATTTTAGCAGAGTTTGCTTTTAATTCCATATAAAACTCAATTATTTTGAATGGGGTAATTTCTATGAAATGAAAACGGGATTCGTTACTTTCGAAATACATACCGTTTCTTTAAAAGGAATGCTTCGTTTAATTTAAATAACAAAAATGTTCAATATAAAAATGGAGACGTTTGATACAATTGCCTTTCATTTATTCAAAATGTGTTACCCGTTTACAATCAAAGAATAAGTGTTTATTTCAATGAAGAATACGTTTAAATCGACTGGCTTCTTCTTTCCAGGTAAACGCAAATTCTTTTAATTCAAACTCTTTTTTACAACTCATAATGCTTTTGAAAGAAACGCCACTCGTTAGAATTAAACGCATTTGCTTGTGGAGCCAAATCCAAAGCGCAAATCGTTTGAATCAAATATATTTCGTTCAATATGAGTGAATATTTCTCTGAGTGCAGAGTGCACATTTATCTTAAATTTAGTGAATATAAGGCACGTTGCCACGGCACATTTTTCACGGGAGACATAGGCCGTGTTTTTTCATCAGCTAACCTACACTATACGGGGTACTTTTCATACAAATGCTAACCCGTAACCTTATCCAGGTTCTCAACTCATGAAAAAAAAAAATTCGCCTAAAAGTATGCAAATCCCAATCCTAGAAGTGATTGACATGCAAAATTAAGATACATATATTGTTTAGTATACGAAGCGAATTTTTATATGGAATGTTAAATTATGTCGTTTTATTTCAAACGATATGCTAAAACTCTCTATTATCTTTTAATCTGACACCTTTTTTAATAAAGAAAAACCACCAAAAGATTAATCTTGCACTGAAGACCAAGACCCCGGTTTCTTGTCAGTTCTATAAAACATGCAATAGGCAAATCATTGTTTAAAATTCAGATAGGGAAAATGCTTAGGAAAATAAATCTCCAAAAAATTAAGCACTTCATACTAAAAATGAGACAGACAATTTTCCAAAGAGTTTCAAGTCTGAAAAGTCTATCACTTACTTCAACTGAATATCAGAGGGAAGAGAGACATTTTTTGTTGTATTTTTATCCTTCAGCAACGGCTGATTTGAAGATTTTAATTTTTCATTCTACTTATGACTAGATAAGAATTTTGAACTTAATCGTTTTTTTTAAAGATGATTAAATTTTTTTCTTAAAAAATACTGAAAGTTACATTTTGTATACTCAAGTGAGAGTTTGCAGTAAGTTAATTAAGGAGATTGTTCTCTCAAAAAGAGTAGATACCGTTATGAAATTGTTTTTAAAATATTCAATTAAAATTCAAATTTTTGATTTCTCTAAAGATATAAAAACTGTATCTTAGAAGTGATGTTGATATAAAAGTATTTAAAACCGAGAAAAAACCGTTTATACCTACGAAATTTCACGTTACATAGTTTCAAAATCTGGAATTTTTAACGGCGGTTTTGCTCAATCGATACCCTTCAAACAGACGCTCGCTCGCTCCAATCGAGGAATTATTTTATCGCTTTTTCTTTATGTTTATCTATCGTATTAAATGTGTACATGTCGAATCGAAAGATTAGACATTTTTGCCGTATTTGGTTGTAGCTAATGGAGTAGGTGAACATTAAAAAAAATATTAAACAAAAAACCAAACAATTTTCAATTTTCTCAGGCATCTAATAGGAAACAAATTTATCGATTTATGTGTACAAAAACACACTTTACTATGAAGCATTAATAAAAAATTCAAGAATATTCGGTCAGGATTTCTGTACGAACACTTTAGCAAAGACACGAATATCTAACTTACCCGTCGGTCGTTTCTTCGGCCATACAAGATGGTGCTAGTGCTACGATGATGTCAACATTGGTTGAACGAAAGGACGATGCAGTGCAGGCAGACGATGACGATGATGGCGCGATGGAATGTATGTCTCTGAAACAAAAGCCGACGAACTCATCCATTTCGTATGCAAACATTTTATCTGATAAAATGCGTTCGAGAGGAGAAACTCAATATTTACAATTCATCACAAGAAGGCAAGCAAACATAACGCTGCCATTTTGTGTGCGAATTTTCATCGTTCAAGTGTTCGCCTCCATTGTTAACTTTTATGTCCTTGGCTCGGGCTCCGGGCAGTAAGCACGCCCACACAATCACACGACACGCCTCCGTGTACGTTAGCGGGCAAATGAACAGCAATAAAATGGCACATGCGCCGAATGGTTATGTACAATTTGACTTGGTGTGCACACAGTTGTAATTTTGTCCGATGGAGAAATTTCTACCGATACAGGGGTGTATTTTGGGTGGACTGAATAGTAGACACTGAATTTCGATTGACAGGACAGAAGTTCGAATTTCGAAGATTCACTGTACTAAATATTAGATATCAAACATATTGTATTTTTTCAGCAAATATTTATGAGCAATTATATTATAAGTGAAGTACATTCGAAAAATTCCATAAAACATTTATATGTAACTATGATATAAAATTGATAGATACATATCAAATGTGATACCTTCGAATATTCTGTACTGTACATTATGTACCTACTCTTTCCCCTCTCATAATAAAATCTCAAATAGATACGATTGAAATGGAAATTATCATATGACTCGTCCTCAAATAATTTCAAAATGAAAATTTTGTTTACGCATGAATTACTCGACTAGTACCTGTTGGCTTTTGAATTTGAGCGATGTATTTTTGCCATTTCGCCATATGCACAATAGAAAATTATAGGGGAGAGAGATTTAAGATTCAAGTCGTGAATAATAATATGATAATAATTTTTAAATACACATCAGACATCACAATTTAATAAATACATGAATATGCGTTTCTATAGTATCAGCAAAATATGATCCGCTTAAATTGCGTTTTTATTGGTAATGGGAAATGGATTTTGAAGTGGTACCTATAGGTTTAGCTTAAAAATATTGGACGCGATATCGGAGTGAACAAAAAATTGTTTATAATTAAAAATGAAGTTATGATTTAAGTGTATGTAGGTATTCATTTTTTATGGAATAATAAACCTATCGCTATTCTTGTAGACGTCTCACACTATACAGGGTGTCCGGAAACTACCGCATAAACGCATCGGATTGTGATTCCCCAAGTGATTTCCAGCAAAAAAAACGCTGTACGAAACATACCCCAATTCTGAACCCTTTATTAGCTGCCACAGGCATTTGAAGATATTTGAAAAAATAATTTTCTTATGTACGTCTTAAACTTCAATATGTTCGAAATTATGTATACAAATACAAAGTATCGAAGAAGAAGGTTTTCTTATGATAATTTTGTTTAAAGCTTGGACTTGGACTTGGAAAAAGAATGTCGATGCGCTATGGGACCAGCTTGATACATAGACCATAGAGTGGGCTTAAACTTCGTTAGAGACACTATGTAGGTACATATATCAAACAATTTTATGCGTGCTTTGTTCTCTTGTCATAAAGTCGTAAACGTTACACCAGTTCTGGCAGGAAAAGATAAATATTTTGCCCTAACTAGGAAATATAACTGCCAAAAACCCGTATAACTAAAACTTGAACATAAACTGATCGAGTGACCACCTCAAAATTAGTTACATATCGTAATGCGAGCAGCAATTGCAAGATAAAAGGAAAAGTACACTGCACATATGAGTCATAAGGAGTACGCTTCGAAGCACCATAGGAGCTTAAAAGTAATGGTGGGATTTTGAAGCCAAATATTAAATAAATCCTCAAACCACCGTTAAAAAATGGGTGGATTTTTCATTGTTCTATTCACGGTAACATGATGTGCTAAAGTATGTTATATTTTTGCCCATATAATATTTTCCTCGCTGAACATGTTATAGCTAAACTTAAAAAGTTAGGGACACCAACAGCGTCCCTTACAATGTGGTAACTATAGTAAAGCACATTAAGTCGAGATGTAGGTTAGCTATACCTTAGTATAGAGTATGTATATACGGATTGGCATGACTAAAGGCTATAACTGTGAGGTGTTGTGTAGTTTTCTATTTTTTAGAATTACTTCAGGACGACCCATAATCATAATATGACTGTTGTTGTTGAAAAAGTTGTGGTTAGAGTTGCGTCTTCTGAGCTATTTGCGACTGTACACAGAGAATATTTATTCCTCCTACGCATTTCCGATTCAATTAAATTAAAAGATTCGATTTTCCATAGGTGAATTATGATTTTTTTTTAACTATGCGTTGCGTCTAAAGACAGAGTCACCATTACGGGAGCTTATCAACTTTGCCAGATGCATACGGCAGAAATTTTCTCCGAAAATGTTGCTCTCTACATTCGGGTCACTGCACATAACGCACCGCACTGGCCGCCGTCGATGTTCGTCCGTACGGGCAGAAAACGCTATGTCGCGTCATACGCTTATCAGTTTTAGTTTTCCCGCTTCCGCTTCAGAAATATGAAATTTGGCCGTTAAAGCCCATATACTCTTGGACCTACTCAGAGCCGATATATGATTATGCCCAATATCGTAACGAAACCTAGCATTGATTATTTCAACCGTGAAAAACCAACTTGAGCAGCTTTAAAAGTTTAACTTTGCCTACTTTATTGATATTTCAGTGCGACAGACGCCATAACTTTTTTGAAAACAAAATCGTGGCCCGCGTGTCGCATGTTGCCCGCTTTGCAGTAGTGTGCGGCCTAACACCAGATCAAAGAAACACAAGGTGTATCAACCCAGGGGCGAACCCAGGAATTTATTTCGGGGGGTGATTTGTATTTGCAAAGTGGCTCATGAAATCCAACGCTTTAAATGTTCTTAGACCTTAGGCTTAAGAGTGCCCATATACTGTCCGATCGATTGACCAATCGCTTGTACAGCATATACACAGTGGCGTGCACTCCGTAGAGGCATAAAAGCACTGCCTACCCTGGGAGAAACTGAAAATGTTAACATATAAATTCACTTTTTCAATTTTACTTCAAGCGCTACATTAATTTTTACGTGCACTGTAAAGTTAAATCATTTACTTTTGCACGTTAAATGAAATTTAGTTTCTCCACCCAGTCATCGTCTCATAAAATCGCCGGAATAGGCACAACGACTTTGTGCCTTAAAAACGTTCACACAGTCAAAGCAAATGGTGTGTACGTATACGAACCTTTTCGATGTAGAGAGCAATCGACTGCCCTGCAAGAAATCGCTAACCGAAACTACTACTACATACAAACTTTTATCAGCGAAAACTCACACAGAGAAATACTTTACATATTTTTTGCTTTCGCCTTCAGAGTTTGCAAGAGCAAACCTGGTCAAATGACTAGTTAAATATCTAAAAAAAGGCTCACTGTAATTGACTAGTTAACGCACGTATACGATTGGGCCATAAATAACCTATATATTCCCCATAGCATTATTTCCCCTGGTGAAAAAGTTCATAACTATTAGGTAAATTTCAGCCAAAATATCAAGTATTTATGGGAAATAAACACGTTAAATACCCAATAAAATATCGGTAAGTTTGTCATATTATTTTTACCCCTTAAAATTGAGGTATATTATCTGTTAAATCCAACAAATATTACTATTTAATAATAAGAAAAATAGCCAGTAAAATTACTAGTTATTTAACCACTTAATTAACTCGCAAGATTTATAGTAAATGCCAGGTCATATTACTATTTTATTAACAATGTTTTACCACACAACTGTGGGTAATTTATATGAGGACTTTTCTTTAAATCTATAAGCAGCAGGAATTGTTCCATGTGCAATGTCATTTCTCGGTATAAAGCAAGAGAACGATACTTTTTTTTCTTCAGACAGACGGACACATTTTAATTTTTCGTCAGTATTCAGCGATCCTTGGTGAAAGTGTGAAGTTTTAGCGATTATTTCGAAAACGGTGATAGCTACAAAAAAAAATGTACTGAGAACGGAATAAACTGAATAAAATTACCTTTGCAATAATACGACGGATCTTTATTTGAAAATGTTATGCTTTGAAAAAATGCTCGATAACTCCCCAAAAATGTGAGTTAACCAATGAACTTTAATAGGCGAGGTTTTTTTTTAAGCTAGCATAGAGTTTTTCAAAAAACGGTACTTCCTAAGGTAATTTGATGTAGTTTTTTCGTTCTTAGAACATTTTTTTGTAACTATCGCCGTTTTCGAAATAATCGCTAAAACCGAAAAATTACCCCCATTTCCCCCTTTTTCCAACTCCCCTTGATTATGAGGAAAAAATTCTGACCCATAGGGGGACCATGGGTCAGAATTTTTTCCTCATAATCAAGGCACCGTCCTCAACAATATTACCAAAAATCCCATCAAATGACGTTCGTTTACTCTGCTGCCATACTAGGGTTACTAGCAACTTTATAGCCGCTGATTTGATCTAAAATTGTGGCTAACGTAGTAGTAATACTACTAGTATTTTCCATGATCTGTACCATAGGACTACCAGCTAATTTACCTGGTAGTTGTATGGTAAATACCACGGAAAATACCAGAAATATTACCAGTATAATATTTACAATGTTACCGGGCAATTAAATGGATAAAAATACCAATAAATCTATCGTATTTTGGTCAGATTTTATCGGTAATATATCATTATAATACAGGGATTACTACCAGCTTAATAGCCGCTAATTTGCATTAAAATAATGGTTAAAGAAGTAGTAATTTTACTGGTATTTTCCATGATATTTACTATAGTACTACCAGCTAATTTACCTGATAGTTTTATAGTAAATGTCACGGAAAATACCGGTAATATTACTAGTATAATACTTACAAGGTTACCGAGTGATTAAATGGATAAAATAACCAATAAATTTATGGTGTTTAACGCAAAAATACCGGACAGTTTGGTTTGAAATAACTCAAAGATTGTTGCCTTTTCACTATATAACATTGTAGGGGAACTCTCACGTACGAGTGCTGTGTGAAGTATATAGGTCAATTTTTTCCCGACGTAGAGGGGAAACATGTTCTAGCAAAACAGATTCTAAGGCGAAAGATGCGCCAATAAGAGGAGAGTGTACTTTCTGACAACACACAATCTCCCCCGCCGTGATGGCTCAATAGTGGAGGAGGAATGCTTGAAGGCTGAAAGAGTGAAGGAAGCATGTGCAGGCGCACGATTATCATGGTTGTCATCGACCATTTTTTTAATAAATGATAAAGAATAAAAAGTTCGGAAGTCTACAGTAGATGGTATAAATATCGACACATATTTTAAAATGTTTTCTGTCGTGTTTTTTGAATTTACTTCAACTTTTTTTTTGTGTAACTGAGCGTCTAAAAATGAACTTAATTTAAATAGATAAAATAAAAAAAACTCGCTTATATTGACAATATTTCACCTTTCCCTTAAACTCACTTCTACGGAAGTATTCTACCATTCATTTAACAAGGATAAAAAAATAATATATAGCTGTATCTTGTAGCGGTTCGAAACACAGCGGATGCGATAATTTCAACACTTAGGGGCAATATCCGTTTAAGCTTACGAGCTGGATAAGCTTTTACTAACAAGTCGATTTTGTATTATACTGACACGTATAAAGAAAATATCGTTTAAGAAAGATAGATTCATTCAACATGGATGATTCATTAATTAACCTAAATTTCTGGTTTCATTTCAGCCTGTGATAATTACTTATAATCGTATGAATTTGTAAGAAAATTCAAGTTTTGGAGCCGAAAATTGGCAAACTCTTCAAATTTTAGAGTCAGTAAGGAAGAAAATCAGCTTTCATGTTATTGAATAGGTAGTTGAAGTTATGAGAAGTTAAGAAAATGACTGTTGTTGTTATATAGGAAGTAGTCTTACGTGACCCCAGATTTTCGAGATAGTTGGACTGCCTACCCTATATGAAAAGGCTGTGCACGCTACTGCATATACACTATGCAATTTATCGCGCAATCTGAAATGACAATCTCGCGGTCCACACGAGACAACACAACATAGCGAAAATTATATATTTTGTGGCGATGGAAGATCCATTGCTACTTTCTATGGAGAATGGGCCTGTCTAGACACTCAATTTTCGTTCGTGTTCGTCATTTTGACAATTGAAACTTGGGATGTCTGCGCTGTTTAAAGGTTTGTGTTCGTAGAGACGACTCATGGGATCATAGCTCAGCGATCGAAATTAAACCACCTGTTTTGAGCACTATATGGGTATATTTTTGATACAGACATGTTCCTTTAGTCCATAGTGGATACTCCGAAAGTAGATCCATTCGAAAAATATTTAAATACGGCTGGAAATTGGAAAACTACGACCGCTGAGCGATTATCACATGAATTGTCTCTACGAACACGTACCTTAAGAAAGGTATTCATTCTTGAACGCGATTGCAAATGTTGAATATGTCAATAACTCACCATCTATTCATACTATTAACGAAAGAATTGATAATTAATCTGTCCTATAAATAATGAACAGATGTGGATAGAATGAAGCATTCATCTCTTCTGATTAGTTGACGCAATCAGTTCAATGTTGAAAGTGGAAACGGAGCTTGAAGGCGATAGGGAAGACAAAAGCGCGCATATGTGGACATAGCCAACGACCGCCACAACCACAACATGAAGAATGACCACTGGTTTATGTCAATAAATCAGCAACTGAAAACACATGATTATCATGACAGATTGTATGAAAAATTGCATGGCAATATGTTCCACACGTCCAATAAAAAAAAAATGGATTAGATGGTCACAAACACCTTCCAATTTATCGGGCAATCAAAAAATTGCTTCAATCGATTGGAAGGTCTATGAGTACTCTTAAGCCGGCCCCATACCGACCGGAGTGTGGCAAACACCGCACAAAAGATTGATACGAAAAATCGTGCAGCAGCAGTGCAGCAGTGTGGTTGGGCGACTCCAAGGTATCGTTCTTGGAACCGGTTTTTTGCGCGGTGTTTGCCACACTCCGGTCGGTATGGGGCCGGCTTAAAACGATAGTCTGACGTCGGGCATAGTGAAAATCATCACTTAGGTTATCATTAAAGATATGTTGTGTGAATTTTATTCATACCTATAATTATCATTTTAAAATTTCGGGGGGCGTTTCATCCCCCAAATCCCCCCCTCGGGTTCGCCCATGTATCAACCTATTTAAAATAAAAAACGATGAAATGTTGACCTCAACCACTGCCATCTAGATAGACCGCCCGAACTGCAGAAACCTGAGCTCCACAATTTCGTCCAGGGCACTATTGCTATTGCTATAGTTGTAATACGCGATACTTGAGTCCATCGCCACCTGACAATTTAAGCTTCATCCAATGTAATCAGCTGATAATCCGGGTCGGCTTGTTTATCTAGATGGCGTTGATTCATTTACTATAACTCGCCAAGAAATCAGTATCTTATGCAGAGCTTAGATTTAAATATTTAAGAAATCTTCCTCTATGTACAACACAGAATTTGCTGTGCTGACGGTTATTTAAGGTAGATTTGTTTCAGGCGGCCGTTTTTCTGAAGGAAAATACTAAGCCCTTTCATGAAATTGTTTAGCCCCCCCCCCCCATATTAGGGACAGAAACCAATTTTTGGCTTTGCGTTCGCATGTGTCAGGTTATGGTAAAGGCACACATCTTGGATTGACATTAAAAAAAAAATTCCAAAAAAACACCGAAATCGTATATTCAGCGAGGAAATCATCTGGATGTGAAATTTCGAAAACATGACCATTTCAGCCCAAGTACACGTTTTTTTGCCGATTAACTTACAAAGCTTTGCTAGTGCTGCATGCGCTTGTTTCACATATTACAAAACAAATTTTTGTTTTTTTTTTATCCATATTTTTGTCCGGACTTACAATTCTAGGCGTTTTAACTTCTTGTCTAAAGGTCCATCTGGATTAGTCGCCAAATAGCTGCGCGTGGTGATTTTTTTAAATTTAATTATCAAAATCGGACTCTGCGCGCTTGAATTATTACACGGTCATTCAAGAATTCTTCAATTTCACACAAAAGAACCAACAAAAGTTGCAAAATTGTCACTTTGAATTTGACAAACGGTTGTTAAAGCGGTTGGTTGAGCCGCCATATTGAATTTTAAAACTGGACGCACAGCCAAATGGCGACTAGTTTGGATGGAATGACAACAGCCATTTGGCTGCACGTGACATTTTGCGACTAATCTAGATGGACCTTAAGGTTTCTCAATTAGTTTGAAAAACATTTTCAAAAGATGGCATTTCTAAATGGCATAAATCAAGGTAGTTTCTGACTCGGAATTGTAGTCATATGTCAAAACAAATATTCTGTGATTAAACTTCGAAAATAATAATCTATCTGCGTTTTCGAAATTTTTATTCTGCGGCCCGTTCAAACCTGAAGACAGTAATATTTGGCCCAGTCCAAGCTTTGAATCTAACACCCCTGCTATAGACCGTCAATTGAAAATCAATTCTTCAGCCGTGGGTGAGTTAATAAAACGCAACAGTTGTGATTTAACCGTCATTTGATACAACATGTTTCCCCCTTGCCCATTTCATATGTTTCGCCACATATGCGGGATAATTGAAAGGGATAAATATTTCGTAAAATGAAGATTCAAAACTGTTCCGCTTTATAACTTCGACCAATATGTTGGAATGCAATCTTATACGATCTCGTGAGAACATTTGGCTTGGTAAAAATTAGAATATTTACAAATCGTTAGGGATTACCTGGTGAAGTTTTTTTTTTGCTAAAAACTCAGGCCCCACTTAGGACAGTAGCTCATAAAATGAACATTTTGTTACGATCGAGAGCAAAAGCTATATACCATTTCACTCATTTTCACTACATGGTAAAATTTCTGTTATTTTCTTTCTGGTGCAGGACTGACTAGCACAACTTCCATGCGAATTTGGCAGTTAAATTGTATATAGTACAACTGGTATCGTTGAAATTGTTATGGAAGTTCTATTCTGTACTCGGTGGAAATAAACGCAGCCGAAATCTTATTTTTCATTTCAAATCATTCAACGGACTTTCTAAATGACGTCATCTCACTATTACCCCACGATAGATGGCAACCGGATCGGACTTGTAGTACTAGAACGAAATTCTCCTCGAACATCTTGGTACCAGAAGGACACGTAATTGTCAGCTGTCAGAATCGATGTCGAGAAAAAGTCATTTATCATAGAAGGCTCCAGACGGTGGTGTTGTTTATTTTTCGTCCATTTCCTGTTCATTTAACAGTGATCTCTGATTTCCAAGTGATAATTTCATAGAGACCAGCTTTTCAAAATGACGGACGTGTCGCACTGGTACAAAAACGTACCACAATTCACCAGATTTTGGCTATCGGCCACTCTGGGCTTTAGCATATTGGGACGTTTCGGACTGATTCCTCCACAATATTTGCCACTTTACTATGAACCATTTATTTTCGGCTGGCAGGTAAGTCAATTCTTTAGAAGATTTCTTAAATTGTTTATGTGACACACGATATTTCCAGTTCTGGCGACCATTCACGGCTCTGTTTTACTATCCGCTGTCGCCCAACACGGGTTTCCACTTCATGCTCAACTGCTACTTCCTCTACAATTATTCACTGAAGCTGGAAACGACTCAGTACAGGAGCAGTCCTTCAGACTATTTGCTTCTGTTGATATTCAATTGGATGTGTAGTGCCATTTTTGGACTTCTTTTCAGTATTCCCGTGAGTAAAAACATTTTCCTCAATTTCTTGAAGGTTAAAGAACGTTTCTTGCATGCAGGTTCTGATGGATCCGATGGTACTCTCCGTGCTCTATGTTTGGTGTCAGCTCAACAAGGAAGTGACGGTCAACTTTTGGTTCGGAACGAGATTTAAGGCCATGTACTTGCCTTGGGTTTTGGCTGGTGTGAACGTTATCTTGTTGGGAGGGTAAGTATTTAGTTTAAGAACTTGATGATTTGCAAAAAGATGATGTAAACAAAAAAATATTTGTTATGGTGACGTGGTCATGTCTAATAAAAACAATTTGTCTGGACGCAATCGCACATGTATCACATATCGGCTGAATGAAGCAGAACCCAACTTTGTTATCATTTTAATGACATATTTTTGTAATCTTTGTTAGCTCCTACATACAGATTGTATTTCACAATTCTTTAATTCTAATTTTTCTCTTTCAGTGGATTCCTTGAGCTTCTTGGCATTTTGATTGGACATTTATACTTCTTCCTGAAGTTCACATATCCAATTGATCTTGGCGGTCCGTCACTACTGGAGACTCCTGCTTTTCTGTATGATTTACTCTACTACTACTGTTTACTTTAAAATCGGAATAACATTTTTTTTATGTTTATAGAAAATCCTTCTATCCCGACGTATCGGGTGGCGTGCATGGTTTCGGTGTTCCTCCGGCTAATCAGCGGCCGGCTCCCGAACAACGACCGGCTGGTAATCGATTGTTTGGCAATTCGTGGGGATCGGGCAATGTTTTGGGCAGATAAGCGATTGTGAGACAATAGCGAAATTGGCCATTGATCAATGTGTTGTGTGCGTATGTGAGTGTGAATGTTTATTATCTATGAATAATATAATTAACGTAAATGAATTGAAAGATTTATTTTAAGGAAGGCATTTGTTGATGAATATTCTCCTTACGTTCTGAATGGTGAAATGTAATTTTTGTAACCAATGGATTATATGAATAAAAATATAACTCATGTACTACTATTGTGGGCGTTATGGTTCACCACAACAGGTGGTAACATTTTTTGTTCTATCGTAGGATGTTTTGACTATCGATATTGCTCCTATCGGTCCTTGAGATACGTCATAGTTTGAATAACTCAATTTTGAGACAGACGCAATTTGATGTACAATCTCGCCAAAACCAGTATTCTATGGAACGCCAAACTGAAGTGTTCAGCACAACAATTAGCCCTGATCGATTAGCCTTAGACAAAGAGGCCAAACAACACTTTCAATCGTAATTATGGACGACTGTAACTTCCGAACGCTGATAGTTGTTCCAACTATCAGCGTTCTAACTTGTCTTATTACTTCCAGATTGTTGAAGCCGATTTCATATTTATCGTCAAGAATGTCTCCCTATAATTAATTCAAAATTTGCGCACAGGAACACGAAGCTCCGCGTGTACAATACGATTATGCGACACGTGCTATGTTATGGCTGCGGAACATGGAACCTCTCCGAAGCCTCCGAAATGTCGCTAGACTGATTCGAACGAACGGTCCTTCGGCGAATTTTCTGGGCCGATCGCGAGCTAGATCAATGGCGTTCGATGAGCTGGAAGTATCGAAAATCGTGAAGCTTCAACGTTTGCAATGGGCGGGGCATGAACAACGGATGGACGGACGATAATTGCATGCCACACCTTCGTTGGCATGCAATTATCGTCCATCCGTCGTACATGCCCCACGCACAACGAATTGACGGAGCGGGGTTGCGTGGACGACCGAGAGCTCGCTGGGAGAACTCCGTAGGTGAAGACGCCCACCAGCTGCTTCCAAAACTGCAGGACAAGGTTACGTAACCGTACAATTGGAGGTCAACATCTATCATGTCTCATTGATGATTATGTCCAGGCCCATAGAGAGGGGGGGGGGGCGGGGTGATTCCCCCCGGGCCCGGGATTTCATAGGGGGCCGGATTTTGACACAAAAGTTGTGCTTCAGTGTTTTTTTTTTTACAGACAAATTGTTATTTTGAGGTCCTGAACTAAGAAACATACTCTGCACTAGGCTTGGGGCCCCCAAACAATTAGGAAATTTCGACTTCTTTATCCAGTAGCACATTTTTTCAAAAAAAAAATTATCCAAATGAAAATAGGAGCCCTGTAAGCTGCTGCTAATGAAATGTGGTTCAAGGTACCAACACCCAGATGTTGATCACTTAAATTATTGAATCTTAATTGCAATCTATCTATACAGGTCCAAAAACTACCGCATAAACGCACCGGAGTATGATTCCTCATGTGATTTCCAGCAAAATAGGTCTAGTTGACGTACTCCCAATTCTTAACTGATTTTTGAAAAAATCATTTTCTTTTACGACTTAAACCTCAATATCTCCAAAGCTAGACTAGCCAAAATAGCGAAATAAGATGACTACTATTACAGCCAACAAATTTGTTCAAAAAAATAAAATTAACCGCACAAAAATCGGATGAGTAGGTTTGTTTTTACAGAGCTTCAAAGGTAAATTTTTGTTATTTGAACCAAAAACAATCTATTTTTCCATCTCAATTTTCTCCAACTTCTGCCAAGATGAGGTGTTTGTACGATTCTTTTAAAAATTGGCGCATAGTGTAACGATCATTCCTTTTCTACATCATTTATTCTAGCTTCGTTATTTCTAACACCTTAAGTGCACAAATCTAAGGTTGATTTTGATATAATTTGAATTAATTTTACGAAATTGCAGATCTTTGAATTGAATTGAAATCGAGCTAAAATTTATTTATTTAGACAAAATGGAACTGGAATAAAATGGTGCAAGGAAAATATGATTGCAGGACTGTGCGTCAATTTTTTAAAGAATTGTACAAGCAAACCTTGGCAAAAGTTGGAGAAAATTGAGAAAAAAATGTTTGGATCAAATTACAAAAATTTGACTTTGAAGCTCTGTAAAAACCAAACTACTTGTCTGATTCTTGTGCGGTTTGTTTCATTTTTTAGATAATTTTGTTGGCTGGAATAATTATCTTATTTCGCTATTTGGGCTTGTTTAGCTTTCGAGATATTGAGGTTTACGTTGTAAAAGAAAATGATTTTTCCAAAAATCTTCAAGTACATGTAGCAGCTAAAGGGCTATTAACACCGCCGTCTATATATTAAGGCCGCAATGTAGACTCGTAAACGTCAAATCCGCAGATTAAATTCAACGCCATCTAGATATATCATAGCCGCAACTCAGCTGTACAATGACGTCATGGATCCGTATTGAATTGTTCGTCGAACACGGGCAAACAACAACAATGTCATAAGAGGCAACAACAATGCAATGCAATTTCAACTGCGGATTTGACGTTTACGAGTCTACATTGCGGCCTTAATATATAGACGGCGGTGTTAAATTGCATTGCATTGTTGTTGCTTCTCATGACATTTTTGTTGTTTGCCCGTGTCCGACGAACAATTTAAGCAGGATCCATGACGTCATTGTACAGCTGAGTTGCGGCTATGATATATCTAGATGGCGTTGCTATTAATCGGGGGTATGTTCCATTGATTAAAGAACTAAAGGATAGGCCCGAATCAAACTCAAATGGTTCAGTTTTTGAAATGACACTAATGGCCATGTATTTGACACAAAGGAAGCATTGAAATGTAGGCGCGAAATTCACTTCACAAACTCACACTCAGTAACTGGATTTCACTTAAAAAAACACTGAAAAGATATAAGAAATACGTTTTCACAAAAAATAAACGCGTGACGCGACAAATATGTTCTTGAGAATTTGCAGAACGTGTAACAGCCCTTATACACCTGCAACTTGGTTGCCAACCTAAGTTGGCAACACGCAAAAAAACCGGAAATTAAGTGGTTTGTAGGCATGTTGCAGGTTGCAGTACCAGGTTGCAAGAACGTGAATGGCGTGGTTGCCGGAATGTTGCAAGTGTGTAGTAACGTACCTGCAACCTAGGTTGGCAACCAAGTTGCAGGTGTATTTGGCCTGTAACAGCTGACAAGCGTTGACAGAAAGGGAACGCATTTAAGTGGAATGTTTTTTTTTTGTTGTGTTTCAAACCGGACCATGCAGTTTGTATGGGATGACAGCGGATTTTCCTTTCCGTTTAGCTGTCTATTCCATGGTATGTTCTATACAATTTTTTTTGCTGAAAATCACATGGAGAAACAGAATCTGGTGCGTTTATGCGGCAGTTTCCGGATACGCTGTATATCAGTACTCACCAACTCGGTATCAAACAATTTAAATTTTTATCTGTAGTAGAGAAAACCGCGAATAACTTACGAAATAAGTAAAATAGGAAAAAAAAACACTGTAATTTTGTAGCGGTGTGCGTTTCGAAAGCCAATTTTATAGAGTAACGACCAACAGTCGAGTGTGCTAATAAATTACAGATTTGAGCTCCCTTAATTTGACTAGTTTATTGCATTAAACACTTTCTATTTTGCGTGTAGTACAGTCTTTGTTATTTATCTGTAAAATGAACACTTGAGCCAACCTTACATCTCAAATAATATTTATGTATGATCCTATCCTATCGGGAATCTTCTTCCTTGCCTCGTTCTTTATACCGCTCCATGGTTCCGCGTTGCTCGACCTGCGGTGTAGGCACATCGCCCGTTTTGGCGATATCGAGAATAACTGTCGAAAATTTCAGGGCTTTCTTGATATCAAAGTTCGAATATAGGTTGGCATCTTACTTCACCAATAGAATATAAGTTTTCTAAATAATTTCGTTGGGACAAGGGAATCAAAACAAAAATCAATTTTTTTTCTTAGGAGAACTGAATGCTAGATGACAACCAGGATACCAGTATCTTTTTATGCAAATCTTTTGTAAGGGCACGACCATTCAATAATAAAGTTTTATTTTCATCACGGGCAGATTTTAGTAACGAAACTTCATACTAGAAAGTTGACCCTTTAAGCAGTCCCTTTTTTATTAAGTTTCGTTACCCAAAAATGCACGTAAAACGAACGAACCTTATCTAGAATGATTATGGCTTCTGTAGTTCCTTAAAATTCGCCAATAAACTCCCGAACCGTCTTCAAACTACACTTGAAAAAAAAAACACACACACAAGTGTTGTCAACCCCGTATTTTGTGAGTTTATAGTATGCAAAAATGCTTCATGATTTTACTGTCAGTTTTTTGGCAAGTGGCTTATCTTGTATGTATCAGTTTTTTATTATTTTTTTACAATTCGTATTTTTCTGAAAACCTATAACTTTAGCTCAGAACTTAAATCTCAAAATGCACCTGAATGCACAGAAGACCGCTTTAAAACAATCTTCAAAAATCTATCGTACTGATGCCGGACTATAGAGGCTCCCGATTAGAAAACTGCCGGGTTACTGAGACTCATCCGATTCTGTGAGGACGCCGGATTGTGAGGTGTCCCGGATTGAATGGAGGAGGATTATAGAGATTTCACTGTACAATTTGTTTGGGCCAATATGTAAAAGAACATTTTTTTTCGATTCATAATTTTTTGTCGTATGGAAGAGGTGGGCTCGGAATCATTGCCCCCCCAGAGCCCGGATTTTCACTCCACGGCCCTGATTATGTCTATCGCCACTAAAGATTTTTTGTGTCCTATGTTGTCCTTATTGCTCTTTTCGTATTCACAGTGATGCTCGTTGCGACCAATCTTTTGGTTTGTCCGAAGAATATCTTGGGAGCATTTGGGGCAGCTAGGCCTGTTCCAAAAACCAGGATCTCGGTACAAAAACGGCGTTCATTCAGTACCGGTACCGATATTCTAAAGTACCGATATTCCGGTACCTGTTCAATGCCGACTCGTCTTTGAGTACCGGGTTAAAACCGACTCACGAGTCGGTTTTTTGGTACTGAGTTACAAAAAAACCTGGTACCGATTCACTTCAACCATGAGCCGTTTTTTTCAGGTTTTTTTGTACCGGGTTAAAGCCGACCCGTCGTCGGTCGTTTTTTTTTTGGTATCGAGTTAAAACTGACCGACGAGTCGGTTTTTTGGTACCGAGTTAAAACCGAGCGACGAGTCGGTTTTTTGGTACCGGGTTAAAAAACCGACCGCCGAGTCTGTTTTTCGGTACCGAGGTAAAATCGACCGACGACGAGTCAATTTTTTGGTACCGAGTTAAAATTAACGGACGAGTTCATTAAAATCGAAAAACAGAGTCAGAGACAACCGTCAACCACAGAAATTTCACGATTTCACGACCGTGAGTCGGTTTTAACCCGGTACCAAAAAACAACCGGCTTATGGTTAGAAAAACGGTCGGTACTGACTGTTGATCGAAGTGCGTTATTAGTAGATTCTATTCGAAGTAGCACGTTGCGTTGCACATTTTGCTAAAATTTTCCGAGTTATAGCTCTGTGCGTTCAGAAGTTGGATTCAACGATGCGACTTAGAAAAAAATCGAAAAGGCATCAATGGCAAACGGAACTAAATTTTCATGAGACCCTCAAACAAACAAAAAAATCGCAAAGGCAAACGGAGTAATATTTTCATGGGACCCATGGACAAAAAAAAAGCAATCCCAAATGAAGCATCTTTGAACGGCTGTAACTTTCGGACGCTGGTAGGTAGAAGCTTCAATATTTCACCAAATATGGCTATTGCGGTACTCTATGACTGCGACTGTGACGATTTGATTCCATTTTTTCGGACAGACCTTGATCCCACCGAAACGGTAGGTTGGTTGGTTGGTTGGTAAAAGTGGCGGCCTAGGCAGAGGCTAGCCAAAGCCCAATTAGCGCATAAAGCGCCGTTTTGAAACCACAAACTCCATGAAGTTTAACTAGTGTATATGATGAAGGTTAGGTAATGAATTTATGAGTGGGGAGGTGTCTTGAACCAGCCAGTGTTATTTAGGAAGTACAGCAGCTCCCCTAATTTCACATTAGCTGCTTCCTCCAAGCCTCCCAGAAAAGCCATACCGAGCGTCCTATACCGGGTTCTGGCAAGTCCCGGGCATTCACACAGAAAGTGAATCAGGGTTTCCCTCTCATTTACATTATCGCAGCTGCGGCAATGCGCGTTGTAGGGGATGCCCAGCCTGGCAGCGTGTAGCCCTATTGGCCAGTGCCCCGTGATAACGGCAGTAAGCTTGGCAATATCTCTACGTGGTTTAGTCAGAATCTCAGACGTTCTTTTCCAGTCGTAGGAGGGCCACATCTTCCTTGATATAACGCAAGTCCTCAGATTTCGCCAGTTGGACTTAGCAGCCCTTATATAGTGGGTGGATATCTTACTCTTAACAGCTGCCACAGGGACGCAAACACGCTCCGCATGAGAGCTATCAAGAGTGGCACCCAATTTGGCTAGTTCGTCAGCCATCTCGTTACCCTCTATGTTCCTGTGTCCGGGTACCCAGAGTAGGGTGATTCTTTGTTGTGTGCCAAGGCTGGTTAATGCTTCCTCACATACTTCAACAACCTTGGAGGTCGTCTTCATCGATTGTAAAGCCATGATAGCTGCCTGACTATCTGAGCAGATAGCGATATTCTGGTTGTTTTGTATGTCCCTGAGAGCATGACAGGCCTTCATGATTGCAAGCATTTCTGCTTCAAAAATGCTGGCATGATCAGGAAGACGGTTATATTCAGAGATACTTAGTGATCTGCAGAAGATTCCAGCACCCACGCCACACCTCACTCTCTTTCCATTCACCTCTAGTTGGGAATCTGACATCAAAGTTCTTCCCTAAGCTTAGTTTGGGCACTTTGAGATCCGTTACAGCGTTGCGTACGTCTTGGTTTAGAATATTGCTGTGGACGTATGACCTAGCACTCCAGCAGCTTAACGCTTTGAGTCTGACTGCACTACATGCTGCCAGTTGGTTGATAAACAGATCGATGGGTAGGAGATGCAGGATGACATTCAGTGCATCCCTCGGGCATGTTCGCATGCCCCCTGTGATGCTAAGGCAAGCCGATCTCTGCACTCTACCGAGTTTTGTTACATTGTAGCCTTTACTGAGCGCTAACCACCAGACGAGTGACTCATATGTTAGGATGGGTCGTACCACCGCCGTGCTTGGCTTGAGACCCAATTTCTTGTTAAATACTGTCTTGCAGGCGTAAAAAGCGATACAGGCTTTTTAACGCGCTCCTCAATGTTCAACTTCCATTTGGGCTTTGAGTCCAGAATAACGCCCAAATACAAAAACGGTAGGACACCTGAAAGTTTAACCTGACAATGGCCTCCATAAACATTGGATCTACCGCCATCTCCCTCCGTCGAAGATTTAATCATCTTCCAGCCGCTGGTACGTAGCTCTTCATTTTGTTTACCAAGAAGTGTGATTCCACTCGAGACGTTTATGCGGTAGGTAAATCGTTGTTATCGTCGAGCAATATTGTCAGTGGCGGCGCGCACCTTCCCAAGGAGTTGCGTAGGAGTCATGTTGCTGAGTCAATCGGCAATCCACGAGTAAATACTGCTGCTCCTACTATTTTATGCCTGAGCCGGACAGCTGATCTCAAAGAAGCAGACGAGGCAATCAAGGTACATTTCGATTGCTTATTGCTCCAGCACGCTAATTCAGCTAAAGCCTGAGCATTCGGTGGCTCAGTGGTGGAGATAACACTCTATCTCTGAGTTGCCGGAGAGTGGGTTCGAATCCCACTGTAACCATGGACGTTTGTGTTTGTCTATAAAAAATGTTCCTACGGCAGTCGGTTCTTCGATTGTAAATCGTCCCGGAGCTATCCGTTGTTACAACGGCCAAGAGCTGCCAAAGCCCCCGTCGAATAAAGAGAAAAAAACCTCCTAAGTCGCTACAATATATCCAGCTTATGCCACCGGACGTACACTGTATCCACACGCTGCAGAAGTGCTGGACTTTTCTTCAGCGCCCATACTAGATTTGGCTGCTTCCTGGCATTGGGAGAGTTGGGGCTTTACGATTATGAATAATCCCATGTGCCCATGCCTTTTCAGGAGCATGTCCATGAGAGAAAAACTGTACATACCTATTGCAAGTCCTCTACGAAGAGGGTCTCGAATGAATGAAGAGCCCCACAGTAACCGACCCGAAGTTTTCAGCGGCTACTGTGAGCACTTCCTGTAATGGCAGTAATAGACCATCTTATGAAATGAAAACCCAGCCGAAAGTGTTTGAGTGCCAAACATAAAAGCGCAATTATCTGGTTATCTCTATCGATTGTAGAGAGGTCAGGCTGTGTTACTTACGTGTGTGCTTTCTAAAATCTTTTGTTTGGATTTTTTTCATGAGAAACATGTAACGTGTAGACGTAAAAGACTACTACCTTGATGTACATGTGTCATATATAGGGGCGTACGCAGATAAATATTTCGGGAGGGCTTTTGGGAAAAAGTGCGTTAATGAGTCGAGCGCGGGAGATAAACATAGAATACTACAAAATGTCTTAAAGCGCTTTAAAGATAATCGAATCCATATTAGCCGTTCGCACACCTACTTCTTTTGCAGTTTGAAAATTAAGTCCTTTTTCTTAATATTTTTTTTTTTTGTAATGTTCGGTTACCAATTATCAAAACCTTTTTAAAGACTCTCAGCGGTTTCCCTATTTCTTGAGCTTAACGCCACGAGATAGGCTCCTTTTCTTTAATAAATTATTGTTATAAAGGACTTATTTAGCAAATTTGCAAAAATCGTACGTTACAATCTCAAGGTAGAGAAATAGAAATTGTGAAGGGTGCAAAATGTTTGATGGAATAGACTTCTGACCAGAGCCATTAACTATCCTGACAATTTGTGGTGTTACAAGGACCTTCCGAATAGCAAAAACTATATTTCCAACAAATTCCTCGTGATGCTGAGCACTTTCCTCAGTGCCGATTAGGTCGTTTCAGAAATTCTTGTAGTTCGAAGTGTCCTCACGTTTTGACTGTTAGAAACCCTGTGCACCGAAGGTTCGCGCACTAACCACTTCACCAGCCAGACTACAAAGAAGTAACATCTGTGGAGAAATGCAGTGCAGTGCGACCCGGTTTGTAGTGTACGCGAAAAAAAATATTGGCATCTATGTTTGGCCTGGATTGTCGTAAGTATGTCTTACATTTGAGGAAACTTCCAGTGCAGTACAGCACGGTTTATAGAGTACGCGTATCCGGAAAAACTTGGTGGCGTTTGGATTTACAAAGGATTATTGTAGGATTCGATGGATAGACCAAAGAGGTAACATCTCTGGTAACTTACAGTGCAGTACAACCCGGTTTGCAGCGGTTTGGTACGCGTACGTTGTAAAACACTGCACTACCCTTCTACAAAGGTTGCTTCGTTGACATATCCATAGGTACCCACAATAATTCCTTTCAAATCTAAACCGCACTCAGAATTATTATTATTTTTTTCGGTACACGTTCTCTTTAAACTAGATTGAAGTGCACTGCAAGTTTGCACCCATTCATCATTACATACTATCAACAATCCATAGATAAATATGTACCCTACAACTACAATATGTACTTCATAAACACCCGACACGTATGTATTGTACATACATTAGTGCAGTCATATTAGCATTTCAAATAGAAAAAAATAGAGTAAGGCTAATTTTTGTTGTTTTTGAATCAGTGGGCTCCGAGGAATCTACAACTGATTTTGCTAAAAAAAAATTTGATCGGAAAGGTCCCAAAAAGGACAAAAAAGGATACTCTTAAATCCTTGACCGGAGGTCGGCATGCGGGGCATCATATCTAAGGGGACGTCGAGTACATTACATATCCGGTGTTTGTTTCCTGTTTCAAGGACTCTCAACGGAATAAATCGAGCTTAAATGGAAAATTTTCGCGTTTCTCGTGTATCTTTCCAAAGCCAAAACTACGAGAATAATTCAAGTTGTCACTACTTTTATCACTTTCCAGAATCTATAATAGCTGCAGATTCTACCATTAAATTTGCTAAGAAAAAAGTTAATCGGAAAGCTCTGGAAAAGGACATCAAAGGACACTAATTGCACATCTTAGTCGAACATGGGCATGTGGGGTGTCATATCAAAGAGGATGACAAGTACATTCCATATCCGGCATTTGTTACTTGTTCCAAGGACCCTTAAAGGAGAAAATTGGGCTCAACTTAAAATGTTTTGGGTTTTCCCGTATCTGACCTTTCTAAAGCCGTAATTTTCCACTTAAGCCCGACTTATTCCATTTAGTGTCCTTGAGACAGGAAAGAAGATATGCAATGCACCCGACGTCCTCTTTCATATGACACCCCACATGCCCACGTTCGATCAAGGTGTGAAATTAGTGTCCTTTTATGTCCTTTTTCAGAGCTTTCCGATCAACTTTCTTCTTAGCAAATTTAATGGTAGAGTCTCCAGCTATTATAGATTCTAAAAAGTGATGGAAGTAGTGACAACTTGAATTATTCTCGTAGTTATGGCTTTGGAAAGATACAGGGAAAACTCGAAAATTTTCCATTTAAGCTCGATTTATTCCTTTGAGGGTCCTTGAAACAGGAAACAAACACCGGATATGTAATGTACTCGACGTCCCCTTTGATATGATACCCCGCATGCCGGCCTCCGGTCAAGGATTTAAGAGTATCCTTTTTTGTCCTTTTTGGGACCTTTCCGATCAAAATTTTTTTTAGCAAAATCAGTTGTAGATTCCTGGGAGCCTACTGATTCAAAAACAACAAAAATTAGCCTTACTCTATTTTTTTCTATTTGGAGGCCTGATTTGGGATATTTTGACTGCATTACATATATGGAAAATCCCAATGGTAAAACGCTCGGAGCGCAATATAACGAAGCCGATATGAAAGCATAAATCATGCCAATTGCTGAGGCAACCAGCATCATACATACATCGCCAAACATCGCGAAACAGCATGAACCAGCGTCGTATAAAATCCCCTTGAATAAACAAGTTTTCTTGCCATCTAAGCAAAACGCGTCGTTTAGCATTGTCCAGCCCAACTTCGCATTGTATGTGCCCACTTAGCATAGCAAGGCTCAAGGCATCGCTCAGCGTAGCGCTGTATGTCCACGCGCCCTTATGGTATACTTCAACAAAATTCGGAGGGAGTTTGAACCACTAAAACCCCTACGTAGAATCGCCACTGGTCATACAGAGAGTAAAAAAAAAAATAGTTAAGTGAGAACTCCTCGATTTATTTGAATTTAATTGAATAAAAAGACAAACAATTGAAACTCACCGACAAAATGATTAAATTAACAGTAACGGCGACCTATTTAATATCACATAGTAAAGCAACTCCTCTAAGAACCCAATGATTAGGCGTTTCATTCGTTTCCAACCAAAGAGGTGTTATGAAGTTTAGATCAGTCCGGTTCATCTTCTTATAGACTGGACACTGCAAAATGGTTTTTTTTACGTCGAATCGCTTTTAAAAAATATTTTCAGATCTTTCTTACCTCATACAATTTCGAACTTTTCGGAGCAATCGAATCAATGGCATAAATATGTATGACTGGCATCAACGTGTACAAAACTTTATTGGTGGCTTCGACCAATTTCGAATTTTTCTTATCCCATCCGGCACCGTCCAAATACAAGCCGTATACATAGACACCTTCTTTTGGTGGTTTACGAGTCTCCTCCCGCGTTTGTTTGGTAACTAGATTTTGCAGAGTAACTTGATCGAGAGCCCAGCCTTTGTGCGCTCGAGCAACTTCTTGTTTCATTGCTGTCAGGAATCCTTGGGGATTGAAGAAGCCTGACATCCAAAATACGGCAGGCTCGTGCTGTAATTAAGTGAATGATCATACCAGGATTATGGTACACGAATAGTGTATAAGTCTAACCGTGAAACACCAGCTGTGGAATTGATGATTACGTTCAAGCAATTCTGAAAACCAAAAGCCCAGTGTCGAAGATGACCAACTTCCACGTAGCCAGATTTTTGGTACTTTGGCATCAAATATACTGTCAAGGGCGTCGCGTAATTGTTCGCTCATTATGATTGTGCCTTCGATGGCCAGCAGCAAATCTTTGAATGTGGATCGGACTAGCGTTATAATCTGTATAAAAAAATAATTCGTGGTTCTGGTTTCATAAGTATTTCAAAATAATGAGAACCTACCTTTTGAATCCTGTCAATTTCCTGTCGTAGGAAAATGCACATGGATCTCAACGGCCCCATTATCTGAAGACGAGCTTTGACCGCAAACGGATCGTAGTTCGGCGGAAGCTTTTGCAGCATGTCTTTGACCATCGTAGCGACAACTGACTCTCGAGTTGCCCCTCCACCAACCGATGTTTCTGCGTCAATCAAAAATTATTATAGATGAATCAAAAATGTCAAAATACGTACCTTTCGGCTGTACGGCTATAATCGTGTCAAGAATCAACTTAGTCGTATTGGTCTGATATGTAATGTCTGCATTCGAATGCAAACCGTACGCCTGCGGAGGATCAATTGACGGCATATGTTCAATCGCCTCCAAATATTCTTCCTGCAGTTTGTACTTCAAAATTCGATAGCCGTCGAAGAACATAAAATTATCATCGAACAGCTTGTCCGAAAACCATTCTTTGGAAAATGTATTCAGCAATCGTTTATCATAGTCGTCCGTTACCCGACCGCCATATTGAACTTCGCCCAACATATAACGTACCGTATTCCAATTGATGGGCTTCTTCAGACCAATATCATCCAAATGGTTTTGCATAAACATACAACTTGCCAACCAATCGGCCGAATTGAATTCATACGGAATGTTCCATCCAAGCGGGCCGAATTTTCTACGCTCCTGCACCACGGTATGAAGATAGGACACTCCGAATACGAGTGGCAGATAAAACGGATTTTCACTGTAGTCCAAGAAGTCCTGAGTCAGGTTTCCATAAGTTCGTTTTAGACCAGCTCGAATACCAGCTGGCGGCTCGTTGGTGAACTTTACAGAAAGCTGAAGCAAAGTTATCGGAAACGAAGGATGCACCTCAGTGGTCATCCATACGCGAAAATCCTTATGAAATCCTGTTCCAGTCTTTTCAAGATCCAAAAGCTGAACAGTCAGCTCTTGCATATACTCCAATCCCAGATGACAATTTTGCAGCAGTACCCAGCATCCTTTTTCCAAACAATCACCTATCAGCTTCCTGGCGTGAATTTCTTGACCCTGACCCATTGACATTGCCCGACAAGTCAATTCGTTCTTCTTGGCCAACGCTTCAATGTTTGGAGTCGGATCCGAGCCCATGGATAGGAAACAAATCAACGGTGTTAGCGGACGACTATCCGCGAGCAGGGTGTCATAGTTCAGTATGACAGGCTCGACAAAACTCTCGCCCAACGAACTTCCGATATATTTTCGGCATTGTGAGAGAGTTCGATCCGGACACCAGGATCTTATAAGCAACAGCCTGCGGAAAGTATCCAAGCTGTTATAGCCATCGGGAATGACTTCATCCTCAGGATGCGCTTTGTTGTACCAACTTCGCCAGTTTCGCTCATTGGCGACTACTTGTTCGAGAATTTTCGAAAACACACGCAACTTGGACAATTGAACGAGGTTGAGCCACGTGATGTCCGCAATCCAGGTACACGTTTTCGGTGGACACTCCTTAATGTCCAAGGCGGCACCTCCTTTTATGAAATTCTGAAATTCTTCGTATGTCACGTTGCCGATTTGCATATCAATGTTGAAAGCCATCATCATGACAAAGAGGAATTTGTGGATTTCGTAGAGTCCTCGAGACTTGTAGGCGTAAATGTCGTACGTCAGATAGTCGATGATGTATTTTATACGATGCTGAGTTATATGCGTCTTCTTGGAGTTGGTCATGGACAGGTCGAATCTTTCGAGAAACTGAACCAAAGATGTCTGATACATGACATTAACACTTGCCATTGTGGTGACGAGAAAATACAAGACACTCCCTCGTGTCGCAACTGGGCGGAATTCTTCTCGCGCAGCATTGATCTTCGCCTCAGTGACACGCGATATCGCCAACTCTTCCTTTACTTGAGTAGCCGTAGCTTTGCTCGTGTTCAGCACTTCAATAACTGTCACATCATCCAGCAAACTTCCCTGAGTTGTCGACAACTTATGCAGGAGATTTGCCTCCAATTCTTTCATATTTTTCGTATTTCTCGTGAAATTCTCAATAAGTTTCGTTCGTTCCTCTTCCAACTCTTGCTTCTCTTTGATAATCACCAAGCCAA
The DNA here is from genome assembly GCA_949715475.1 of Microchrysa polita. Lineage (NCBI taxonomy): Eukaryota > Metazoa > Arthropoda > Insecta > Diptera > Stratiomyidae > Microchrysa > Microchrysa polita. The sequence goes on along the minus strand of OX454415.1, from coordinate 26,873,371 downwards.
GTAATTGATCTTCCAGCCCCTTCATCGTAACCGTAAAATCTATGATTGATGTTCTTGCGAAAATTTCCGGAGTATACGCCGGATTGGGCAACTTCGTTGTAACATACATTCGAAAATCGTCGTTGAAATCGACTTCTTTATCGCCGATTTTCACTTTATAGGTAGTTCCCATCTTTATCAGATTTTTCTCGAAAACATTGTCCAAACTTGGGTCCAACTGCTCACCAATGTCTTCAATGATAATTGGCATTCCCATAGACACGGCGTCCTCAATATGATTTCTAAAGTATCGATGATTCAACGATGTGACAATCAAATTGAATTGTTTCTCTTTATTCTTAATCCAAGCCTTTCCTTGCGATTGAGGATCAATGAGAAGAGGATAACGATCCGCTTTCGTCGCTATAATGCCATTTTGAATGGACAACTCATCCGTTGGCAGTCCTTGAAGATTCCACTCGCCAATAGTTGAACTATCCGTTAGACTTTCTATTAAACTAATATTCCCTGACATTGGAATCTTTCTGTCCGAAATTTCCTTAAACCAGGCAGTTTGCATTTTGTTTCTAAACTCCTGATTAAAGGGACCCGTGTACGAAAGAAACGCCGTCAGGTAGATCACGTCGCCCACAAGTCGATCAGTTTCATTCTTGAATAAATCCAGCTGCTCGGTCCAACGAATTCGCTCGCCGGCCAATCCACTAATTAGAGCACCAGCCGCATCCATCTTATCTTTACATTTCTTGGCATCCTCCAAAACGACCGTCTGCTTCTCCATCGCTTCGTCAAATTGTTTTCGAACTGCAATCAATTCTACTTCTTTTTCCCGGAGAAGTTCATTGGCGGCATTCAGTTCAGAAGTGGCTTTATTATATTTGGCTTCCTGGATGGCCAGATTGGCTTTGAGCGGAAGGACTTCTTTGTTTACTGCATAGTACTTGGACATCGCTATTGTCCATGAGAGCAAGCCGGCAACATTGCCACAAGCTATTTTTGCTGCTTCAAAATTATATGAGCTGCAAGAAATGAACATTATGACTAGAATACTTAATACAATCAAATGCAAAAAATTAACGAACCCACCTGTATGTAAAGTATGGTATCAGCAAGTCAATCATTTCGGCGTTGATGGTGTCTTTTGGATAGGAGACAATCTTTGTTAGAAATCGTGTGTCCGACATAACTTTAAGCGATTCTGCCCACGATGGAGTCAAAAACTGCTTCTCAGGATCGGGTTTAACGGAGTCCACTCGTTTTCCAAACAAAATTACGACCGCATCCATAATAAGTGTGATGAGGTGAGGAGGTTTGCCCAGTTTTCTAACGGTAGCAATATCGGCAGCTTTTATGGTCTTAAAATAAAATTAAGTAAAACATGTAGATCAAAATTTCCTTTCGTATATTTATACCCTTCGCTCATAGAGTGAAAGGGTATATTAACTTTGTCATGAAGTTTGTAACGCATTGAAGGAAGCATCTTCGACCATATAAAAAGTATACATATATGATCAGCATGACTTGGGGAGTCGATTGGGCGATGTCAGTCTGTCCGTCTGTCTGTCCGTCCGTCCATCTGTCCATCTGTTGCGTTTTACTCGGCCAATTTAAAAGCTATGAAGCTGAAATTTTGTATGTTTGAATCGGTAAAATCGGACAATGGGGTCATGGGCTGCCATACAAACCCAACTCCCCAAATTAGGTTTTTACAAGAAAAACTTTTTTATTTGTGTACCAATTTCAACCAAATTTCACAAAAATGTGTTTTTATTGATAGCACAAAACATATGTAAGAATGGATCAAATCGGACCATGGGGTCATGGGGCTGCCCAACCTCCCATTTTGGTTCTTCTAAGAAATATTTTTTACACCTATTTCGCAAAACCTTTCTGTATAAATATTTTTATTTGTACACTTATTCCAACCAAACCCAACACAAATATATTGGTTTGTCGACGCAACCGAACTTTTGTGAAGACAGAAAGAAAATAATGGGGGGGGCGGGGGATATAAATACAAGTCGTAGGTACGCTCGAAAAAAACTTTTAGCCCGAGGGGAGCGAAGGGTATTCAAATTTCGGCCGCGCCCGAAATTAGCCTCGGTCTCGTTTTAAATTACTTCTCACATTCAAAACTACAATCACTACAATCACTTATCTCGATGCCGATTAAGTGAACGCTTAACTTGGGACGAATTTTTTTTTTCAGATTAATTTTCCGAATTCAAGCGAAAAATCAAATGTTCGAAGAAGTCCTCCTCTCATCAGCATCACTCAATTACTTTGATTCTGGTCATGTCAAGCGAATCGTAAGCAGCTAAGACTTCTATGAAATACACTTCGAAACACGTGAACCCTAATCAATAAGGAGAAGAGCCATGACCTCACCTGCTATTGAGACAATGGGGAAATGTGTACCTGGGCCCTAGGGTTGTAGCACACCCAAGTGACGAAATTGGCTGCCATAGCATAGGATATAATTCTACAGGTTGATAAAAACCCAGAAGATAACTCCATCGGTTTCAAACCTCTCTCTCTCTCTCCAGAAGTCTCCACAACACTAACCTCTGGCCGTTGTAACAAAGTGCCATGCAATGGAAGAGACCGCCAGCAGTCGAAAGAGACATGATCGTGGAACTGGGTCAACTGATCAGTGATCACCGACATGAGGGAATGTATGGTATCAGAAAACATGGCTCCGTTAAAGAGGCCTTAGAAACGTACATGTCATGCACAGCGGAGCCAAAGAGCAGATATACAGGAAGGAAGCCGAATGGGTCAAGAAAGACAAAAAGGCCGTCTAGGAGAGTATGTGTCCGTATATTAGGCGGATATGCTTGGATTGCTACATGCGCTCGATCATCTGCTGGAAGGTCGAGTGCTGAAGTAAAAAATTCTCATAGCACTCGACAAACGGTGATCAACTGCAACATCAATTCAAAATTGGTTCAAATAAGCTCAACGAGTGTGCTTCCATTAACGAAGTTACGCTAATGGGGGCTAAGGAACACATAAGTACCTGGGGAACGATAGGGCCGATACCCTAGTAATTACCTCAGTTGCAAAAGAAGGATCAAATGAAAAGTTTCAACTAGGGGGCTTCGCCCCCTGCTCGCTTCGCTCGCCAACCCCCAGGGGCGAAGGCTAATTTCGGGCGCGGCCGAAATTTGGATACCCTTCGCTCACTCTGGGCTAAAAGTTTTTTCGGGCGTATATATGACTTGTATTTAATCCCCCCCATTCTTTTTCTTCCGCCTTGACAAAAGTTTTGTGCTTAGTTGAATTAAGTGGGCAAGTAAAAATATTTACTCGGAAAATGTTATTGGGGTTGCGGGAGCATGACCCCAAAGTACGATTCCATTCGTTTTTAACTTTTTTGTTGCTTTGGTAAAGACACATTAATTCAAGGTTTTGTGAAATTGGTTCAAAAAATGTTTCTTAGAAGAACCAAAATGGGCGTTGGGTTTGTATGGCCACCCCATGATCCCATGGTCAGATTTGATCAATTCTTAGATATGTATTGTGTCATCAATAGAAACACATTTGTGTGAAATTTGGTTGGAATGGGTACACAAATAAAAAAGTTTTTCTTAGAAGAACCCCATTTGGTGAGTTGGGTTATTATGGCAGCCCCATGACCCCATTGTCCGATTTTATCGATTCAAACATACAAACTGCCTGCAGCAAATAGAAGCATTTGTACAAAATTTCAGCTTCATAGCTTTTAAATTGGCCGAGTAAAACGCGTCGCAACAGACAGACAGACGGACAGACGGACATCGCCCAATCGACTCCCCAAGTCATGCTGATCATATATGTATACTTTTTATATGGTCGGAGATGCTTCCTTCAATGCGTTACAAACTTCATGACAAAGTTAATATACCCTTTCACTCTATGAGCGAAGGGTATAAAAACCGTAGCCCGAAATGGTTTTGGCAAACGTGAAACATGACTATGGGCAGGATATGTACATAGCTGGATCGACTATATCGGCAACGATGGCTGAGACTAACCACATGTAGCCTCAAAAGTAAAGCGAAAAAGGTACTCAGTTATACACGCATAGTAGCCTAAGTTGGATAACTGCCTTAATGACAGGCATAATAGTTTTAAAGCGCATCTTACTGAGATGAAAATTGCAGAGGATGATGTATGCAGACTATGTCTGGAAGAGGCTGAAACCTCAGCACACATTGTGTGTGATCACTAACTAGCAAGAGGCTGAGGATGCTAGGTAAATCCACACTATGTGTGGAAGCCATGAGTGAACTCAGCTTAAAAGCCATATGCTACATATCACAAGGGACTCAGTGATGAAGAAAGAGGTCGATAATTATTATCAGTCGTTCAGAGGCCCAAATAGTAGTGGTCTGCATCAATAAATCCCCGAACTCAAATAGTGATCATAGGCCTTCCTATAAACGTAGCCAACAGAGTCATCGAAGTTGACAAACTTAGGCTGGGATGGATGGTCTGTCGTCGTGTTCCATGTGTCTTGAATTTGGCCATTTTACGGGCTGCTAGAGTTCAGGATATCAGGAGGCATTAAGATTATCTCCAAATGGAAGGCAGCTGAATCACTGCCACACATCACAACATCAGCTATCACAGACGGCGGAGGCGAAGGGAATCAACGTGTCGTTGCAATTATCTGCGACCAATATCTACATGACGCTTTGTGGCTCACTTGGTTGATTCTCGGCGTGGTCCAAAATTTCCGTACATGTGCGGATAGGAAATATATAGTGCTTGCAACATTATACACTCCGAAATTATATGCAATGAAACGTTGACTCGAAATAGCCAATAAACGGCTGAGTGAACGAACTCATGCCCCACAAGGGGTTACGCGGTACAGAGAAGAAGAAGAATAGCTTGGATTGGGTTGCAAATATAAGGACAAAGAGGTAATTTACTTGGACCACCAAACCACTCTACATAACTAGAGTGCTCTTACCTCTCGGTCCAGCGGACTTTTTTGGCCTTTTTGACTTTATCGGCACGGATGTTGCTATGGCGAATGATGATTTTTCGTTTAGAGATAGCACTTTCCTTCAGAAATCCCACCCCGGGATTGCAACTCTTGCAGCACCTACTACTGCACGCCAGCTAAGCAACCGACAGGCAGCGCTGCTTTTCACACCCGAAAGGCTCATTAGGCAATTTGACTCGGGCCGTGTGGATATCAATCCATAAACTAGCTATAGGTATAGGCGCATTGGCCATTAACGTTAATTCCACGAACTGGGAGTGCATTTACGCCGCTATGCGTGAGATGTCAGTACCCGACTACCTAGCCGTGATAATTAACACTTTCCCGGACACAACGTCTATAGACGTCCAATTTTGAGCATTTGACCATACAAATCGTGTCAAATTTTGGCGTTGTGTCCGGCAATGAGTTAAGGGCTAGACCAAGTTTAAAATTACGAAACTAGCGAGATATCAAGGAATACATGGTAACATGCAGGGGTACCGCAGGGATCCGTTCTTGGGCCACATTTGTGAAATATCATGTACATTATGTTATCCTGGAGCTCGGTAGTACGTAACTAGTAATTGTGGTCAGTTTCCTGACGATATAGCAGTTGTAGTTACCGCAGTAGTTAGCACAAGCAAGGCAACTACAACTATCAAGCTGTGACTGGAAACCGTTAGATTAGAGCTCGCTAACAAAAAAATGATGCTTTCCTAATTAACGAGCACAGAAAAAGTTTTCTCTTAAAGTCACATTCGGATAGAAAGAGTATACTTGAAATATGGCAGCGACCGCCGCGACCGTCATGACCGGTAGTCGGCACCTTTCGATTGCCGCTGATTTCGTTTGGCGACAGGTAAGTTTTAATTTCGATCTGCTGCCAGACGTTTTCCACCAGGCAGCGAAAATCGTATTTTCGATTATTTGTAGTTTCGATTAATCGTTTAATCCATTAATTGATTATTGTTTTTCGATTAATCGTAGCATTGATTAATCGTAGCATTGATTAATCGTAGCATTGATTAATCGTATAATTGATTTTTTTCAAAAATCGAACAGGCCTAGCTGGAATTAATGCTTTGAGTTCGGCACGCTGTACAGCAATTTATCAGTGTATCAGTTTTTAACGGGCCACGGAGGATATGGGCAATATTTCCACCGGTTTATGCTAAAATGCCCCATGCGCAAGGAAAATGCGGAGAATGTGAAACATGTCTTGTTTGAGTTTCAAAGATTTGGTGACCTCTGGAGTTGATTAGAGGCAAAACTGGGATAATCTAGTGGCTCTTACGCTGCAATCAGAAGAAAGTTGGGGTTCAGTAAGCAGAGCGATTTGTGCAATTCGCATGGATCCACAGAATGAAAAGCTCAAGCTTGCTACCCGCACTGATGACTGGCGATTTATGCGATCTTTATAGGGGAAAATGGAACTACCTGAACTATCTAGGCACTAGAGGTGACTGTAGGATGCCAGCTGGAGTTTCTGTCCTAGGGGATGGAATCGCTAAATCGCATTCGTTTGATAATCTCTGCCGTAGTGTAACTGTAGTGTAAATTCACAAGACTGAATCCTATACAAACTACATTCGTGTACATTATACTCACCCTCAACGCTTCTTCGGCTTCCTCCAGTGCAGGTTTTGCCTTTTCTAATTTCGCCTCGGCAACAGCTTTATCTGCCGAAATATGTTCCACCAACTCTTCTGCTCGTGATTTAATCACTGAAACTTGCTCTTTCACTTCTTCAGCAGCTTCTGTTGATTTGGACACTTCTTTAAGAACCACCTCAGCTGCTTCGGTCGCCACGATTATTTCCGCATTCTGTAAATACACAAAAGTATACAAAAGACCTCAAAATCAGACGACAAGACTCTACCTTTGCAATAAGCTCCACTTCCAGAAGTTTCACCGACTCAGCCGCCTCTTCCAACTTTTTCAGACCATTCGTCATTCGTTCGGCCATTTCAAGAATATTTTCATGTTTTTCTTGGTAGACACGCTTATACGACTGCAGGAATGAGATCAATGATTTTGGCGTAACGAACACCTGCCGTCGGAATCGTTCATAATATTCCAGACATGTGTCTTCGACATAGGCGTGTATGTAGCTCATAATGTTAACAACTTCGTTTTTCACATGTTCCGTGCAGACAATTGGAAATTCTTCTAAATAGAAATTCGAAACAGCAATGCGAGCATCTTCGGGCCATTTTTGGAACCAATCTATAGTACATCCTGATATTAGGCCGGGAAATTTAAGGGCTCGTAGGCGGAACGTTTCGCCAATCTGCAAGGTAGAAGTAGTATCATTTGGAAGCAGTTGGGTAATTAAATAGGATATTCAGCACAAGTAATTAGTTAGGAAGCCACTGTATTTGCATTGCTTAATTTGAATTGCTTGATCCTGTGTCAGTAATGAGCGAATCAAATAATATTTGCAGTCGCTTACTGATGCCGAATCTACTAATACTTACCGGTGAAAAACACAAAGCGATATGAAGATTATTTCTAGCACGTGACAGAAAGAAATCGTAAAGATTGTCGATAGTTGGCGGACGTTTTGGTTGAGCCTTTTTCATTATGGGTATGATTTCGCTTAAAATTTCGTCTGAAAATAAATTAATATGAAGACCACATTAAACAATTTTCGGACCAACAGCCACTCACCCATTTCATCTTTTGCAAACAAATTTGCAATTTCACCAGAACTGAGCACATTATTCAGATACTCCAAAAAGGACTCCTCTTTGATTTCATTGTCAGTAAAAATAAATGTAATTCCCTGATTCTCCAAACCAGCTGTTCTATACAAATATTTGAAGTCGTCCATTAAATTCTGCTGATTATACGCACGGGTCAATGTTATTTGGAAAAACTTGTAGCCAGCAATAAATGACGCGAGCCGTGTTAAACTTTGCTTCCCCGAACCTCCAACGCCGACAAGTAATGCATTTCCTCTGGAAATCGTTTGTTGATAAAGCACATTTTCGATATCAAAAATAAATAAAGGCGTACCTCGGTGTTCTAATGATCCTCGATATAATCATCAAATGCATCAGAGCATCATGGAAAAATACCAAGTCCAAATGATATCCTCGAATATATTCATTGAACTGTCCCATATAGAAATGGACTTTCTTCAGTGCTACATCAAAGCTGTAGAAAAAACATAAAAACCGTTTCAAAATTTAAACAAATTTCCAAAGTGTATAGTCGTCCTCTGTACCTTGGACTTTCTTCGTAAATTTTTGGCGGCTCTAGAGAAATCTCTTCTTCATCATTTTCCGTGGCTTCTGGAGGATCGCGCAGAAAGTCGACGAAATACGTTTCCGATTCATCATAGTCCTGGAAATATGAGCCCAGCTGTTCTTTGCAGTCAACTCGCATTCTCTCAATAAACCATGTTTTGTCCGTGAGACTTGTAAATCGATCAGCAATTACACGAGTGCATTCATGGCGCCATAACTATGTACGTAGTAGATGTCAAGGAATAATTAAGTTTAGAGGAATGAGCAAGATGTTGCCCTACCTTAATGAGCGTTGCTACTGAAGTGCATTCAGCTGCTTGAATATAAATAATTCCCTCCCATATCCTGGACAAATCGCGTAGATTGAAAACATAATGGAATTTAGCCGGAGTTGGTAGCATTTTAGCCTTTAGGAAAAAAATGGAAATTGCGTAGAATCAACATGAAATTATTGTAGAAGAACTGAAAGCATACCTTAACATTTTGCCAAAAGATTCTCGTCAAAGGAATCAAGAGCGGAACAAATTTCACAATGTTATCTGGGAATCTTTCCTTACAATAATATCCTTCACCGATTGTTCGGAAAATTTGATCCATGGAATTGTCACTGGGCAACGTGCAGTTATAAATGCAGAACTGTCTCTTCAGTCGATTGGGAATATCGTTTCGTCCACCACCAGGATGGATCATGGCCGCCATCAGTTGAATATCATTGATATTTAGGAAGTCACCTGAAAAATATTTTTTTTTTGCGGTTGGCATATATTGTAATATGAGTCTTCAGAAAGAATTTACCTGGTTTATCCAACGAATAGAATCCACCTTGTTCAATCATTTGACGAACAATTTCGTTGGTTATTTGATCGCCCCATTCGTTGATCACCGGCATATTTATGTCGTCGATGAAAATGGTCATTTTTCGTTGACCAGGTGGGCCATATGTTAGGCCCACTCTCTTTTCCACGTAAGACTCAATGATTCTCTGATTTTTTTTGGAAAATTATAAAGAATTTATTTGTTTTTCATTTTATTCAACCGGGAAAACTTAACAGCAACTAAAAGCAACGTACACATGCAATTCGACCATACGAACAATGTGAAATGTACAATGGTTCTTTTCCGGTCACAATAAAATAACTCATTGTCCGGTTTTTTTCCAGTAAACTACTTAAACATTTCTAAAAGGTCAAACTAAACTAAGCATCGATAATAATCAACTTCAACTGCAACTGAAATTTTATTCCCAATTCGCATCAGCACATGTAAAGCTCGCATTCGAAAACCGAAAACATTATTTGGCGCTCAATTTTCTTTAATTTCGACCTACTTATTTTCTTTATGTGTATAAGGAAATACAGTATAACCTCGGTAATTGCAACTAATTAATGCACAGGGTAGTTGCAATTTCCGAAACTTTGCAATTTTCGAGTCGGTTTTTTCGTACAGAAAAACAACAACTAAAATAGCCCTTTTGGAGGAGTCCTTGTTGGATTAGGTATTTACGTACTTGAGCCGAAAAAAAAATCAATGAACAAGGAATTCCCTTTATAAACCACAGGAAGATTTTGGTTGTTTTTAAATGTCCTATAGGTTTCTTGGCCTTTCCGATCACCAGTATCACTTTATGCGTCCCGGTCGCATTTGTACATGCCAGGAAAGTTATTCTCTCCTTGCTATCTTTTCGCCCGGGTGCAGAAGAGTCACGAAAATGGAAAAGAGTCTTATCTGGGAATAACTTCCATAACATGCCAGATGCATACGCATTGTGGATCTGTTCTGGCTTTAATTGCATCTCATTAATTTTCGTGTGGAATTTCTCACTGAAAGGTTCGACGGCTGAAGCATTATTGGACAGTTTTTCTCCACAAATCTTCAACAGCCAAATTCCATGCCGTTTTTAAATTTAAATAACCAACAATTGCTTGCATTAAGTCCGGTGGAAGGTTCCTAAATTTTGCTGTGGAAATGTTTGGCTTTTCCTTTTAACAATAATAATTCAGCTAACATCGGTATGTTTTTTGATCGTTGCTGCATCAACCCCTCATATAACAGCCTCCATTTTTAGGAATTCGGATTGGCACGTAGTTTTTCTCTTATCAGAGACAACTTCCGTTGTCGCCACATATTTCAGCCTCGCTTTTCCTAATTCGACTAATTGTCGATTTATCCACCTCATATTTCGAAGACAACGTTGCCAATGATGGCACCTTTCTAGTTCCTTTGCAATTTCCGCTTTGTTTCAGCAAAAGGAACTTGTGAGTTTTAGCAGACACTTTTTGTTAAAAACAACACCGTTAGGAAGCCAAATTAAAACTAATAGGTGCCGCTAGGCAGACTCGTTTCTTTCAGTTAATAATAAAAACCGTTTTCTATTTCCGGGTAAAGACCATGAACACCTTAAAATTAAAGAATGACTCTAAAATCACAACAGTCGTTGCAAATTTGGAGTTTATAATGGGAAATATTTTCTTTGCAAATATATCGACTCTAAAATTGCAATTAGCGTTGCATATTTAGAGTCTCCAATGAGAATAACTTTATAGTTGCAAATATCGAGTATTGCAATTATCGAAGGTTGTAATTATAGGGGTTACACTGTACATCAATAAATAACAGACGCGAGAATCCAACATTGGACTAAGGCCGCAGGATGTGTTAGGTTAGGTAAAGGGGCTGCTGAGTTTATCCCCAGCGCACTTAGACCAGACTTGGTCCGTTGTGATACCTTTGTAGAATTCGAATCTAATAACCTATTAAGCTGAGAACCACCCCGTGCTAACAATGAATTTGTTGAGCAGTATTGGGCTCACATCACGAAGATCGTCCGTATCAGAAAAATACCTGGAACCAAGATAACGGTTTCGTTTCTCGGCCAAAGCAGGACATTGACAGAGTAAGTGATGTACGCTCTCTTCCTCCTCCTCGTCATCACAGCTTCTACAGAAGTCATTGTGGGGAATTCGTAGCCTTCTAGCAAAATTTCCAATAGGACAATGCCCCGTTATAACCCCCACTACATTCCGAATATGCTTTCTGTCCAAAGACAGTAATATGGTTGATCGAACAAAATCTAGCTTTGGCCATATCAACCTCGTCGTATTGCAAGTACAACCACAGTCCATCTTGCATTGGCCCTGCGTTCAACAGCGGTTTTTATTAACATTGCACAAGCAGCAGATTGCGTTTTATGTTGTAACGATCGCCTTCAGCGGCACTAGCTGACGTAAGTCGCGCCAAGTCGTCTGCGCGTCGATTCCCTTCGAAGCCACTATGACAAGGTATATAATATACATATATATCAGCATAAGCTGTGACTTTGCATCCGATACTTTCCAGGTTAAGAAGCAATTGGTTAATCGCTATATTCCAGAGTAAAGGAGATAGGATGCCTCCTTGTGGAGTGCCCCTACAAACATATCTGCAGACAGAGGAGGCACACAGACTACTCTGAATGCGTCTCGTGGTAAGTAGCATATTCACGAAGGTATACATATAGAATCGTCAACATGTAGATTCCGAAGAGCATCCGTAATCGCCATGGGCTTGATATTGTTAAAAGCACCCTCAATATCTAAGAAGACCACCATCGTGTATTCTTTGTGATGAATAGATGTTTCTATAAAACTGACTAACGAATGTAGAGCTGTATCTACATATCTCCCTTTGCAATATACATGTTGTGACATGGATAATAGGTTTTGTGGGATCGTCGCTCTAACATGAATGTCGATTAGGCTTTCTAGTGATTTCAACATGGTGGATGAAAGGCTAATAGGCCGGAGATCCTTTGGCCTTGCATGCGAACTTCTACCCGTTTTGGGAATAAAGGTGACTTTCACTTCTCTCCACAAGCGAGGTATGTATACTAAGTTCAGGCATGCAGTAAATATGCGTACTATCCAAGGGTATGTGATGTATATACACTTTTGCAAATCAGCAGGGATTATACCATCAGGCCCGGCTGATTTAAAGGGATCAAAGCTTGTGATCGCCCAAATTATCTTCTCACGGTAGAGAATAGAAGCCGTATCGCAAGACCCTCTATGAGTTAAGGGAAGATCAGGAAGAGCGACGGCTGAGTTTCCAGGGAAGTGTGTGTCGATTAAACACTCGACAGTTTCGATACAAGAAGACGTCCATGATCCGTCTTCTTTCTGTAGAAAGCATGGCATAGATGGGTGGGATGCTAAGACTTTCCTTAATCTGCATATCTCCGAGGCCCCTTCGATGCTTTCGCAGAAGCCTTTTTTGAAAGAATTTAGATGTTTCTTGTATGAATGCCAGTCCGATTCGAGTTTAGAGGCCTTAGCCTTATTAAAGCTTCTCCTACTCGTAACTCTTAATTCAGAAATCGTAGAATTCCAACAAGTAGGTTTTTTCTTTCCTGCCCGTAAACTGACAGGGCAGGATGCTGCAGTCGCAGTCTTCATCGCTTCGGTGAAGACGTTTACCATATCATCCAATTCTCGCTCAGTGCTTGAAATATTAGGAATCAACGGAAGCTCCTTTAAAAGGGACTCTCGATATCTAGTCCAGTTTGTCTTCCTACGATTCACAGTGCGTTGAGCCACTTCAGAATGCGCAGCAAGACTAAACTGTAGATACCTGTGATCAGAGAAGGAGTGCTCTGCCGACACTCTCCAGCCTGTTATTAAATGCAAGATATCCTCCGATGTCAGAGTAATGTCCAGTACCTCTTGCCTGTTTTTGGTAACGAAAGTATGCTCGGAACCCACATTGCAAATAAGGAGATTTGTTCCTAGGATATATTCCAGAAGCAGTCCACCTCGTTCGTTTGTGTCCGTGCTACCCCAGACAACATGATGTGCATTTGAGTCGCACCCGAGGATTATACTAGTACCTGAAGACGTTGCTACTGCAACGGCTTCTCTCAACTTAGGAGAAGGTAGGAGGTCGTCATACGGCATGTATGCCGAAGCAACCCACAAAACCTTACCCTGTAGCTCAATGCAGACCAAGACAAAGTCCTTATCACTGAAATTGGGCACAAGAAAAGCCTTAAAGGTTTTTCTGACTAGAATACAGGACCGCGGGATACCCTGTCCAGTAACATAAAACGTATCAAAATCAGAGCACTTCAGGCCCCTGACAAAATCATCCACAACCCAAGGTTCTTGAATTAACACGATATCGTCTACACCCTGCGATAGACGACAAGTAATAGCAGCCGTAGCTGCCTTTGCATGGTGAAGGTTAATTTGCAAGAACTTCACCATCAGACCTTCTCAACCACCGTAACATTCTCTTCTTCAACTTCATCCGTGTCGAACGAGAAAGAGTCAATTACTGGAGACGGCTGAGATGCAGTGTCCAAGGCAGCTAGTTCCAAACACAAAGAGACGTAGTCGTCATCCACAACCTCTTCAGCAGGTTCAGAATCTGCCACAGTAACGTTAGTGGAAGCGGCCACATCAACAGCATGCCCACTGGGGTCAGAAACCGGCCTATCGGCTTTTTTTGAGATCGCCCTTGTAGACCCTTAGCTTCAGTTTAACAAAACCAAAACTCACGGCCCCGCCTGACTTTATAAGTGGAGTCAGTGATGGCTTATTGATCAATAAAATCGCATACTTGCGATCATACTTGGCATCCTCCAACTTTACAATACGCCAGTCGTCAGTTGGTATGCTCGGATTACACATCCGAATGATGTGTAAAATTTGATCCTTGTCGGACACTACAGGTGGTAGTAGCAGGCGGGCCCTCGGACGCATAGGAATGTCCTCTTTCGCCACAACCTCAAGTTTAGCACCAGGCCAAAGCTCCCCAGCTTTGCTTATGGCAAATTTAAACATGGAGACTGATCTCTGGTCCGCAAACTTCATTAGTTTGACGTGCCCTTGAGCCCAGCCTCCGTCGTCACAACCTGGAGGAGGTCCACGAAAGGCCTCCATTGCAGCTTGAAGATTAATGATGAGAGTACCTTCGACTCTAATCCACTTGTCTACCGGAATTTTGCCGTCCGCATCACTCCGGTCAACAATGGCAAGCTCGTTCCACCTTTTTGCTGCTTCTGCATATGAAAAAGCTGGTTCGATATGCGTGGCGACTTTTTGTCGTTTCATACCCACCGCCTGATCGTCGGACGACCGCTGACGCTTAACGACCTGCTTGTCCTTCGGCAGATTGGCGATGAGATCAGGATGTGTTAGTGAGATCCTATTTCCAAGATCTTATCTGCTTTTTTGTTGAGGCAATGAGATCAGCATAACGGTCAGCAGTGTTATTTACCACCATAAATGGGTACTCGTTTAACATCTGAGTGAGATCATAGTCTGTCACAAGCTCGTGAGTTCGAAAAACACCATGGTTCACGGTGAGATTCGAACTTATGAACTCAGGTGCGCGCACTAACCGCTAGACCAGCCAGACTATATATAAGGAAATACATAGAAAAATAAATAAAAGCTTTCACAAGTTATGCTTCTGTCTAATCCATTTAGATTAATGTGGAATCTGGAAAGGTATTATCATAAGAACTTAGAGGTAGACATCACGAACCAAAAGGAACAGTGGTAAAAAGATTGAAAAACAGAACATGTCCCCAAAAAGGGGGTCGTTTTGTTACCCTACAACTCTAGTCAAATCTTTCGGCTTGTTCTGCTATCCGTTCTCATAGGGGGAACTTTCGTGTTCCCGATATTTTCCGCTATGTGTCCGCTATATGGCGGACGGTAAGATAAGTGTCGCTAGTGTCGATAAGAAGAACAAGAAATTTCTTCTTACGAGAGCTGATAGCGTAATGTTCCAATCTTTCGAAATTAAAAGCCAAGCCGAAAATCCACTTTAGATTCTTTCAGTTTTTCCATAAATAACCTGGCTTCGGTGTTTGTATTGTTTAAAGTTTAAAGATTTCTCTAAATAGTTTGCCAGCAAGAAGCATAATGGAAATGCTCCGTATCAACTTATCTTGTTTCTTCTGGTCTGCTTCTTGCGAAGACTTGTTCATTCTTAACAAGATTGCTAAGAGTGAACATCTGCACCAACAAGACAAGGAGGACATGAGGAAATATCAGGCGGCGGTTGATGATTACAATCGGCGCCTTGCCGGTAATACGGAAGATCACTCGAAGCGGAACAGATCCCAGGACCAGGGTTCCCCAGCCGCCAAGAAAATTAAGGTCACCGCCGTTCAGGCTACCCATACCTCTAATGCGAACAAGCCATGTGTCAGCTCTGGTAGCAAGCCGGGAAAGCCCTAGGACAGGGATCACCTACAGGTTGCACTCGTGGACAGGTGTTCTTCCAGTGGGAAGATCGGGGCCGACGTCTGGGACCAGATCGAGGCGAAGCTGTCAGAGATGACCGTGAAATACGTTATCAACAACTAGGACGGGCCGTTGCCCTCCTTCGACTCATCTACGAAGATGAACTTACCAATAAAGTGCCGAAGAGGCCACGGGCTCGCATATGGCTATACCCATTATGCAGACTTCTGCGACTTTAAGACCCGAAGGTGCCGATGGACGACTGGGTGGTGCTTCAAGCTGAGGAGCCGCAAATGCAAAGCTAGTCTTGTATGCTCCTCTTAAATTATGAGTGCCTGCCGGCACAAGAACTTGCATTTTAGCCAAGAAATGTATTAATGCCTTTCTCTGTCCTTACTTTTAGTACTCTAGTTAGTCCGATCTGACAGTTGTTTGAACAGAGGTTCAAAAGATGGGAAAGCTATATATCTCCTCTGCCTATATAACCCATGGGAGGCCAGCACCACCGGAAGAGCTGAAGCTGCTGGTATCTTCCACAACTTCCAGGAATTCTAATTCTACCCTACTAATAGGATGCGACGCACACGCACGACACACATTGTGAAGTAGTACCGAAATAAATGAATGAAAGAGGTGAGTCCCTTTTTGATTTTATCCTAAATACTAACCTTACAGTGTGCAATACGAGAGACGATCCAACCTTCTTTTTTTCCGACTTCGGATAATTACGCGGGATGGGAAGAGGTCCTTGATTTAACGCTCCTGTAAGGCAACGATAAATTTAAAGCGGAACATTAGAGAGTATCAGAACTGAGATCCTTCTCGGACCAAAACTGGATACTCTTTGACATTAGTGTCTCCAGGGAGATGCCACAACCTTACAGAAATCCGAGGCGACAAACTGGAAGATTTTCAGGCAGATTTGTAGAGCAAAACTCCCAACTGCGCGAAATCTCCCGATCAGCTCCTCCACGGAGGTCCATATGGTGGAACATGGGCCTTTCTAAGTTACGGAAGCTAACTCGGGATATATTCTGCATTTGCAGCAAGCATAATTTCTGGCTGCGATACAAAGACTGCCTGAAAATTTACAAAAAAACTATTAGATTCGCAAAGGTCCAAGCTTGGGACGATCTCCACCAACGTCCAAGACTCAGCTAGAATCAGTAAGCTTTTGTCCAAAGCATGGTCGTGTCCATCCTTAATAAAAAGAGAGGCACTTGAGCAGAATCAACTGGCGAATCTCTTGACCTTCTGATGAATACGCATTTACTTGGGTGCAAGAGAACTTGCACGGCTGTTGATACTTTTCATGAGAAGTCCCCCAGTGGGGGCGACTGGTTCGAGTTTTTTCATACCGAAGGTAGGCAAACGAGGGCATTAGACCGCGAAGGATTTGAGGCCGCTTAGTTAATTCTCCTTCGTACTGAAAACTTTAGAGCTCCTAAAGTCACAGCACGCATAGCATGTCCACAGAAACAACTCTCCATGAGGTGGTCCGTATTATCGAACACAACCTTGAATACAAACAATACACGTTATCCGCTTTCCTCGACATAGAGGGGGCATTCAATAATGTTCGTATTGAATCTATTCATTAGGCCTCAGTCAGATAATGGATAGAGCCCTGGGTTTGGTCAGCAATTGGTCTACAAGCTGTGGCCTGGGCGTAAACACGGGGAGGAAAAAACTGTTGCTGTTTACTAAAAAAAACAAAATACCGCTTTTCTTGCCCCCAAAATTAAATGGACATCAAACCAGCTCCCATAAGACGCACGCAACGTTGTAACAGATTTTAAAGTGCCCAAAACTAAGCTTTGGGAAGAAGTTTGATGCCAAACTGCCAACTAGAGGTGAGTGGAAAGAGAGTGAGGTGGTCAAGAATTTTGACATCATATTCTTCACCGATGGGTCTAAAATGGATTGGCGTGGATGCCGGAATCTTCTGCGGATCACTAAGTTTCTACGCATATTACCGTCTTCCTGATCATGCCAAAATTCTTGCAATCATGGAGGCCTTCCTGTCTCAGGAAGTAAGAGGAAATAAGAGTATCGCCATTTGCTCAGATAGTCAGGCTGCTATCATGGCAGCAATCGGTGAAGGCGACCTTAAAGGTTGTTGCATACGACAAAGAATCGACCTACTCTGGGTACTCAGACACAGGAACATAAAAGGTAACGAGAACGAACGAACTAGCCAAAATGGGTGCCAATCTTGAGAGCTCTCATGCGGACCGTGTTTGCGTCCCGATGGCAGCTAACTATATAAGGGCTGCTAATTCCAAATGGCAAAATCTAAGGATTTGCGTTATATCAAGAAGAACGTCTGAGATTTCCAAGCTTACTGTTGTTATGACGGTTCATTGGCCAATGGAGCTCCACGCTGCCAAGCCCCTACAACGCGCATTGCGAAAATGTAGATGAGAGAAAAACCCTGATCCACTTTATGTGCGACACTCGTTAGGGTTATGGGAGGCTTGGAGGATGCAGCAAATGTTAAATTAGGGGAAGTACTGTACTCCCTAAATAACACTGACTGGTTCAAGGCGTCTCTCCACTCCTAAATTCATCACCTAACCTTCATCATATACACTAGTCCAACTTCGCGAAGTTTGTGGTATCAAAACGGAGCTTTATGCACTAATTGGGCTTTTGCCTAGCCTCTGCCTAAGCCACCAACCATTTCTCTGGAACTGTTTTCCAAACTAGTGCAATTGCAATGGAAAGGAATCGTTCCAAAGCTGGTCTAATAAGAAGAAGTGTTTCCTTACATAGCATACGGGAGAAGCGCAAATGCGAATGAATAGAAAGCGATGTTAAACTTCTTCTGATGGTAGTGCTTCCAATTTTTCCTATTGGGGTGGTAAGCGGTCCAAAATTCTGGTAAGGATGTTTCATCTTCCACAGGTCATCGAGGCTGGTGCTTCACATTTAATTCTGCAATTTTTACTTTCCCAATTTCAGGGCCTGGGAGGGGCGGGGCACTAGCCCTCTTAGCCCCCGTGGTTTGGTTGGGCTGCCACGTCGTCACTGGTAAATACGTCGTTGTATTTACCGATAGTCAGCCTGCAATTCGATCACTTGATTCAGTGCTAACCACATCAAGAACTATTGAGAATTGCCGCGCATTACTTAGTCTGGCTGGTCTAGCGGTTAGTGCGCGCACCTTCAGTGCACAGGGTCATGAGTTCGAATCTCACCGTGTTCCATGGTGTTTTTCGAACTCACGAGCTTGTGACGGACTATGATCTCACTCAGATGTTAAACGAGTACCCATTTGTGGGGATAAATAACACTGCTGAGCGTGATGCTGATCTCATTACCTCAACAAAAAAGCAGATAAGATCTTGGAAATAGGATGTCACTAACACATCCTGCGGCCTTAGTCCAATGTTGGATTGTCGCGCCTGTTATTTATTTTTACTTAGATAGATGGGTCGCTTCTTCAACATTACTCTATGCTGGATACCGGGCCATAGTGGCTTTGTAGGCCATCGCTACGCAGATGACTTGGCACGATATGCGTCAACTTTAAAATACCTATTATCAACTGTGCAGTGATAATAGATGATGCTGCAGAGCACAGGACCAACGCAAGGTGGATAAATGGCTGGACTTGCGCAACGACAAGAATGATCTGGCCAAAACGGGACAACGTCCGTTCTAAGATGCTACTGTCGCTGGATAGAAAGCATATTCGCAACGTGGTATGGGTAGTAACGGGGCATTGCCCTATTGGAGAGCACGCAAGAAGACTCCGAATTCCCCACAACGACTTTTGCAGAAGTTGTGATGACGAAGAAGAGGAAGAGATTGTGCACCACCTACTTTGTCACTGTCCCACCCTGTCCGAGAAACGGAGGCGTTTTCTGGGCGCAAGGTATTTTTATGATACCGATGACCTTCGTGATGTGAGCCCGATACTGCTCAATAGATATATTGTTAGTACGGGCTGGTTTCCTGTCATAAGCTGTTAGTAGATTCTCTCGGTGGTATCACAATGGACCAAATTCTGGTCTAAGTGCGCTGGGTGTAGACCTAGCGGCCCCTGAACCTAACCTAACCTAGCCCCCGTGGTTATGCACTGTTTTCTATGGAAATTTTATAATTCGAACCACTCTGATGACATTCTTTCAGATAATGCTCTATTGCTTGTTATGTTTTGGTTTAGTATTTCCTAATATTGGTATTGTCCACCTACCTTGAATATACATAATCTGTTTCGAGAATGAAATTTCGGCCAAACGTAGAAAGAATAGATTGATCAACTGAAGTCATTGCGTTACTCGCTTAAATCTTTCGTTTCATAATTGTGACAATCGCTTTTCAATTTTGCCGCGTAAAAGACAGTGCAATTAATAGGTACCTATGTGAGGGGGGGGGCTAATCAAAATACACGGGGTTGTTGGTGGTTTGTGTTGTGTGGTTTCATGTTATATGCGCTTTAAAAAATAATTGATAAAACAGCGCTAGGATAGGATGCCATTCTATACCACATTCGACTGGATACATTCGGATTCCATGAGCCAGTAAAAAGTACCCCAAATAAACCCATTCAAGGAGCAATGTGTTAACCTCATTTGTCGTTTCCACACGATAGGTTTGTTTTAAAGACGGTCCTCAAAATTGAGATATTTTGTGATATAGGGGTACAGAAAGCTGAGAGATCCACCACCATAGAGGCCACTGGGGAAAGCATACTAAAATATCGCTTGAGTTAGTTGTTTCCAACTCTATTTCTTAAATTTTTTCCACATTTCTTGTATTGTGCGTCTTTTGCACCCGGCACGTCAGCACATCTTTTAAGTGAATGGTGAATGGACTGGGGCTACAGACAACAAGTTCCCTGATTCTCAGTACAAATTTAAAACTACATAAGAGCCGTAACATTTCGATATAAAATCAGCAAGTTATGAGAAGAAGCAAGCGGGCAGTACGGCAAGTTGGACTAACATTCTTGATCCAAGCTTCCGTCATGCAATTTACAAGAAATTCTGGCACCATAATATGATTCGGCAGTGAGTGGCATTGGTCTTCTTTCAACCAAAAATAAAAAACCTTTTCCGAAATATAGCTTTCAACTGTGAATTCAACTTCTTCTTGTTTCACCCTAACTCCTGATTCCTTCGTGTAATTCTAGAAACTTTTAAAAACTCTGAACTCCAGTGTAGGCCTGTTCCAAAAACCGGGATCCCGGTACAAAACCGGTGTTCACTTGGTACCGGACCCGATATTCTAAAGTACCGATATCCCGTTTTTTTTGGTACCGAGTTAAAAAAAAAACCGACCGACGAGTCGGTTTTTTGGTACCGAGTTAAAAAGAACGATTCATTTCAACCATAAGCCGGTTTTTTTCAGGTTTTTTTTGGTGCCGGTTTTTAACCCGGTACTCAAAAAAACCGGTTTATGGGTAAAAAAAACCGTCGGTACTGAAAAAAAACCTGAGTCAGGGAAACCGCTTGTGGTACCGGGTATTGAAAAAAAACCGAAACCCGGTACTGAAATCTCGGTACCGAACAGGCCTACTCCAGTGTCACGTCGTTTTTGAATCTAATTCTGAATTTAAACTTTTTGTCTAACTAGCTTCAGGGTATGTTTATGACTTAATTGTATGCAATTCCTCTGTGCGAAAAAAAGGTACGCACCACACATTCCCTCCCCCTGTTATCTACGCCACTGATATAAGCATATTAATTGTATAGGAAGGATGCTTACTTTATGAAATAAAATCCATCTCGGCGAAACTTTTTCATAAATAAACTCACCTGATACATATTTGGTGTTGTAGCACTCGAAAAATTGAAACTCTTCGATAAATGTTGTTCCGGATCATAATTGGACATATATCCCTTAATCATCACCGTCTTTGCCGTACCCTGTTCGCCAATCAGCAGTACAGCTCGTCCTTGCTTGGCAATATTGTGCATCAAGAAGGCCGTCCGTACATTGTCTACATTTGGTACAAGTATAGAGGCATATTCCGGAATCGTCTCTGTGGGATAGACATACTCTTCGACGTGCGTATTCCAATGTATCCAACTGCCCTTTTCGTTCACTAGATATTCGAAAATCGATTCAGTTTTAAGTTTCTTCATCCAACCTGTTAAGCAAATGGTTGGTTACATGCATTCCTTGGAAAGCGTATATACACGCATACTCATTTTGGAAGGATGTTTTAATAGAAATTCTTCCAGAAGTTGTCTTTGATCCAGCTCAAGCACCGCACCCAGTGTCCACATCAATGCAAAGAGGAAAAGTCGTTCCAGATGACGTTCGGAGTGTGCAACTTTTTTTAAGCAAAATTAAATGTGAATCAGCCTGTTCAGAAAAACTAAATAATAAATTACCTCCTGAATCTAATAGACCATCAAGCACCACAAGGCATTGCCTTATATATAACGCTTCCAGAATCCTCATTTTCGGCAAAAGTTTGGTTCGAAGATATTCATATGCATCGCCATAGATTTTATCGAAAAATGTTCTAAAGTGTGCTGCATCATTTCCGCGCTGTTTTAACCAAGCTAAGAAACAAAAACCAGAGTTCAAAACTCAAATCAACAGTTCAAATCAAAAGGATCCATACCTTCAAGAAGAACATTCCATCCCAAAACGGACGAACTCATAAAAACCATTCCCATACGACTGACTGTAGCTGGCGAAGCATTATCCACATTGTCCGGTTCAAAGACCAATTTACAATTATCCGGCATTTTGATACGATCACCATTGGCCAGTGTTAAGGTTTTGTTGTCATCCAGTACGGAATTTAAATTTTCAATCCAAACAGCATCAACAGGACCGTCAAGGACGAGCCAGCAAAACTCCGTTTTCTTAATTTTTAACGATCGTCGCCAGAGAGTGGAGAAAATACCGTCTGTCCAGTCGTTTGTGGCCGCATCCAATCGGCCAAACATTTGCGGTGCGGTGATGGCCTTTAAGGAAAAAAGTGTTAGGAAGATATGAAAAGACTGCATCGGGTCGAAATGTACAAACAAAAGTGTTTTTTTTTCCCTTTGTTACGATTTCTTGGCTAACGTAGGAGCCACGACCGGGTAGTTCAGAGATAGGAGCAACAATTCTACCCACTGAGCTATGTCGATCGTCCACTTTCTAAACACCATTATCCTTACCTTAGGATTCATTCGCATCTCCCTATGAACCAGTCCCATTTCCGTAAAACTCTTCAACAATGTGTGAATACAACTAGTCTTCCCCGATCCTGTAGGTCCCATCGTCATCAAGCCGTGCCTCACCAAAGACGTTTCATACAATTGCACCACTTTCAGATTCCACTCTGGACTATTAACAAACTTTAAGTCTTCAACCGTTTTCTGTATAGCAACCTGCAATTGCTTATATGTGGCTTGTGTCAATTTAATGCCAGGAAACATGTCTTCAATTAACGACAAAAACAGCGGTTCATCCTCGTCAATTAGTTTCGAAACGTTCATATCTCGTAACACCCGCATAACGATTGTCTCTTCCGTATCCTCTGGACTGGCACGTTTTTGAGCTCCCAACGTTCGTAACACGGAAAGAATATTTCTCAGACCGAAATCGTAGTGAACTTGCTTTGAAAGTTGCTCCTCGCAGAGCTTGTACAGTGTATAAAATTTCCTGGACAGTACAACATTCTGCTTAAAACCACAACTTGCCAGCTTTACACGAATTATGATTTGTCGATCCGGTACCATCATAGCTACAGAGCGAAACATCATTTTAAGATTTTCCGGAAGTTCTTGACGGCCCGCATAGCCGGGATTCATTGTGATGAACAGACCAAACTCTGGATT
This sequence comes from Microchrysa polita, assembly GCA_949715475.1. Taxonomy (NCBI): domain Eukaryota; kingdom Metazoa; phylum Arthropoda; class Insecta; order Diptera; family Stratiomyidae; genus Microchrysa; species Microchrysa polita. The sequence continues at coordinate 26,850,123 of OX454415.1, read as the reverse complement.
CAGCGCCACAACGTCACCATCGCTGAAAATGAAATGTGTTTTGCGCTCCTTTCTGGCCATGAGGACAATACTGAAATTGTTGGTAAGCAATTAAAAATTGTTCATAAAATTCACATTGGAAAGAATTTACTAAATTTGCTGCGCAGCCACCGAAAGTACGGGAAGTTCAATTCGATTGAATTCATCGAAACATCCCCACGATCCGGATTGTGCAAGTCCCTTATAGATTCGTCCCAATCCGCGAAAGTCCATTTGATCGGAACAGTTGAAGACGACAACAAGTTTTCCTAGAGCTCGACCCATGTCTTTGGTGGTCTCGGTTTTGCCTGTGCCAGCAGGTCCTGCCGGAGCACCACCCATACTCATTCCTGTGAATAAAACAAGAATATAAAAAAAAAACACTTTTGACACAGCGAAATTACATTTTAAAACGAAAGATTCCGGCAAGTAACCCCTAAATGTATATTTAGAATTAATTCCAGTTGGGATCACACAAATTAATGTTCAGTCAATTTTTTTTCTCCCTCTATTTACGGTAACTCCTTAGGGACATGATGCGTTGTTAAAATGGACCGTCGCTTTGGCATATTTAATTCGTAGTTATACATATGCCAACCATACTGTGAGTACTAAAAGCAAAGATAAACCTTAAACATTTTAAGAGATCTAACATGTCAGCACGGACTTACACGGTTAACGACCGCAACGACCAGAGCAAACTGCGTAGTAAGCCTGCTCCATACACCATACACAATGAAAAGATGATTTAAAACGAAAGATTTAAGACAGTAACCTAGCCTAGCATTTCTGGCAAAGACTGGGCGTGACCGAACCCTAGCAGAATCGTATAGGGCAATAAGCCTAACCTCCTTCCTTCTCAAGTCATTGGAAAAGCTCGTCAATAAACATATCACGCACAGGTGCATGTCGCTTTCCCCCCTGAATCAGTACTACACTACTTATTGGAAAGATTAAGACCACACTAGAAAGCAAAGAGATAGGGCTCGCGGCCTTCTTGGACATAGAGGAGCCTTCGACAATGCTTCCTTCGATTCTCTTGTACATGGCGCCTTGAGACATGGAGTCCAAGACACCCTTTGTTGGTGGATAAAATCAATGCTTCAGGGACGACAAGTACAAGCAAACCTCTTCGGAGAAATCTTGTATACAGCTGTCCTAAAAGGATGCCCCAGGGGGTATCCTATCACCCCTCCTGTGGAACCTTGTGGTCGACAGCTTACTACTACAGCTAAACAACACTGGTTTCTATCCCAAGGATATCCGATTATATCAGCATCCTGATCAGGGGAAAATTTACTGGTGTTGTTTCCGAGCTTATGCAAAAAGCTCTAGCTGTTTCTTATAAAATAAACTCGACGGACCAATATGTTTCTCGAAAAATTAAACACGATAATTTTTAAAAGTAACATATAAATATATTGTTCCACGAACACAATTCCATACAAAAAGTTCAAAATCAATATCCAAATCAAAATCAAAAATGCAAGGGCTAGCGGCTAAAATCACGATCAAAATTATAACAAGTTGCGCTCTCGAAAACGGCTTTAAAAAAGTCAACGTTATTTCTTTTTTCACTTCCCTTGAAACCTCGTATCGAACGATAGTAACATTACTTTACAAGTTCAAGGTTAAAGGCCAGTGATCTATCATATATGTATTCATTGTTGTGGTATGCAAATTATGTATTATCAAAATCGTAACAATAGTTAATATTTAATCCAAATTTAATATTTATCTTAGATTCCAACCCTACCGGAAGTTATCAGTTATGCTTATTTCAAAATTGGGTCAAATACATAATGTACAACATAATCAGCTGACCGTGACAACTAGCAAGATGTAAACAATACAAAGGTAAGTAATTTATAATTTCAAAGTTAATTAATTCGATTAATAACAAATATGTTCAATTTCAGATGATCGATGATGATGCTCCGCCACGTTCCGAAAGATGATGCAGAAACGATGAATCAGAAGAGACGACAAATGGTGCGAATATGAAGTTGCGATATTGTGCGGTGGTCAGATAAGTATTCTTGGTATTATTCATAAAGTTGTGATACTTTGTGTAAACCTTTTTCAGGTCGTTAGTGATGATAACAATTGCGGCCACGACCATGCGAAACATCATAGGTGAGTATCATTCATTATATTGTCCCAAACATCCTGGCCCCGCTGGAATATCATATTCCAGAATCATTAAAAAACTAAAACGAGAATGGTAAAATTATATAAGAAATTGTTGATTTTAGTCTGAGCATGGGGAAGTTCACCCGACTATGCCGGAGGTTCCCCTATACTCAGTGCCTAAAAACAAAAAACAAGTTAATTTAAACGTGGCATAACGTGCCACGATCTTTAGTTCGCCATTGGTAGTAAGGCTACCTTTGCGATCGGCCTCTTAAATAGTGCGTTATTCATTTTGACGGTCACGACTCGTACCAGACCATCTTTTCCTGGATGAACTTCGGTGATCCGTGCGAGCGGCCATTGATAGGAGGGAGCCTTGTCTACCTTCACGAGGCATAAATCACCAACTTGTATATTTGGAGTTTTTGACGCCCATTTTGGCCGTTGTTGCAAGCGCTGTAGATATTCGCCTGCCCATCGCTTCCAAAAGTCTTGGGCTAGGCGTTGTGTTAACTGCCATCTATCCAAACGGTTAATAGCAATTTCCGTCATATCCGCCTGCGGATGTGCCAACAGAGAATCACCAATTAAAAAGTGACCCGGAGTTAATGCTGCTTCGTCCTCGGGATCGTTAGTAATCGGGCATAGTGGGCGTGAATTTAAGCAAGCCTCAATCTGCGTTAAGACCGTGCTCAATTCTTCGAATGTTAGTAGAGTATTTCCGACTATTCGTTTCATGTGGTATTTTGTAGACTTTACGCCCGCCTCCCAAAGTCCTCCAAAGTGCGGTGCTGAAGGTGGGTTGAAGTGCCATGTAACACCCTTCGTAGTCATGGCATCTGCTAACTGGCTATTCATTTGAATGACTCGTCGAATTTCGGCCTCAGCTCCGACAAAATTTGAGCCACAATCGCTGTATATGTGAGCACATAGCCCCCGTCTCGCGATGAAACGCTGTAAGGCAGCCAAAAAAGCATCAGTGGTCATGTCGCTGACCAGCTCTATATGCACTGCCTTAACCGCCAAGCAAATGAAGATGCATACGTAGCACTTGAGTGTTTTGTATCCTCGCCCTTTACGGTCACGAATGCTGAACGGGCCGCAATAGTCGATACCGGTGTGAGTAAAGGGGCGAGTGACATTCACCCGTGGAGACGGTAAGTCTCCCATCAGTTGTTTCTCCGGCGTCGCCTTGCACTTGAAGCACTTAATGCATTTGTGCACGAAATGTCTTACTGCATTACGTCCATCGATGACCCAAAACCTCTTTCGCATGTGTGACAGCATGAGTTGACAATGACCATGCAATGTTGCCTTGTGAGCCTCATCCATCACGAGGTCCGTCAGCTTACCGTGTTTGGGGAGAATCATGGGATGACGTTCGTCATACGAAATCCTTGCGTTCCTGAGTCGTCCTCCCACCCTGAGAGTACCATTATCCAAAAACGGATTCAAATTGGCAATTTGGTACTTTCCTTTAAGGGGTTCCTTGGCTTCAATTTTTCGAATTTCTTCGACGAATTCCAGCTGTTGGACATGTTGAACCCAGAATTCCAAAGCTCGATTCAGTTCGCTTACACTAAGGTTGCCGTTCGTCGTTTTCTTCCTAGCTACTGACCCGAACCGCATACAATAGGCCGTTACTCTTATCAGAGTTGTAAGCGACGAAAATCGATTTAACAACTCCTCTAAATCATTTATTTCCGTTGTCAAGCTCAAACATATTAAATTTTTCTCTTTTTTCCGTTCTAGGTGCGTTTCTCCGATGTTTGGAGACTTTGGCCAATCCACTGAATCCTGTTTCAACCACTCTGGGCCATTCCACCAGAGCTGATTATTGATGAGATCTTTCGCTGCTATGCCTCTTGATCCCAAATCTGCCGGATTATCAGCAGAAGGAACATATCGCCAAGGAGTGTTGCTAACGTTGTTGTAAATCTCGACAGTTCGATTAGCCACGAAAATCGACCATCGAGACGGAAGTCCTTGGATCCAGCTGATAACAGTCGTGTTGTCGCACCATAGGAATGTTGTTACTGAAGCGAATCCATACACTTCTTTTACCATTTTGATGAGTCTCGAGAGAAGAACCGCTCCGCATAACTCCAGCCTGGGAATCGTGACAGTTTTTACCGGAGCAACCTTGGTCTTCGCGATTAACAGATGGCATTTCGTTCCCTCAACGCCTCGTGACACTAAATAGACCAGGGCAGCGTATGCTTCTTCGGACGCGTCGGAGAAACCATGTAACTCCAAGTAAGTATTCGCAGTTTGAAGTATCCACCTTGGTATTTTGATTGATTGTATATCTTCCAGAGCCTTTCGCAATAACACCCACTGTGTCTCAATGTCGTCCGGAAGTGGTGAATCCCAAGAGCAGCCACGCTGCCACATGCAACGCAACAAAATTTTAAGCCGAATAATCACAGCCGATATCCAGCCCAAAGGGTCGTACAGACTAGCAACGTCCGACAAGATGGTCCTCTTCGTGTGCTTATCTCGACACGCCAAGTTAAGCCGGAATGAAAAGTAATCAAATATTGGATGCCATTGTACGCCTAATGATTTAAAGCTTTTATCCAAATCCAAGTCGAAAGAGTCCTTCATTTCTTTGTCCTCGTCTGGGATGCCTTCAAGTAGCCGTGAATCATTCGCCAACCACTTTCGAAGTGGAAATCTTCCTGACTTCAGTAATTCAGAAACCTCGTTACGTTTCCGAATAGCATTCTCCAAATCGTTGGCTCCTGAGAGCATGTCGTCCACGTAAAAATCGTTTCGTAACATTTGTGCACCGAGTGGGTACATTGAGCATTCGTCTTCAGCTAACCTTTGAAGAGTACGAATTGCGAGGAAGGGTGCACAAGTAGTACCAAACGAAACGGTATTTATTCGGTAGTCTTTTACCGGGTCTGAGCTGTTTGACCGCCACAACAGTCTCTGGTAGTGTGAGTCCTCCTCCTGAACGTTAATTTGGCAGAACATTTTGCCAATGTCTGCCACCATAGCATATTTAAACATTCGAAAGCGCATGAGAACACCAACAAGATCATTTTGAATAGCAGGACCGGTTAGTAACGCGTCGTTTAACGACACTCCACTGCTGCTTTTTCGCGAGGCGTCGAAAACAACACGTAATTTCGTGGATGTGCTATCTTTAACGACTGCATGATGAGGGAGGTAATTCCCCTTCAATTTTCTGTCCTTAGGCTCGACCAGGCACATAAATCCCTCATCGATGAATGTGTTTATGTATTTAGCATATTCATCCTTCAAAATTGAATCCCTCGCAAACCTCCGTTCTAAGGATTCAAGACTAGCTTGAGCAATGTGTCGCGTCTGACCGATGCTGTCCTTAGCCTGTTGAGATTTGAAAGGAAGTCTGACTATATACCGTCCATCCGCCTGCCTTTTCGTGTTCGACACATAATCATCCTCGCACCGTTGTTCATCTTCGCTCAATGTTGACACTCTAGGGCCCTCCTCAATCTCCCAAAACTTTCGTAGGAGCTCATTTAACTCCAGATCGCCGTTGTCACATGTCTCCACCTTAAAGGATTGCAATACCTTTCCGGAGTAATGCATCTCTCCACTCAATATCCAACCGATCTTGGTCCTTTGAGCTAAAGCTCCCTCTGCCAGTTTTATTACTCCGTCTAGCACTAGACGGGCATACATGTCTGCGCCCAAGAGTATGTCAACCTTGTTTGGCCGATGGAACATGGGATCAGCCAATCTTATGTCGCCAAGTCCCTCAACCAGCTTTGTAGAAATTATGCCTTTGGGCATCGGACTCGTTAATCGCTCTAATATGAGGGCATCGAACTCAATCACTTGCTCGTCCAAATCGACAAGGCATAAACGTGCCTTTCCCTTTACTGGTGAACAAGAGCCACTGATTCCCGTAACATTGATAGTGCTTCGTTTACGTGCCAATCCAAGCAGTTTTACTGCATTTTCGGTAATGAGGGACGTCTGCGAACCCTGGTCCAACAACGCACGCAAAACTGTTTTACCATTGGGAGCCGCGATTGTTACCAACGCTGTTGCCAAAAGTATGCCCTTTCCATTATTCGACGCAACAGCGTGTACTCCTTCTTGTGCTGCTACTGAAGTAGAAGGAACCGGGTCGGGCTTATGGAGCAGAAGATCATGTTTTTGACTGCAGGTACTGCAACGCTTATTGCTCATACAATTGGTCGAAAAGTGACCAAACTTCAAACAATTCATACATAAATTGTTTCTTCTGACCAAATTAAGCCTGCTATAATGGTCCATTGCTATAAATCGTTCACAAGAACGTAAAAAATGGCTGCCCTTGCACAAGGAACATGTAACCGCTTGAGGTCCTTGCCGTGTCAAATTTACATGTCGCGTGACATTTTGAGGTTTAGTACGCGGACGGTCAGAAGTGGTGGCCTCAAGCGATCTAAACCGCTTTTCCAAAAAGACTCTTATATCGTCAAAAGTGGGTAAAGAATCATTGTCCGTAATTTGGTACTCCCACAATTGACGCGATTCATTGGGTAACCGTTGCGCGGTAATATAAACGAGTGCCGATTGCCACAAATTGTTTAGATTTAACGCCTCTAAGGCTTGTGTGCACTCTACGGTTTTGTCTAATAGCGACCGAAGTGAAAAAGCGGATTCCGCGGCGTTACCGATTGAAAATAGTTTTTTGAATAACGAACTAACTAATAATTGTCTGTTATCGTAACGATCGCAGAGCATTTTATATGCGATTTCATAATTTGAGTCTGTCACACTTATATGCCGCACGAGCGATTCGGCTTCACCCGTGAGACTACATTTTAAGTAATGCAGCTTTTGCACATTCGACAACGATGATTTAGTATGTATCAACGAGTTAAACATATCGCGAAATGAAGTCCAATCTTCATATTTCGATGAAAATTTCGGGATAGTAATACGCGGGAGATTTATCTCCTCATTCACGGATCGCGTCTCACTTCGCTTCGAGTCTGTAGGGGGTACCGGGTTTACGAGAGGGGTAGGGGTGCACTCGCTTATTAGCTCTTGCATCTCTATGGAGAATTCGAGGAACAAGTCCTCGAAACTAGCGCGGGTTTCCTCCGCGTACCCAGGCTTTCCGTCTGCGCTGTCATCGTAGTCAGTAAGTAATGACATGATGGCTTCGTCGTTTTTAATGAATTCAACTTGGACCGCATTAATACGATCCAAGAGGCTCTTACCGTAGATTAGAGTACGTCTCGGCTTACCCGCCTTTTTGTGGTTGGCATAAAGGCGCTCTAATGTCTTCAGAGCAACCTTTTGCTTGGCAACCAGCTTTTCCATATTCAGAGACAAGGGGAAAACACTACACCCACCGGTAGAAATTGAAACACAAAATTTCGCACACGACGCACAAGGTTTGATTCAAGAATCGCTACGCACACGGCGTACAAGATTGAAACTCTGAATATATTACACCCACGGCGTACAAAGTTGAATGTATCACACACACGGTGTAAAATGTTAAAAACACGGTCTAATATTCTAGCACACTGCCCACACACAGGGTAACGATTTAACACACTCTGCGCACACGGCTAACAAGGGTTAAAAAAGGGTTAAAAAAAGGGGTTGATTGTGGCAAAAACACACTCTGCGCACACGGCTAACAAAGGGATTGACACTGTACACACGGCGCACACGGCGGATAGAGAAAAACCCACGGTTTTAACGAACTGATATTACACGATTATCCGGCTCGACGTACCAAAAATGTTTCGTATAAAATAAACTCGACGGACCAATATGTTTCTCGAAAAATTAAACACGATAATTTTTTAAAAGTAACATATAAATATATTGTTCCACGAACACAATCCAATACAAAAAGTTCAAAATCAATATCCAAATCAAAATCAAAAATGCAAGGGCTAGCGGCTAAAATCACGATCAAAATTATAACAAGTTGCGCTCTCGAATACGGCTTTAAAAAAGTCAACGTTATTTCTTTTTTCACTTCCCTTGAAACCTCGTATGGAACGATAGTAACATTACTTTACAAGTTCAAGGTTAAAGGCCAGTGATCTATCATATATGTATTCATTGTTGTGGTATGCAAATTATGTATTATCAAATATCGTAACAATAGTTAATATTTAATCCAAATTTAATGTTTTATCTTAGATTCCAACCCTACCGGAAGTAATCAATTATGCTAATTTCAAAACTAGGTCAAATACATTATGTACAACATAATCAGCTGATCGTGACAAGTAGCAAAATGTAAACAATGCAAAGGTAAGTAGTTTCTGATTTCAAAGTTAATTAATTTGATTTATAATAAATATATTCAATTTCAATTTAAATTTCAGTAACGATGATCGATGACGATATCGAGGACAGTGTTGAGAGCGACGATGGCTATTGCGACGATGACGACCACGACCAGAGAAGGCACACAAAAGGCGAAACGGACTCTCAGATAAGTATTCGATTCTACCAATAAATTGCGTGATTCTTTGTGCCTTGATTTTCCTTTCCAGGAGGACGGAATATGATGTCGTCATGCAGCAAAGAGGTTGTATATCGTGTGGACTCATCGTTGACCGACCACCATCGAGCTGGGACATCATTGGTAAGATTTCAATACTATTGGTGACGGTGTACCTGCGTGTTGTCCATATTATTATCCCAAACACTAGCTTTAGTGAAGGATTGGTGCAGGAGGGTACCCCTATCGGTCAATACCGCCAAAACAGCGCTAATAACCTTCAGTCGTAAACACAATTTGGAAGGACTAAATGCTCCAATCTTATTCAATCCACAATTGCAGTTTACCGCTGAGGTAAAATATCAGGGAGTCACCCTTAACAACAGACACACGTGGAACAAGCAGCTGCAAAACACAACCAAAAAAGGTAAACAGACTCTATATGCAACCAAAAGAGCAATAGGGAAAATGTGGGGGCTAAAATTACGAATGATACACTGGATTTACAAAGCCGTGGTCAAACCCCGTCTGACCTATGGCTCGATAGTCTGGTCGACTAAAACCAAGCGGAAAACAGCTGCTGCGAAGCTGGCGTCAGTACAAAGACTGCGCAAGCATAACTGGCGTCATGCGCGGTGAAGCAACTTTAACTCTAGAGAAACTGCTTGACCTGTCACCACTAGACCTTACAATCACAGAAGAGGCAAAAATGGCGGCGTAAAGACTACAATCATCGAAAATGTGGACACCACTAAAGTTAGTGTTGCGCAAATTCCGATGATTTGTGGGTGTGTGTTTGAACAACCTAATATATGCGTCTCACACGCACGACAACAGAGCAGGAAGGCCCTCTGGCAACGTGTTCACTTATTGGTCAACAATTTGACTTTCTTTGGGGTGTCCCGGCTAGTAAGTCGAAGGGGAAGTGGACATTGCTGCGAACCAAAAACCATCCAAAGAAATCTTTCTGCTCGCAAATAATAAGAGAAAAAAAGAAAACAAGAAATTTAACCTATCTTACCTCACATCATGGCGTAGTCTGGCTGGTCTAGCGGTTAGTGCGCGCACCGTCAGTGCACAGGGTCATGAGTTCGAATCACACCGTGGGTCATGGTGTTTTTCGAACTCACGAGCTTGTGACGGACTATGATCTCACTCAGATGTTAAACGAGTACCCACTTTTGGGGATAAATAACACTGCTGAGTGTGATGCTGATCTCATTACCTCAACAAAAAGCAGATAAGATCTTGGAAATATGATGTCACTAACACACCCTGCGGCCTTAGTCCAATGCTGGATTGTCGCGCCTGTTATTTTTTACCTCACATCATCCATACTCTCTCCGTCACATCCTTTGCTTTTGGTAACATTTTAGGGCTGCATTTTCTGCATCATCGATGTAGCTTCAAACCCCAAGCAAAAATGCACCAGGAAAATTGCAGCCCAAAACTGTCGTCGTTGACGGCGTCTCTGCCGTGCTAGACACAAAAGCAAATAGCGAAGCGACCGCGATTCAAGAGCACTTTTTGCACACCCCAAAAATCCGGATGAAACGTCGTTTTTCACCAAAATTCACACGTGACTCAAGAAAATCCATTCGAGTACCGCCCAGAAGAAAAAAAAACGAAACCTCACTAGCTCACTACTACGACGCGAAAACCAAAAAACAAAACAACAAAACTAGACTCCAACTATGTGTAATCCACCCTCCACGACGTTTTTCTCAAAAACCAAAAACTCCATTTCATGACTCAATACAACGTCCAAAACTCCACTCAATTCAACGTGGTCTCAAGGAGCCCAAAACTCCATTCCAACCTTTCAGCGTAATCTGCAAAAAAAAACTAAAAAAAAATCAACTCCTCGCAATACGCCCCTGACCCGAATCGTATTTTCCCAACCAAAACAAAAACTCTCCAAAACTAACGGACCCCCTTTTTTTCGTTTTCTTATTGTTTTTTTTTCCTGTCTTCTCGTCTAGCCACCAACACCAAATAAGAAAAAACTTCCTCGCACGGAATTGAGTGTGCCTAACATGTGCACAGCACAATCCCAGTACGAAACACCTGACTATTTTATTTATTTATTTACACACTGTCTATTTATTACAATGTCGGATTACAGACATCATTGCAAACCCTATCCTAGATATGGACAGAGGTTATACCCCTGCCAAGTATACCTTCGGCTCCAACATCCAAGCGTCTATAGTGAGGGAAGACTGGAGTGAATGGAACGACAACCATCTGACAAAGCAAAGTGTGGTACACAGATGGGTCGAAGACAGACAGGAGGAATAGGGGCAGGAGTTTATACTAAAACCAACAACTGTAGTATCTCCCAACCCCTAGGTAACCACACAACTGTGTTCCAGGCAGAACTTATAGCCATAAACCTTGCAGTAGGGGAGGGTACTCGAAAGGGATATACAAACAAAACCATCTATATTCTCTCCGATAGTCAAGCTACCATAAAGCCTATTGTAAGTCCCAAAACAACCTCTAAATTGGTTTGGGAATGCCAACAGAACTTCACAAGCCTAGCTACCCGAAACAACGAAATCTTGAGGGGCATTCGGTGACTCAGTGGCAGAGATGTCACTCTATCTCTATCTCTCTGAGTTGCCGGTGCGTGGGTTCGAATCCCACTGTGGCCCATGGGTGTTTGTGTTGTCCATAAAATGCTCCTACGGCAGCCGGTTCTTCGATGTAAATCGTTCCGGAGCTACCCGTTGTTAAAACGGCCAAGAGCTGCCAAGACCCCCAAGAGAAAAAAATCTATTGAATCGCTACAACAACAACAACGTAACCTTGAAATGGGTAAAAGGACATAAGGAGATCGAAGGCAACGAGAAAGCGAATGCCCTCGCAAGAGAGGGTTCCGAACTACCCTTCACTGGTCCTGAACCTGCAATCGGAATTAGCAAATCCAGTGCTAAGACTTTTTCCAAACTGTGGACTGCAGAAAAATTCCAAAATCGATAGAGACTTGCTGGAGAGCTCAAACACAGGAAGTGTATGCTGGTAGCCAACTGGCAAACCAGCAGTGCCGAAGTCCTAAGCCTCAACAAAAATAACCTCAGGGCAGTGACAGGCCTCATAACCGGTCTCTGCACCTGCATACAATCGGGATCTACATACACGACCCAACTATACCGCCTCTGTGACAAAGACGAGGAATCAGCCTCGCACGTTATTTTCTTATGAGCTGGAGACAAACCTTCGTTGGAGCTCAGACCATTGGAATGGGCGTAACCAAAGGAAACCTAATAAACCTAGACTATGTATTTTACATTTATACCGTTATTTCAATTTTTTTTCACTGTCACCAGATACGAAGCAAAAACGATTTAAAAACGGATCCGATAGTACTGACTACGGTTCCTGTGGTTAATAAGCTTGACATGATTAAAACTTACCAATCGCTTGAGCCAACGTAATATAACATCTGTCAGTCAGCGGTGTTATGGCCAGCCTTTCAGTTACGCCTAAATACTCATTTTGATAAGTAAAGTCCACATCTGTGATGCCCACTATAATGTCATCATTATCCTCATTATAATAAAAGCGTGCTTGCTTTTGCCATTCAAAATCTTCAATCGATTTAACTTTCAAGCGGCACAAATCGTCGAAAATATCCCTAAAAACAAATCGAATGCAAAATCCATTTTTTATCAAAACTAACAGAAAAAAACAAACCTCTGATGAACATGAATTGTCACCATCGTTTCGAAACGAATTCGATCCAATTTCGATAAATCCTTTACGGTCAGCTCGATGAAACTGTTTAGTAAATCGAGAAATCTCAAATTAGTACGCTTCATGATACCCTTATCTGTGCGACTTTTGCGTAACGCATATTCTGCCTCCCGCGTCCATAATAGTTGGACACCGATAAGACCCGCCTATGAAAATTAATAATGAGTGAAATAAATTTATCATGAAAGAAAAGTTGCAAAACCTGTCCACAATATGCAGGAAAGTCAGCGACAAAATTAAATTCAGGATCATTTAGCGAGGCAGCCATTTGTGCCAGGATAGTTCGAATGGTGTCTTGCATTTCCTTGAGTAAAGCTCCAAGCCATAGTTCCACTCCACCGGTGCATATAATACCAGTGTCCAAGGGAACCTACAAAATTCAAATTTAAATTATTTGGAAATATTTTCAATATTGATCGATCGGCCATATTGATCCACGTTAAACGTGGGGCATTATGGAGTGGCCGATACAACTACTCTCGGAGATTTGTTAATAATAATCAAATATTTCCGAGCTAGGCTTACCGTCTCTCCATTCGACGAGTTTATAGCAATTATATGGTCATTGGTTTTAGGCTCAAAATCCACCTGGAGATTAAATCCATATTTAGTTTATTAGCTATTTTCCTGCCAATCATAAAACAATTAGAGAAAATTGATAAACCTACAAACGCAATTGCATCAAAAACACTCAACAAATGTGGTTGAATCGTAGTTGGGTCTGATGACTGGCCAAGAATTTCAAGTAGCACCGGATCAGATACGAAGAAAAATCGAGGGAATATCAATCGCTTGGATTCCAGATAGCCTAAATAAAAAATATATTTTAGTTTTTGGAAACACTTAAATCATTGAATTTGTATTGTTTTATACCCGTCAAAGACTTCTGACACGTTTCCAGTTGATTCAGCAAAAAATTCAACATAGTCGCCAACGTATCATCACTCGTACAACACTCAACCGCATTCGGTATTTCCCGTGCTCTATACATAATCTTCACATAGTTCTTGTCAATATTCGAAAACCGTTTGGCCTCCCCCGGCAATTGCTTGGCAATATCGCCACCCACAAACACGGCCTCCAAATAAACCCATAAATTCTGCACAATCAACCATTTCTCCAAAATCTCACCCGTATTCACCAACTTGTTCAACCAATTCATGATTTCCTTTTTGAAGGGTGCATTGTAACGATTTGTGGCCAACGAGTTGATAACCATTAAACTGTCCTCTAAACTGGCCACAATCTCCATGGTTTCTGTACCTTTGAGTAAAAGTTCACCTCTTGTTTTGAAATGTGCCAATTGCAAATTTACGCTGGACCAGTCGTAGATGATTTGTCGTAGTTTGGCTTCAATTTCAAGTTCTTTCACGGCCCCTACGCAGACGTCTTCCACGTCGTCTTTGAATTTGAGGATTGGTGCCTCCAGGAGTTTTCCCAAAGTGAATTTTGGACTGCCTATATCGAATGTAGTGTTCATCATGTTACTGAGTCGATCCCAATGACGATCTTTCATGGCTTTGTCTGTCATTAGTTCGAGCAGAGGGCACATTTCGTTGAAATCGTCAATTTTCTTTTTCAGATCAATAAAGGCCGGCCATGTTTGCATACCGCGTGGTAAGCGACGGCATCTAGAAAAAAAATGTTATTTGTTAATATTGACTGGGAAAAATCTGGATCTAACTTAATGTAGGGTCAGGGTGTATCAAAATCACACGAAATTCTCCGATTTTGAGTAGATTGAAAAAATAATCGAACAGAAAAGTACAGTGGTGCAACCACGATCTTGTCCTGGAGGGGGCTAAGGTTAATCATATTACTCAAAAGGCCTTGAAAGGGAACATTGTCCTTCATCAGTTAGAAGTAAATATACCACGGTCAATGCATATATTATATTTCTGGAGTTTCTTTCATATTGTTCCGATCACCATATTGCATTTCGTCATCCAATCGACGCCATGCCATTTCCAGCAGGCAAAAAAAAAGTCCTGTAGAAAATCCAACCCGTCTTTCCGGTATTGCAATTATTGAGTTTATCAAACAGAAACAGATTGTGAACCAAAACGTATGAGCATTACATGTGATCAAATGGACTTTGAAAATGTTTAAAAAAAGGGGGATAGGAAGTACGCCTACGCTACAATTGATTTCTCTGATTTCAATTTTTCCTTCCTTTCGTAATTTCTGAGTCTGGGAGGGGCTTTAGCCCTCCTGGTTGCGCCACTGGAAGAGAGCACTGCGCTAAAACAAGAAGTTAGCAAGCAGGAGGTTAGCCAAGAAATTCTAGGTCACAGACACATTGCGATGGGGACAACAGTGTTATAATTTGGGTATGGCAGAACAATAAATTTGTTTATGTAGGTTTGCGAAATATAGGACTAACTGTATGGTATGTACACATCATCACATCACATCACCGACGTAGGAAAGACATAGGTAAGATTGAAGGATTTTAGTCAGGATGCGTAGTTTGTTGACTTTAGTAAACCAGCTAGAATTGTATTGTACTGATAATGGTTCTGGATGATAAAAGTTAAGGAAGGCATTAGTACAATTAAGCAGAAATTGTATAAATATAGACACCATGGACTTGTATTTTGCCTTTTAAAATCCCTTGCGAGAGTGTTGGGTATTTCCGGTTAATAACACCAAAAATTTAGTTTTCCTGGTAAAGCCTAGTACTGACATCGAGAGTGAAATTTTTGTCCGCTGCGATTTTTTTCAATGAAATGTATTCTAACTGTCGTGGAATATGTGTATTTTTCAATTACCCGGTCATTTGACATTTCACGATGAAATAACCGGGGAATCCGAAAAAAGACATAAAATGGCCGAGAAAAATTATTGAACTGTTTTCGGATTGTAGCTTATGGAATTCCCCAGCATTCCCTACATATTCCACGACAGTAAGAATACATTTTCATTGGAAAAATCGCAGCGGACAAAAATTTCACCCTCGATGTCGATGTCAGTACTAGGCTTAAGAAGGGAATAACAAAAGTTTGCGTCCTATTTATTTAATTTTAATTTTAATTTGAAAACAGAAACAGCAAACGTAAAACTGGTAAACGATGGTGTTTTAAATTAGACGCGGTTAGAATTTTGTTAAATTTGGTTATGGCGAGCACTGAGGAAGCAGAGCGTAGCAAGCGGATGGGGGCGTACACAGGGGAAAACGGAGGGGTTTTGAGTAGTTATTCTGAACTGTCATATCAATAAAAAGAAGAAATTAATGGATTTGAAGACGGCATTAATACCTTACGTAACAGTGAGATCATCAAATACTGAAAGCTCGTTCACCGTGCCGAGATCGGTACCCAGGCTCGATGCTGGTAATTTTGGATAGGGCTGACATTAATTGGCGGATGTACAACATGCTGCGGCTCATATTTTGCTGAAAAGTTGAGAGTCCTAATCCTAACCATCTCGACTCAGAAGTTAGAGCCGTTCAAATATGTGATGTGACCCAAGACAAAAAAAACGAAGGAGGGAGTAGGCGCAAATTTGCTGAAAATTTGAGAGTGTCTCCGTTCAGAAGTTACAGTCGCTTAAAAATGTTACCAAAACCGAAAAAAGTAGCAAAGGGAGTAGGGAGAGTAAGCGCAAACGGAGTAATTTTTCAAAAATTTTGAATAGGGATGTAGAGCATATTAGTATACAGGGTGTCCCGCATTGGGTGGTCAATACTGTAAGGGTTGATAGCGCAACATGTTTCAGCAAGAAAATTACCAATACAATCGGAATTGTTTTTACCGTTACCTTGCTATCGCTCTTTTTGTGAAAGTCATCGAAAATCGTGACTTGTCACGCAAAATCGTAATTTGCAGCACTCCTGATGACTTAATCCAAGATTTGATTTCAGTTTCAGAAACTACATAAAATTTCACAAAAACTGAAGTTTTTCCTGTTGCCAACATTATCGGCACTTTCAAGATACAGTTACTCAAACTTAACAGAAATTTTTAAAACGATTTTTCATCGAAAATTCAAACAGTAATTGCATAACGGTGCTTTATACGTACAATTCTGCAAAGTTGATAAAAGTTGCTTCAACATGTTGGCTTTCCAACGGTATATCACTTTTCTTATTTACATTGCAGAATTTAAGGTAAACACGCATTGAATGGTAAAAATCATGGCTTCAGTGGAATCGTTAACAATTTTCCCTTGACTCGAAAAAAGACATACAAAGGCAATTATAATTCGGGATAGAATCTCGCTACATTATTTTGACCAGAACTATAAGATATGTAAATTTGGTACATTGTTTGGCAAATGCAACGGTACTTATAAAAGTTAAAATTTAATATTTGCTTTTTATGGCAGATAGACGGGTGCCCGCTCAAAATGCGGGACCTATCAAAGAATATTTGGAATTTCCCGGAAAGTGGATTGGCAGATTTGGGACAGTTGCGTGGCCTGCGAGAAGTCCCGACGTGACAAGTCACGATTTTCGATGACTTTCACAAAAAAAGCGATAACAAGGTAACGGTAAAAAAAATTACGATTGTATTGGTAATTTTCTTGCTGAAACAAGTTGCGCTATCAACCCTTACAGTATTGACCACCCAATGCGGGACACCCTGTATGTATTTAAAGAATCTCGATTTTTTGAGGATCTCTGAGAGCCGCATGCCTTGATTTGGAACCTTAATATGTATTATGTTTTGTAGAGGCTTCGATATACATACGTCATATAAACATTTAAATCAGATGTACCGTTATAAAGATATCCAGAAAAATTGTTCATCTAAACGCTTGGCCGCACGTACAGTGAGTCACAGTCAAAATGGACCGTCCCTCAGTATGAACTCTTTTTTGACATACATATTTCCTTCAATAATTTCGGGAGATACTCATTTTTTACTGTTACCGTTCAGAAAAGTCTCCTCTTTCGGTGACAATCTAAAATTGACAATCTCCCAAAATGATATGTTTTAATGTTAAAAGAAGAGCCCATGCTGAGGGGTGGCTCACACTGTGACTAGCTCCCTGAGGGGTGTAACGCAGAACTTGCACAGAAGTGCTGTTAAGGAAAAAATCTCGTTTTACCGTACAGAGCACTCAAAACTACAACTAGGAAATTAGTTTCTCTTTGAGCTAAGCTGCGGCAAGTACTCTACTGCAGCCCATCGCCGAAGAAAATGGGAGGGGTAAATGCCGCTCAGAGCCCCTTCCACCTGTGCCTGGAAACGAACAATAGAGGAAAATGAAAAAGTGTGCAAAAATAAATACGGCGTCGGCCGGCTCTTTGATGCCCGATGTGTGTACTTTTTCCAATTAAATAATTTAAAAAGCTCACCAGATACTACCATTCAAACTTGAAATAAATTAGAAAATTAAATTAGAAAATAGATTTTTCATTGAATATTCAAATTGTAAAATCGTAACGGTACTTTGAACTGTCAAATGTACAAAGATGACAAAAGTTGCCTCATTATGTTAGCTTTTGAACAACATTTAAAAATTGGGGTCTTAGGATTTGGAATATTGCAAATCTGAGTCGTGAGCATATACAGAGTATGCTTTTTATGTAGTCGGAGATGCTTCCCTCAATGCGTTACAAACTTCATGACAAAGTTAATATACCCTTTCACTCTACGAGCGAAGGGTATAATTATAGTATTTTACTCTACACTCTATGAAATTTTTACTCTTATAATAGAAGGAAACTTTGTTTCCTTCTATTATAATAGTGAAATTACTCTGCAATCTAAATTTGCAAATCAAGTGTAATTTTACATAAAAAATGTTTAAACGAGACCGAGGCTAATTTCGGGCGCGGCCGAAATTTGGATACCCTTCGCTCCCCTCGGGCTAAAAGTTTTTTCGGGCGTACCTATGACTTGTGTTCAGTCCTCCCCGCTTCCATGCTTTTCCTTGAATTTTGACATAAGTGCCGGGGCGACGATTTATTGGGGGAAGCGGGGGACGTGGGTTTCTTAGATTAACCAAAGGGGGGAGGGGGGTTGTACGGCAACCCAATGAACGCATGGCCTTTCCATAAATTTTTACGTAGGTTTGAGGCATTAATTATAAGGTTTGGTTGAAATTGGTGGACAAATAAAAAAGTTTTTCTTCGAAGAACCTAATTTGGGGGTTGGGTTTATATGCCAGCCCCATGACCCCATGGTCCGATTTAATTCATTTTTGCATTGTTTTGTAACATGAATAAAAATACATTTCCATGAGGTTTGATTGAAATTGGTGTGCAAATAAAAATGTTTTTTCTTAGAAAAAAATTGATTTGGGGAGCTAGGTTTGTATGGTGGCCCCATGACCACATGGTCCGACTCCATCTAATCATACATATGTTTTGTGTCATGAATAGTCATGAATAGAAACAGATTTGTGTGAAGTTTGGTTGAAATTAGGGTATAAATAACAAAAATCTTAGAAGAACTTAATTTGGGGAGCTAGGTTTGTATGACAGCCCCATGACCTCATGGTCCGATTTGGTCCATTTTTACATATCTTTTGTGATATCACTAGAAACACATTTGTGCAAAACTTGATTGAAATCGATGGGAAAATAAAAAAGTTTTTCTTAGAAGAACCTAATTCGGGGGACTAACTTTGTATGGCAGCCCCACGACCCCATTGTTCGATTTGATCGATTTTTACATATGTTATGTGTCAGCAATGAAAACACATTTGTGCGAAATTTTATTGAAATTGGTGCATAAATAAAAAAGTTTTTCTAAGAAGAACCTAATTTTGGGGGGTAGGTTTGTATGGCAGCCCCACGACCCCCTTGTCGGATTTTAGCGATTCAAACATACAAACTGCCTGCAACAAAAAGAAGCATGTGCACAAAATTTCAGCTCCATAGCTTTTAAATTGGCTGAGTAAAACGCGTAGCAACAGACGGACAGACGGACAGACGGACAGACAGACAGACGGACATCGCCCAATCGACTCCCCATGTTATGCTGATCATATATGTATACTTATTATATGGTCGGAGATGCCTCCTTCAATGCGTTACAAACTTCATGACAAAGTTAATATACCCTTTTCGCTTAATAAGCGAAGGGTATAAAAAGTACTCCAATATATTAGCAAATTTACACCGTGCTATGTGTAAAAACACTCCGTAATAATAGGAATATAATGCGGTTTCACTCTTTTTTCGTTGTAAAGATTTCAGTTCAGAGAGAGAGAGAGATCAGTTTTTCTGCATGGGAGGTTGCAATATGGTCTTTTTTGTGCGATCTGTACACTTGTTCTTCTTCTCAGTACCGTAACTGAGCCGTTTATAGGCAATTTCCAGTCAACGTTACATTGCATATAATTTCGGAGTGTAATGTTGCAAGCACTAAATATTTCCTATCCGCACATGTACGGAAATTTTGGACCACGCCGAGATTATATTTCGGGACCTCTAGATTACTATAGCATCGTAGAGTGCGACTCAAACAAGTGAGCCACAGAGCGTGTACACATGAGTTCTAAATGCAGAGAATTTTCGGAAAAATGTGTTACACTGTGCTAAGTACAGCCGATTGAAGTATGACAACTGGAGAGCACGCTACAAAAAATGAGTAAAACTTCAAATGCACGTTGTAAAAATACACCACAAATCGGAATTAAACACAATAAACGTTGTAAAAATGCACCAGAAAATCTGAATTATACAGAAGTGTAGCGTAAAAATACATTTCACACCGATTTTGGTGTAATTTTCTTATTTTACACAGAAATTGTTGAAAAATGCACTGTGTATGTGATTATAAGCGCGAAAAAGTGTAAAATTACCGCATTTTCAGCGGAAATTTGAACTCACTTTTTAGAGTGTAGAAAAATATAAGTTATGCCATGAAATTCTGTACGTGTTTTCTCATCAAATTGAAGATTTTTTTTTGTTTGCTTAAAATTCACTCACAACTCTGTTCTACACTACTCGTTGATTTATTATGCGAGTAGTCTATAGATGTTGTTGATCGGATTAGTTACTCACGAAATTTTTACTAGAATATATAGGTTTTGAACCGTGGAAAAAGAAAATGGAATCTTATCCTGTGGCTGCCAACTGACCCTAACTCACAGAAATGAGAGAAATGTCATACTATTTTCGAAAATAGAAACGTCATATTATTTCCGAAAGAAGAGCTCATTATCACATCGAATTAAGATCGCTGGAAAAATTATTATCAGTTAAAATTTTTGCACAGAAATTTCCGCTAATTTTTTTTTAACAGAAACTTTCCAGGGTATTTTTTTTTATAAAATGTGACACAAATTTATACAAAATTATGTTATGATCAAAACTTTTTTGGAAAACAAAATTCTAGGTTTGCTTCTTTTACTTGTAATTAGGAAACCTGGTGCACGTGAAGAAAGAGACATTAATATTAGCCCCCTCCATGACAAGACTCTGGCTGCGCCACTGCACTAGATAATAAACTTATTGGTGATGCCTGTAATTAGTCTTGTCTGTTAAGGTGACCAGGAGTCACGATCGATATTAAACGAGATAATCGCACTTTTATGTTTGGAAATCGTTAATTTTTGGTAACTCGGGAGCCCGATCATTCTGAAATTTGGCACACTTCTGGAGCTACTTGACGTTGATATTTCTTTCAAATTTCATGGTCCATGTTTGCTATCCGCGTTTCTGTGTTTTCTAGTCGAAAATTGTCCATAATAAATAAAAAATTTTAAATTTGGCAGATAGTGTAGTTACTAGGTGATTTCAGATTGCAAAGTGAGGTGGAGAATTTTTTGTTGTTTCTTATGTTTTTTGGGGTGCTGAGCTCGAATCCGGAGCTTCTCATAAAAGTTTCGTTGCGGAAAAGGTCAAAACCGCGGAAAAAAAATTCGGAGTTTTCCCGTTTTTTTTTGTTTATAACTCCGAAAGTGTACATTTCTCCGAAAACCCGTCCATGAAAATATTAGAGAAAACATAATTGCGGGTCCAACGCGCCATTAATCATTAAAATGTGTTAAGCGGTATTGCTACAATTGATAGTAATTTTTTGGCGTTTTTTGCAATTTTGACACTGTTTTGTAACGAATTTTTTTGTGGGATGTTACGGATTCAGGTTCTGCACCCCAAAATACATAATGGGCAAGAAAAATGTAACTTTTGCTACCAAAAACAAAAAACCGTTCAATCGAAAAATTTTATTCATAATATGGAACTATGTTAAAAATGGCAAACTTAAATAATTATCAATTATAGTAATATCGCTCAACGGATTTATAGTATTTATATCTCTTTGGACGTGCAATTATGTGCTCTCTAAAATATTCGTGAAGAGTTTTTCGCAGAAATAAATAGTTTCAGAGTTAGCAAAAAAATTTAGGGTTTTCCGCGATTTTGACCCTGTTCCGCAACGAAATGTTGGTGGGGGTTCTATACAAAATCCACAAAGTCAAAATCCACAAGTCAAAATCCAAAAGTCATAATCCATAAAGACAAAATCCATAAAGTCAAAATCCACAAAGTCAAAATCCATCAAGACAAAATCCATAAATTTTTGTATAAAGAGAGCCATAATGCTTATTGCGTGGGCACTAGACAATTACCAAACCCCGGAGCATATGCGCTTTACCTGAAGACACGGAGAAGGATGCACCCGGAGCATATGCGCCTTAGGTGTCTCTGCCTTTACCTGAAGCGCTTATGGTCCGGTGCATTCCTCTCCGAGTCATCGGCCAAATCGTATATGCCACGGATGAATCCTTTTCCGTGGCTTCAGGTAAAGCGCATATGCTCCGGGATTTGGTAATTGTCTAGTTAACGTAATAACGTACATAAATATTCTCAATACAATATTCAATTGTGATAAGCAAACTGATGTAAATTTGAATTTATGGATTTCCTCTTTTTGGATTTTGACTTTGTGAATTATGACTTTATGGATTTTGTCTTTGTGAATTTTGTCTTTGTGGATTTTGACTTTGTGGATTTTTAAATTTTTTTGGATTTTGTCTTTTTGGATTTTGTATTTTTGGATTTGGTATAGAACCCGTTGGTGGGAAGCTCCAGACTCGTGCTCAGCACTCCAAAAAACATAAGAAACAAAAAAAAAATTGTCTCCACCACATTTTGCAATCTAATGTACTAGGTTTATCACGTAGTAACTACACTAAGACTTGTATAGAGCACCGCACTGGTAAATATTGGCTCTAGCTGCCAAGGTTAAGAAGTTACAGCCGTCGAAAGATGTGGTTTTAATTTATCACAAAAGGACGATCCGATTCGCCTATCAACCTCTAGATACATTGAAATTGTGCCAGGAAAGCCGCCACCAACAAACAAATTCTCGACCCAATAAGGAATAAGGTATGAGTTTATCTATTGCAATAAACGAAACAAAGCTTTTAAATAAGATGGTACTTTGCGGGTATCATGAAAAGATTGCGCTCTGGCCAGTTGGATAATTTGGAGATAGTATGGTTGAGGATTTGCCTGAAAACCAAAATCCGAATGTGTACAGCATTGTGCTTTTGGGAGTCTGGTCGGTCACCTTAACCAAGAATCAATGTCGGCTCGAATCGGTCTTAGGCCTCTTTGACATGAATTTCATCTCTGAAATTGAGATGACAGTTGTGTCGAGTGTTTTTATAGCAAAAACTTTTTCTAATATAACGAACACGTATTCATTTATATCATTTAAAAAAATGTTCGTCTTCGTGCATTTATTTTCTTACCTTAATTGAAAATCTTGCAATTCACCCGAAATCTTCTCGATATCCACTTCACTCCATGACATTTCCGAATAGTTATCAATTGTCTTCAGCACAATAATATACAGAGAATAGAGCTTATTGAGAAAATTGAATTCCTTACGTCGCTTATGCAAAATGGGATAATCTGTAACGGGCATGCCGAACAACTTCTCTCCACTACTGTACATCTCGAATTTACGCCACAACTCATCAAATCGATTCTGAAATAGTATCACTCGATCGCTAGCCTCTTTTGCTGGAATATCTTCCACCATGGGTCCTTTCAGTTCATAGTCAATATTGAATTCATCCAGTTCCTTGTTGAATTCAACAATTCCTTGAAGCAATTCCGTAAGAAGTGGTGATTCCATGTCGGCTATAATATCGGAGGCTTCTTTGGCCTGAAATTATGTGATTATAATTTAGGGATAAAAAATATTGGAAAAACTCGTCTTATCACTCGATATGGGTGAATTAAGAGCTTTTAGGTAATGGTTAGTTTTATTTTGCTAGGCTACGAGTGTGGCTCAATAAATTACTAAAAACACCAAAGCAACAATCAATTCTTAGATAAAACTGATTAACTTTTACAAAATAAATTTCACCTTGTCCAGCATATTATTGAATGCCAATTGTAAGCTATCAACCTTATCGTAGTCCGCTTTTGGTACAAAAATATGAAATTGTGAAAACATTTGGTACGTTTCAATCATATTGTTAAGATTTATGTCCATTCTGAAAATATTAATAGAAAATTAGTTTTATCGGAGGGCAATTAATATGCATTTGAATGTCACGTACTGAATAAAATTTTCACGAATTTTTTCAAGACAATTCATAGTTATTCGTACATCGTCCAAATCTTTAATGGGCTTGACCAGTATCTTATTCATGTCATTAATAAAGTTCACCATTTCGTCCAATTGTTTTTTAGAATTTGTGCTTAGGACTTTTCCCAAAATAGTTTTCCACTGTTTCGACTCTTCGACAAAGGCCTCTATGACTTTGCCTGTAAGGATTTTAAAATTGTTAGACTTATACTGAAAACACAAGAGATGTTGAATGGATTGTGCTTTCTTCGGCAGCATTCAACGCGTCTAATGTGTTTCAAGAATCAGCCTAAGAGCCTCGTCATGGGACAAGTTCACATGATTGCCTAACATGTTTTCATGGTTCATGAACATGATATGACGCACAACGAATTGACGGAGCGATATTGCGTGTACGAGCAAGAGCTGGGAAAACTCAGTACGCTCACACGCTCACGCCCAGACTGCCAAAGCCCGACGTCGGGCTATCGTGGCACATTGATAATGATATGCCCATCTTGCTTCACAAACCTGTAAGACTCTAAAATTTACCTAGTTTTATCTCAATCGGTCCAATTACAATCGTGTCATCCATCGTCGATAGTTCAATGACTCGATTATCGTATTCGGTGAATTTTTCCCGAATCTCGACACTTAATGGATTTTTGCTGACAAACTCTTCTATTTGCTCGGCACGATCATCAGCCCAAAGATATTCGAACTTTTCGTATGTCTCCTAAAATGTCACCGTAAAAGATAGCAACAAAAATTATACCGGAGAATATAAGAAAAATACAAACTTTAAGAGCTCGTGAAATTTCTGCTTGATAAATTGCCAGACCACCGGCAAAATTTTGCATAGCCTGAGAAATATCTTTATGCTCGGAAATCGTTCTGAGGAAAGATCGATCCAAACGCATTTCGTCTGTAAGAAATTCAAAAATATTGAGATATTTGTACATGGATAGATTAAAATAGTAAAACAACATTCTTACCCACTGTAGTTCGTCTTAGCTTACGTTCCGGCACCTTAGCCTGCTTTCCCCAACTGGGAGCCGATACATGAACGTCCACGGCATTGCGTACGACCAGAGTAATAGCTCGTTGCAAGTCCTCCAAGTCCGGATTCAAAGTGCAAACCGGCTTCATTAGCTCCATATTTGTTGTTAAAATAGGTGCAGACAGTGGAGTAGACGAAGTGCTAAAAGATTCAATTTTATTAGTTACAATCAAATAAGTCGAGCTCAGGCGGTCAAGGCCCAGTCGGGCTATCTGGACAAATTGATGATGATGGTTAGATGGGTTGAAAAAAATGTCTTACGCAAATAGTCGCTTCCTAAACATATCCAGCGAATGTTTCGAGCTCTGCACCAACGATAAAACCATGAGGTTATTGAAATACGAAAACAAGTCCATGCAATCAGTTCGAAATTTCAACATATCATCCTGAAGATCTTCATAGTCCTCAAATTTGAGCGATTCGGTTACAGCTTCAGTGGGAAAGTAGACAGGCGTCGCAATGCGATCGAACTGAATCCAATCAAATTTATTAACTGGCAGGACAGATTCCTCCATCCAGTTGCGTTCTGTTATTTTATCAAGTGGAAGCTGAAACACGCGACGTTTTCTATAGTCGATCGGCGAAAACTCTACCTTTTCCACGAAAGAATTAATCAATTCAATTACGGCTTTTTCGATAGTCACTGTTCTATTTTCCAAAATATGTTCTTCAAAGAAAAGTATCCATAAAATAAAAATTTTGTAAAATATTCTCGTCCTTACCAGCTCGCTGTCGAAGTCTCATATTTTCTTCCATAAATTGTTTGGGTGAAGAAGGTGTGTCCGGAACAAATATTAAACTCATCTCTGTCAATTGATGCATTACGTCCAATATACGTTCTTGTTCAGTTCGAGTGACATACGAATAGTAGTCGTCGATACTTTTCATAGTCTGTAAAAGGAAAGAAAAAGTTCAAATAAACAGAGTCAGGCTGCGCTACCGTGTTGCGCATTGATCCCTACATTTTGAGCATCGGCTATAAAATCCGGTAAGTTTTCTGACGTCCATTCAATAGTTGACAATCCTGGCTTAAAAGCCAATGCTAACCGGCGGAGTTCAAAACGCATTAATGTAATAAATATTGGCGAAATGGAATTGCGCAATCGTAGATTTTGTTTTAGTAATTCTTTCAATTCATAACTGGACTGGGTGATTTTTTCTTTGCAAAATGTTAATATTGCCGCCAGGTCAGGAACATCTGTAATAAAAAGCAGAAATAAGGGTGATGATCCAATTATTAAAAAACAGTTAACAACTAATTCGATTTGTTAGACCTCTGGAGGCCCGTAAAGTTCAATTTTGAATGGGAATGGACGGTATTTTGAACTTTACAGGCCTCCAGAGGTTCTTTGATATTATGAGTGTTGCAATTTTTGGGTAAAAATGCCATGATTTCAGGTTTTTAAAAATATTCTAACTCCAACCAGGAATAAGGAAGCAAACGTCATACCGTTATGAAAACTAGAGACTATGCGCCAACTTTAAAATTACTTGCCGGAAGGTCTCGGTGCAATTTTTTTATAGTACAGTTATTTGAACTTAGACGAAAACGGTTCCACAAAAAAACACATTTCTCTCAAAACAAAACAGTATTTTTTTCGGCTTGAGGTGGTATAGGTAATAGAGCATTTTGTTGCTGTTGCAGCGCCAAAAGATAATTTGAGAAATATTAAGATTTGCAGTTACAGCGGATGAAAAATGACAGTAAGATCTGTTTTTTTTTTCGATTTTTCTTTAATTACAAATAACTGAAAAAAAGCGACTGGTTTTTGTTTAACCCATTAACGACGAGACCCTCAAATCTTACCGATTGAGCTGTAATTTTCCACGTCGGCTTAAAATGGCTAAAAACACATTTTGTAGAAAAAAATTTTTTCCCCGGATGCCGGGTTCAGGCTCCCGGCACTGTTACATATATGTAACATCAGGCACTCGAAGTACTCGAGGGTGTTACATATATGTAACATCAGGCATGATACGGGGAAAGTGTATTCAAAGTATATTTTTGATTTTTTTTCTAAAAGAAAACATTTTAGTAAATTTTTTTTAATAAAGCGGAAAATATATGAAAACCGATATTTTACATGAAGTTTGGAATGTAGATAAGGCAACAATAACGTAGAAATAATGCGAAATGTGTGCGAAAAATGAACAGCCTTACAAAAATGTTATGTCGAATATTGTATTATTTTATTTTGTTATATAAGTGTTTTTGCATGTCGAGTTGTTGTTGTTTTATTGAGAAGTTTCTTGAACACCCACAGAACTAATAGATTTGACAGTTTGTGAATAGAAAAAAAGTTTATAGAACTACAGTAGTTAACAATACAGATTTTGAGGATTATGGAAGATTTGCCAGTAAATTATAAAATTATTGTTTCAATTTTTTTGTCAATTTGTCCATCCGCCCAATTTGTCTAGAAAGGACTAAATAAAGAGCCTATAATTCCTCCTTGTCTATAATTTGGTCTACATTAGAAACCATTTCTTCTTTCGTAGCTCAAAATATATCCTTTTAAATATTATATTAGCAGAATTAAATAGAATAACTAATCCTTGGCCTCATGAAAATAAAGCCTTGACTCCTTGCTCCGGATACCCTTGAATCTGGTTATCAAGTTAATCCACATAGGACAACTATTGAATCAATAATCCGGATTTCTAGAGCAATTCTAATTCCGACTCTCAATATTTTTGGTATGTTATGCCAAATATGACCGCTCAATTTGCCAGTCAAGAAGACACAAGTGTCTAGAAAATCATGTGACATGACTAATTTTAAGGAAAAACCTAAATAATAGCATTTTTTCTTTTAAATTTTAACATTTATGAAGACTATTTATGCTATTTTCCTAAATAAAAATGTCTTGTTAAAATCCGGAATTTTCGTTAATCCGGATTTTATGAGAATCCGGAATTCTTTTTTTTATAATTTATCCGGACTATCGCGTCAATAGTGTAAAAATTCCATAAAATAAAAAAAAAAAACACTAAAAAAGTACATACTCATACACCTCGTATACGAAGAGTGCACTTTCCCCATATCAGGACGGATGTTACATATATGTAACAGTGTTATAAAAGTACTTATAAAAACTAAACTACGGACAATATTTATTTCATTTATTTTTTGTATTGTTTCAAAAAGACCATGTAATGTCATACGATTAATTTTTTCCCAATATTGTTCATACAATTAAATATAAAAATAAAATTCCTCTACTACTTTTGCCATCGTGACGATTTTCGTCCACATCGAAAAAACCATCAGAAAGAAACCTCTATAACTTCCACAATAGTTAATCAAATTCAGCTAAATTGATTTCTACGCATTGCTAATAGTGTCCAGTACAGTATAAAACACTTTTTAGTGCCGAATTGATATCCTATTCCTTTAGCAGCCGTTTGAAACGAAAGATGTCTTACTGTTACATATATGTAACATCAGGCATTAATGGGTTAATATTTTTCCCGTAACGGACACTAAATGCGCTACCACAGGTTAACGGGATATCGTTGGGGTTCGGGACACCCTATATATTTTTGCTGTTTTTAAAAATCATTGCTGCCTCTAAGATACATATTCAAATTTTAGGGAAAAATGTAAATCGATTTTATTGTATGAAAATTTAGGCAATGATTTCCTAACGGTACTCTAAACTAAAAATCTGCAAAATTTACAAATGTTGCCATTCTGGCGCTTCAACGATTTATTATTTTTGACATTTAGGTTCTAAAGCAATTACACGCTTGTAGGAAAACCTCGGAGTTGGTCCCCTCCGATTGAGTTGTTGAGAGGTTGTTGTCGTCCCACTCTCAGCGTGGTGTTTGTAGAAAGGTTGTGGTGCCTCCCTTTCTATTTGAGGTTAACTCGAGAGGTTGTGGTGTCCCCTTCTTTGCACAGAGTTTACGTTTTTGAGAGGTTGTGGTTTCCCCCTCCGCGTTCTACCAGAATACCTGTATAACATTTCCGCCAGAAGTTGTGTACCCCAGGTAGAAGGGTTGTACTTCTGGATAAAGAATATAGCGAAGTGGGATTCAACCAGGTGAAGAAGCCGCATCAGTGGCGTCAGCCGAAGCAGCCAGCCTAATCAGCGATCAGCCAGCCTAATCAGCGAAAACCCCGATGACCGATGTGTGAAGAAGATTTACCAAGATGACTCGTGGATGAAAGTGATTCTCCTTCGCTGTCTTCTTTATTCTGATTGTTGGCCGGGCCAACATTGTCAATACGTTTTATGCTTGCTTGCTTTGTATCTGCCATACAAAGTGACCAATCAGGAGTTTGTTCTACGTACTACTCATTTTATAGGCTGTAGAACAAAGTTGTCTTGGGTCACTTTGTATGGGAGGTACCCTTAGTTTTGATTCGAATGAGCTGGTTTTTGGTGGGTGCGGTGACTATGACCTCCAATCGTAACAAACCAAAATTTAGCACTCTGCTCCAATTTTGGGGGAGTTATGGACATGCCATTTTGACAAATTAAAATGGGGGGGGCTAATGGGGTTCCTTGACCGGAGCGACTCAATTTTTGCCTTAAAATGATCTTGAAGTTATTGTGAATACTTGCACATATACATTACGGCTGAACTAGCATTCTTTCAAAAGTTATGGAGCTTTTTAGAAAGGTCTAAAATGAAAATATTCTAACTTATTTTGTTAGGCTAGCGCCGAAATATTTAATTAAACTCTAATGTGTTTTATATCATTGGAAAAGTAATTTTATTTAGTTTCTTTCGTCCTCATACCATTTTTGTTTATCTCTTGCCGTTTGTGAAATAATAGCAAAAAAACGAAAAAAAATGCCCCCTTTCCCCCTTTTTTAAAGGTTGTGGACCCCCAATCGGTTGGGACTTTTTATGCCATCATCTCGGGACCATCCCCAACCATAATAAAAAAAAATTTCCGATGTAGGATTTTTGCCGTTCGATGGCCATATTTTGGTCCAAGTTTCTTAGACTAAGTAGCTCATGCAGTTACAAAAAAAAAACCTTTAAAGTATATTTCGTCTTATTATCTATACTCTGAGCTTATTATCTATACCTCATCGCTTAACTTCGATTTGTCAGTAGAAGCTAAAAGCTTCTATTGGATCAGGAGAGTTGAGAAGCTTCTGTTACAATCGACCGAAGAAACTTCTCATTTCAGCGGAAATGCATACCAACAGAATGGTGGTGACAAAAGGTTTACCTCTCTACCATTTTACTGCATTAAATCCAAATATCGAAAAACCGTAGTTTTTAAGTCGGCACATTTTTTTAACCATTTCTTTAGACTGTATTATTTGCTATTGTTACAAAAATACGAATTAAAAACAAAACATTTGAAAAGCGCTTTTCGTCATTTAGTTGATTTTCCATCTGCTGGGAAGAATAGTTATCTACGCCACTGCTTGGTCGGTGTAACAGCGAGTAGCTTCGAAACGATTTACATTTTTATACGAAAACCTTTTAAACTGCTGTAAATTAATGCGATTTTTTCCAGTAAAACACTTAACACATTTAGAAAACTACGCTCTGAAAAACTTTGTGCCAAAGAATGGTGCTCGTTCGGAGTAGTTTTCGGTAACTTTTGGAGAAATTTTCGATAACTTCCCTACACACTGCACAACAGATTAACTTCAATTAGCCGAATCTTTTCACGGACGGATTTGTGTGTGTTTTTCATAAATGGGCTAACTCGAGAATTCTCGGAGAATAAAGTCGAAGCTAGTTAAGTCGAGCATCCTAGCCAAATCCCGTATAAAAACATGTCCTGAAACAAATTATGGAGGGTTGTTATTGCGGCTCTGTCTTGTGGCTGAATGCTTAATCTTGTTGAAACGCACCACCTAGATCAAAATTTGGCCTTTGAATTCTAGATGAATCAATGCAATTGCGAAGATATCGGGCGAATTGCAGTATAACTGCTACGCAACGCGGATAAAAGCTATAAAAAAATTGTAATTGAAATAGTGCCTTCGGGCATTGAATTTCTCACTGAAGGGTTCTTTTGATGTGCTGACTGTTTAGTGCGATTCATTATTTCTCTGTCATTCAACAGAATAAACAAAAATTTTCGAACCTCATTAGTGGATAACTGAGCGAATCGCCCTACTTTTGTTTCTGGAAGAGAACCGGGTGCTAGCAAATTTTAGGTAACTTATACTGGTGGATTCGTCAAAGCTAGGCAAGGACTTTGCCTCTTTAAAATGCAATTTTCGAAAGGGAAGAAATGATAGAGTTCATAAATTAAATAAGCCTTAACGCATTTACTTTACTTAAAAAAACTTAATCCGTCTCTAAAAAAAATTGCCTCAGCCGTTGTGAAATGCTTTTGTGGGTGTCAATTTTCTGCCTTGGTATTTTATTTCGCCTCTTATCATTTCATCTGTCCATGGTTTACTTTTCATTAAATTGAAATTTATATTAGATTTTCTTCCGGCTTTTTAGATATTTTTTTTATTCGACAGCTAGCCAAAAAGCCTCCCCCAAAATTTGGCATCCGGGCTACCACCGGGCTTGCCCCCCCCCACCCACTCTCTAAGCGGGCGCTGGATTCCAATGATATACAGGTATAGTTTTGAAGGAGAGCAGGAAACACTCTATTAAATAGATCAAAAGATTGGATATCCCACTCAATGTGTTCTTGAGATAACACCGAAGAGACTCACTAAGCGTCTAGCAGGTTCTCCTGTATAGCCTGGAATGGAACCAACCAATTGTCTGATGAGACAGAACTAGGGAAAAGGTGGGTTCACAAGAAATTGGAGTTTTTGCTTGGAAGCAACTGTAAAGGAATCATTTGGGTATTTTACCAAACCAGACTACAATATTTGCAGTAAAGGTTGTTTAAAAAGTTTTTCTTTTATTTAATTGTGAAGATCAACGCTCTAGGACATAGCAGGATATCGATTCTAATTAATGAAATTACATACATGCTTACCTAATTTTAATTTCCACATACACTCTGTTTCTCTGACTAGTTGCAATATATGCGAATGAAGTTGTAGCTCCAATTTAGATTTTGGCGTATCCTTCTTGAAAACGGGTGTATGCAAAAGACCTCTCACTTCTTCGGCATAATCAAACCACGCTTTATGATGAGTCATCTCATAGTGGGTAACTATTCCCGACATGTAATTATAATATTTAACAGCAAGCTGTGCCTTCTGATGTCCGATTACACAGGGTCGTTCCTTGAGTGCCTGCAAACCAAAGAAACACCGTAACAATACAAGTTAAAAACATAAAATGATAAAAATCAACATACACTCATAACGCTGTCGATTTTCTTGAACAAACTTCGAATCCAATAAAGACGGCCTGCTATCGGTGGCATGTTCCTGGGAATTGGAGGTTTTGTTCGCTCTGTGTTGTAGCTAAAATGGTGAAGGATTCAATTTTAATAATTCAATCAAATAGAGTATAAAACCTAAGCTTACACGTCCTTAAGCAGCAATATCTCCTTCTCTAGCAATATTGCAACCTCCAAATATCTACGATCAATGGCCAAGCAATCCAAATTTAATTTTTCAAATCGCTTTATAACCAGCAACATGGAGTCGCATGTAGGAATTCCCTCGACTTGTTTCTTCAGAAAAGCTTGCATCTGTAGTTCAACTTTTTCGATTTCACCGACAAATGTAGTGTAGTCGGCATCAAAGGTCTCTAGGCGATAGTACAGTGGATCATAGGGTTTCGTTTTGATTTTTTTAAGAGATTCTTTTATTTGACTAGCAAACTTTTCCATTCCACTAATTTTAATTTTGTCGAGAACTTGATATGTAAGTTCGGTGTTTGTGATGTTTTTGATCTGTAAAAAGTGTTGGCAAAAATTGAAAACGAGTATGAAAATTTAGCGGTATGCTTACCTTCTCCAATCGCTTCAGAAACATTTCCAAATAGCAGAAAATATACACAGAAGAAACTTCCCATTTTTTCTCCTTGTTGTTTTCCATATCTTCAACCGTTTTGTAGAATGTGTCCTTATAGCATTGTATGATTTCGTGGCATTTTGTAATTTTCTGAATCAGTTCAGTTTTTCGTACGTTCCAGACATTGTCGTCGGCCTTCTCCAACAGGTAGGCACGACACGAAATGGTCAATTGATTGGTTATCTTCACCAGGATACCAGTGGTATTTTCAGTGGTGTTGAAGAAATGACCCGATCGAGAAACATTTCGAATTGATAGCAACAATGGTGCTAAACATTCCATAATTTCGACGGGACATGTTTTATACAGAGGCTCCCAATATGGTTGAAGTGCACTGATATATCGGACATTGTCTTGGGCTTCGTTGATGGCGACTGTTATACGTTCATCGGTTTCTTTCCATTTCTGTTGAAATATTATTTGAACATGTTAAAGTTGTGTTTAAGATTTGTTTTTAATTAAAATAATGATTTAAAATACCTTTAGCAATTTGGATGACTTTGACAGTACCAAGCAACGATAATGATTCAAAAATGCTTTTGACGAAACAAACTCAACAACGGACTTGTATTTATTCAAAATTTGTCGCCATCGTACTAATATATCCAACGGTCCGACACAGGGTGTATTGCGATGCAGCTGCCTCCCTTCATTTAGAACTTCATTAATCTGCCGCAGCCAACGACGAAAGTAAAGTTCCACTAGTTTTACCCGTTTCCTATCTTTCGACGACTCTTCAATTTGAAATTCGACCAACAACGTTCCACGGTACAGTTCATGTGAAACTTCAAACTTAACCGTCGTCCTTACAGTTTCATCTGATGAATTCATAATTGTTATGAAATTCTGTAGGCTGTGAAGAAATTTATTTTTATCACTCTCGGTACAATTGCCATAGTCTGAAATTGCTTTCAAGCTCTCGCCTAGAACTTTTGTCACTTGATCTTTTATGCGGGTCAATGCACAATCCGTGTCGCCACAACCCATTTTTATGATCATAATTTGATCAGAAATTGTTCGATTCTCCACCTGCTTTTCATTCTGTGTTCGAAGGGCAATTATGCATTCCTTGTTCGTGACAGCTTCAGAGCTACTTTCACAAGAGGCCCGTGTTACGTTCGCGAACTTATTCATCCGGTTATATCGGCCCGACTGGATAGGATAACCGACCATTTCCGTGTTGAAAAATACCACGCCATATATTCCCTGTGTGGCAAACATATTGTCCATCAAGCTGATATGCATGTCACTGTCCAGCATTCCGGCAACAATTTCTTCGGTATCAACACCGTAGAAGTCTGCAACGATTTCCAAAATGTAACGATGATTCGGTCCGATTCGGGTCAATCGCAATGGTCTCTGCTCTTTTCCAATAGTCATAAGTTGATTTTCCTTTTCCTCCTTTGCATGTCGACTAGCGGCCGAATATTTTTGACGAAGTCGTTGAATTTGGCGTGATACGCCGAAGAGTAAATTCAACTTGATACGTCGTTTTGGTCGTGGCATCGTAGATGGCTATTATGTATGTGATCTGTGGATTAGTATCAATGAGATGGAGAAAGTTAATCTGTTTATCTGCTTATCGCCAACAATTATTGAAAATTTGACAATTTACACGAATCTTGGACTGCTAGATTTAAAAATATTTTGTTTTCAAGTCATCCAGTACGCACAATGAAACAACCATAAAACGTGACGCCATTTACTATAAATATTACAAGCGTTATCTAACTAGCATGTAACGGGCAGGTCTATCCACATTATTCAACATATTTGGTAAACGAGGTTACTCGCTTAAGACTTTTGTTTTTGAATTTTATGGGTTTATCTCTGGTAGTATGTAATACGAAGTTTCTACAAACCGATCGTTTAGTGAGTGGAAGACATTTACTTTCGTTTCACTGCAGCTGTCGACATTCAGACCATTTACGTTACATTTGGCAGTGTGAAGAAGACGGACAAATCTTTAAGTCTTTCGTAGGGCCAACAGTAAACATCAAACTGTGGATACACCAAAAACACGTCGACCTAATTTCTAACGGAGGTGGAGGATGACGCTGCTCCTGACCGCTCATTACTCTGGCTGCAAACTGCATTACAGCAGGAATGATATCCTCCTGTATAATAAACCTGTTCGACAGAGAAAACAGATGCCAAGATATTAACCATCGTTTTTGCAGAAACTGTCCAACTCTTGTCGAAAGTGATACTGTCGGTTTGATAGTTTCTCTTAAATTCCAACTAGCAGTGGCGGTCCGATGAAAATAAAATCCGCCCAAAGGGAGATAAATATGGCGATAGGGTCGTAAACCGGTTGGTTGGGTTATGGAATGAATACCCAGTTTACCACGTTTTGTAAAGGTTCCAAACCTCCATAGTGCTTGGAACAGGCTAAAAAAATAAATGTTTGTCAAACTTTCGAAGATATTCTTTTATTTTACCCCACTTTCTTCAATAATATTTGCACTACGTATGTATAGTTAGAATAGTAAACTATCCACTAGGAAAAATCAGTAGGCCTGTACTGGGAAGGGGCCTAGAAGCGCTTTTTATTTCTGAGGAAGCAAATACGGAGGGATTTAGAATGAGTTTAGAAACCAATATCATATCATTCCCGATTTGGGAGCAAGTTATAAGAAATCATACTGACAATAAGTAATTTCTAGAAGTCCTTCTCGAATCGTTCCAAAGTACTGCCAAAAAACTCTTTCTTGGAATGAATTCTTTCCGTGGACATGGGAATGCCAAATGATATAAAGAAAGGTAAAAAGAAATCATAAAATTCTTCCTCAGAAAGGCTTATTCTAGACTATTTTTCTACTGGAGAATTTCTTTCTACTTCATTCCGAAGTGCTGCAAATAATTTCTTCCTAGAAGTACTTAGAAATCATTCTGAAGTACTACGCTTAAAGAAGGTCTTCTCGGAACACCTTCTTTCCGCGGACATTGAAATGCAAAATGGTGCATATAAAGGAAGTTAAAAAGTAGGCATTCTTTCTTTCCTAGAAGGTCTTCTGACTTCTAGGTAGGTGTAGTAGTTAATACAGAGGGTCATGGGTTAGAGTCTCGCCGGGAGCGAAATTTAGTTTATGGTGCTTTTCGAACTCTCGGTCTCGACCCATGTGACGGACAGCGATCTCAGTCAGATGTTAAACGAGCGATAAATAACTCTGCTGGGCGCGCTGCTCATCTCAACACCTCTACAAAAGCGGTCAAAATCTTGGAAATTGGATGTCACTAACACATTTGCGTGCTTGGTATAATGTTGGACTGTCGTGCCAGTTGTTGATGATGAGTTGCTAATGAAATATTTACTATAGAAATGCAGACTAACTAAATCGATGCTTTAAAGGTTTTGAACCCTGAAAAAGGAAATTATGTTTTGCAGGTAGCGTTTTATTCTGTGGCCGAAGATTGGCCGCAAAACTTACAAAAATTATAGAAGCGTCGGATTACTGTCCCTGGAGACCTAATTGGGCTTTAATCGTTTGAATAGTATTGGTCATCTGAGGGAAATATAGCTGCACTAGTTTATGTAAGATTTTATATGTCTGAAGAAGATTCATTATGCCGGTGTATACTCGCTAACTAGGACAGGGCGATGCTTTTGTCATTTTTTTTTTGCCGCAGATATTAAATTTCTCGCGTCTGTTCCTTAACCTTTCCTCTCCTAGACATAAAGAAATCACCACCATCAACGCGCTTGCGCTGGTTTCATTTTAGACCTCCAAAGCTCAGATAGCAAATATGTATATATCAGTATAGTAGCTTTTTATTGCTATTGAGGTTAAATCTGACTCAAAAGACGATCGCATTTAACATCCCGCTTAAGACCAAATAGCTGATACCTGACAGTTGTTTTGCATCTTTGATTGACTCACACTAGTCTGGTTATTTTTTAGATTTAGTGGATAGATTATTTATTTTTGCAAAATCTAAAATCACCATGAAAAGATTCTCACATTCTATACCGTGCAGGTTAGTGGCACGCGTGAAAGAAAAACTACACGGGATGTAGCATTAAAACGAACCTATTGTTTCGACTTATTTTTCGAGGAATGTGGTAGACTTGCCTTAAAAATAGTGATAGAAAATGGTAGATTTTCAAAACTCAAAAAATAATATTTTCGTTGTCATAATGCATCATTTTCACATCGAATTTCAAAATAATTTCAATTTGAAAATAAAGAAAAAATTATCAAACACCTTTTAAGCAGGATAAGCAGGGCGTGTACGCTAGAGTTTGGGGGCCACAAGTTGGGAGCACTTGCGACTTTTTTAGATGAATCAATAATTTTTTAAATATAATTTAGGTTTTCTATATTTTTTTAGTTTAGTTGCCGCTTGATGCTTCTTCTTTCCTGGACATGTTTCAATTTGCTGTGAACAAAATTTTGTTTATTTGCTTCGAAAGGACTTCCTTCGAACTCCATGACTGTTTTGAATAAAAAACTGTGAATCGATGACACCAAAGAATTAATGCTTGAAACAGACTAGGCGCGTTGAATGCTGCCGAAGAAAGCGGCACAATGCATTTTAAATGGCTGACAGGTTTAAGCTGTTGCTGTTGAACAGCAGCAGCAAACTTGTCTGTCATTTAAAATGCATTGTGCTCTGTTTCCAGCATTACTCCAGGAAAGAAGATAATGAAGGAAAATCATATCTTTTTAAAAATAATAAACAATCAAAAGTCTGCTGTTGTTTCTTATCACACATTCTAAACCTTTGCAATACCTATCCGTCCCATAATCGGCTCTAATGCTTGAAATAAATATGAAGCATCAAAACAGCGGCAAAAGCAGCACCAATGCATTTTAAATGGGTGATGTCATGTTGGCAGCATGCTATTTAACAGCAATAGCAGCCGATAGGGCTCCGACCATCTGCATTCACACAACTGTAATTTTAACCGGGTTATGAAACTCAATATTGTGATTTAACCGTGTATCATTTATTCGATAATAATATATTGTGCGGAGTTCGCGAATTTCATTTCGATAAAACGAACTAATGATCCGCAGGAAGCATGCAGCACAAGTGAAACAGAAAAATAAACATGTTGACGGTAAAATCACAACTGCTGCGGTTCTTCCCCAAAAAAATGATAAGCCAAAATTTAGTATTGTGTAATATGTATGCTAAAATGTAAGTGACTTGACTAATATTGCTGGCACAGCCACGAAGATCTGTGACAATGGTGGCTCCATGCAGGCTCACACCAAACACTTTTATGAACCTCATTGCACCCTCCTACTCACTAAAAACTTCATAATTTATTATGACTATGACTGCCCAATATAGACTGAGAACCAGCTAGCTAAAAGGGTTTAATGGATAAAGCCCCATATTCTCTTCACTCTCTTCATTACCGTAACTCCTAGTGGAGCATGGTGCGTTGATGACTACCGAGTGTAGTCATCAACGTTACAAAGACAACTGAATTCGGAGTGTGATACGGTTGTCAGCCATACCACTTCCTAGTCGCATTGTTAGTTTATTATTCTACGATAAGAATATTTTTTTATCATCTTCTTCTGAATAATGAACTTGCGACGAGTCGTGCCGAGTTTGGAAATTCATTTCTCTATGAGTGTCTATTTCACAGAGTGGCGACCGAACGATCACGGCCACAGAGTCCCATATTGGAGTGCAGGAAATTCTTCAGTTGGTGGGTTCCGTCAACAAAGGCTTCCCTGAAAGAAACAATTGGGCTAGCAGGACGAACCTTTGCCTGCCCCGTGTAAATGGTCAGAATACTGATTGTTGTAGAATAAATACTATACTCTAAATATGAGTAGGAAGATGCTAAGGTCAGGGAAACTTCCAGCAAAGTGGTCAAGCTAAATTAAATAACACTAAAGCAGTGCTTTTAGGCAGGTATGGAGGTAAGAGGTTGGCCCTCCTTGTCCTTCAAGGTTTTTGATTCAACCGTGCACACCGCACACCCGCCCACCATGCTCGTCGAATATAATAAAATTCTCCTTATTAATGAGGAGGATTACTGACGCACTGCATTTCGCAAACATTCCAAACATAAAATATGTGTATCTTTAAAAAACGTTAGACGTTATTTTTATACTTTACCAATTTTTAAAAACAAAATCCCCAACGCGATCAAATCATTGGATTGGAATCATTGAAATCGCAGAAAAGTCAAATTAATCTTATTACGGTACAATACTAAGTTAATATTTACCTGTGTCGTTATTCGACATTTTAATAATGGTCATTTTTCTATACATATCTCCTCACTATTGCCCTATTGCTCAATGCTCAATTCACAAAAAAAAAAGCATACGATCCTAACACGAACTCGGACGGATGATATAATACCCGCCATCCCCTATTTCAATATCCATTCAAAGCTTAAAATTGACTTTCAACTTTTACAAATGTTCAACTTAAATGTCTTGACTACAGTCTAACCTCAAATTTTTGTCTTTTGGTCTCTTGTCACAAGCTCTGTTTTGGTTGCTTCGCGGAGCCCATTCTCGCTAGGTTAGCTAACTAAAATCTGCAAAAATGCGGATATTTCAATTTCTAAGAAACAAAGCCGGTAATTTCCTGAAGGACTACTCCAATTTGCCAGAAAGTTACATCCAAAGGAGTAAAGAACAGGTGAGTTTCACACAACTACAAATGAAGTTCACTCGGGCATAATTTCGTTCCTTTTTAGGTATCATGGAAAACACCGCGAGGATTACCTAACTATTTGCCGCGCACTGTGGAACGCAAACGATTCCGCTACACAACAAATCGCAGCTGGACAGCACAATTTCGTCAACAAAATATGCCCGGAAGTGTTCGCAAGAAGGTGTTTATTGAACCAATAGGTAAGTGAACTCAAAGCAACTGCATAGCCCGTGACAGAATTTACACTGCCTCACTGCGCCAGGCCATTTTCTGCCCACAGGGAGAGGTGCTCGTACTGGTGGTAAATTTCAGTATAATTTCTAAAGGCAACTCTTTCCTTGATCGTGGCATTAGTCTTCACCGAGACCAATGTGATGTTTAGGAACCGACACTAACTTTTTTGTTTTATTTTCACAGAAGAGTGGAACGTCTTTCGCGGTGATCGTGTTGAAGTCCTCGTCGGCAAGGATAAGGGCAAACAAGGCATTGTAAAGCAAGTGATACCCGAACGAAATTGGGTTATTGTCGAAGGTCTGAATTGCCACTATCGACGAGTGGGAAAAGACAAGGACTATCCCGGAATTATTATTCAATCGGAAGCTCCACTGGTGGTAAATATTGTTGTGGGATTCATTAGTTGTGTTTCTTTAGTCCAAGACAGGATAGAATAACTTAGTACGAATCTGTTCCAGATGAATTACTAGACATGATTGAAATGAAAAATTGTTCATGTTCTCGATCGAAGAAACTGACTGATGATTTGGTCCTCCATTACATCTTTTTACTCATTTCAGATCACCGATCAAATTGCTTTGGTCGATCCTGGCGACTTGCTGGCAACCGAAATGGAATGGCGCTTCACGGAGGAAGGCGAAAAAGTGCGAGTTTCCGTACGATCTGGACGAATTATACCAGTTCCAAAAATGAATGAAGAGACCTACGATTACAAAACGAAAGGCACGTACAAGGATAAGGAAAAGGACACGGCCGGCAGTGTTGTAGGTGAGGTTACATTCAAGCCATCGTTGCGTACATTTGAAATGGAAATTATGGACGAGATGGGCATTAAGGAGGATCGGATACCGAAGAAGTCGTATTGGTATTAGTGTAATTTAAGTCGTGTGTAGTCAGTTGGAAATATAAGTGAAGATTGTTACAAATTTGTATTGTTTTGCCTTCTTCTATTGTTTTGCCTAGTACGTTTAGTAGCATGTAGTAAAGTAACAATTTATACTTGGCATAGCCGAAATTTCTTTCAGTTATAGCTGTGCATTTAACCTTAATCGTTTCCACACCATACATGTTATGCCTAATTGTTCTCAGGGACATAAATTCGATTGAAAGCCCGACAGTCGTCCTCAAACAAAATCTACGTGTTTATTCCGAAGGATTTTTTGTTCGTCCTGAAATTCATACTTTTCTTGTATGGCGCTGCAGACAAACTCATTCACTGCTTCCCAATTGTGGTCGCATTCCAGTGTACAGTTTACCACATTATGTGGGTTTTACGGTAAATCTTAGACTTTACGCCATTCCTCACGGGCTTGTGTCCGCGTCGTCGCAGGTTTTTTTTAAATAGTTTTAATCGCCTTTTCTAATAGTGTTCAGCAAATGAGTTGTCCGCTGACATAGACATTGCTGTTGTTTTAGCGGCACAAACGGAGAAACATTTCAAATATTCGCACATAGTTCATTCAAAGATGGTTTACATCCCGTTCTCGAGGTCGAGATTTAAAAAAAAGGCTGCTTCAATTGTCTGTATGGGCAGGTGTTTTGTTTTGCCCATAAGTCGGTTGTTCAGGTGATTAGTTCGATAACATCCGACTAAATATGTATTGATCGTGTAGTTGGTATTATGTAGGTGTCGATATGGATCGGTAGTTGTTGTTGTTGTAGCGTCGCAAGAAAGGGGGGGGGGGAACTTGTATCATCATTCATAAATCGTAGGTATCCTCTCCTCAAGGTCAAGACATAAGAAGATCGCAACTTCGATGGGGTTATCCCATAGTGCGATAGGTGTTAGATGCGTAGATGCGGCAGTGCAGTCAAATATATGATCCACGTTGTGTGGGCTGGCTCCACATGCTGGACAAATATTTCCAATGCTGTTGTCAATGCGTGACCAAAACGAATTTAGTCTGGAGCAAAATCCAGAACGAAGCTGAGCCAAGGTGGTACGTGTGGCTCTCGGTAGTTGTTGTTCGTCGGCTGAGATGTCGGGTGGTCGAGCGCGAAGGACGCGGTTTACGGATAGCCTATTTGTGGCTTTGGTTACCTCGCTGGTGTGCAGTTGATTGAGGGCCGCCTTGTATATATTGGAGTTGTCGAGAGGAACTCGTTTAAACCTTTGGACTTCCCTTTCCATGAGGTCATGATTTGGGTGTAGGCTTCGATAACAACCAACAAGATATTGCTTAGCCAGGAGATCATTGTGTGCCTTGAGGTCTAGCAGCTTAGTTTCTTGGTGCAGGTGGTCTTGAGATGACATGCAAACGCATCCAGTAATGGTACGCATGGCTGCATTTTGGCATGTTTGAATCCGTTTCCAGTTGGTTTCGCATAGGTTATTTGTCCATATCGGTGCTGCATAATTTACCACAGAACGACTGACGGCTTTGTAGGTGGTGAGTAAAGTCTCCTTATCTGTGCCCCATTTGCTGCCAGCAAAGGACTTCGAGATCTTGTTTCTGCCCTTCATTCTGTCACTAATGTTGTCGGCATGGGTGTTGAATAGGCCGTGATTACCAATTGTGACGCCAAGAATTTTGGGGTGACGTATAGTGGGAACTTCAGTGTCATTTACTCTGATGTTAAGCCGTTGGTTGAATTCTTTGTTGTATGTGGTAAAGAGGCTGGCCGAGGATTTGGGCGCTGATAGCGTTAGGTTCTTGTTGTTGAAGAAAAGGTTGAGCTCTTCCAAGTAACCGTTAATGAGATCGCACATGTCGGGAATGTCGTTGCCAGATGTCATTATGGTGCAGTCGTCAGCATAGGATACAATGTCGATTCCTTCAGGTGGGGTGGGAAGCCCTGACATGTATAGGTTGAACAAGGTGGGGGAAAGTACCCCGCCTTGTGGTACGCCTTGTTTTATCCTTCTTAGTTTAGATTTCCCATTTCTAAACTCGGTGCTGGATTGACGTCCGGCAAGGTAGTTTGCGATCCATTTGACTATATGCGGCGGTGTGGATGAATTGCGGAGATCCGTCAGTAGGAGCGAGTGGTTCACCGTATCAAACGCTTTCGACAGATCTAAAGCCACAAGAATGGTACGCTTAAACGGCGGGGGCTGGTTGATCCCATTGAAGACCTTAGACATGATTCGGTCTAGTGCAGTGGTGTTGCTGTGCATTTTTCGGAAGCCGTGTTGGTGATTAGCGAGTTGTATGTGCGTCGCAAGAGTCTTGTGAATCAGCGATTCCAATATTTTCGCCACAGGGGATAAAAGCGTAATTGGCCGGTAGGATTCTCCTAAGGAGTGTTGTTTACCAGGTTTGGGTAACGGTATGATACGGCCCCTCTTCCAAATTTCTGGTATGATGAATGTTCGTAACGAAAGGTTCATCGTGGCAGTGATATACTCTATGTCCGGTGTGTCGAGGTGTTTGAGCATGATCATTGCTATACCGTCTGGACCAAGTGCTTTTGAATTTTTGGCATTCTTTATGGCCATTGCAACTTCTGTAGAGGTGATTTAGAGATGTTCATCAACTTTAGTGTTTCGGATGTCTCGTGTAATTGTGCGCTTGAGTTTATTCTTAGTTGGGTGTTCGACGAATTGTTTATTGAATAAGTTTGCGCATTTATTATCGTCGCTCACGGTTGAGTTACCAAACTTGATAGAAACCCTCCCTTGAGTTTTAGTGGGGTTGGATAGGTTTCTAACCGTGCTCCAGAGTTTGCTCACACCAGTGTTGGAATTTAGTTTTCTAAGATGTGATTGCCATATTCCTCTCCTGTGGTCGTTGACCTGTTTCACTATGATGTCATTAAAGTCGTTTATCCGTGGGTCACTTGGGTCTGCACTTCTGAGTTGATCCCTAGTTTTTGCCAATTTAGCCTCAGATGTTGGGAAGTTGGGTTTTAGGCTGGGAATGCGGCCTGCTGGAATGTATCAGCTGCAGTGAGAATAATTCGTCTAATTTGTTTTCAGCCATACGTACATCACTTGGGGCGGTGAGACTAGCAAAAGCCTCGTTGGTGAACCTTTTAAAGCTGTCCCAGTCAGCTTTGTTGAAGTTGGTGTACGTCTTCTTATCGGGATGGATGAATTTCGACGGCATATCGAGAGTCAGAATAATTGGCAGGTGATCAGATGATGTTGTGAGGATTGGTTCCCATGAGATGTCATTAATAAGTCCAGGGCTGGCGATGGAAATGTCAGGTGAACTTGTGCAGGATCCAGTGATACGGGTCGGTTTTTCGTCATTTAAAGGGCAGAAATCCGAATCATCCAGTTGGTCGGCGATGATGTTACCTCTGGTGTCGTTTTGAAGGTTGGAATGCCATAAATCGTGGTGGGCGTTGAAATCACCAAGT
Source organism: Microchrysa polita (assembly GCA_949715475.1). NCBI lineage: Eukaryota > Metazoa > Arthropoda > Insecta > Diptera > Stratiomyidae > Microchrysa > Microchrysa polita. The sequence goes on along the minus strand of OX454415.1, from coordinate 26,806,119 downwards.
AGGAGGCGATATTGTCCGTTTAATAGAGGGCTGATATTGACTTTGTAACCGGTGGGACAGCTGGAGACAGGTGGAATATATATGTTGTAGATTTCAAAGTCAATATTTCCTGATTTGACGATTATCGCTTGCTGCTCCAAGGTGTCATCGGCGGAAGTGACATCAACGACGCTGTATGGCAAATTATTGTGGATGAGGAAAGCCAAACCTGCGTTCCTATCACGGTCTTGTCTGATGACGTTGTAGTTCCCATATGACCTGAGTGAGTGACTAGAGTTGAGTTTGGTTTCCTGTACTGCCGCTATTTGGATGTGGTGTCTGTCCTTGAGTGCTGTTAGTTCACCGATTTTCTGCTGGAGTCCATTACAGTTTAGTTGGACTATCCTCGTGCTGGTGTAATTTGCATCGACGATACGTGGAGCTGGGGTCAAATTGGGTGGAGCGGGCCTCACAGCTTTTGCAGGGGTGGAAGATGATGATGGTTGGGAACCTTGGTTAGGCAACTGGTGACTGTATGAGCTTTGCCTTCTGTTTCCACACCGGATCGCTCTGTAAGATGTTGACCATTGATTGGTGTTGGTGAGTCCCGAGCAGTTCTTGAGGTGGACCCATTGTCCGCAGCATGTGCACTCAACTGACGATTGGGCATTGGACCAAATTCTGTTGGCGCAAACCGAGCACATCCATCAATCCATCCATCATCATCATATGGATCGGTAGTTGTGTGTTGTACTCCTGGTTGAAGCTGGTGAACAATGCGGCGGAGGAATTGAGCGCTGATAGCATTTTTTTCTGCTGCTGCTGTCAATGTGGGTCATCAAAGGCAAATGCGTGTGTTCTAAATTGAAATGTTTCTGCTGATGCCGATGCTGATGCTGACGCGTCAAATGTATTTCAGGCATTAAGGACAAGCAAGTGTAAGAGACTCAAACTTTATTTTGTTATATAATTTTTTTCTTTTTTTTTTAATGAACATGGCGTACTGGACATTTGTATGCATAAAATACGGTACTCACCTGATCTATACCGCCTGATACCATCTGTAATAAGAAAAAGACAACCAATGAGCCTGCAGTTACACGCATTGAAGATATTAAGTTATTTGAAACGTAAACGAATAATAATTCAAATCTTTATGTTGGCCCGGCCAACAAACAGGAAGAAGAGGAGAGCGAAGGAGAACCACTTGTCGGCGTCGTCGTCTCAGCATCGGTCATCGCAGCATAGGTCATCGGCTTCTCGTTGTATCGGTTGATTCTGGCTCAGGTATTCAAACGGCAATGCGAGGTAGACGCAGGATGGATGTATCGGTTGATTCGGCTGCTTCTCCTTGGTTCAATCCCACTTCACTACCATCCTCAATTCTTCTATATCCAGAAGTAAAGCCTTTCTACCTAAGGCACACAACTTCTGGCGAAAACATTCTCATTCGGTATTCTATGGTAGACTGCGGAGGGGGAAACCACAACCTCCTAGCTATTACAGAGGGGGATCAACTCCGGAGCGGAGCACCGCGCCTCTACTCAAATTTCAGAGAGGGGAACACCACAACCTCTCAATCACACAACACGAAGAGGGGAGACACCACAACCTCTTCAAACATCAACTCAACATGGAGAGGGGAGACACCACAACCTCTCCAACACGTAAACTCTGTGCAAAGAGGGGAAACACCGCAACCTCTCGAGTTTACCACCAATAGAAAGGGGAGACACCACAACCTTTCTACGAACGTCAACACAACATGAAGAGGGGAAACACCACAACCTCTCCAAAACGTAAACTCTGTGCAAAGAGGGGGAACACCACACCCTCTCGAGTTTATCACAAGTAGAAAGGGGAGACACCACAACCTTTCTACAAACACAACGCTGAGAGCGGGACGACCACAACCTCTCAACGACTCAATCGGAGGGGACCAACTCCGAGGTGAAGCCCACACGGCTCTAAACATCTCACTGAGAGGGGAGACACCACAACCTCTCAAACTATCATAACTTTCCGGAAAGGGGGAAACCACAACCTTTCCATACAACACTCACTCAATACTGAATCTTAGAATACCTCTTGGTAATTTTCCGTGCTGTACACACAGCAAACATAGTCCGCCATAAATCAGATCTTACACAATTAGTATCAACAATACAAGCAACTACAAGCTCAGTGTACTCACCTACGCACAACGTTTTTTCCTACCGATTCCTTGTTGTCACCGCAAAAGACGGAAAGAAGACGATGGGACACCTTAGCAGCAGCCAACAACTATCGAATGTGTCGTGATATCTTGAAATGGATTTTCTCGCGGCACACTTCACAAACACCCCGGAAAAACACTTGATGCGAAACACGATCGTGTGAAATAAACTTAATTCTACGCGTCGATTATTATTCGCGTAATTTGACCACAGAAATATAGCAAAACCACACCAGGAACATAAAAGCGCTTGACATTCCGCTAGGAAAAATGACCGATTCTATTTTATTTTTCAATTGTCATTTAATTTCATGGCCTACTATGAAAATACAATCATACAAAAACACCAAGCCTCCTTCACAAGTACCCGTTGATGAGATCGCACATTTCAGGAATGTCGTTGCCAGTTGCCATGATGGTACAGTCGTCGTCGTAGGAGATGATTTCAAGTCCCATTGGTGGTGGTGGTGGCGTGGGAAGTCCTGACATATAAAAGTAGAAAAGGGTGGGAGATAGAACTCTGGGGGACGCCTTGTTTAGAGCTTAGACTTTCCGTTTCTAAACTCGGTGCAGGACTGACGACCGGCAAGGTAATTTGTGATCCATTTATGTATGTGAGGCGGAATGGTATTGCGGAGATCATTCAGCAGTAGCGTATGATTAAGTGTGTCAAAAGCTTTTGAAAGATCGAGAGCTACAAGGATGGTGCGTTTGAACGGTTTCGGCTGGTTTAGTCCATTAAATATGTTGGATATGATAACATCAACAGCGGAGTGGTGATTTGCAAGCTGGATGTGCTCAAGAAGTTTCGGCAATACTAGCGCCTCAAGTATATATTTTGGCCACAGGAGATCGAAACGTTTTAGGACGGTATGCCTCTCCAAGCGTGTGGTCTTTACCTGATTTAGATATGGGGGAGATGTGGCCTTTTTTCATAAATAAGGTATGATGAATGATCCTAATGATAAGTTCATCGTAGCAGTGATATACTCAATTGCCGGTGAGTCAAGGTGTTTGAGCATGATCATGGCAATACCGTCTGGACCGAAAGCTTTGGAATTTTCGGCGTTTTTTATTGCAAGTATCATTTCATTGGTGGTAGCATGAAGATGCTGTTGTGGTGTTACGGATAGCTCTGGTGATTACGCGCTTGTGTTTTGTCCTTTTCGGGATGTTCGACGAATTGCTGGTTAAATTTATGACCGTATTTGTCATTGTTGCTGTAGGTCTTATCACTCAACTTTATTGCTACCTTTCCTTTCGATTTGACGAGGTTGGAAAGTGCACGCACAGTTTTCCAAAGTTTGCTGATACCGGTTTTCATTTGGCCGGTTTCTAGATGAGCATTTCATTTTTGTCTTCTGTGGTCGTATTTTGCTTTGCCATCTCGCCGATACCGAGGATCACTGGGGTCTGCGATTCTGAGTTAATCTCTCACTTTTGCCAGTTTAGGCGCGGAGGATGGAAAGTGCGGTCTCAGGATTGGGCTTTATGTGTATTGAGTGGTTTATGAGCCCAGGACTGGCAATGGATATGTCAGGTGAGCTTCTGCATGATCCTGCCACGCGGGTAGGTCTATCGTCGTTCAATGGACGGAAGTCAGATTCATCCAGCTGACTTGCGTTTAGATTACCTCTGGTGTCGTTCTCGAGGTTGGAGTGCCATAGGTCATGATGGGCATTGAAATCACGCAGTACTAACCGATGTTGTCCAATGAGTAATGGATTAATGTTGGCCTGCAAACCAGTACCTTAAGGGCTGGTGGTATATAGATATTTAGAACATCTATATCAACGTTTCCTGATTTGATGGATATAGCTTGTAGTTCAGTGGTGGTATCGGCGGCGGTGATGTCAATTACAGTGTATGGCAACGTATTATAGATCAACCTCTACCTGCGCCAATATGTCGATCGCGTCGGATGATGTTATAGCCTCCGTAGGAATTTAGCGATATATCGGTTCTTAGCTTTGTTTCTTGAACTGCAGCAACTTAAATCTGATGCCTGTCCATGAAGTCGGTTAGCTCGGCGACTTTGGTTTGTAAACCTTTGCAGTTTACCTGAACAATCTTCGTGGTGGAGTAGTTTACTACTTGCTGTGGTGGTGCTGGAGTGAGAGTATGTTGTGCTGTTGTAGAGCGAGTAGAAACTGCGAGGTGACAGGGTATGGTTTTTGACCCTGATAAGCGTGTTGTTGAGAAGTCGATGATGACTGTTGACCGCAGACTCTGCAGTTTGGTGCTGTAAAGGTGTTGATCGTAGATCAGCATTTTTGAGCACTGAGCAGTTTTCTTTGCAGCACGAATATTGCACGGAGGATTGTACATTTGTGTAGATCCAATTACCACAAACGCAGCACATCCAGGGACAAGGATCTGTTTCGATGCCGGGGCGTATAGACTTTGGAGGAGCTGGGCCGGCTTGAGTTGCTCTAATCGGGTAAAAACGAATGAAATAAATGTGTGTATTTTTTCTTCCCCACAAGTGTCGAGGGGGTTTTACGGCTCTTGTCCATGCATAAGATGCATGGATGGATGTGGACAGGAAACCCTGTGGATGCTGCAGACTAACTCACTCATTGCCTTCATTTCTGTTCGCATTTCAGCGTACAGTTTACCACATTATGTGGGCTTTACGGCAAATTTAGAGCAGCGAAAAAATACGTGTCTTGCGTCTTCAGCGATTCTCTTGCAGCTGTAACCCACTGGCGAGTCACCCAGCTTGAAACGGTTCAATTATGACCGGTATCCACCAGGAATCGAGTTAAAAAACGGCCCAATCCGTCGAGTTAGTGTTCAACTAATTTTGTAATATTCCACCAGAGAATATTGTACCATTTCGAAGTGATTCCCTTGTCAAACTGGTAATCAATGCTCTGAAGAACTTTGTCCTACGGTTAGCAGCTCATGTTGAGAGAACAGGACCGAGACAATATATTGGAGCTGCGGGCATTTTAGTTGTGGTGCTTTTGAACGTATTTTCTTCATCAACAGACTACGCCAGACGTGTCAAACCCGCGGCCCGCGGGCCGCATGCGGCCCTTCTCGCAGTTCTGTGCGGCCCGCGGCCATGTCGAAGCAGCACCAATCTGTATCAACACAAAAATGGTGAAATTGGTAAGGTGAACAAATTCAGAAATTAAACTCAAGTCTACAAAAATTACTAAAACTCGTCAGTGGCTTATGCAAAATTATTTTAGGTTTTTTTCTCCAGCAATTTGAGGCTGGTTATTTGATTTTATAAAACAGCTCATCTTTTTTGTAAAGGATGATACTAAGTCTCTCGACTGTTCTGCCCCGGAATGCTGTTAATAAAAAATTGGTTGGCTTTACCGAACATGAGATTTATTTGGAAAAATTACAAAGCTTTAAAACCTACGGAAATCTTGGAATTGGTGACTAAATCACCTGATGTGAAATCGCAACATAATAATTTGAGCCCAAGTGCCTGCTTTTTAGACCTATATGCATGAGTTTGTTTAAAACCATATCACAAACAACTTTTTGTCTCTTTTAGCCACTTTTCTGCTGAAATTAATTTATTCTGACTATTTTGTTATTTTGGGCGACCTCGGATGACTGGTGCTAAACATTTTTTATTATCCAAAATTTGGCGCAAATCATGTAATTGTGGTAACTTGAAGACCAATCATATTTTCACGTTTTACTACTTGCCTTAATTTTTTAATGTTCTTGAAGTACATTTTCGAAAGCAGGAAGTTCTCACGGATAATCCCGAAGGCACTATATTAATCTAGACTCTCTGCTATATTTTAAAAGTAATATTCTGTAATCAACTCTCGTAATACGATTACATAAAAGTTTTTGAAATTTTCCTCCTGCGGCCCACCTAAACCTGAGGAGAGTCTTATTTGGCCCGCGCCAGGTTTTGAGTTTGACACCCCTGGACTACGCCATTCCACACGGGCTTGTGTCCGCGTTGTCGCATTTTTTTTAAACAGTTTTGTTTGCTTTTTCTAATAGTGAGCTTCCGCAAATTCGAAGACATCACGAGCGATTCTTTGAGTTGTTCGCTAACATATACGTTGCACCGAACCTCGCAATTTTGTTAGACCACCAGTAGTTCTCATTTCTTTGACTTCATGACTTCTTCTGATGCATCGCAGGCCGTTCTCAGCTTCTTTGTGATCTGCGCTCCGCAAAATTTTCGATAGCACCGCTTCGAAGCAAAACTTAATTGAAATCTCGACTTGGGGGAACCAACTTAGACTATTGGATGGTTTGCAATCCAATGACCCAAACTGCCACCCCCCCCTCTCCCCCAAGTTTTTATGTAGCACAGTTTAAGTGATAGAAACAAGGCAGTGTAACCCTCTGAGCTACACGTCACCCAGAGGGGCATCGGTGTCGCTCCTTTTTGCACCGCCAAAAGCAGTAGAATAATAATTTACACATTTTGTACGTTTTTTATTCGATCACGTAGTATTTGCATTTAAAAATTACATCCACTTGTTGAATGGTCGTTGTGCAAAAAAGGACATATAAATAATAACAGCGCAGCAATAAACTAATCCGCCATTAACAAATTTTTCGCATCACTTACACGTTCCACTAAGTCGCTCGTTTTTTCTTTAACTCTAAAATTTAAGTTTCTTACTTATTTGTGTGTTTTTTTTTCATCATTAAATTTCCTTACGTGCTACTCTACTCTCATTACTATTCTATGTCAATAATAGAACTATTTGAACACTCGCCCGGCTCTTCGTTTTGCCATTGATTGTGCAACACTTTCAGTTTACCATACGCTCGCATTGATATGTTCAGACTGGGCATAATTTCAAGAAGGCCCGGCTCTTCGATAAAACTCAAACCGCACAATCCAAAGTACGTATGAAACGGATCCGTGGTAGAGTCGGGCCATTTCGAGAAGCCACCGACCACCTCGTTTTGGGTGGACAGGATGTAACTGAAATGAGATAAGAAGAACTTAGGTAACTTCATGTCATAAAAAACACTTGTTAGACTTTACCTCCTATTTTCTTCATAATCTGTAAAATGAAAGGCATTAAGTATCTTCAGGGAAGCACCGATCCAAAACGAATAGCATGTGTCCACAGGCTTGTTGGGTCGACCTTGAAAGCCGTCCATCTGAAGAAAAACCAATAGAAGTCACAAACAAAATTAAAATGGGAAATCGATTGGGCAAACCTGTCGAAATATCAGCCATCGTTTCATTCCCTCTATCGTTCTAGGACTAAGCTTATCTAATTGACCACTAAGATGCAAGGCAGCAATAGCACAAAATGTTGTTCCGCCATGCGATTCCACTTCGAAATGTTGACTAACGCCGTAGTCGTATCTCTGTAAATGGGAAGAATTGTAATATTTCTATAAAATTTGCTGTTGCAGGAACGTTTTAGGCTCGGATGACAAATGCTGAAGAATTGAATGAATAGGGGAACTAAATTGTTCAATAAGCTGATAACGCGCAATTTTTTGTCCATTCAATGACATGATATCTGATAAGCTTGCTTTCGAAAATCTTGAGTTTGGCGTTCCAGAAGATGTTGTGGTTTTACCAGCCCGCTCGCTTTATATGCAATTATTTATCGTTATCAGCCTCACCATCTGCTGTTACAAGGCTTCCGAGGTACGTGAAATTCTCAACTTCCTCTATCGGTTGTTCATAGACCGAAATTGTGCTTTGTTCTCCCGGAAACAAGCTCAGGTAGTCTCTTAGCAGCATTAATATTCAATGCAGCACTTTGAACCAGATGATCTGACTTGTAAGAGGAAAGCGTTGTTGAAGGTAATCAAAAAACTTCCAGTTGTTACCCTTTCCTTTTTCTTTTATGGTTGTTGTTGTAGAAGCGTAGAGAAACATTAGCTTCATACATTCGTAAATTGTTGGTATCCTGTCTTCCAGATAGAATGCTGCAATAGGTGCGAGTTTCGTTGGTGCAACAGGACAATCAAACACGTTGTGCATGCTGGTCGCACAAGTAGGGCATGTGTTTGCAATGTTGTTGTCTAAACGAAATAGATAAGAGTTAAGCCTTGTACACAGTCCGAAACGTAATTGAGCCTAGGTACATAGTTCGATTGGTTGCTGGATTGGATGCTATAACTAGTCGGGAGAAATGGTTGGTGTTTCGATGACTAGTACGTGATTTGTAAATAGATTCCGATTTGAACTTCATTGGCGTGTAATGCCGCCTTGTAGGTGGAGTTATCGAAAGGAACTCGTTTGTATCTTTGGACTTCGGATGGTCGCTACGATAACATACAACTAGATACAGTTTCGGTAGAAGTTCGTTGTGGATTTTGTGCTTTTTCAGTTTTCATTTTTGCCTTCTGTTCAAGATGATCCTGAGATATCAAGAGGACGCAGACGGTGATGGAACGTAGTGCTACATTCTGGCATGTTTGAATACGTCTCTATTGCGTGTTACAAAGATCGTTTGTCCAGACGGCTGCTCCGTAATTCACCGTTGATCGAACAATAGCGTTATAGGTGGCAAATTAAGTTTCTTTGTCGGTTCTCCGTGTGCTGCCAGCTAGAGCCTTGATTATTTTATTCCTGCTCTTTATCTTGTCACATATATGCGGTTGCGTCACTGTTGAAAATGCCATGGTTGTCGATTGTGACCGATCGGTAGGTACCTCTATTTTGAGTCATATGTTATATTCTTGGTTGAAGATGGCTGTTTTTACTGACAAAGAAGCTGTTAAGATGTTTCAGGTAACCATTGAGGAGGGCACACGTAGCGGAAATTTCGTTGCCGGTTGTCATGACGGTGCAATCATCCGCGTACGAGGGAAGCCCTAACATGTACAGGTTAAACAAGAAAGGAGATAGAACTCCTCCTTGTGGTGCGCCTTGTTGGATTTTCCGTAGTTTCGATTTCTTGTCTCTAAACTCGGTGCAGGGCTGGCGACCGGCAAGGTATTGCGACACATTTCAATATGTACGAAGTATTGCGTAGGTCGGTCAGATCGAGACACTAGGTTGGTTCGTTTTTGATTAAGTCCATTCTAGAAGTTTGACATGATCGGATCGTGTGCAGTGGTGGTGGTATGTATTCTCCTAAAGTCATGTTGGTGACTCGCGAGATTTGTATGCGCCGTAGGTATCGGTAATTTAAGCGGTTCAAGTATTTTAGCCCAACCCTCCCCATAAGTGGACCAATTGTAGAACAGGTAGACGAATTTGTCTACTTAGGTAGCATTGTTGCTGTTTATGGCGGCACTGATCAGGACTTCGTTCGCCGCATTAACCATGCCAAGTGCGCTTTCAGTATGTTGTCAAAACTCTGGAAAAACAGTTCTTCTTCTTCCTTGCCTCATTCTTTATACCGCTCCATGACGTCGCGTCGCTCGACTTGCGGTCTAGGCACATCGCCCGTTCTGGCGGTAATGTCTCAGCATACTTTTACAGGCAGCTCTATCTTGGATCGTGTCATCGCCGAGACCAATGCGTTGTTGTTGTTTCTGTTTCATTTGACACATCCCGGTGTTCTTCGGTCTGCCAAAACAGTTATTTCAGTGTTAAAACCAACCGCTCCCTGATACTTTCAGTGCTCTTACGCGAAAGCAGCACTTGGAAAGTTACCGGTGCAGTTACCAAGAAGTTGCCAACTTTCGTTGGTTGGTGAGATACTCTAAGGCCGGTGTATCGAAGTGTTTAAGCATTATTAGGGATTAAATGCCTTAGAATTCTTAGGTCTCTGTATGGTAAGGGTGACTTGAATATTCTCCTCGAACTGAGGTATTTGGAATTACTCATGTAATTTTGCGCTTGAGCGTATCCTTGGGAAGGGATTCGATGGGTCACTTGTTTCAATGCCCCGCTGCGCCCACTGATCTTACCCCCAATATCGCTGTGCGAAACCCCTATCGCAGCAGCTATGTTTTTGTCCTTAGACCTCACGGACACAAACATTGACGAACCATAAATCGTAGCCACATAGATGCACAGAGGTTTCACACCTTTCTGCACCGCTACAAGAAGAAGAAGAAGAAGGGATTCGATGAATTGTTTGTTGAATAGGTTTGGGCATTTCCTGTCGTCCCTTACGGTAATAATGCCAAATTTGATCGCAATCTTTTCTTTCGTTTTCACGGGTTTGGAAATGCCTCTCACAGTCTTCCAGAGCTTGCTCACACCTGTGTTGGAGTGGATGTCTTTAATGGATTCCATTTTGTCCGTCTCGGCGTTTGGATCGCCAATGTGGGGGTTACTGGGGTCTGCCCTCCATAGTTAATCTCTTGTCCTAGTAACGACATACACTGTCCATCGACGATCATTTTGTATGGTGCATTTATTGTACAATTAGTTGGACAGTGTATGTTGACTCTTATCCAATTTTACAGTTGATGTTGGAATGAAGTTTTTGCAGTTTTCTGTAGTATCTTTTTAAGATGTTTTTCGGCTATTTGTACATCGGTGGTTCCAGTCAGCCTTGTTGAAGTCCGTTTCCGACGTCGGGCTATCGTGCCACATTGATGATGATATCCAGTGTTAAGCCGATCTTACAGTAACTGTCACCGGATGACATGGTGATAACAGATTCCCAAATTTTGTCATTGCTGAGTCCAGGGCTGGCAATAGATAAGTCAGGTGAACTCGTGCAAGGCACAGTGATCCGTGTTGATTTGTCGTGATTAATAGGAAAGAAATGGGATGCGTCCAGTTTTTCAGCGATGATGTTACTTCTGGAAGCAACAAAAACGCATCGTGGATGACATGATGCGCGAGGGAGCTGCCTAGAGAAACAGGCTGAGACATTACCGCCAAAACGGGCGATGAGCTTACATCGCAGGCTGAGCGACGCGACGCAATGGAGCGGTATAAATAACGAGGCAAGGAACAATAAAGATGTTTCCTCTGGAATCATTATTCAGGTTCGAGTGCCATAGATCATGATCATGAGATCGACCAGTTAGCAGGGGTCTAATTGACTGTTATGGACATGGTCACAGCCACTATTTCCTAAATTAATGGATATCACTTGAGTTTCCGTAGAGTTGTAGACGGATGTGACATCAACGACGCTGTAAAAGCACGGTGTTGTGAATAAGGAAGTTGAGACGACCACCATTGACTTCTCTATACCGTCTTAGGGTGATATAGTTCCTGCGGGAGCTGAGGGATAAATTAGGTTTCGTTTGTCTTCTAAAATGCTGCCACCTAAAAGCGGTGTTTATTGATGCAGTGTGCAAGCTCTGCTTCTTCTTCTTCCTTGCCTCGTTCTTTATACCGCTCCATGGTTTCGCGTCGACCTGCGGTGTAGGCACATCGCCTGTTTTGGCGGTAATATCTCAGAATATTTCTGCGTTGTTTTTGCTTTTTCATTTGACACATCCAGGTGTTCTTCGGTCTGCCTCTGGCCTTGGGTCCATCAAGTGGAACTGTCATTGATATCGCTTTCTTCGCGGGGTTCTCAGGTGGACGACTTTTTACATGGCAATACCAATCCATTTGTCGGTCTTCGAGCTTTTCGGTGATTGGTTGGTCTATGGACAAGCTGCCTCGGATGTAGGTACTCTTGATGTGGTCCCTTTTCGTTACACCAACCATGGGCGTAGCCAGAGGGGGCAGGGAGGGGCGGTCGATGAAGATGGTGAAAAAACCCTTATCGATGTAGTAAAAAAATGGCTGCACTACACAACATATTCAAAAATTTTCTGCTGCTGGCGCAGCGGATGCCTTTTTTATCGCTCCAAGTGCTACCGGAGAAGCCATGATCGGGACAATTTGCAGTCAGGAGGCGCATACAAATAGATGACAGCGAGTGGCCTCTCGTAGCTGACGGAGGCTGCGTACCAGCACACACCTTTCACTTGTGAGTGTGCTGTTGTTGCTGCGTGGATCGCATATTTCCCTATTTCATTTCATGGCTTCTGAGCTGGAGTACACAATTTAAACCGTTAGGTACCTTCGGGAAGTTAGTGGAATTCAACTTACTTTCATCTGAAAGGGTGACAAATGATATACAGCTTTGCTTTGTTAAGGACCTTGTAGAGAACGGGTCTTATATTTCAGTGTCTTTCAAGTTATAAAAAAATAAAATTTAGCCACTGTTAATACTTTGACAAATTTAGTGGAAAATTAAAACCGTTAACCATATTTCAGTCAATAAAGGATTTATGGCCCCATAGTACGATTCCATTTGTTTTGACCTTTTTTGTTGCTTTGATAAAGACACATTGATTCGAGGTTTTGTGAAATTTGTTAAAAAAATGTTTCTTAGAAGAACCAAAATGGGGGTTAGGTTTGTATGCATCAAAAAGAAGCATGCATTTGTGCAACATTTCAGCTTCCCAGCCTTTAAATTGGCCGAGGAAAACGCGTCGCAACAGACAGACTCACATGTCCCAATTGACTCCCCAAGTAACCTTTCACTCTATGAGCGAAGGGTATAAAAAAGAAATAACATGCGTAGCAGTCCACCAGTAAACTAGGGCAGCAGATGTGTGAGTGACATCCAATTTCCAATATCTAAACTGCTGTTTTGTTGAGGTGTTGAGATCAACAGCACGCCCAGCAATGCTATTTATCCCCATAAGTGGATACTTGTTTACAATCTGAGCGACATCATACACTGAAAAAAATCATTTGCTTAAAACAAGAAAAAATACAATAAAAAAAGCCAAGAAATAATTTTTCCTGATTTAAGATATTTTCTTTTTCCACGAAAAGTTTTTCTGATTTAAGATGTATTTTCTTGTTCCAAGAGAAGTTTTTGCTTAAAATAATGCTTGTTTATTTATTTTAAGCAAAGCCGTTTCTTGGAACAAGAAAATACATCTTTAATCAGGAAAAATTCTTCCTTGGTTTTTTTTAATGATTTTTTTTTTCTTGTTTTTAGCAAATGATTTTTTCAGTGTAGTCCGTCACGTAGGTCGTGAGTTCGAAAAACACCATAAAATGAATTCGTTCATTGTGAGTCTGGAATCCATGACCCTGTGCACCAATCCAATCCTGGCTTGTGCTACTCTTAAATTTGCTGACAATATTTCCGCGACCGGAAATTTCAACTCCTAAGAAAATCAAGCTTCAACGTTTGCAATGGGCGGGGCATGTACAACGGATGGACGATAATCGCATGCCAAAGAAAGTGATGAACGCACAACGAATTGACGGAGCGAGGTTGCGTGGACGACCGAGAGCTCGCTGGGAGAACTCCGTAGGTGAAGACGTCCACCAGCTGCTGGGCTTCCGAAACTGGAGGACGAGGTCACGTAACCGCGACAATTGGAGGTCAACGATTCAGGCGGCCAAGGCCCGACGTCGGGCTATCGTGTCACATTGATGATTAAGAAAATCATGATGTTGAAAAAATTTTGGACTTTGGTTTTATGGTCCAAAACAATTTAGTTGCACGATTTTGATAATGGCTTAATTGACGTAAACGGCTGAACGCGCTGGTGTAAAATTTGTTCGTGGTGAAGTCGTTGTGGATGGTGATTGTTGGTGTTAGCAGCCTTGACTTGATGATGAATTGACTTTGTCTTCTCTTCGCACATCGGCTAGCAGTAGCATGTTGGACTCCAAGCATCGATGTTGCTCAGTTTAGAGCAGTTTAACAATAAATACAGTTTTCTATTTCATGCTTCTAAACTCCTTTCAAAATAAATTCTGACACAGAAATCGGTGTTGGTCAGCTGCAGACTTATTGTGCCGTATTCCTCGGTGCACCTAAAAAGGATCCTTGTGTAAGACGAATTCTTCTTCCTTGCCTTTTCTTCTTCACTTAGCGGTACAGAAAGGTTTGAGCCGCTGTGAATCTATATGAATTCGATTTGCCTCGTTATTTATACCGCTCCATTGCGTTGCTCCCTCGGCCTTGCCGTGTAGGCACATCACCCATTCTGGCGCTAATGTCTGAGCCAATTTTTACTTGGATCCTGTCATAGCCGAGACCTATGCGTTGTTGTTGTTGCATTTAACATATCTAGGAGTTCTACGGTCTTCCTCTGGCCTTGGGTTTATCAAATGGAACTCCCATTTATATCGCCTTCTTTGCACGGTTCGCAGGCGGCCGCCTTTGAACAAGGTCATATCGAACTATTCGTCCGTCTTCGAGCTTTTGAGTGATTGGTTCGTCTATGTACAAGCTGCCGCGGATGTAGTTCCTTTGGATTTTGTCCCTTTTGGTTACACCAACTGACATGCGTAACATTTTCAGTTCAGCCGCCGAAATTTTTTTTCCATACATGAGTGCGGGACGCACAACTTGTCTGTTAGCTTCAGTGCTATTTTCTTATCGCAGAAAAATCCAGTGTCTGCTACCTACTTTATCGACCCAACCTTTATCTGATGTTCGATATCATCATCGCATGTAGCTCCTTTGTTTACCGTCGAGCGAAGATACTTGAACTTGGGACAAGACTTAAGCTGCTGACCTATGATGTAAATATCTGGTATCGGTGCATCTGGGTCTGATAACGGGCAGTATAAGCACTCACGATTTTGTTGTACTAACCCTTACTCCATGCTCCATTTTGTAGGTGCAGCTTGCAAGCCAAAGATGTTTGGGCTACTGAGGATGATGTTGAAGAGCAACGGTCTAAATACACTGCCCTGGTGTACTCCGACATTTACCGGACATGGCTAAAAAAGTCAAATCTCGATTTCTCAACTTGCAGCTAGTCGCTAGTACCCATAGGAAAGATTAAGTCATGTCCCCAAGCAGAGGACATACAAAAATACGTACAACACTCTTCAGGATATAATCGGCCATTTTCTCCTTGTTGACGGTGCCCCAGTCGTTAAGCATTGCACAAATCGCTGCAGCACAGTACACGAAACGCATATCGTGCTCATTGCCCTCGGCGGATGCACTGAAGCTTCCATCTTCCCTCTGAACAGCCGCAACACCTGCAAAAGTTAAACAAATTCGGCCGTTCGTAATTTATGTAAATCTCGTCCAACAATATGAAAACTATCACCTCTAATTATTGCCTTGCGATCCAGTCGCTTAAGATCATCGCCCAGCGTCACTAGCGTTGCGATCGCCGTATAGGTCATGGCCAGATGACCCCATTTGTACTTGTTGATATTCTCATTCGGAATTGCCGTATTAATCGTACTGGATCCCTACGAAAATTCCAAAATAAATTCACCAAACGCTACCGTCAACCTTAGATCTTACCTGAAATCCACTGCATTCCGTTTCGCCGTCCTTGGACACCACCTGATACCGATACAACCAGTCCACAATATCAGTCACGGTAGCAGGCCGCATCATATCCAACGAATCGAGAATATCCAGTCCGCAAACAGTGAAAAATGCTATCGTCACACTGCAGATGGAAATTATTGTAAATCAGTAGCGCTCAGAAAAGCCCACACATCTTGAGCTAAGGGTAAATATTTGTTTTGGCTAGACGTGAGCCGCGCCAGGCATTATGTTTTCCTACCGTGTTGAATCGTGCGAGGCCAGACGTGCGGGCAATATGTTGAGGAAACGCAAAAAGAATTTTGCATGTTTCTTGTGACACAGCTCCTTAACGTTGGACATGATGATTTCACTTTTGACGGTGGTGGAATGTGTGAAGCTGACACGGGCACAGAACGATTCCAGTTCGACGCTACGTGCGAGTTCTGATCCTTTCACAAGCTCACCAACGAATGATTCGTTTCCATCTCATTAATATTCGGAGAAGTGTTGGCGACGTATCTATGTGTATCTGACGTCTGATAAAATTATGATTACGATAAAAAAAAAGTGAAAACAAGAATACGGTGGGTCTGCTTGCAGATATGACCTCGAAATGTGTCACCAAACGAACAAACTGTGAATAATGGGGGCTATGGGGCTATCAGCTGTTTTCGGTTTATGACAAATATTTTGGTGACAGCTAAAGTTTTCTCTTTTTTTTTCAAATGGAAAATAGTTGAATGTCGCAGAGTTGAATGATGGTTGAATGGAACGCATGTCTTCAAAAAATGCAAAACTGGGAACTTTTTTTAATTGTTTCTCCTTTCTATCATATTTCCAAACATAATTGTAAAATCTTTTTTTAATCTTTACTGCCAGAAAATAGAACAAACAATAATTCCGGGTGGAATTGCCTAGTCAAACCTCTTTCAATTCAATTTTGGGACATTTGATATTCACCGCTGTAACGAATTACATTCAACTGTCATTGTTGTTTGTCAAGTTTCATTTTACTTTAGTTAGTGACGGCAGCCAGAGTTTACTATTGGTCAAAGGAGAAGAAAAAATAATTTGCTTTTATTAGCCGCCAAATATTCTTTTGAGAACAGGAGGAATTTTACGCAATAATATACGAAATGAGTGGCAATAATTTTGGAATTCATCGTCCATCGGCTCGGCAGCCAGAAGATAAGGCTGAATCAGCGGCACTTAGTGACTTTATGTTGCAATTGGAGGACTACACTCCATCGGTAAGTGTTCTATACATTTTCATTTCCTTTATTACCCCACATTTTACTGTCTGTTATAAATTCGCAGATTCCCGATGCTGTGATTACCCACTATTTAAAAGTAGGAGGGTTTGACACCGACGATCCGAGACTGTAAGTTGTGTAGTGTTTGCCACAGGAAATTGTATGATTTGTATACGTTGCAGTATATGTATTGTTATTTTTGTAATTACACATTTCCCTTTTACTCTGTCTTCATTCTAGCGTTCGCCTTATCTCAATTGCTGGTCAGAAATTTATTTCCGACATTGTAAACGATGCTCTTCAGCATTGTAAGACGCGCACGAGCAATGCTAGTGGATCGAGTCACGGATCGTCAAAGGTAATAAATATTTTTGGGAAATGGAGAAATTTATTTGAATTTCATTATTTTTGTAGAATAAGCCTGGAAATAAGGATCGAAAGTATATGCTGACAATGGAAGACCTGACACCAGCATTGACCGACTATGGTATCACTGTGCGTAAGCCGCACTATTTTGTTTAAATTATTTTCAACTATTCTGCGCCAAAAGGTGGATTGCTAACAGTTATCATGATTCAACAAGGTTTTCTTCTTTAATTCATACCTTCAAATATATGTCTTGAAATTATATTGGAAAATGTATTTTTGCTTAGAGAACAACAGTTAATTAGATGGTCCTCAAAATATTATCCCCTAGACAAGAAGATTTGGAGAGGATTGATGGCACAGGCCCTCACGATTACAACCCTCCTGGCATCGAACCTTCAAGGCTCTTACCAGGGATATTTTGGCAACTCTTAAAATTTTTCCGTGAAGAAACGGGTTGGGTCCGCCCCCAGGAGGCTTGTAATCCCCGTGTGGCAGCGATGCTGCCATCGGGAATTGTCGCCAGTAAGACACAGCGGACCAAGCTCCAGTAGCAATCAAGAACGCTAAACACTCTAAGGCCATTGGACCAGATGGCATTTGAATGGTCATGCTGAAACATCTAGATCTTCGGGCCATCGAATATCTCACGATAGCTTTGAACTTGTCGATATTTACGTTCGTTGTCCCCGATTTCTGGAAAAGGGGGCAAATCATCCCCCTTCTAAAACCCGGTAAAAGCGCAAAACTCGCCGAATCTGATCACATCCACAATGGGCCTCAACCAGAATAAGTCCTGTGACAAGACCGTCCTAGTGGCTCTAAAGAGCCTTCAACACGGTCAGTCACTCTGTGCTAATGGCCGATCTCCTCAATATGCATATTCCTGCACAAGAAGTAAGATGAATTGCCAACTATCAAACTGGGAGGAAATCCTTTACAGAGTTTCGAGGCAGTTGTTCAAATCAAAGGAAAATTAAGCCGAGGGTCCCACAAGGTAGTGTACTCGCTCCTATATTGTTTAACATCTATATTAGATTGTGGGGGGAGGGGGCGTGAAACCGAAGGAGAACTCGCAGCACTGAGGCCAGTGGGCTTATTGTACCATCGCCCTAGTCACCTGTGGACAGGACTATGCCTGACGATCAAGATTGATCGTGCTAAGAAATGAGTCGAGGTTGCTAATTGATATCGAAGCTATGTCGTCCGTGTCTGGATAGGCCAGTGAGTGTAGTGAGGCAAAACCACCTTCACTAGAAGCCGGGAAGCAGCAATACATGCACACAAAACGAGCCTATGAACATGTCGTATATACGTTGCACGATGCACTAACACAAGCACAGCGCATGTAAAAAAACCGTGTCTGCTCTGATAAAAATCGCGAAAACATGTGGAAAATTCACTTTTTGTCGGGATTTTGTTCTTTCACTGCATTCTAGACACTTTAATTCACGACACATTGCACTTTTCGCGACGAAAATCGACCGGGAACCAATACTTTTCGTGTAAAGTTTGTCGCGACCCAACCCGATTTGCCTTTACCGCAATGTAAATTTTCGATCTGAACAGGCCTATGATTTGGCGCTTAAGTATATGAACGTGTTCTGCTTCCGGGCTTTGTATAAAGATGGTTTTGAGTGAGGTCTCGTCATCTTCTTCGCAGAATCGACAGCTCGCGTCCTGTAAGAGTCTCATTTTAACATCTACCTGGCGATCCTCCCAACACCTCCGGAAGGTATCCAACTAATTTCCTATGCGGATGATTGCGCCATACTGACCACGGGAATGATTTAAAAGGTATGTGTGCCCGACTGAATAACTGCATTGAAAAACTGGTGGAGTTGTTCGGTATTCGCAACCTATTCATATCACCGTCTAAATGTATTGCAACCCTTCTCAACACCTGGACGCAGTAATTTTCGGAGGAGCTTACGATTCGTACTGGTAAGCATGATGACGACATTGTTTTTACTGTTATAAGTCTCTAAGATCCTTGGGGTCTATTTAGACACCATGATGAAGTCGAAACGTCATGTCGAGGACGTATTCGACAAAATACACAGTAGGAACAACGTCCTAAAGACACTGGCCGGCAGCTCCGGGGCGAAGGACAAAGAAACGCAATGCTGGTCACTGCCAAAGCGATACGTAGAGCAATCCCTAGCAATGCAGCACCGGTGTGGTCACAAACCGTTTGCGACACAAACTGGAATAAGATCAAGGCATGCCAAAATGCTGCTCTAGTATCGCTACAGGTGCCACCTGCTCTCATCACAGGATCATCTTCATCAGGAAACCACCATGTTACCGGTGCGTGATCATAATCTTCTCCTGTCTCGTCAATATTTGGTCGGTTGTTATCGTTATCGATTTGCTAATCTCTGGCTCATTAATGCGCATGCCCCTAAGACGCGATTAAGAACGAATTCTACAACCACTCAGAAACACTCTTCGACTCACTTCCATCAAACAACGTCAAGCTGCTGCTAGGAGACTTTAACGCCAAAGTCGGAAACGAAAGCTAGCATAGGGGAACTACTGGAGGTAACAGCCTCCACGACGAAAACAACAACAACGGTCAGCGACTTATCGAGTTCGCGAGCGGCAGAAACCTGGTCATAAGCTCTACATGTTTCCTTCGACAAATCCATAAGCAGACCTGGAAATCTCCAGATGAATACACCGTGTCGCCCATGCATGATAACATCAGCAATTTAGGCATTCACGAGTTTTGGGAGGAGCTCAAAGACAGCATCAAAGGAGTTGCAGAAGAAGTGGGCTATAAAGGCCGGCGTAGAC
Source organism: Microchrysa polita (assembly GCA_949715475.1). NCBI lineage: Eukaryota > Metazoa > Arthropoda > Insecta > Diptera > Stratiomyidae > Microchrysa > Microchrysa polita. The sequence continues at coordinate 26,786,380 of OX454415.1, read as the reverse complement.
GAACAGACTGGTTCGACGACGAATGCAGGGCCTTGATTGAGGCGAAATTTTTTTTTTATTTTTTTTACAAATTTAATGGTGAAGAAAAACAGGTTACCCCAATTACATTTCTCACCAGATGGTACAAAGTAAATAACAATTACTGTAAATAACATATTTTTAACATATATGGTATAAATTATAATTTAAAAAGAAAAAAAATATCCATTCAATTTAAGTTAATAACTCTAGTAATTAGAAAAGTCAGCTATTACGTTATGTATCAACCTTACTATTATTATCATTGGCCTCTAACATAAATGAATTTATTCAGCATAAAATTAACGTCAGAATTACTAGTCAAAATTTTTAAAATATTTGTTTTGAGCTGAGACAAAGTCACACGGAATACATTAACATTTACAAATAACTTTAGGTGGCAGATTTGGAAACGATTTAGTGGATTTCTGTGATATCCAAAGTCAGTTCTTGTTTTCGGAAACATAAAGGGAGCAATACGGCGATTATTATACGGAAAGTGTCTGATTGTTAGGAAACTGTTGAGCTGAATGTCTTGGGCATGTATAACTTTGTGAAGCCAGCACATGTCCGTAACAAGTCTTCTTGATTCAAGTGAGAGAAGATTGGTTTTGGTGAGGCGGTCTTCATACGAGTTGTAGTTGAAATTGAATTTATATGCTAAATGTCTTGTGAAGCACCTCTGAACCCGTTCAATTTTGTGAATTTGGTTTCGCAAGTATGGAAACCAAATCGCAGTGTTGTACTCCAGATGCGGTCTGACCAAAGTGTTATAAAGGAGTTTGATTGGCTGAATTTTATTGAATTCAGAGGACGCTCTTAGCACGAAACCTAACATCTTATAAGCTTTTCTAACAATGGTATCGACATGGACGTGGAACTTCAGCTTCGAGTCGAAAATCACACCAAGATCACTTATGGAATATACTTCTTGTAGTGGTGTTCCATTCAGATGATATTCGAATTGCGTCTGGAAATTACGATTGGAGAATCTAATATATTTGCACTTTTCAACGTTAAGTTCGAGACTATTTTCGGAGCACCAAATTGATACGGCGTTTAAGGAATTTTGAAGTGCTAAACAATCATCTCGACTATTTATTCTAATAAAAAGTTTGGTATCATCGGCAAAGAGTAGGTAACGACAATTCAGAGCTGCTCCTATATCATTAATGAAAATATTAAAAAGAAAGAGTCCAAGAACAGAACCTTGGGGTACGCCCGATTTTTGAATATATTGATGTGAGTTGTTACCATTAAATACAACGCGTAGTGGTCTATTGGTGAGGTAAGAATAAAACCATTTCAGAAGTGCAGTTGATAGATTCATGGTACGTAGTTTCGATAGAAGCTTTAGGTGGTCAACTCTATCAAAAGCTTTCGCGAAGTCGGTATATATAGCATGTACCTCACCTCCCTCGTCCAAGACATTACTCAGATAATTGGTGTAATGCAGCAAATTCGTACAAGTCGATTTATTTCTGGTGAAATATAATTATTCAACAGCATAATTATATTTTCCCGGAAAAAGGGGTCAACTAAACCTAAAACGAGTTTTTCGAAAACAAGTGCCAGCGTATTTAGCATACATACCGGCCTATAATTCGTAACCATACTTTTGTCCCCTTTTTTGAAAATTGGCATCACGAAGGACTCCTTGAGCGTATTCGGAAAAGTTCCCATGACAAGAGATTTGTTGAAGAGTATCGTTAGAGGAATTGCAATAGCATCACAGGTATTTTTCCAAAATATGTTTGGTATTCCATCAGGACCACCGTTTTTATTACCATCGAGTTCATCTAAAATTTTTATGACATTGTGCACTGAGATAAAAGTGTTGATATTTTGGGTTGGAGTTACGTCTTGCACTATGCCGATTGTGGGATTTGGAGAGTGAGCATTGAACGCCGACTGGAAATAAGTGGCAAACATCTGACAAATACATTGAGGATCTTGGCTCTTATAGTCGTTGAAATGAAGCTCCTGCGGATAGCAATTCGATTGTCTACGGTCTTTGGTATATTTCCAGAAAACTCGAATATTATTTTTAATATTAATCTGAACATTAGAAATGTATTGTTCCCGACAATGTTTAATGAGTTTTTTGCATTCAGAACGGAGTGAAGAGAATGTTAAATAGTCCGATGCAAAATGCGTTTTTATCCACCTTCTATGCGCTTTTTCTTTTCTCGATATTAATATTTTTAGCTGAGGGGAGTACCAAACCGGAAATCTTCCACGCCGTTTGTATAATGGGATGTGCTTTTTGATAACAGAGTTAACTATGTCGTAGAAACTGTTAAATCCGTGTTCTACACTTATATCATTTAGAAAATTCCAATTGAAACACGTTAAATCCCTATTAATTAAATCATAATTTGCTTTACGAAAATTAAGCTTTTTCTGGGACTCATTGACTTCCATCAAACGAGGCTTAGCAGACAAAATAATATCAATAGCGGGGTGATAACTGTCCTCTGGAACTAATGGTGATGTTGATCGTGACACCTGTAAGGAATTATCATTGAAGAGCACTAAATCAAGAATCTCATTACGATAGTTGCTGACTTTATTGTATTGATTGAGGTTTCCAAAGCTGAGAAGATTAAGTAGTTCCCCAGCCTCGAAGCTATAAGTTGCATTTTGTTCGAGATCATCGTTTCTAACCGAAGCCCAGTTAATTTCTGCTAAATTAAAGTCTCCAATAATCAAAACCCTATCTTCGGTCCCAAGAGAAGCTAAATTTGATTTGAGTTTGTTAAAGAATTGGTCATAGAGGGAAGCATTATTGCTTTTTGAAGTAATGTAAACAGTACACAGATAGATTGGTGTGTTTGAAAAGGTAAATTTCAGCCAAATGTCCTCTACAAAGGGGATATTTGATTCGAAATGGGATAATCTCGACGATATCAGTCCCTGTCTGTGCAGAATCCAACAGCCACCGCCCCTGGTAGTACCGGTAATGCCATACGATCGATCTCTGCGGTATGAAACTAAGGGTTCAAAAAGAAACTCCTCGCTAAAGAAAGCCTCACTTAACCAAGTTTCAGTTAAACAGTAAACGAAAGCTGAATCGTTAGCCAAATTATGTGCAAAGTTATCGATTTTAGTTCTAATACCTCTGAGATTCTGATATTTGATTAGTAATGAATCCATTTAAAGTTATGTTGGTCACTGTAAAGAACAGATGTAGAAAATAATAAAAAAAAAAGAAAAATTATATATAAAAAAAAAATGTATATTAGAGCGAATTTTCAATACGATATCTAAGCAATATAATTTGTGTGTGAATTAAAGTTAATATAGTATAAAAAAAAATAAGATCTTTGAATGCTAAATTTAATTACTCGTTCATGCTATTTGCCGGACTTGTTGATTTTCCTCTTACTGATAGGCGCAGTCAATTCGATATCATCATCAGCTAGCCGTTTTGACGTTGATATATCCTCGTTTGGTGGTGCAGGCATGACATTATATTTATTCCTCTGAATAATTGATGAAAGTTCAGTCAAGTCACGGTAAATGTACGATTTACCATTCTCAAGAAATTTAATGTTGCACCCAGCTGAAGTCAGCCAACATGAAAACGCATCTCCGTTTTTAACGGCTTGACGGCCATCGAACAAAAGTTTACCAAAAAAAGGTGTGATCTGACTGTTAATAAAAATTCTTTGGTTGCCAGCGGCTCCTTTTACCTTCAACACATCTTTCACCTTTATCGATTTTTTCGCTTTCGCAGTGAGTATGGTCACTTTGAGGTTATAATCGACAAGCTTCACGATCAAAATTCCTTGTTTATCGAAATGAAGCATATCGCCAATATACACAACGCGCATCTCGAGTCAAGAACGAAAGATACAACGAACTTCGGCGAGTATCTAATAAGTTAATTAGACGTAAGAAACGAAAACATTTGGACGAGGAGTTACAGCAAATGAACCAAAGATTAGCCAGTAAGAATTATAGACAGGCGTACAAACTTATCAACTCTATCAAGGATGGTTATCAACCCAGAACAAGCCTATGTAAGGACAAGGATGGTAGCATCATCAGCGACATGGACAGCGTAAATAAACGATGGGGCTCGCATTTGGAATAGTTGGCTACTCTATAAGCAACCTCTTTGCTGACCACTTTCAAGACAATTTCTGCGCACCTTCTACACCTTTCAATTCAACCCCTTTTGCGGATGCCATCCCGGTGTCATTTACAGCTGTTCAACAGCTAAGCGTTAATAAACATCGCGGTCCTGACTCAATGCCTCCCTGTTTTATAATGCGTTGTGTAGACCAACTTATTACTCCTCTTCCACGTTGTGGTATCTTCCCATCTTCGTGGAAACTTTAACATCTGAAATCCATCCACAAAAGAGGTGATAAACGGTAGGTTGACAGCTTCGTCCAGAGGTGGAGCAGGTAAAGAGCTTGGACTCCCAGTTCAATGAAGAGGAGCAGCTGAGAAGCTTGAACCCCTATTTTAACGAACAGGAGCAGCGAGAAAATAGTTTGTTATAAACTCACTCCCATTATCGGTCCACTTCTCAATGAACAACAACATGGCTTTCGAAAAGGCAGACCGACTACAACCAACCTCATGATACTAGTTTCCGATGTCCTCTGCAAAATGGAAAAAAGCTGTCCAAGTAGATGCTGTCTATACAGACTTCAGCAAAGCTTTTGATAGGGTTGATCATTTAATTTTAATTGGTAAACTTAACCGCTTTGGTGTAACGGGATCGTTGCTTAATTGGATGCGATCCTATCTCCATGAACGTATACAATTCGTCAAATACAAGGGCTTCATATCCAAAAACCAACTGCGTCCTCTAGGGTGCCTAAGGGAAAACATCTAGGTCCACTTCTTTTTAACATCTTTATATCCGACTTATCACATATACTACAGGATATTCCTCATCTCTTCTATGCTGACGACGACTTAAAGTTATACTATTCCATCCTTACCCAGTATGACTCAGCATTTCTTCAATGTAAACTAGAATCCCTTGAACAGTGGTGTCTTCGTAATAATCTACATCTTCTTCTTCTTTTACCGGTGCAGAAAGGTGTGAAACCTCTGTGCATATATGTGGGTACGATTTATGGTTCGTCAATGTTTGTGTCCGTGAGGTCTAAGGACAAAAACATGGCTGTTGCGATAGGGTTTTCCCACAGCGATATAGGGGTAAGATCAGTGGGCGCAGCGGGGCATTGAAACAAATGACCCACATCATGAGGAGTTCCAGTTTGGACAGATGTTTTGGGTGTCCGGGTTTATGCGAGAAAGGTACGAATTAAGGCGTGAACAAAAACCCGACCGAAGTTGAGATAGTGTTACTCTGGTGGCTCTCGAGAGCCTAGTCTCCTCAGGCGAAATTGGTGGTGGGCGCTCTGAGAGGACTCTATTCGCACCTAAGCTCGCAATGGACCGATTCACTTCTTCAGTGTGGATCGCTGCGATGGCGGCTCGGTATGTAACTTCATCGTAAGGGTCCCGTTTGTATCCCTGAACCTCTCTCTCAAGGTTTCGTTCCACGCCTGACATGTCGTGGTGGAGGAATTGGGTCCATGAGATAATTATTGGGATGATCCTCACGATAGCAACCAACTGTTTTGAGAGTAGGAGGATAAGTGAAATGTGAGAACTACAGGGGCATCTCATTAGCTTGTATGTCTTATAAGATTTTATCTAAGAGACTAAAAAATAGAATTTATCATTACGGGGAAGAAATCATTGACGAATATCAAGGCGGCTTGGTCAATCAACGACCGATCAGCTTTTTACTGTGAAGCTATTACTCCAGAAGTGTTGGAAATATAACATAGACGTATACCATATCTTTGCCGACTTCAAGCAGACATACGACAGTGTCGATCGAAGTGTACTGTACAACATATTGCTGCATTATGGTATACCGGCAAAGCTAAAAGCTAGTGCAACTCATAAGGATGACGATCACTAATCTCGACAGAGTTCAGAACAGACTCACTGACTCATTTGAAACTCGTACTGGACTAAAGCAGGGCGTGGGACTGACACCAACGTTTTTCAACCTTGCTCTGGAATACGTAAATCGAGCCTTGAAATTGGGCCGCAGCGCAACGCTACTTATCAAGTCGACTCAACTAGTAGCGTACGCCGACGACATCATCATAATGTCTCGAAAATTGGGTGATGCAGAAAGCCTTCAGTAGGATGAACGACGATCGCATGCCCAAAAAAGTCATGAACGCGAAACGAGTGGACGGAGCTAGATTGCGTGGACGACTGAGAGATCGATGGGTATGTGATGACGCTCACCATATGCTAGGCTTCCGGAACTGGAGGACGAGGACAAAGACAATTGGAGGTCATCAATCCAGGCGGCCAAGGCCCGACGTCGGGCTATCGTGCCATAAAGAAGAAGGGCGAGGATTAGTTCTCATATTATTGTGGTGAAAAGCGGTCGGGACCCTCTGAAGTAGCTCGAGAGCTCGACTTCTGAATCTCCGAAGTAGCTCGAGAGCTCAACTTCTGGCGGATTCCGTCTATGTCTTTGAAGTAGCTCACTTGCGGAGCATAACTTCAAGTAATAAAATTATTTCTCAGACTGATTTCTTTATTCTTAAACTACCTAATTTATACGTTAAATTTGCTTGGTACGCAGTTCATTATTATTCACACGCACCAAACATATTACCTAAAATGCTTAACCTATTTACCTTACTATTATTTATTACCTTAACTTATATTCGTATATCTTCCAAGTGCATTTGCACTTGTGGTATCAAATTTATATGCGACAGTCTGTGCCGAAATAATATGAGGGGTGTTTGGTGAATAACATATTGCCATAGTTTTCTTAATGTAGCAGTATGTTGGTATCGATTGAAATGTCGGATGAAGAACATGATTCTGCGACACTGTTGGGGTTGTCGCAATTTAGAGGACAAAAGTTAGATTCATCCATTTCTACACCTAGAAGCGGTATACGAGGCAGTCCATTGCTCTAAGTTTTTTTTTGTCCTGAGTAGTTTTTGAGATGACAATATTCATCACACTATATGTATAGCAGAACATTCGTGTGGCAATAACAGACCAATAGGGGATGTGAATTATAATTAACACTAGCCACTAGAGAACATTAATTCACCTTATTGACATCTCATTAGTGTCAGACAAGTCGAAATGTATGAATGCGTAGAGAGCCATTGGGCATTCGGTAGTTCAGTGGATAGAGACGACACTTTATCTCTGAATTGCAGGATCCAATCCCATTGCGATGTTTGGATGTTTGTGTTGTCTTTATAAAAATGCTCTCCCGGCAGGTAGTTCTAAGATGTATATAGTCACAACGACGCCCAATAGCAATTCGATTTGTTGTTCGTGCAACGTGTGTGTAGAAATGTTGGAAAGATTTAAATTATATACTGGTGGAGGTGTAGTATGGGTAAATTTTTCTGGCACTTTTATATCACATCTAAAATCTCCAAAATTTTAAAAGAAAAGTCCAAAGTATTTTTTAACGAAAATACATTTATAATAATATTAGCAATAACTTTCATTTTTTTGTCTCTTACACATCGCATCATACACATACAATAAATACTAGAGGAAATCATAATAAAAATAATTTTACATAATAACTTTCACGATACATCCACCCCACCCGATGGATTACAAGATAATATCATCAAAGATTCACGAAACCACTAAGCGCGGCCTTGTCTCTCTATCAGACATCTCTCAACTGTTTCAGTTGCATAACATCCGTTCGCAAATGTCCGAACGTATCCAATGTATCAACTTTAAGCGACGTTGTCTGAATTCTCCGCAGAATTTGCAATTTACGTAGGAATCTGTTTCGATGTTGCGGATAATGTCGCCAATGACGAAGATTACGTGTTATATTCTCGGAAATTTCCAATCGCATTGTTTGTAAACAATTTTGAATGGAACTGGTGGTCTGCAAATGGAAAATAGAATCAGAATATAAACTGCATTGAACATTTTGTTTCTGTACACTCACTCGTCTAAATTGACATGATTCATAAATTGCATGCAATCTTTCTTCCGGCGTCAGATTGGCAATGATAAAGCCAAGAATGTTAGAAATGTTTACTTCCATTGAATGGGGAAATACGCGTGATTCCAATGTTCTGAAAATTGAGTAAGATTTAAAATAAATCGAAAAAGGAACAGATTTCAAGCCATAATTACCTATTGCGAGGAAATATGAGAAGTGTTGGATACGTATCCATTGTATAGTGCCATTGCAAATCATTGAGATCAGAGTCGATGCGCAGGAAGTCAATATCAGCCGTCTTCAATATTCTGGAAACAATTAGCAATGTCGATGAGAACAAACTGCATAGAGCACATTGCACCGAATAGAAGAGGACTAGGATTGTCTGCAAAAAGAGGTGTAACATCATCTCTTGTGACTTGTAAAATCAGACATTGCAATTATCTTACTTTTCGTGAAAATTTCAAATGCTCTCGAAATTCCGTCGAGCTAACCTCGCGTATTGAAATATTATTTCCAACTGACGGCGGGGATACTTTCTTCGTTGAGCGGAGTTTCCTATGAATCGATCCACCGATGAAATTTTTGATGAATGTTATGACAGATTGTGTCGAAATCTCTCCTTTTAGTTGAAATGCAGAGTCGTTCTGAAAGTAAGAATTCACATTAAATTTATTTCAGAAAATAATGGCATGAGACCATTTTAAAGCGTCTGCCTTTGTCATATAATATTCTGAATTGAAAATGATTCCCAGATTTCCCAGAGCGGGGTGGGTGTTAGGTGCGTTGGTGCGACTGCACAGTCGAAAAGATGATCCACGTTGTGCGAGCCGGCTCCACACGCTGGACAAATGTCTGCAATAGTGCTATCGATGCGAGACCAAAATGAGTTTAGTCTGGAGCACCATCCTGAGCGAAGCTGATCCACGGTGGTACGTGTGGCTCTAGGTAGCTGTTGTTCGTCAGTAGATCCAGAGATTTTAGGTGTTCGAACGCGTAGGACACGATTATCCGACAGATCATTCGTGGCTTTGATTATCTCACTAGTATGTAATTGTCTTAGAAGCGCCTTGTAATTGTTGGTGTTATCGAGGGGAACTCTTTTGAATCTTTGTAGTTCGCTAGCGAACGTCTTATGTGACGTGGCGGTGGGGTTTTTTCCATAAGATCGTGGTTCGGGTGTCCACTACGATAGCTACCAGCAAGATATTGCTTAGCGAGGAGCTCATTATGACTTTTCAGATTTAGCAGTTTTGTCTCTTGGTGAAGGCGATCTTGAGATGTGTACACAGCCAGTCATTGCACGCAACGCTGCATTCCGACATGTTTGAATCCGTTTCCATTGAGTGTCAGAACACACTACGCGTTACAAACCCCACACTACCCCGCATAAAGGTTCAACCGAAATTGCACAAACCAGGTAATGAAACAAGAGAAATTATTGCCGATACTAACTCCCCGACATACAACATTGCAAAGTGGCTCATAGGAGAATTCGATAGGATTGGAGAATAATAATAAAAAAAACTCCATAGAATTAACAGGAAAACTTACAGAATTGGGCTATCTCAAGTGAGGATGTTTCCTTTGATGTAAAGGCACTCTTCCCAAGCATCCCAGTCAGAGAAGCCCTCGGGAGACTAGAAGACTGGCTGATGCAGCAGGATAATTCGCCGGCATGGAAAAGGAAGTCCAGGCAATACACACATCTCGCCGCTCTTTGCATGAACGCAAATTACTTTACGTTCAGAGGGGAATTTTATAAGACGACAAGTGGAACAGCTGGGAAACCCCATATCCCCCTTAATCAGTGAGATATTCATGGCATGGATTGAACACGAAATTGAGGTGAGGGGGTTGATGCCGAAATTTTGGGCCAGATATGTAGACGATGTGTTAGCGGTTGTTCCGAAAGATAAGCTCGATGACACTCTGATTGCTATCAATAGTATTCACAAAAAGATCCAATTCACCATGGAGATTGAACGTGAAGACGCTTTGGCATTTCTGGATATTGAGATTATAAGAAAGAACGACCAGCTGGAATTTGACATATATCGGAAACCTACCAGCACTCAAAGGCATATAGTGAGTACCTCAAATTACATGCCTCAACAGAAGATGGCTGCGTTCTATAGTATGGTCCACAGACTCGTATCATTACCGCTCAGCACGGAGCGGTTCAATGCTGAAAGAGACTACATTAAAGATACCGCAACCAAAAATGGGTACACCCCAGACATAGTAGACACACTCATTAGGAAAAAGCGCAATACTAATTTAAGGAATCGGTTCTCTTCTTTTTTTCTTCCACAGGACACATCAAGCATTTCTTAGGCGAGCATTACGTACACAGCAGACATGATGAAAATAAGGCAGGCAGGAAATATGGAATTAAGGCGGTAGGCACAAGTAGGAAACATCAATTGAAAATCCTGTTAGGGAGCGCGAAGGACAAGCTGAATAAGGAGGAAAAAAGCGGAATATACGAGATAACATGCCCTGAATGCGAGAAGGTTTACGTAGGTCAAACACGCAGATTAGTAGGAACCCGATTTGAGGAACATAGGAAAGAAGCGGAATTAGGGAAAAAGAATCCCAATAGGCAGTTAAGGTCGATGGTAGCGAGGCACATAGTCGAGGAAGGGCATGACATTAGGTTCGACAATCTGAAAGTAATAAAACAGGTAGACAGAGTGAGCAAACTGGACGCAGCAGAAAGTATCTACATCATAAAAAACTATAAAAACCTTAGGTTGAATCATGATGAAAGAAATTGCACCTCTAGACTCTTCAAAGTAATTAGATAATCTTTTCAGGTAGGTTAGGATAAAATGTTTGTATTTATAGTAGATTAGGTTAGGTCCTCTCTTTAGTCTGAGTCATGAACTGAGGAAGGGAGCTTGTGACTCCCGAGCAATAAAATATCTCGTAGTATTCCATAGTTTGCTCACACTTGTGATGGTATTAAGATTTTGGTGGTCCGAGTACCATTCACCTCTCCTATGGTCATTGACTAGGTTAACGATGGTTGCGTTAAAGTCGCCAATGCGTGGATGCTGGCTATCCCAGTCAGTTTCGTGGAAGTTGTACGTTTTCTTGTCGGGATGGACGGCATATCCAGCGTTAGTAGAATCGGTAGGTGATCAGAAGACATAGTGAGGATTAGTTCCCAGCGAGCTGGTGCATGATCCAGTGATACGAGCCGGATGCATCTAGTTGATCGGCGATGATGTTACCTCTGTTATCGTTGTGGAGGTAGGAGTGCCATAGATCATGATGAGTGTTGAAATCGTCAAGCAGAAGACGATATTGGCCGGTTAGTAAGGAGCTAATATTGATTTTGTATCTAGTGGTGCAGCTGGAGACTGTAGGAATGTGCATATATATCGCCTGTTGTTCCATGATCTTATCGGAGCTAAGCGAATTATTAGAGTTGAGTTTAGTCTCCTGAACAGCTGCTATCTGGATGTGGTGTCTGTCCATGAACTCTGTTAGCTCGGCGATTTTATTCTGGAGTCCGTTGCAATTAATTTGGACGATTTTAGTGGTGGAATAGTTCACGTCGATGGTTCGTGGAGCTGGGGTCAAATTTGGTCTTGGTGGGACAGGTCGGACAGCGTTCCCAGGGGTAGAGGGTGATATTTGTTGGTAAATTTCTACACCTGCTCGCAGTATACGTTGAGCCCCATGGACTCAGATGAGTAAGTCCCGAGCAGTTTTTTTAGGTGGATCCATTCTCAACAGCACGTGCATTCACGACACAGCATATCCATGGACCTGGCTTCGAATCGATGCCGGCACGTAGTAGCATGTGAGAAGCAGCTGAGCCGGCCAAGACTGCTCCCCAAGGATAAAAACGGTACGGATAAGACACATAGTTTCCTTCCCCGTCTTGCGTCGAACTGGATAGCTGGGGTCGTCCCGGTTCGTGCACCCGGTCGCAGTAGGAACGTATTTATTGCTCATGAGGGGTACTGTTTCTGAATCAAGTTGGCTCTTAGCCTAGTTTTGTCGTGACATCTTCTACACATTTAATTTCAACTAACCAATCTCAAATCAAGCTGAAGTGTGAGAATTCCAGGGGCATATCATTAGTTTGTACGGCCTATAAGATATTATCTAAAATTCTTGAAAAGAGAATTAATCCGTACGCAGAACGAATCATTGGCGAGTATCAAGGCGGCTTCAGACCTGGTCGCTCAACGACCGATCAGCTTTTCACAGTAAAGCTACTACTCCAAAAGTGCTGGGAATACAACATCGACGTATACCAAATCTTTGTCGACTTCAAGCAGGCATACGACAGTATCGACCGAAGTGTACTGTACAACATTATGCTGAACTTTGGTATACCGGCAAAGCTAGTGCGACTCACAAGGATGACGATGACTAATACCGTCTCGCAGGTCAAAGTGCAGAACCGACTCACTGACCTATTTGAAACTCGTACTGGACTCAAGCAGGGCGACGGGCTGGCGCCGACGCTCTTCAACCTGGCTTTGGAGTATGTAATTCGAGCCATGAATATGGACAGCAGCGGAACGCTACTCATCAAGTCGACTCAATTAGTAGCGTACGCCGACGATATCAACATCATGTCTCGAAGGTTGGGTGATGCAGAAAGCCTTCTGCATAACCTCAATAACGCCGCAAAGGAAGTTGGACTACATATCAACGAAAGCAAAACAAAGGCCATGATGCAATCGAAAACAAGGACGCCAGCAAATTCAAGCATCACAGTGGGGGACCTTAATATCGAGTATGTAGACAACTTCAACTATCTGGGTTGTAACTTATCAAAGGACGCCAACGAAACCGACGAAATTAAGCGACGGATACAACTAGCCAATAAGACATATTTCTCGGTCCTCCCTATAATTAATTCGAAACTTGCGCACAGGAACACGAAGCTCCTCGTGTACAAAACGATCATCCGACCCGTGCTATGTTATGGCTGCGAAACATGGACCCTCACCCAAGCCTCCGAAATTTTGCTAGACCGATTCGAACGAAAGGTCCTTCGGCGAATTTTCGGGGCCGTTCGCGAGCGAGACCAATGGCGTATCCGGTACAACCATGAGTTGCATCAATTGTACGATGAGCTGGAAGTATCGAAAATCGTGAAGCTTCAATGGGCGGGGCATGTACAACGGATGGACGATAATCGCATGCCAAATAAAGTGATGAACGCACAACGAATTGACGGAGCGAGGTTGCGTGGACGACCGAGAGTTCGCTGGGAGAACTCCGTAGGTGAAGACGCCCAACAGCTGCTGGGCTTCCGAAACTGGAGGACGAGGTCACGTAACCGCGACAATTGGAGGTCAACGATTCAGGCGGCCAAGGCCCGACGTCGGGCTATCGTGCCACATTGATGATGAATCTCAAATCCACTTACCTCATTATCTACAATCATCATCGATGATTTTTTCGGCATAGTATTTACATCGATTCCAAGCCGTGTAGCTATTGGTTTGTACATGATACTATCGAGCATAATAAACGACAACGTCTTGTTGAATTCTCGCGCTTTGGCATCAAACTCATTCATTTCCTGTAAAAATAGAAACAACTTTCATTAACACTGATTACCTCCCTTTATCTTTTTTCGTCAAACAGAAAATCTTACCAATTTCTTCTCATTCTTAAAATAAACATCGCCAACACTATTCTCCGATAATCGTAAGGCATAACATTGCTCCCTAACAGCTTGCTCTCGTAATTTTAGCGTACTTCTCGCATCATCTTCTGGCCGTAACATTGACAGTGGCGATCTAACGAGTTTTGGAGGATTTCCATATTTGGCTTTGAATTGATCACGCCATTCCTTATCTAATATACACGATGATGATTTGGCAGCATCATTTTTTGGTCCTATGTAACAATAGTTGTCTGTATCGGTTATGAGTTTGTCGTATTTTGAATTGTTCAAAACATTGGCAAATGTTATGTTGGGCTCGTCGTCCGAGCTACAACTTTTATATGAGCGCAAATCGTCATCGTCACTGGTTGATAAGGATATATTGGCACAGGTCGATGTAAGGGTTTGAAATTTTCTTAAATATTCTAACGAGTTAAGACGTGCGTAAATAATTAATTTTGCAAATGTATAAAAGCAAATTTACCTTCTCTTAATATTTGTATTGCATTTCCACTAATTCCGACTGGTTGAGTATCATTTTTACTTTCATGATATTCCAGGGCCACTTGTTTTAACTGAGATAAGTAAAAACTTTTATCCTTAGAGGCGAGGCAAAATTATTATTTTTTTTTGCTTACCAAGTGATACGCATCTTTATTGAACGTATAATAGTCTTTTGGCGTAAAGAACAGAACGGTTGGTCCTGCTTTTAAGTAGGGGGCTAGTGTTGTAGATTTCTTGCCGGGCGGATGTATCCACGTTGTTATGAAATTTAGACGATTTTTAAGCCACTTGGTGATATTTTCAACGGTCCAATTTTGAGTAAGTTCAACTTCCTGAAAAAAAAAATTGTTGATCATTTAATTTTGTTTAATTATGCAACAATAGGTCATATCAATAAAACGATGCAATGCTGAACAGGTTGATTTAACCTAACGACCGTTTTATACAAGTGCGTCAATAGCCAAAAGTCAAAAAGCAAATTTACTTTTAGCACCCAAAACCAGACGTAACTCTTTGATTCTTCTTTCTTATTTATTAAACTACATTTTGTCAATGCCCTTTCACAATTTGTTGTCAACGTTCAGAGAAGAGCTGAATGGAGGATGTATGGTTCCTTGCTTTTTTCTTGTTATAACAAAAAAAATGTATCTTCGAAAATTGCTTCTGTGTTCCTAGTAAAACCTCAAAGCATATCCAGGAATAGATGGAATTAGAACAGCACGTCATAAACCGACAATTTGATTTACCTGTGGTTATGCAGTGCCGGATTAACCACGTGGCAGAAGGTGGCAAATGCCACGGGCCCCGCGCTTTAAGGGGCCCCGCGCTTTAAGGGACCCCGCGCTTTAAGGGGCTCCGCGTTTTTCTCAAACAAAAATTATAACAACCAAGATATCAATGAAATTACAAAAGCCAGTTCCTTCTAAATTGTTATAACAGGTTATCTATCGTTGCGCAGGGTGTTCCAAAATTATAGCAAGGTTAATATTGCATAAAAATACAGAAATATTTCTTTCTAATTCATGATGGCATTCCCGTAAACCTACGTCCAAAGTGTTTCAGATTCACTTTCAAGCGGGACATAAGGTTTTTGGCAAATGTATTTGTACACATCCATCGAATTTAGAAATTACAATTGTATCTCTCATTCACAGTGGCGGTACCCTTTAAACGTTTTAAAAAGTGGGGGCAAAATTACCTGTTTAAATATGATTCAAAAATTTTGTTTTTAATTTAAGTGTGTAAGATTTGTTAGATTTTTATTTTAATTAGTAAAACCGAATAAATGTAGAAGGTGTTAACTTAAATTTGGCCATCTGGTATGCGTTAGAATAGTATCTTTATTGTGGGCATTTTTAGCTAGATGTTTGGTTGTGACCTTTTATGAACCTGAGTAACCCTGAAAAGGGACAATAGGAATGCTATATTAATAGGTAACACTTTCAAAATGAACAAGGGACATCTAAAATAAATTCTTCTTTATCGAATAAATATAGTTTATTTACAAAAAATTACGGTTTTACTAATAACCATAAAAAAAATCTTGGCAAACTTACATAAGCCAATGCAAAACATTTTTTTTGAAACAATTTTGAATCTTTTTCAAAACAGATAATTTGGCCCCTATTTTTCATAATGCTTTGAGAGATATGCCACTGTGCTGAGGGATATAATTGATATTTCCATATTCTATTGATATGTGTAAATTTATTGCCCATCAAAATCATCAGTGATCGCATACTCACTCTTTTGATTTTTGTCCGGCTAGCTGCATTTTAGTTTGATTAAATTGTAAATGCAGAGAGTTCACAAAATAACGAGCACAACGATTCAGTGCTGACTACGTCAAGAACTATTGAGAAGTGTCGCTCAGTACTTAGAAAGATGGGTCGCTTCTTCAACGTTACGCTATGCTGGATACCGGGCCATAGTGGCTTTGCAGGTAATCGCAATGCAGATGACTTGGCCCGACATGCGTCTGAAGTTAACGTTGAAGACGGTTACGCCAACTTGGAAACATCTATTGCGGCTTGCTCACTGATAATAGACACCGCGCTACAGAACGCAGGACCAACGCAAGATGGATCCATGGGTTGACTTGCGCAACGACGATAATGATCTGGCCAAAACTAGATAATGTTCGTTCTACTATGCTTCTTTCCCTTGACAGAAAGCATATTCGCAGTGTAGTGGGGGTAATAACAAAACACTGTCCTATTGGTGAGCCTGCTAGAAGACTCCAAATTCCTCACAACGACTTTTGCAGAAGTTGTGATGACGAAGAAGAGGAAGAGAGTGTATATCACTTTCTTTGCCACTGTTCCGCCCTGGCTGAGAAACGAAGGCGTTTTCTGGACTCAAGGTATTTTTACGATACCGATGATATTCGGGATGTGAGCCCAATACTGCTCAATAAATATATTGTTAGCACGGGCTGGTTCCTAGCATAAGCATTTAGTATAGAGATATGATTCTCTCGGTGATATAACAATGGACCAAATTCTCGTCTAAGTGTGCTGGTAGCAAATCTAGCGGCCCCTGTACCCAACCTAACGACTTATCAAACACCGTACCTGTAAATACCATAAAAGAAATTCTTTTATTGCACATTCGTCGTGTATTGTAAGGTTGCATAATGCTGATATTTGCTAGCTGCTAGCCGCTTTCCTAAACCCCTTGAGAAATTACTAATACAACCGAAGTCGAAATATTAATTTTTAACCAATTTATTAGTTTGCTTAATCAAGGTTCCATTGGCCCCGCGCTCAACATTTGCCACGGGCCCCGCCCTTGTTTAATCCGGCACTGTGGTTATGAATTGCTCGACAAAACAGGACTGGTCTACAATACATTGCGCACTTTTGATTATTTTGAAGAGCACCATCTGCTTCCTTGACCCCTCGCCTATCTTCTGCACTGTCTCCCGCCTATATCAATGGCTTCCATTTGTGTTGTGCTTTCCAAGATTATTCTGGTGAAAGGTCAGGACGCCCTTCTTCGGAAATTGAATTACCAGAAATTTTTTCAACCCGGTTTTCTTAAGAAATTTGCGAAAATTCGGTTGTTTGGTAAGGTTTGGCAGGTATGGCGTCGGGCAGAGCAACCATGGTGGATTTTGTGCAGGCGTGTCCAAGTAATTTTCACGTCATATTGTGGCGTGCCAAACATTTTTATGACCAAGTTTTCATGCCATTTTATACCTGTCACTATGTGAAAGGGTATAAACCATTTCTCGGTCAAGTTCATAACTTTGAAATATCAAATTCGTAACTATGGATATTGATATCTTCCCATTTTCGAAATGATTTTATATTTTTATCAAAATTAAAAAAGTTCAGTGCTCAAATATGAATTTACAATTACGATTAAAGCTCCCGAAATATTGAATTTGATGTTCCAAACTTAGGAACTTGATGCTTCAAAGTTATGAACTCGACCGAGAAATGGTATATTAACTTAGTCATTAGGTTTGCAACGCACAGAAGGAAGCACCTCCGACTTTGAAAAGAGAAATCGGTTGAGCGATGCCCGTCTGTTTCTATGCAAACTAGTCTCTCAGTTTTGAAGCTATCGGGCTCAAATTTTGTAAGTTTCTTTTTAGTGTACGCTGTATATATGTCGGAACAAATGGGATCGAACTATAGTGTGACATAAACTCAAGAGGTGAGTACATATTATAAACTTTTTCCTCCTTGAATTTTAGCATCTTTAACAGAGGTAGTAAGCCTCACCAGAATGGCTTCAGGAAGATGCATGGTACCACCACTGCCCTCGATGCGATCACTACACGCATTCGTGATGGGCTAAATCAACGCAGTCGTTGTCACAGAACCATTCTGGTGGCAATAGACCTATCAAACGCATTCGATAAGGTCAATCATTCAATGCTCTTAGCAAACTTGTTGAATATGCATCTTCCTGCACAAGAGATTCGTTGGATTGCCAATTATCTAGCTGGTCGGCACTCCTTCACCGAGTTTCGAGGCAAACGTTCTAAGCTTAGGAAAATCAAATTAGGTGTTCCACAGGGAGGGGTACTCTCCCCCACTCTGTTTAACATCTACATGTCCGGCCTTCCCACACCACCTGAAGGAATCGAGGTGATTTCCTATGCTGACGATTGCACCGTACTCGCCACAGGGAACGATAAGGATGAAATGCGCCTCCGAATTAATCGCTATCTAGGACGATCACAGGCATTTTTCCAAAGCCGAAACCTCACCATCTCTGCGTCCAAATCCTCTGCGACTTTTCTAACCACTTGGTGGGAGGACATCAGATGGGAGATGGATATACGTATTGGCAACAATTCTGTTCCTACTGTTAAAAACCCAAAATTCTCGGGCTTCACCTAGAGAACATGATGACGTCTGCGAATCATGCAGCTTCAGTCTGTGAAAAAATGCGCAGTAGGAACAACATCCTAAAAGCTCTAGCTGGTAGCACCTGGGGCAAAGATAAAGAAACCCTGCTAGCTACTTATAAAGCGGTGGGTCGAGCGGCCGCTGATTATGCAGCCCCAGTTTGGACACATAGTCTATGTGACACAAACTGGTCCAAAGTTCAGGTCTGCCAAAATGCCGCTCTACGCATCGCGACAGGTTGCCTTCTGATGTCTGCCCAGGATCAATTACATCAGGAGACAAAATTGATGCCAATACGTGATCACAATCTCCTACTCTCAAAACAGTATCTTGTTGGTTCCTACCGTGAGGATCATCCCAATAATCATCTCATGGACCGAATTCCTCCACCACGACATGTCAGGCGTGGTTTACGAGACCTCGAGAGAGAGAGGTTCAGGGATACAAACGGGACCCTTACGATGAAGTTACATACCGAGCCGCCATTGCAGCGATCCACACTGAAGAAGTGAATCGGTCTATCGCGAGTTTAGGTGCGAATACAGTCCTCTCAAAGCGCCCACCACCAATTTCGCCTGAGGAGATTAGGCTCCCGAGAGCCACTAGAGTAACACTAGCTCAACTTCGGTCGGGCTTTTGTTCACACCTTAATTCGTACCTTTCTTGCATAAACCCGGACATCCAAAACATCTGTCCAAACTGCAATGGTACTCCTCATGATGTGGGTCACTTGTTTCAATGCCCCGCTGCGCCCACTGATCTTACCCCTATATCGCTGTGGGAAAACCCTATCGCAGCAGCTATGTTTTTGTCCTTAGACCTCACGGACACAAACATTGACGAACCATAAATCGTACCCACATAGATGCACAGAGGTTTCACACCTTTCTGCACCACTACAAGAAGAAGAAGGTAGTAAATCTACTTTCGTAACAAGGTGTAGGCGGGAAGTACTCGACCTAACCTTTGGTAACCAAAGGACAGAAAACTGGATCAGGAACTGGCATGTATCTGATGAAACCTCACTGTCATAGCACATGCACATCAGGTTCAGTAACAGCGCCCATACCCAGATTCCGGGAAAGGCGAATTCCCCAGCTAACTGAGTGGGGCGACTACTGTATCTCCCTTCGAGAGAGGCTATCCACCATCGACAGGACAGCCTCCAGCTGGCTGAGTCTGGACAGCTTGATCTCCAACGTGACCAGTGGCTATAGTGGCCTCATTGGAGGAAAACTGTCCCCTCAGAAGAACGAACGATAACAAAGGAGTACCCTGGTAGACTCCGGAGCTATCGAGACTAAGGAGGTCAACAAGAAGACTCTTTAATAGAGCCACAAGGACAGGAGAGTGGGAAACGTACCGCTCTAAACTTCATGAGTACAACAAAAATATCATGTCTGCCAAAATGAACTCGTGGATCAGGTTCTGCGAAGGTGCGAATAGCAAGATCAATCTTCACTCACGATAAAATAAGATGGGCAATATGCTCATTTGAGCCATTTAAATCCGCCAGTACTGACGGGATTTTTCCAGCTTTACTACAAAAGGGTATGGAGTCCCCAACTCCATACCTATTAAGTATCTTAAGAAGCAGCTTTGCGCAAGGCTACATTCCGCAACCATGGAGACTTGCGCGAGTTGTATTTATTCCTAAACTGGGAAACCGACCTAAAGAGAATCCCAAAGCATACAAACCAATCAGTCTTACCACATTCATGCTCAAATAAATTGACAAAATCATTGATGAGCACATCAGAAATACCACACTGATCAGAAACCCGCTTCACAAGAGACAGTTTGCTTACCAACCAGGTAAATCAACAGAATAGGCGCTTCATAGCCTTGCAGGAGAAATTTAAAAAGCTTTTGAGGCTAAAAATACCGTGCTCGCTGCATTCCTGGACATCGAAGGGGCATTCGATAATACTGCCTTCGATGCAATTCAAAGAGCGCTAAGTTATAGGATGGTAGAAAATACGACTGTTGGATGGACCAAGACCAAGTCGCTCAATTGCAAAATAAAAAGAAATATCAAATTCGTAACTATGGATATTGATATCTTCCCATTTTCGAAATGATTTTATATTTTTATCAAAATTAAAAAAGTTCAGTGCTCAAATATGAATTTACAATTACGATTAAAGCTCCCGAAATATTGAATTTGATGTTCCAAACTTAGGAACTTGATGCTTCAAAGTTATGAACTCGACCGAGAAATGGTATATTAACTTAGTCATTAGGTTTGCAACGCACAGAAGGAAGCACCTCCGACTTTGAAAAGAGAAATCGGTTGAGCGATGCCCGTCTGTTTCTATGCAAACTAGTCTCTCAGTTTTGAAGCTATCGGGCTCAAATTTTGTAAGTTTCTTTTTAGTGTACGCTGTATATATGTCGGAACAAATGGGATCGAACTATAGTGTGACATAAACTCAAGAGGTGAGTACATATTATAAACTTTTTCCTCCTTGAATTTTAGCATCTTTAACAGAGGTAGTAAGCCTCACCAGAATGGCTTCAGGAAGATGCATGGTACCACCACTGCCCTCGATGCGATCACTACACGCATTCGTGATGGGCTAAATCAACGCAGTCGTTGTCACAGAACCATTCTGGTGGCAATAGACCTATCAAACGCATTCGATAAGGTCAATCATTCAATGCTCTTAGCAAACTTGTTGAATATGCATCTTCCTGCACAAGAGATTCGTTGGATTGCCAATTATCTAGCTGGTCGGCACTCCTTCACCGAGTTTCGAGGCAAACGTTCTAAGCTTAGGAAAATCAAATTAGGTGTTCCACAGGGAGGGGTACTCTCCCCCACTCTGTTTAACATCTACATGTCCGGCCTTCCCACACCACCTGAAGGAATCGAGGTGATTTCCTATGCTGACGATTGCACCGTACTCGCCACAGGGAACGATAAGGATGAAATGCGCCTCCGAATTAATCGCTATCTAGGACGATCACAGGCATTTTTCCAAAGCCGAAACCTCACCATCTCTGCGTCCAAATCCTCTGCGACTTTTCTAACCACTTGGTGGGAGGACATCAGATGGGAGATGGATATACGTATTGGCAACAATTCTGTTCCTACTGTTAAAAACCCAAAATTCTCGGGCTTCACCTAGAGAACATGATGACGTCTGCGAATCATGCAGCTTCAGTCTGTGAAAAAATGCGCAGTAGGAACAACATCCTAAAAGCTCTAGCTGGTAGCACCTGGGGCAAAGATAAAGAAACCCTGCTAGCTACTTATAAAGCGGTGGGTCGAGCGGCCGCTGATTATGCAGCCCCAGTTTGGACACATAGTCTATGTGACACAAACTGGTCCAAAGTTCAGGTCTGCCAAAATGCCGCTCTACGCATCGCGACAGGTTGCCTTCTGATGTCTGCCCAGGATCAATTACATCAGGAGACAAAATTGATGCCAATACGTGATCACAATCTCCTACTCTCAAAACAGTATCTTGTTGGTTCCTACCGTGAGGATCATCCCAATAATCATCTCATGGACCGAATTCCTCCACCACGACATGTCAGGCGTGGTTTACGAGACCTCGAGAGAGAGAGGTTCAGGGATACAAACGGGACCCTTACGATGAAGTTACATACCGAGCCGCCATTGCAGCGATCCACACTGAAGAAGTGAATCGGTCTATCGCGAGTTTAGGTGCGAATACAGTCCTCTCAAAGCGCCCACCACCAATTTCGCCTGAGGAGATTAGGCTCCCGAGAGCCACTAGAGTAACACTAGCTCAACTTCGGTCGGGCTTTTGTTCACACCTTAATTCGTACCTTTCTTGCATAAACCCGGACATCCAAAACATCTGTCCAAACTGCAATGGTACTCCTCATGATGTGGGTCACTTGTTTCAATGCCCCGCTGCGCCCACTGATCTTACCCCTATATCGCTGTGGGAAAACCCTATCGCAGCAGCTATGTTTTTGTCCTTAGACCTCACGGACACAAACATTGACGAACCATAAATCGTACCCACATAGATGCACAGAGGTTTCACACCTTTCTGCACCACTACAAGAAGAAGAAGGTAGTAAATCTACTTTCGTAACAAGGTGTAGGCGGGAAGTACTCGACCTAACCTTTGGTAACCAAAGGACAGAAAACTGGATCAGGAACTGGCATGTATCTGATGAAACCTCACTGTCATAGCACATGCACATCAGGTTCAGTAACAGCGCCCATACCCAGATTCCGGGAAAGGCGAATTCCCCAGCTAACTGAGTGGGGCGACTACTGTATCTCCCTTCGAGAGAGGCTATCCACCATCGACAGGACAGCCTCCAGCTGGCTGAGTCTGGACAGCTTGATCTCCAACGTGACCAGTGGCTATAGTGGCCTCATTGGAGGAAAACTGTCCCCTCAGAAGAACGAACGATAACAAAGGAGTACCCTGGTAGACTCCGGAGCTATCGAGACTAAGGAGGTCAACAAGAAGACTCTTTAATAGAGCCACAAGGACAGGAGAGTGGGAAACGTACCGCTCTAAACTTCATGAGTACAACAAAAATATCATGTCTGCCAAAATGAACTCGTGGATCAGGTTCTGCGAAGGTGCGAATAGCAAGATCAATCTTCACTCACGATAAAATAAGATGGGCAATATGCTCATTTGAGCCATTTAAATCCGCCAGTACTGACGGGATTTTTCCAGCTTTACTACAAAAGGGTATGGAGTCCCCAACTCCATACCTATTAAGTATCTTAAGAAGCAGCTTTGCGCAAGGCTACATTCCGCAACCATGGAGACTTGCGCGAGTTGTATTTATTCCTAAACTGGGAAACCGACCTAAAGAGAATCCCAAAGCATACAAACCAATCAGTCTTACCACATTCATGCTCAAATAAATTGACAAAATCATTGATGAGCACATCAGAAATACCACACTGATCAGAAACCCGCTTCACAAGAGACAGTTTGCTTACCAACCAGGTAAATCAACAGAATAGGCGCTTCATAGCCTTGCAGGAGAAATTTAAAAAGCTTTTGAGGCTAAAAATACCGTGCTCGCTGCATTCCTGGACATCGAAGGGGCATTCGATAATACTGCCTTCGATGCAATTCAAAGAGCGCTAAGTTATAGGATGGTAGAAAATACGACTGTTGGATGGACCAAGACCAAGTCGCTCAATTGCAAAATAAAAAGAAGGATACGCAACCGAATGGTTGACATTATTCCCACATCTAGATCTTCCGGCCATCGAATACCTAACGATGGCCTTGAACTTGTCGAATTACCCCCTTCTAAAACCCGGTAAAAGCGCAAAACTCGCCGATTCCTACCGTCCAATCACTATTTTATCACCCGTTGCAAAGACGCTCGAAGCACTCATCCACCCCACCCTTGTATCACATGCTGAGCTAGCTTCTCACCAGCATGGCTTCAGGAAGATGCATAGTACTACAACAACTCTGGATCTGATCACCCATCACATCCATAATGGCCTCAACCAGAAACAACAGCCCTGTGACAGAACTATCCTAGTGGCGCTTGACCTGTCGAAAGCCTTCGACACAGTTATCCACTCTGCGCTGTTGGCAGACCTCCTTAATATGCATGTTTCTGCACAAGAGGTTAGATGGATTGCCAACTATCTAGCTGGGAGGCAATCCTTCACAGAGTTTCGTGGCAGTTGTTTAAAGCATAGGAAAATTAAGAAGGGAGTTCCACAGGGTAGCGGACTCTCGCCTACATTGTTCAACATCTACCTGTCGAGCCTTCCAACACCCGCGGAAGGTATCGAACTAATTTCCTATGCGGACGATTGCACCGTACTCACCACGGGAAATGATTTAAACGGTATGTGTGCTCGACTGAATGACTATATTGAGAAACTAGTGGAGTTTTTCAGTATTCGGAACCTCGTCATTTCACCGTCCAAATGCACTGCAACACTTCTTACCACCTGGACGCAGGAATTTTCGGAGGAGCTCAGGATCCGTACGGGTAGGCATGCTGATGACGTTGTTCCTACTGTTACCAACCCTAAAATCCTTGGTGTCTATCTAGACACCATGATAAAGTCGAAAAACCAGGTCGAAGACATAGTCGACAAAATGCACAGTAGAAACAACGTCCTAAAGGCACTGGCCGGGAGTTCCTGGGGCAAGGACAAAGAAACTATGTTGGTCACCTACAAAGCGATAGGTAGGGCAATCCCTAGCTATGCAGCACCGGTGTGGTCACAAACCGTTTGTGACCATGCAGCACCGGTGTGGTCGCAAACCGTTTATGACACAAATTGGAATAAGATCCAGGCATGCCAGAACGCTGCTCTACCTATCGCTACAGGTTGCCATCTCATGTCGTCCCAGGATCATCTTCATCAAGAAACCAGCATGTTATCAGTGCGTGATCACAATCACCTCTTGTCTTTACAATAGCTGGTCGGTTGCTATCGAGAGGATCACCCAAACCATCATCTCATGGACAATACTCCCCCTCCACGACATGTCAGGAGTGGACTCAGAGATCTGGAGAGAGACGTCCAGAGATACAAACGGGTACCTCCCGATATATTCGATAGCCCAGCATACCATGCGGTCATCGCAGATATTCACACAACCGTTGTGAATCGGTCAATAGGGGATTAGGTCCGAATAGAGTCCTCTCAGTGCCCCCACCACCCATATCGCCTGAGGAGACGAGGCTCCCGAGAGCCACAAGAGTGACACTAGCCAAGCTTAGGTCGGGTTTTTGTTCACGCCTTAATTCGTACGTATCTCGAATAGACCCGGACATCCAGAACATTTTTCCGAGCTGCGGTGGTGCGCCACATGATGTGGACCACCTGTTTCGATGCCCCGCTGCACCCACTTACCTCTCTCCGAGAGCATTATGGGACAATACTATTGCAGCTGCTACGTTCTTGTCGCTTGTGACAACAGACGAGAACGACGACGAAACTTAGAGCACATCCACAGACATGCACAGCGACTCACACCCTTCTGCACCGCTACAACAACAATGATGATATAGTGTCAACATTTCTGCTGCGAATCCGTCTTCTAATTTTACGTTTGAGGCCGTTAGTCTTGGGATGTTCAATAAATTGTTTATTGAAGGCTCGCACAGTGAAGAGGATCGCAGGTTTTCTTACGGATTTTCTTTAAAGCATTATTGCCTTTTCCTTTCCTAGGATTGGATAGGACGCGGACAGTAGACCATAGTTTGCTGACACCTTCATTGAGGTGTCCATTCCATTTCGCCTTCCGATAGTCTCTCACTTGTCGATTGATTTCGCAGTTAAGCTCCTGAATTCTGGGATCGCCAGGTGAGCGCGTCTGATGTTATCATCGATCATCGGTATGCTCGAGATCCGGCAGCCCATACACACACACACATAAACCTATGGGAGGTGTTGTTGATGTTAAAATGTGCCTCAGGCTTCAGATGTCATGGTTGCCTACTACCTTCGCATTTTTTTTTCTGGGTAGAGATGGGGAATCTTCTTAGATACTGCACGCCGCGTAGCAGAAAACCTCCGGCATGCAATTATGTCGGATTTCTACCGACTAAACCTACACCTCTTTTTCACCGCTTGACCCCGTGGGACAACATTTCAGCATTACTTCACAGGGCCAATTCCGGCTAATCAGCCATCACCGGGTACCAGACTTCCGTCTGCGTTCCTCTCTCTGTAGCTCCATGTGAATGGCACTAACAGCCCTGCATACTGAGCCCCAATTATCCGCCGATAGTAGCATTAGAGCCACTAGATTTTGGGGGCTTATGTTGTCTCCCAGATCTGCTTCTAGTTGGCTGCGGATATGTCCAAATCTGGAGCAATCAAACACAACGTGTTTGGCATCTTCCGCAACTCCCTTGCAACTCGGGCATCGTCCAGCTTAAACCGATGCAAATACTGTCGGTACCCTCCGTGACCTCTTAAAAATTGGGTCATGTAAAAATTCACATCTCCGTGTTTTCGATTAACCCATATGGCTATGTCCGGAATAAGGGTATGTGTCCATCGGCCAGTAGATGCCTCATCCCATCGAACCTGCCATCTCTCTCTCATAGATTCCACCCTTTCATTGTTTCTTCGCCCTGGGTGCATCTCCTGGCGATCGCTATACAGTCTGCTGATCTCGTCTACAAGGATCAACAAAGGCATCATTCCAGCCACCACGTAGGCCGCTTCATGCGATGTGGTACGGTACGCACAACACACTCTCAAAGCACACCTACGATATATCGCGTTTAGAGGTTTTGCATTGCATGCGAAACGTAATGCACTGGCCCAAACTGGTGAGGCATATATAATGATAGATGTTACCACTCTTGACAGTAGCAGCCTCCTACTTGTTCTCGGACCACCTATGTTTGGCATCATTCGTGCTAGTGCTGCGGTGGCAGTCGCCGCCTTGTCACCTACATACCTTATGTGCTCTCCAAAGCTTAGCCTCGAGTCAATCATGATTCCCAAATACCTAACGGCTTGCTTAGAGGCTATGCCATACTCTCCGACTCGGATCTTGAGGGAACACTTTTTTCTCCGCTTGCTAATTAGAACTGCTTCCGTTTTCTGATCAGCGAGCTCGGAACATTACGCTATCAGCTCTCGTAAGAAGAATTTTCTTGTTCTTCTTATCGACACTACCGATACTTATCTTACCGTCCGCCATATAGCGGACACATAGCGGAAAATATCGGAAACTTAAAAGTTCTCCCTATGATAACGGATAGCAGAATAAGCCGCGAGCTCTAATCCAACGGTTTGAAGCCACAGCTTTATAGTTGTAATCGCCTCGCCCGTGTATATCTCGACCAACTCCGGGTCTTTTGCGACCGAAACGACAGCTATGTCGTCAGCAAAGCCTACCACTGTCACACCTTTTGGCATAGCAAGCTCAAAAATAGCATTATACATGATGTTCCACAGAAGTGGACCAAGAACGGATCCCTGTGGCACGCCGGCTGTGACCACGTATTCCTTGCGTCCCGCACTAGTGTCATAGCTTAAGACGCGTTGCGAGAGGTAGCTCTTAATTTTAATAGCTAAACAGTCGGGAACAAACATTCTTTGTAGAGCTGCATGGATACAAACCCAGCTCGCAGAATTGAATGCATTCTTAATGTCTAGAGTTACAACAGCGCAACAAGTGCTGTTACATAATGACTCCTTGCAATAGCAGTTACCATGGTAATTGCGTCCACCGTAGATCGTGCTCGTCTGAAACCGTATTGGCGGTCCGATAAACGCCCCTGTGCTTCCACTACATCCGATAATCGGTTATATATGATTCGCTCGAGCACTTTTCCCGTTGTGTCTAGCAAACAAATAGGGCGGTAGGAGTTAGGCTCACCAGCAGGCTTATTGGGCTTTGGAATAAGCACCAATTTTTGTCTTTTCCATGGTTGTGGGAAAGTCCGTTCTTCTAGGCATTTTCCAAAGACGTCGATAAACTTTGCTGGCGTCGTCAGAATAGCCGCCTTCAACGCCCTATTAGGGACACCATCAGGACCTGGTGCTTTACCGTCCTCAAGCCTTGATGCTGCTTTTAAAAGTTCTAACTCTGTAATCGGTGGAATTATATTGATATTCGATGTAAGTCCTTGTGTTGTCGCTGGTTCCAAATCATGTTGCGGAAACAAAGTGGAGACAATATCTTCGAGCAGAACCGGACATTTGAGTTGGGGAGCTCTCTGTCCAATCTTCTTCATGACCACTCTATACGCCGTTCCCCAAGGGTTTGCGTCGGCGTCCTCACAAAGCTGTCTGAAGCAATTTTGTTTGTTAGTTTTAATAGCCTTTTTGAGTGATCTACGGACTGCTTTATAAGCCTCGAGTAGAACATTGTACGTTGTTGATCTGATGGAGCGTTGACAAAGGCGTCGAGCTTTTAAGCATTCACGTCTCTTATTGGCAATCTCCTCGGTCCACCAGTAGTTCTCTCGGCGATTAGTGATCGAACTTTTTCTTGGCATGGAGGCATCGCATGCTGTTGATAGTTGGTCGATCAATTGCAATGCCTTCTCTTCGGCTGAGCCGTTAGTTGTACCTGAACTGGATAGGGTTTCTATGAACGAATCTTCATCGAAGCGTCTGGTAGACCATCCCTCAGTTGGAGCTGTCGTTCCTACCTTCGCATACTAGCGGTCAATCAGCCTCTTGACTATGCATTCCTCGGCGCATGCTAATCCACCTTAAGGTTTGTTTTTTTTTTCACTGTAAGAGTTTTCATCTCTCCTGTCTCTTTTAGTGGCCTGCTACGATACCCCGGGAAAAGCGGTGTCATTATTCTTGACCCATGTCACAGGACACTGTATTACCGACACAAGTATGAAATCCATTAAGTACTCACCATTGTCTCATTCCAATTATACAATCTCATAAAAGGCGTTTGTGTTACATTGAAATTCCTATACGACTCTCCCGTAACCACAGCAAACTGTACATCCTGATAAGGATCTCGTTCCAGCCACTTGATTGCACTTTGAACGAACATAAAGAATTCAGGTCGCTTCAAATCCGCCGTATTGAAAAAGCCCACAATCACTGAATTGCTATCGATTCGCAGAGCATCGAGCTCATTTCGATTTGAGATACGCTCGTAGGGTTTCATCAAACCTTCGATAAAGCGCGACAAAGGCTGGACCAGCCACGGACCGTTGTATTGGACGGCCAGACCTTTTGGATAGTACACCATAAGTACAGGCCACACTTGAACCTGAAACAATAAGAATAGTTTAGAAAAGCCGTAGAGAATGGGGGGAATAGTCACTCACTTTTGCATATTGCAAACGACACTCTCCTCCTGGTTGCCAGCAATTAACAGCAGAGAAGTATGCCTGAGGAATGAAATGGAAATTGGTTAGTGCTGGTTGCACGTATGGATACTCTATCAGGGCAAACCTCTTTGTAATATTTATTGGCCACTTCCTCATACGCCAGCTTTGCAAATTGACTTTCCGCACACCACGGCGCATAGAACATGACAAGCGACAGTTCGGACATTGACACTTTGTTTTGAATCACATTCAAATGACCACTGGGCCATTCTTGCACCATCGAATCTCTGGGGAACAACGGCGTCGGAGGTGGAGCTCGCGATACTTTTGGCGGCCTGTGTGCACGAAAACATGAAATTAGAAAAATCACATTCGACACAAATCCCAATTTTAACCTCACCCATTCTGTAAACTTGCATACGTGGTCAAGATGAGAGCAAATAAACAAATCAACTCGCGACCGTATTGCACTACCATTTTACGCACGTCACCCGAAAACCAGCCTCCAATGGAATTATCGTCGTTTTCGGGATTTTCCTCAGACTCTGCCGTGGTCGGGGGTTGATCGTCTTGAGTGATAATGGGTTCAGGCTGCGGTGGATTCGTTTCGTCGGACACGCAACTTGTGGACGCAGAACCATCGTCTTCCGTGCAATGGACGCCGGTCTTTTCTTCACTGGACGGCTGTGCTACTGCTGATAGCAATTCCGATTTATCAGATTGCGCGTCTGAAGATGCAGCGTCAGCAGCGTCGTTGTGATCCTCAATCGCTTCACCAATTTTATCGCCCGGCGGTCGTTGCTCAGTTGTCGTTTCCGTGTTGTTCCCGACGTTGTCCGTTGTACATGAAGAACTAATTTCCGATGACATAGGGACGTGATGAGATTTGTGTCGTCGTCTGCTGGCGGTTTTTGATTTGCAATTGCAACCACAAAACGATCATCACTTCACTGTTTCAGGGGCGAGTGCGGAAGCCAGGGGGCTATTTGAGTATTTTGCTAAATGTCGCGAAGATTTTTCTTTTCGGCTCTAAAGAACATTCACTAATTATCACCAAGTAGAGTCACACAGCCGATTGGACAAATGTCTTGATAAGGTTTCTCGGCCAATATGAAGGTTGACTTTGGCCGGGGGTAGTGACGAACTTATGAAAAATCAATGGGGGAAGTTGTGTTGCACGACAAGAGATTTATTTTTTTGACGAAAAGGCAGTACGGGGGCTTAAATGCTAATTTATTGACTAATTAGAAGGGACAAAATCGACAAAAAATTCACTTTCCGAGACAACTTTACGAACACATGACAGATAAACACTTGTCCCAATGTTGGTAGTTGGTACACCCAAGTGTCATATCGTGACGTTTGCAAAGCGCTCAAAAAAACTTTGAAAACTGAATCAAAACTATAAATCAGCTTAAAATTGGAAAATTACAAATAAATAACGACTTTTTTAATTAAAAAAAAAAAATATTTAAACGCCCGAAATCTTCAAAAAAGTTCAGAAATATTAACCTGTCCTAAATTTTTGTATCTGGTAATGATGCAATTGTTTGCAAAATAGACCGCATATGATTTTGACAGTCCATAGCATAGACGCACTGCCATCTAGATGGCAGTGATAGACGCCTTTCGCGATTGCAGGTCTTGAGATTTGTTTTCCCAGGATCTCCCTAAAAAAACACAAATTCAAGCATTTACAATACGAAATGCAGTCAGAACCGGCAGCTCCTGTTTTCAAAAAATCCTCACTGAATCAACAACAACCGGGAGCAAAGAAACGAATGTGGAAATCGCTTAAACAGATCCTGGCAACCGAACGATTGTTACCTTGGCCTGAAGAGGCTATCACATGTAAGTTTACACCCCTCACAGTATTCAGAGATTTACATGATTATTTCAATGAGGGACTCTTATCTATTTTAGATTCCAGCATCAATCCACCCCCATCATTCCGTCCGGCTAAGAAGTACTCTGACATCTCGGGACTGATTGCCTCCTATACGGATCCACAGACAAAATTGCATTATCACAATGCTGAAGAGTTTGCAACAGTGAAAAGTTTGCCAATGGACTTGACGGCAGGATATTTGGCGTTGAGAGGTGCAAGTAGTATAGTGGGTTAAGAAAATTGTGAGATCTTGGATTGGACGAAATACATGAAATATTATAAGGAAAATTACTGTGTTATTGTAAGAATAGAAAGAAAAATATTGCGAGTTGAATAAACTCCCATTAAAGCTTTTCGGCAAGACTTCGGTATCAGATTGTAAGCAAACATCTTTCAGCAGGTAAAATTACGCTTGATTACCTATACAGGAAAACCTATTTAAAATAAATCTTCATAAATTACAGATGCTTCAACGTTTATTAAAGCTGCAAAATTGCTAATCAAATTAAAAAAAAAATAGCCTGTCCAGTTGCTCGTTAGATACTGAAGTCGTAGTTTTCTCGACACAAGGTACGAATTTATTTTTAATGCTTTAATGCTCGTAATGCAACAGTGGCAATTTTTGAATATCCTAGGATTGCTAGGTCTTACTACATTCAACATTCAAAGAAGCATTGATAAAAACAACCATTAAAACTGGTCTCAGCTCCAGGCTTCGTATCAAATTGCTGAAGGTTCGTACATATGAAATGAACATGTCACGTTTGGGAGCTGTACAGATTCCTGTAAGTTTTTAGCCGACCATGACAACTAGCAGGGCAACATGTGGTCCTACGGCAACTGCCTCTACGGGGCGGACCACACCCGTTTTTTTGCAAAACGGCCAAACGCTGCCAATATGCCTTCCTGGCAAGAGCGCCGGCAGGACCCCTGAACGTTCGATGCAGGAAGGTTGTGTTTGTCTGTGTATATGTGTGGGTACGATATATGTGGTTTTTTCGTCATATTGGGAGCATTACATCTCGGCGCAACTGCTCTCAATCTTATTAATTCGCGCCGGTGTTGAAACAAATCCAGGCCCAAGGGTATGGATTTGTAGTGTCTGCAACCAACGAATCAATCGAATACCAGATCAGTGCAGTGTAATTGCTGTTTGGAATGGGTTCACTTTAGGTGTTCGGGATTACGAAGACAAGGGCAACACTCCTTAGCCTATGTTGCGGCAGGTTGCATAAATTCTGGGCAACCCAGTGCTGCTCCCAGCCCACCTTCTCCTCTACTGCCCCCTACACCGCCCAACAATATGATAAGGAATGCCAGACTCAGTCTTACGCCTGGCCCTCCTCCTCCAGCACATTTCACTGCACTATCTATATTACAGTTTAACTGTAATGGCATTCACCGAAAAATCCCTGAGATCACACACTTCTTGAGTTCCAACAAAATTCTCATCGCCGCCATCCAAGAGACGCTGTGCTTCATGCAAACTCGTCTCTAAGCGTCCATAGCAAATATATTATACTGCGGAGAGATCGACCGGCCGCCACGGATGATTCTCACCCTGGAGGTGGACTTCCTTTCCTAATACACAAGTCCGTACATTACTGTGTATTAAATGTAGTTGCTGACGGTACGGCGGAAATACAAGCCATCTCAGTTCCATCAAGGAGTACTAATATTGAAATTTTTTATATATATGTACCACCACAATCTAGTTGCCCTTCTGGCAATCATTTCGATATTGGTCCTGTCCTTTCCGGAGACCACAGGGTCATCCTTGGTAACTTTAATGCGCACCATGAGCTCTACCATTCGGACCTCAACAACAATGCCAGGGGTATAACTATCGCCGAATCTCTAGACGCCTCAGATTTCTGTCCACTCAATGAAGACTCGCCGACTCGAGTCACAGGCACTTGCAGTAGCTCTCCTGACTTAACTATTGTTAGTGCCAGCCTAATCGCTGCTTCTCGATGGAAAGTACGTACCACCCTCAAATCAGATCACCTCCCAATAATTAAAAAAATTGACAAACCTGCGAACCTGACTAAGTCTGAGAAGCGAACGTTTGTCAATCACAAGAAAGCCGATTGGGACGGTTTTAAAGCTTACTCGTCGGCGAAGTTCATCGAGCTACCATCACCTACCAACATTCATAAGGCCGAGAAAAATATTAGGAATGTCATTACTACAGCCGCGGCACGTTTTATTCGTGCAGGACGTATCCCGAAAGTTCGGCCTAACTTCCCCACTAGTGCCGCCAAATTAGCCGATGAACATGATCAGATCAGATGCGCTCACCCTGATGATCCCAGAATTCAGGAGCTTTACTCCGAAATCGACCGACAAGTTAAAGACTATAGGAGGGCGAAATGGAACGAGCACCTCAATGACCACAACATCAATGAAGGTGTCAGCAAACTATGGTCTACTGTCCGCGCCCTATCCAATCCTAGGAAAGGAAAGGGCAATAATGCCATCAAATTTGGCCATAAGAGCACGAGCGATCCCCTAAAGTGCGCAAGCCTGTTCAATAAGCACTTTATTGAACATCCCAAGTCCGATTGCTTAAAGCGTAAAATTAGAAGACGGATTCGCAGTAGAAATGTTGGCAATATACCATCGTATACTGCGGACCAGGTTAAAAAAAGTCATTGAGAATGCTAAAAACTCAAGGGCCCTCGGACCCGATGGCATTTCGATGGCCATGTTGAAACATCTCGACCTTCCAGCCATTGAGTATCTCACGGCGGCCTTTAACTTGTCGATCTCTAAGCTTGCCATCCCTGAAATCTGGAAAACAGGACGGATCGTCCCCTGTCTCAAGCCGGGAAAAAGCGCTGGTCTCGGTGAATCTTACCGACCCATAACAATACTGTCTCCTGTCGCAAAGACGCTGGAGGCCCTTATTCCCCCGACTCTTTTGAAGCATGCTAAGCTAGAACCTCACCAGCATGGCTTCAGGAAAATGCACCACCACTGCCCTCGATGCGATCACTACACGCATCCGTGACGGGCTAAACCAGCGACGTCTTTACCACAGATCGATTCTTGTGGCAATTGACCTAACGAGTGCATTTGACAATGTCAATCACTCGATGCTTCTCGCGAACATGCTGAATATATATATTCATATCCCTGCTCAAGAGATCCGTTGGATTGCCAACTATCTAGCTAGTCGGCATTCCTTAACTGAGTTTCGTGGCAAACGTTCCAAGCTGAGGAAAATCTAATTAGGAGTTCCACAGGGTGGGGTACATGTCCGACCTTCCTACACCACCGGAAGGAATCGAGGTGATTTCCTACGCAAACGATTGCACCGTGCTCGCCACAGTGGAGAATAAGGATGAAATGCGCCTCCAAATTAATCGCTATCTTGGGCGATTACATGCTTTCTTCCAAAGCCGAAACCTCACCATCTCCGCGATTAAATCTTCTGTGACATTTCTTACCACCTGGTCGGGGGATTGTCGGTGGGAGCTTGATGTACGTATTGGCAACAAACCAATTCCTACTGTTGCTAATCCTAAAATTCTCGGGCTCATCACGCAGCATCCGTTTGCGAAAAGATGCGCAGTAGGAATAAAATCCTAAAAGCACTAGCTGGTAGCACCTGGGGCAAGGATAAAGAAACCATGCACATACAAAGCGGTGGGTCGAGCAGCCGCTGATTATGCAGCCCCAGTTTGGTCACATAGTCTATGTGATACAAACTGGTCCAAAATTCAGGTCTGCCAAAATGCTGCTCTACGCACAGCCACAGGTTGCCTCTTCATGTCTGCCCAGGATCACTTACATCAAGAGACAAAATTGATGCAAATACGTGACCACAATCTCCTACTGTCTAAACAATATCTTGTTGGTTGCTACCGTGAGGATCATCCCAACCACAGTCTCATGGACCGAATTCCTCCACCACGACATGTCAGGCGTGGTTTACGAGACCTAGAGAGAGAGGTCCAGAGATACAAGAGGGACCCTTACGACGATGATGCATACCGAGTTGCCATCGCTGAGATTTACACTACAAAAGTGAGTCGGTCTAATGCGAGATTAGGTGCGAATAGAGTCCTCTCAGTGCGCCCTCCACCCATTTCGCCTGAGGAGATTAGGCTCCCGAGAGCCACCAGAGTGACATTAGCTCAACTTCGGTCGGGCTTTTGTTCGCGCCTCAATTCGTACCTTTCTCGCATAAACCCGGACATTCAAAACATCTGTCCAAACTGCGCTGGCGCTCCACACGATGTCACTTGTTTCAATTCCCAGCTGCGCCCACTGATTTAACCCCTATCTCACTGTGGGAAAACCCTATCGCAGCAGCTATGTTTTTGTCCTTTGACATCACGGACGAAAGCATCGACGAACCATAACTCGAATCCACATAGATGCACAGCGGTTCACACCTTTCTGCACCGCTAAAAGAAGAAGAAGGAGACGTAGTCGACAGAATGTACAGTAGAAACAACGTCCTAATGGCACTAGCTGAGAGTTCCTGGGGCAAGGACGAAGAAACTATGTTGGTCACTTATAAAGCGATAGGTAGGGCAACCCCTAGCTATGCAGCACCGGTGTGGTCACAAACCGTTTGTGACACAAACTGGAATAAGATCCAGGCATGCCAGAACGCTGCTCTACGTATCGCTACAGGTTGCCATCTCATCTCGTCCCAGGATCATCTTCATCAAGAAACCAGCATGTTATCAGTGCGTGATCACAATCACCTCTTGTCTTTACAATATCTGGTCGGTTGCTATCGAGAGGATCACACAAACCATCATCTCATGGACAATTTTCCCCCTTCACGACATGTCAGGAGTGGAATCAGAGATCTCGAGAGAGACATCCAGAGATAAAAACGAGTACCTCCCGATAACATAGCATATACCATGCGGCCATCGCAGATATTCACACAACCGCTGTGAATCGGTCAATAGGGAGATTATGTCCGAATAGAGTCCTCTCAGTGCCCCCACCACCCATATCGCCTGAGGAGACTATAGGCTCCCGGGAGCCACAAGAGTGACACTAGCCCAGCTTAGGTGGGGTTTTTGTTCACGCCTCAATTCGTACCTATCTCGAATAGACATCAGTGGCGGCCCGTGCCTCCTTGCATAGGATGGGCACCTTCACGGAATAA
Source organism: Microchrysa polita (assembly GCA_949715475.1). Classification (NCBI taxonomy): domain Eukaryota; kingdom Metazoa; phylum Arthropoda; class Insecta; order Diptera; family Stratiomyidae; genus Microchrysa; species Microchrysa polita. The sequence goes on along the minus strand of OX454415.1, from coordinate 26,750,065 downwards.
AAATCTTTTTGAAACACCTAAAATTAACGACTTTCCACGTAAAGTTCGCATTGTATTAAATGGAACCATAAATTTCCGCTTCAATTTCACAGTTTTGCAACCATTTTTTAGATCAAGATATTATTTTTTAATTTAGGATCATTTTGTTTTTAAATGCAGTGTCCTAGTATATAATTATTAGACTATCAAATAGATTTTCGGGGGACATGCGAATTAATGTTGTGCGCCTTTAGCATTTTCAATGTAAATGTACATAGTCTAAAACAAATCAAAAATGCGAAAAGTGCACAACAATAATGTTCATGTTCACGAAAGTTTATTTTACATTATAATACATAATACCTACAATGAACACTTCAAAATTATTAATCTAATAATCATCATTACACAAGAAATCCTCCCGTGAAACATGTTTTCCTACATAGCATTGAGCCATCGTTGGTTTTTTATTCATTTTGACCAGCTCATGGTAACCCCGAAAATTGTACTTTTAAATTGTCTACGTCATCATCATTCTCATTCTTATTATACTGATTCCATTCGAGCTGCTATAGGCCGGCCTACCTTGTCGGTGTTGAATTCCATGCCACCGCTTCCAAAAGTTTCATAAATTTCGAATGATTTGTTGTTGTAATTTAGTCACCGGCGCAAGTGGCCCACTGTGAACCGATGGTAAGTAGATTTTCAACAATACCTAAAGGTTTGAGTATGCGAGTTGAATATTGCATACACATAGGCAGTTTCGATTTTGATCAAACACAAAAAGCCTAAAAGCAGTCTAATTTGTTGATTAATAAAAACACCGGAAATGTTTTTGTGCAGTGGCTCCCAAACAGTAATTTATAGATTCGCGAGAGACTTGGTAGTGATGGGAAAAAACTATTAATATGAATGATGTTCACCTAATAGTCAAAGGTAAAATTTTGTTGTACATTTCTACTGATGTTAAAACATGTGAATATACAATAAGTGTATTTATTTATAGGGCGGGCCGTGCCCACCTTGCCCACTATGACGAGCCGCCACTGATAGACATCCAGAACATTTGTCCGAGCTGCGGTGGTGCGCCTCACGATGTGGACCACCTGTTTCGATGCCCCGCTTCTACCACTAACCTCACTCCAAAGGCATTATGGGACTACCCTATTGCAGCTGCTACGTTCTTGTCGCTTGATACAATAGGCGAGAACGACGACGAAACTTAGAGCACATCCACAGACATGCACAGCGACTCACACCGTTCTGCACCGCTACAACAACAACAACCTCCCTCCCTTAAAGAGAACGGCCGTTTATTCGACTAATAGCCGGGTGTCCTCCGCCGGGATGCCTCCCTTTGAAACCCCACCTCGGGATGCGACTCTAGATGGTCGACTTGTCGAGCACCGCAGACCACCTCGAGGCCAACACCTTGATGGGCAGGGACCATCGTCACTCGGGCACACACAATGCTTTCTGCACTAAGAAGACGACCGTTGTGCCCGAGTTCAATGGATAAAGTACAAGGACAAGGCTCATGCATGACAAAGAAATAACAATGACTGAAATGAAAATTGTATGAACTTCAGGTGGTGTCATCAAAAAGCGTTACTTCGAAATTACCTAACATTCCAGGCAGTTTGTCTATATTGGCCAACCAATTACTGGAAAGCTCTAATGGGTTAGTAGACTGCCATATTCAAAGGACGCCCTGAGAAGCGCCCTCTCGCTTGCTGATTAGGGCAGTTTTCGCTTCGACCCGTTTGCAATGTGATCCTAATGGGTGAAACTACAAAAGCGCCAGCACAAAACCGGCTCCTCACGAATCTATTCTAAAAAATAAACGGTTTTTCATCTTGTTCTTGTTTCGCGTGTAGACAGGCCAAATAAGTTCTTTCTGCTTCACTGCCGTGCAGAGTGGGAAAATTAAGGCACTTTACCTGATACCTGTGGTCAGTGGCGTGCGGTGACATTTAATAATAGGGATGCGTTTGAAAAAATCAGTAAGAGAAAAAAATTCATAAATGAGAGTTGGGACAACAACATTATTATGGATATAATTTCCTATCTGACCCGCTTTGCCCCCCCCAGGGGCCCCCAAAGTTAAATAAAAAGTAGTCACAGTTCAAGGGGCTGTAATGTAACGGTAAAATCGAAAAAAATTATGAGCCTTAAATAGTGCATTTGGTATATCCCTTCTCTTTGTAAAATTGCAGCGTTCCAGGTTTTTTGAAGTTCAGTGAACTCGTACAGGCCTAAGATAAGTTGTGCAAATGTATTTGCCTATGGTCTGAAACGGAACAAAACGCACTATGTCTTTTTTATTACATTTGCAACATTTAGAGTTAGAGTCGCGAAAATGAATAGTGTTAGAAGGTTTTCGCAGTTTCACTTAATTGCGGTGAGTTTATCGAATTTGTAATGGGGTAAATTTAAAATTTTATGAATCTGAAAGCTCAAATAATAATTTGCGGTATATAGCGTTCATAAATGTAAAAACCTTCTACCTCACGACAGCTGTTTTTTTTTCCAGCAACCAAACGAAATATATAGACTTTTCAAAAGAAGCCCAGCTTTATTTACTCCCCCAAACCAATTCGGCGCCTCTATGTGTCTGAAACTGGCTACACAACACGTCTACACTAAAAAAAAACACATTTATAACCTCGATGAGTTTGTTGTATTACATTAATGCCCATCGACAGCAAAGAAAAGGGTTGAAATTTATGTTGACAGGGTCAATCAATTTTCTATTCTCTAGCAACATTCTAATATGGCAGGTGGACTATTTCCGGCAGATAATGAAGCGAGGGTACATCGGTTTCTATGCAGTGGGGAGCATATCCGCATATGTAGGCATTCGGCGGCTCAGTGGAAGAGAAGTCACTCTATCTCTTAGTTTCCGAAGCGTGGGTTCGAGTCACACTGTGACCATGAATGTTTGTGTTGTCCCCCCTTTCGATCCTTTGCCCTAATTAACCTAATTTCCCTTCCACCAAGACTATGCTTGAATTAAAAGGTTATCCCATAAAGCCTTGACATCGACATAAAGAAAAATGCAAGGGACATAACATCTTCATCTGACCGACTGATACAATTCAACTTAAACGGGCGCGGTTTGTCGCTACATAATTTAGCAAAATATACGTAATGTGCCTGTTTGCTATCGGCTATTACATACAAAAAGGCAAGTTTGCTCTTGGATATTTTTCGAATTACGTAAGCATATACAATACTCTAGCGTAACCTAGAAATTCGCACCGAATATCCGAGCCGGTTTGCCGGAGGAACACATCTACTTTAGTAGACCACGAGTCCACCCTTTTCCAGAGATGATCAGGACTGGCCTTTTCAGGAAATTACTCTTCATAAAATGGGAAACCGAGAGATTTTGAAAGTTTGTCCTTGTGGTACTTTTATGGATGAATATGACTGCACAGATGTACTTTGTACCCAACGTATGTAAGGATGGATAATTGAGTAACAAGCCAGGTTATATATTTAAAATGATGTATTCAACTTTTTCGTTTTGGATATATAATACTTATGTAGTTGTCAGGGGTGTGTGTTGATGCTGGTGGACCGAGCCTGCAAAGATATAAGATGCACTAATGAGTGGGGCTACATATAGAAATCTACCGAAACTACTCGCTATTGGTCGTAACAACAATAATAACAATCATATGACTTTATCACATTTATATTCCATTACGGGTGCGACTGTTGGCTCCACCCTGCCTGACCGGCACATCACTAAGGGCACATCCTCACAAAGTGATTGGGTGTTTCAGAGCCCCTGGTTGGAGTCTGACACAACTGTATCCACCGGCCTGATAGGCAGGTCGCTAAGGGCACATCCTCACAAAACGACCGACACACTATTCCGCTAGGTTCATCGTCAAGGGCACATCCACGCGAGACGATATCACGAACCGTAGCACTTCACCAGTCCAACCAGGTAAAAGGCAATTTACGTCAACGTGTCATCAACGGCACATCCTCAGATGATGACACAATCGACTTGCCAAAACCAGTTTCCTCACGATTCCCTCATCAAGGGCACATCCTCACGAGATGAGGTAATCGTTGGTGCACTTTTGAATACTCCCCATGACTCCATCGCCAAGGGCACATCCTCACGAGGTGATGGCGTCACTGGGGCACAATAAAAGCTCGACCAATAACGAGTATGTATTAACTTCAAAGCTACACTATTAAACAATTCTACCAAATCACTCAGTAATATTACTTACCAATTCCGCTATTGCAATTGGGCACTACACTATTTATTTATTCACTTCAACTAAGCTCAAACACCGCACTCTAAAGTCAAATCCAGACTGAATAGAGTTCGGTGATCTAACCCAAATGTATCCTTCTTAACATTCTTATCAGAAAGGACACATTTGTTCTACATATGCGTTGTTTAAACAAACGCAGATCTATTTATATTACGATGACCACACTGAGCGTCTACATACAGAGATACCCCGAATTGGTCATTTCATCAAAGATTCTACTTAAGTATTTAATAAGGACAAACCTTGGTCTTACACGTAATGTGACCTTTTGCTCCACAACATCTCGCGATTGCTTCAATATTTACCACACCTAACAATAATTGTTTTCAATTAGGATCTTTACTTTTAAAATACATGAATTACACGTCACAATGCCGTTATTATGTTCAGTCGTTTTTAGGTGATAAATTCCCTTTCAACCCACAGGCAAATATATTTGCCAAGCCAAATGAGGGGTAAAATGGGGGGCTAGGAGCACAATTTTTGGTGACATAGCTACTAATGACCTAATGATCACGAAAATAAAACAAAAAACTCAGTCGCTTCGGCTAGAAATGTACGGTCCTCAAAGGGTTAAAATTTGGATTCGTTTTAATATACAGTGAAAGCTCCGTTCGCAGACAGCTCCCGTAAGCGGACACCTCCCGTAGCCGGACAAATTTCTCGGTCCCAAGCTTTTCAATACAATTTTCGAACAAAATACGTTCCCGTAGCCGGACGCTCCCCTGGCCGGACGCGGACACTAATATCTAGTACATTTTTTAGGTCGACTCTCCCGTAAACGGACAAAAAGTAAATTCTAGGACTACTCATCAACGACATTTTGAGAGATTTAATGGTAGAAATGACTACAAAACAACTTGCTGAAGTACTTTTCTGATTTTTGTAGACAAACAAAGGGTTTTAAGTTTGAAGTTTTAGTCTCTCCTGATGTCCGTCCGCTTGGGCAGAGGAAATTTTGAGAATAATTGTAGAAAATCTTGAAAAATATCAATAATTTCCGACACCGATATTCAATTTTTAATTATGTTGAATTTAAAGGGGTCTGAAAGGTAAATAAATTTAAATAATTTTGGTGTTCGCTATACTCAGCCTCTCCCGCAAGCGGACATCTCCCGTAGCCGGACAAAAGTAATGGAACCGTCAGTGTCCGCCTACGGGAGCTTTCACTGTATAATTATGCTGAAAGCAAAAACCGAAAAAATTCTAGAAAGAGGAAAAATGTTTTTAATTGTTACAGAGATTAAATTTAGAGGGATGCGGCGCATCCACCGCATCTACACTGAACCAAATCGCCTGCTAAAGTAAAGAAAATATGGCTCAAATCAAGAAAAAAAGACAATAAAAAACAGCCAAGAAATATTTCTCTTCATTTGAGAATTAGTCACACTGATCCAAGTGAAATGCCTTTAGCAGCGCTTTAAGGAAAAGTAACTTTGAATCAAGCAAAATATTCTTATGAAAAAGACAAGAGAATCTAAACAAAAATAAAAAAAGAAACTTGCATCCAACCAACATCGAACACATAACCCCATTCTTCCCAGTCAAACGCGCTACCCACTGAACCATAGACACTTCTGACTAATCTACTACAACGCTTCAATATAAGCTAAAGCTAAAATAAAGCTTTTCCACGAGCTTTGCATGGAAAATGTCAAAAAAAAATTATTATCAAGCATTTGTTTGCTTGAATTGAGAATAATGGTGAAGGATTGAATCTACTTCCTATTTCTCAAAAGAAGGTCTTGAAAATAGGATCGATTCAAGAAGAAATTGTCACATTTTGAGAAATTTTGTCTAAATTCGGGAATTTTGCAATTGAGAAAAGAGTTTCTTAATTTTAGATAGCCCAATTTTTTCAGTGTATGGACCGCACGCCACTGCCTGTGGTCTTAGGTCGACAATTCATCTAGTCATCCTTAACTTTTCCTATTTATACGATCTTGATAGCCACATACGTAGACAAATTTGTGGTTCCAATTTGGTTGCCAATAATAATATACATATTCCTCATTGACCTTCCAAAAAGAAGCATGCTATGGCCGTAACCCCATCAACATTGGGGTAGCCAATCTTTTTTTCACGTCGACTACCAACGACTTTGCAATCTTGAATCAAGACACCTTCTTTAAACGCCACTTTCTCCGTGGTTGTCCTTGATTGATGTTTTCTGCTCATTGAAATGTTCAGATCCATGCTCTTCATTACCTTCTTTAGCTAATGCGATACGCTTGAATATGCCACACCAATCATTCGCTCGTTGCGAGTTAGCGTCATCAAGGTTCCTCCACCCTAGTTTGCGGATGAGTTCGTATGTTGGTAACTTCCTTGGGAACCGCGTCAGGGATTGGGTGGCTGAACTTTTCATCTTTAAGCCTAGTACTGACATCGAGAGTGAAATTTTTGTCCGCTGCGATTTATTCAATGAAAATGTACTCTTACTGTCGTGGAATATGTCACAAACTGTGGGGAATTCCATAAGCTACAATCCGAGACTGGTTCCATAATTCTACTCGGCCATTTTATGTATTTTTTTTTTCGATTCCCCGGTCATTTGACATTTCACCATGAAATAACCGGGGAATCGGTAAAAAATACATAAAATGGCCGAGAAAAATTATGGAACTGTTTTCGGATTGTAGCTTATAGAATTCTCCAGCATTCCCACATACTCCACGCCAGTAAGAATACATTTTCATTGAAAAAATCGCAGCGGACCAAAATTTCACTATCGATGTCAGTACTAGGCTTTAGCGGGAAAAAGCTTTGGCATTAGTGTCAGGGTTGATCAATCAAAGCTAAAGACTAGGATTACGAAATGGAATCAGCACCTCCATGACAATATGGCTAGACTTTTTACACCTTCGGAAAGAATGGAATGCCGATGCACCGTCTTCGACACAGGGTTGGACAAGGATGTATGTGCCAAGGATTATATGTAATGTGCTTTGATTTCTATAGATGTTAAATTCAACTTTTGTACCCAATTTATTTATATTTATATAAAAAGAAGGCATCGATGTAACATATTTGTACAACATTTCGTAAAAATTTAAAGCCGAATTGTTATGCAAATATTATCTAGTAAAAAATGGATATCGCGTAGTAGTATTCTGATTTAGTTTCGGACAATTTCTTTCAATTTCGTTGCGTGATATATCGACTCCAGAATTGGTCATAACGACAGCACGGTGGCAACAAAACGCTAAAATACGAAAATATGCAATGGGAGCTTAAAAACTAAAATGTCCAGTAAAATGCATAGCTTTATTCCCCTCCAGGACAAGATCCTGGTTGCGCCACTCGCATATGTGCCTCCTTATCTCAGTGGCGGATTTACTCGTTTGCCGCCATTATACTATTCACACTCAGAAAATTGGACCCAGTAAACTTAAAGGTTTTCGTACCATTATTTTAATTGGACGGCCATTTACCAGATTTCTTCACAAAAGTAAAAAGATGAAATAATTAATATAACTGGATGAATCCTATTGAGATATTTATATACAGTAATATATGTATGGAATAAAATCTGTCCCATAAATCCAATGGGACGTCAGATTACATTTTAATCAGTTTGTCCCATTAAATTAACAAGATCTGATATGATTAACTAATAATAGGATGGATCCCATTAAAACAAATACAAAACCAATAAAATCAACTATATCGATCAGAAAAATGTATCCCGTAAAGTTAATAATTTCTGTCTTATAAATTTAACAAGAGTACTAGCAAATCGGATGTTCAATACTCGGCCAGGCCAAATATCGTGATTCCTAAAAAAATCCACAATGACGTAGCGTGGATGGTAAAATAATATGGGACTTATAAAAAAAATATTTCAATCAGATTACGAGTGAAACGAATTTATTTATTTTTTCATAGGATTCATCCTATTAATTCAATAAGAAATATCCTATTGGAAAATAACTAGACCATGTGTTTATTTTTAAATGAGTCAACTATTAAAACAATCGGATATTTATCGAGTGAAAGTAATGGTTTCTATCTTATTAAAGTAATCTGATTTTTCCTATTGACTAAAAATAATGGGACAAAATGATTAGTTTAATGGGATTTCCCATTGAAATTTTTCTGAGACATATTGCCGCCCCTACTGAAACACTACTTTTTATCGATAGTGAATATTCGGGAAGAATTATGCTTTATTTACCTCCCAATTATTTTCAATTTATACTTTGAACTTAAATACGCGGGATCTTCGAGTTTTCCGCTTCGAGAGTTTTGAGCATTCTTCAATATTTATTATAGTGTGTAAATCTTATGCAATAATTTTATGCTTGGAGAATCGGTTTAAAGCGCTGAATCCCAAACTGTGGGAGGCTCAAATACTGATGCCGTTTATGAATTATGGTTTGCTTCTAGACCCAGAGATAATCCATTGTTGCAAACATTTTATTTCCTTTGATTAAAAAAAAAAGCTGAAAACAACTTGATTTGCTTATATTATGTGACGAATGTTTGGCCTATGTATTGGTTGGGGAAAATTGGCAGAGTCGATAGTAAAATTTATTTGAGCAAATCCACCATCAATAGGATTGTGAGTGAATGTGAGTTCGGTTTCAGTTTTCCTGTTTTAAATATGAAAGTCACATCCAAGATGCAGATATGTATATAAATTTAAAAAAAAAATTAAAAATTAATATAAAAAATGTATTCTCCTTCCCTGATGCTTGAAATAGATTAGACGCGTCAGCAGAAGCATCGGCATCGCGAAACGTCAAGCCCAATGCATTTTACATTGCTGACAAAAATGTTGGGCAGAAGACTTGGCATTCAGCATATTTGTCAGCTATGAAATTCTGCCAATGCTGCTGCTGACGCGTGTAATCTATTTCAACTATAAGACATTCAGCTGAATTGATGCTGATGCCCTTTTCATGCTTAAAACACCTCTGTAACGGGATTATCTTAAATACAAGATGAAGAGATCAATTTTTAGATGAATGCTTATCAGATTAACTTTTTTCGTTTCTGGATTTATAATATCAATTTTTGCAATTTGTGATATGTCGAGCCGACAAAAAGCCGAAGCAGCAAATGTTGTTTAAAAGGTGGGCATAGCAAGGCATGAAAACGAAAACAAGACAGGAAGGACCTTGGTTTCGAATTTCAGCTTAAATGGCCTTTGACGCATTTAGACAATGGCGAAAAATGCCTTTTCATGTTTATATTTCACTGAGGGTAAAAATACGCTTCGCCTGCTCCCTTACCGTATAATGACGATAAGTGCTACATCCTGCAGTCTTCCACGGCAGTGTGAACAACCTAAAAAATATTTTCTCGGAATTTGCCGCCCCCTGAAATCTGCCGTTCTAGGCTCAAGCCTACTAAGTTTATTGGTAAATCCGCCACTGCCTTATCTCTGTCTCTCTGTACCGTAACCCCTTGTGGGGCATGGTGCGTTCACTCAACCGTTTTCAGGCTATTTCGAGTCACGAGTCACATGTACGGAAATTTTGGACCACGCCGAGATTCGATCTCCGGACCTCTAGATTACTAGCACCGTAGAGTGCGAATCAACCAAGTGAGCCACAGAGCGTGCCTTATCTGTTAACTGTTTTCTTGCCTGATTAGAATCTTTTTTGAGAGCCTGCGAAGCCTGCGTCAAAATTTTCCGCCACATTTCATACCACCGGCAAAAATGATGTTCTTAATAGCTCATCCGATAAACTCCCGGTTTTCATCTCGAGCTCGTTATGACATCGGCAGAACAACATTCTAAAAGCGCTGGGCAGCACCTGGGGTAACAGTAAAAACACTGACCACTTATAGAGCGGTGGGTCGAGAACCGGCTGATTATCCTGTTGCTGCAGTCTGGTTGCATATAGTTTATGTGACACAACCTGGGGGAAAATTGAGGCAATTCTGAACGCTGCTCACGTATAGCCACAGGATCGCTTCTGGTGTATGCCCAGAATCATTGGCGTAGCCAGGGGGGGGGCAGGGAGGGGCGGTCGCCCCCCCCTGGTCGATGAAGATGGTAAAAAATCCTTATCGATATAGTAAAAAAAATCGCTGCACTATACAACATTTTCAAAAAAATTCTGCTGCTAGCGCAGCAGATGCCTTCCTTGCCTTTCCAAGTGCTGCAGGATAAGCCACGATTGGGAATTGGGACAGTTTGCAGTCAGGAGGCGCATTAATAGATGACAGCGAGTGGCCTCTCGTAACTGACGGAGGCTGCGTACTAGCACACACATTTCACTTGTGAGTGTGCTACTGTGGCTGCGTGGATCCCATATTTCCTGTTTTATTTCATTTCATACACAATTTTAACCGTTAGGTTCCTTCGGGAAGTGGAATTCAACTTATTTTCATCTGAAAGGGTGACAATTGGTATACCTACAGCTTTGCTTTATTAGCCCTGGAAGGTTATGCTTTGTCGAATCGACTACGCATCATCAAATTTATCCCATTTTTCGTGACAATTCTCATTATTTGGAGCTGAGTTTTCGTACAGCACTTACCGTGCCGATGTACTTGCCGAGTACATTGCGGCTAGACGAAGTAAGCAGGGTAAGTTGGATTTTTGGAAATTGGCGTCGTCGAAACGACGAAGGATGAAATTTGTGTAACTTTTAGAACTCCAGTATTTCTTATGGCTGGTTGTCGATTCGACGATAAGTCTGTGTCCATACAACTAGCACGTAACAAATATGTTTCTTTTTGAAATGTGGGACCAATTTTTTCAAAAATTATGGAAAAAATATTTACTAAGACAAAAATAGGACTAATCAGGAAAATGGCTCAAAATTCTTCCTCAGTTTAGGAAGATTGCATTACGAACTCATAAAAATCGGCTCCAAAATCGATGTTTTTCCATTCTAAATAAATTAACGATTGAAAATCTGTCAAATTTTATAAATATTTTGAGAAAGGGTGATTTGTATGAGGCGTCAAAGTAGAGCGTCGTCGAATCGACGAAGCATGACCTTTCCGTACTAAAAATAAGCATGACCTTCCAGGGTTAAGGACCTTATAAAGAACGGGTCTCATATTTCAGTGTCTTTCAAGTTCTTCTTTTTCTTCTCAGTACCATATAGCCCCTTGTGGGCCGTGGAGCGTTAACTTAGCCGTTTATTGGAAATTTCGAGTCAACGTTACATTGCATATCATTTCGGAGTGTATAATAATGTTGTAAGCACTTCCATTCACATGTACGGAAATTTTAGACCATGCCGAGATTCGATCACCGGACCTCTAGATTACTAGCATCTTAGAGTGCGACTCAACCAAGTGAGCCACAGAGCGGGTCTTTCAAGTTATTAAATCAAAATTTATTTTCTAGCTGAATCATACAGCAATAAAATTTAGCCACTGTTAATACTTCGATAAATTTAGAGGAAATCTTATTGAAACCGTTAACCATATTTCAATCAATAAAGGATTTATAAATATTCTGACGATGCTACTTTGCTAAGATGAAAGTGACAGGCGAAACAAGCTGATTTCGCAAGTGGAGTATGCAGTCCAAGATGCAAAAAATGCACTGAAAATAGAGAAACTACGCTCTAAAAGGCAGATATTGGAGGCCAGTTGAATGTAATCAGAATGCAGAGAAAATGATTCTCATCTCCATTTTAAAAATTTGACTCTAAAATTAGAAAAAAAAAGAAATAACATGCGTGGCATTCCACTAGTAAACTAGGGCCGCAGAGTGACATCCAATTTCCAAGATCTAAACTGCTGTTTTGTTAAGGTGTTGAGATCTACAGCACGCCCAGCAATGTTATTTATCCCCATAAATGGATACTTGTTTTCAATCTGAGCGACATCATAGTTCGTCACGTAGGTCGTGAGTTCGAAAAACACCATAAAATGAAAGGTGCAATGTTGTGTTGCCCCTATTGTTATATTTATTTTCCGCCAATTAATAGTCATTATTTGTTTCAAAAGTCTTTGTGTGGTTTAGTTTTTTAAAAATAGAAAATAGAAACTCTGATGATGGGCACTTTAGCCCGAAATATATTGGTTTAGCACGGAAATGATAACTTTCATTTAAAAAAATCGCGAATCGCTATAGAGGCAACACAACATTGCACCTTCCATTGAATGCAACGATTCCGGCAATACAAAAATCAAACCTGAAAACCATAAAATGAATTCGTTCGCGGTGAGTCCGGAATCCATGACCCTGTGCACCAATCCAACCACAAGCCAGGCTACTCTAAAATTTGCTAACAATATTTCTGCGACCAGAAATTTCAACTACTAAGAAAATCATGATGTTGAAAAATTTTTGGACTTGCCCCCCCCTGACCGAAATCCTGGCTACGCCCATGCCCAGAATCACACATTAGTTACCAATATGTGACACATTCTTGTCTACTTTGAAAACAGTATCTTGTCAGTTGCTGTCGGGAGAATCGCCTGAATTATGATTTCATGGACTGATATCCTCCTCTACGTCCACGAGACAGAGGTTGAGGGATACAAGCTGAACTCTTTTGATAAAGAAATATACCGAGCCACAGTGACACGGTCTATTGCGAGTTTAGGTATAAATAGAGTTCGTCAGCGACTCCAGCATTTTAGGAGATTAGGCTCCCGAGAGCCCTTAGAGCGACATTACCGACACTTCAATCGATCTTTTTTTCACGCCTAAATTCTATCGTTTGACAATCAATCAATCAATCAATCTATGCAAAAAATCGACCCAAACTGCGATAATGTAGTTGAATTGCGTCTGTGCTCTGCTGTGCACTTCCATAATCCGAGAGTCCCCGTCTGTAGGAAGTGCTTCTCGATTTAAGGCGGGAAGAGTGGGTTAGTTTTCAGTTTTTAGGGTTTTTTAGAAATTTTTTTTCAAAAAACCCTTATGAAATCGATTTTGTCCGTCCGTCCGTCCGTCCGTCTGTCCGTCTGTCCGTCTGTCCGTCTGTCCGTCTGTTCACTAAATAACTCGCGAACGGCTCAACCGATTGTCATGAAATTTGGTAGGAATGTGTAGAATGGTTACAGTCTTTGGCACATATACCGTAGAAGTTGGTAGGAAGAAGACAACAGGGTGTCCCGAACGTTTGAAAAAAGTCGACTTTTTTAGTTTTTATCGGAGATTGACGTATGGGTATTTAAATCAAAGATCTAAACGAGTCCACCTCATATCAGTTAAAATTTTCCAGTTTCGAGTAACGGTAAAAAAGTTATTGGCGTTTAAAGTTAAACTTCCTTTTCGAGCTCCGTTTTTCTAAACCGTTATAGGGATCGATATGAAACTTTGCACAAAGATTTGTCGGTAGGGCCTTATATACGTTAAATATTAAGACTGTTGACTTTTGCAAAGGAAAAGTAAATAACAGTAAATTTGTAAAATTTAAATTTGTTCGTGTGTAGCCCCTCTTAGGTTTCCAAATATAAAAATGCTGCTAAGGGTTTTTAGAAAATTACATACAGAATATGTCTACGAATTTTCATTCGAATAGCTGTATCCAAACCGGAAATATAGCCAAATAAGTATTTAGTAAGGGCCTTTCACAATGCAAGCCTCTTAAGCATTTCTTCAATGTATATCTTTTAACTTGATGAAACAATGAACATGAAATTTGGTGGAAATGCATAGAATATTAATAGTGTTTGCCACAAAATTTTTTGAAGTTAGTAGAACCAAGTTAACAGGGTGTCCTTGAATAGCTGCAAAAGTATACTTATATTCAATACTTATAGGAAAGCTTGCGTAGGCTCTTATGACAGGGAACACAATGGAATCATTTTATATAAGCTTGCTTTTCCTTGATTAGAAAACAGTAACAGTAGATTTACAGCTAATAATTCAGTTCATATATAAAGCCAAGCCATCCTTACGTTTGCCTGAGTTTCTTTTTGGTCAAAGGCCACCAGAAATCATAAATCGTTGGCTTTAGATTTGCCTTGGAGTACTTTTATACAAACTGGGTAAATAGTAAATCTATTTTTGGATTGGTCTAATTAAAGGTGGAACAGAATGAAAGGCGCTAGCCTTTCATTCTGGAACGCGTTTATTTAGACCAAATCTAAGTAAATCTAATTTTGGATTGGTCTAATTAAAAGTGGAACAGAATGAAAGGCGCTAGCCTTTCATTCTGGAACGCGTTTATTTAGACCAATCCAAAAATAGATTTACAGGAAGCATTTCATTAATGTTGTGCACAATACTTATTTATTGCTTATATAAGATATATGTACAAAAAATATTCACTATGCATTAAAATTCTAAAAAACCCTCGAATTGCGGGCGCAGCCCTCTGTACGCCGGTATTTTTGCTAATTATTTTGAAAATCGTGGAAGTTACAGCAAAATGATTTGAGATCGAGTAATATTATATTCAGAGTGGGCGAAAACGGATTGATTTCAGCGTACGTTTTCAGAAATCACCGAAAAGTGATCATAGTGCACAATTTGTAATTTCATTTGACAACCGACAATATTATTTTTCCTATAAATCGTTCTAAGCATAAAAATGTGCTGGCGTAGTCATCGATAGTCATTTGCAACACATTTCGTCACTTCAAACTGACCGTCCATTCTCTTATCATGGAGAAACTGAACAATTTAGTCGGGTTTCAGTTAAAATATCGTCGTGAGTCGAAATGTGCTGAATAATGAAATTAAGGTTTGAGCCCTCATTAAAAAAAATCAAGGTTTCATAGAAAACACGCAAAATAGCGTATTTTCAATTGTCATTTTGTATGGAAATTAAAATGTTTTGGGTCTATTTTCATTCGAAAACATGAAAATAGCCCCAAATTATATGTTTTCGGTCACTGTGAACAAATTATTAAACAAGATAAAATTACATTTGCAATGATATAATACAGTAAACTTATATTGGTGGATTTCAATCATGATTGACGTTTTTATTACTTCGTGGATTGTTCTGGGTTTGGTGCCTATTCAAAAATTCGACAAAACGTTAAACAAATTTATAATAAAAAATGGAAGAAAAAAAATGCATACAATAACGCTATATATAAAATTTTTAAATTTTTTCAAAATTCAAATACATTCCACCCTCGGGAGACAGTAAGAATCCTTTATTTGCAAATTTAAGCGGAATTGGTGTTTTCGCCGACTTACTAATGCGATAATTCTTTAAAAGTGTTACGAGTCCAATGCGCGATTGCATCTTTCCAAAACGAATTCCAATACAATTTCTCGGACCGTCGCCAAAACTCAAAAATGTCATTGGATGTCGCGACTTAACGTTTTCGGGCAAAAATCGATCAGGATCAAATTTCTCCGGATCAGGGAAATATTCCGGATCATTTTGAATGGAATAAGCTGGAATTTGTACACTAGTTCCCTTTTCAATAGTGACATTGGTGCCGGGCACTCGATAGTCCTTAACACATTCCCGAAGCACAGCCGGCAAAATCGGATATTTACGTAGAGTTTCTGAATGGAAGAATTGAATATTATTTTAGATTTATTTAAAATTTAATAGACCTTTGCTTCGTCCAGAAACGGATAACTTTCCATGCAAATCCTCGGTATATTCGGCCAGGGTAATTTATGGTAAATTTGTATGGAAAGATATTTTATCCTGTCGACTCTTTCTTACCCATAATTGTCTGATCAACATAAGGCATTTCGTTAATTGCCTCGTACGTCAGTTTGCCATCATACTTCTGCACGACACGTTCGATTTCCTCGCGACACTTGTCCTGAATGTCCGGATTCAACGCCAGTTCATACAACGTGAAGGTTAGCGTTGACGACGAAGTCTCAAAACCTCCAACAAAAAAGATGAAAGCCTGAGCAGCTATCTCTTCCAATGTCAATTTCTCAATGATACTGCTTGCCTCATCACCCTCAATTTTAGCATGATTCTTCAACTGAATCAGTAAATCCATAAAATCATTTCGTCTCACATTATTTTTTTCGCGATAGCTGACTGTATCGCGTACAATTCCCATAAAGAACTCGGAGACATCGTCACGAACAAAGGTCATATGCAACTTCTTGGCGATCCTGGGACATGTGAAGAGAAGAGCCGACATAAAAGGACTATGTCGCGGATTTTCAATATGTTTGCGTCCATATTTTCGGAATTCAGCATTAGGATCTTTCAGGCTGTTGCACTCAATTCCAAACGCACACGTACCAATCACGTCTGTGGTAAACCGAGCCAAGAGGTCCTTAATTTCAAGAGTCTTCTCAACTTTCACCAGTTCAGCAAGAGTATCGTTAAATCTATCAGCAACCTCAACCACTGTCGGAAACATGAACTTCATTCGACCGGATGTAAAAGTTGGCGTAAGCTTTCCACGTAGGACTTTCCACTTTTGACCGGGCAAACCAAATAGATTGCCCGACAAAGGATCATCCTTTTCGTTGATAAACACCCCGCGATCGGTGAAATAATTAAAATCACGAATCAGAACTGTTTTAGCAAATTCAATATCGGTTACAACGACCAGAGGAGTTGTTATGGTATATCCTCCTACAAATGGAAATTCTCCTTTTTTCAAGTAGTATTTATGAAGATCGGTTCGTACATCGACACTCGTTCTAGTTCCAAACGGAATGGTTGGCTCCACATAGGGCACACCGAGATCTTTCCAATATGAATATTTCTTTTTAAAATACAAATAAACACTCGGCACGATAATTATTATGGACCACAAAATGAACGAAAGAAAGTCCATTGTGCTGCGCTAACAGAGTTAAAAGCAAGACTAACTATAACCAGTTTCTGAGTGTAATCAACTGACTCCCAAGTTTCTATTACAAAGTGAAACTATTCTTTGATTCTATCTCATTCATCATTTTCGGCATTTTGTAGATAATAGCGTAAGTAAAGCTATTATTATTTTAGGTCTGCTTCACATGTGCGGACTTTGACTTCTTCGATATGATGTGATGTCCCAATTTTCTTTAGCGCGTGGGGCATAGTACGTCGTAGTTTTTCTGCTGTTTTGTTTGTATTATAAATTTTTGCGCAAGTTTCTGGCCTACATAACCTTTAAGTTATACGCCAGGATCAAATTGATTGGACTCACTCTCACAGCCTGACATAGAGAGAGAACCTCACAAGTGTCATTTTTTCCTAAGCTTCGTGCTCATAATGAGTTTCCGTATATTTTTTTTCCACAAAAGCTTCCCTATAAATTCAGCTTCAGATAAGAGTTCTAAATAGAAAGTTGAACCGTGTGCGACCACTCTAAAAAGATACACAGATTGTGCAATCTCGTTGCCGTTGCTGAGTTGATTTGAAAATAAAATAAAAATAGTACAGTAAAACACGGTTAAGTGCAACACGCTTAAGTGCAAAACTCGGATAAGTGCACACAATTTTCATGCACCATCCATTCAATGGGATTTTCAATACATTTCAAAACGGATAAGTGCAACACGGATAAGTGCACAACACGCTTAAGTGCACGCAATTTTTTGGTAGGGTTAACAACATTTGGACACGATTCATAACGGATAAGTGCACATGTGCATTTGACAAATTTATTAGTGCAGACGTTTCGAACAAGACTATTTTTGAAGGTTTTCACACTTAGGGCCAGATTATGTAATCTGTGCAAATTAATTAATTTGAGCTGTCCAATTCCATACTTTTTTAATTCACCACACCGCAGATTACGTAAACTGGCCACATTAAGTACAACTGTGAAAACCTCCTTACGAATTTATTCGATCCTAGCCCGAGATATCTTATATTTATTGAGTCAATTTATGAAAATGTAGACGAAAGGGAAATCAGGTCTACTGAATAAATTTTGTCTTTAAGTAGGAAAATCTGAGAGTTAAAAATTGCTCTTTTTGGGAAGAGCTTAAGGCTAAGATCAAACAATGTTTGGATAAAAAATGTTTAGCAAAAGTGGCAGTCTCTCTGTCATTCCAGCCTTCATGTTAGCAGTCTCAGTCAGTCCCCTCCTTTAGATCGCAGGACACCACTAAGATAGTCGTTAGGTTGTTAGAAAGTTTTGGTTTTTCTTTTTTTGCGAACAAATTTTTTTTGGATGTTGTTTTCCCATTTCTGCAAGCAAGTGATAATAATCCAAAAATTCTCATTGAAAATGTACAAAAAAAAATATTTTAGGCTACACACAATTTGACGTCTCAAAAGCCTACAAAAAGCTCGATTCGCAACATCTATGTTCGATGATCTTCCCTCAATGTATCCCTCAAAGTCGGCGCCTTTGACTGTTGCAATCAGCTGTTAGTTTGATAATGGTGACCCCTGCATTGATCACATTTCAAAAAGATGGATAGTGCCCATTTGTTAATATTTGTTGCCAAAGCTTTACAAAGTCGCTTGTATATGTCGTGGTCAAATTTAATTGTTGAAAACTATAGCCGGCCTTAGCATTTTGGTGGCCCTAGGCCAATTTCCAACCAAAATTTTGGCTTAATTTTTTTTTTCAATTTTTGATAGTCAATATGGTTTTATTGTGTTGATGTAGCACGACACCCCAATGTCTGACCTTGTTGGCCTGAATGTTTCTTGCACACGTTATATCAGTGATTTGCAATCTTTTTGATGTCGCGGATGCCTTCGCTTTGCCAATGTTTTTTTTTTAGATAGAATTTCGATAGTTAATCACCGTTATAATTCTAGTAAAGCGATACTGCAAGCACGAGAGCTGGGAATGGCAAATGAAAATTATCCCCTTCCTTATAAACATGTTACAAAGATAAGCCACAAAGCAGTTTTCTTAACCTCATTTTTATTTGACAACATCGCCCAGCGATTCAATTGATTTTGCATCAGGTATGCTTTGATTATCTTGTTGCGTGAAGGCCCCTAGAGGGTGAAGCACTTTCTGAGTGGTGGCCCCCCGGTTCCATGGTGTGGTAGCCACTTGAAAGTGGTGGCCCTGGCAGACTGGCCAGTTCGTTCACTCCTAGGGCCGGCCCTGACTATAGCGTTACAAAGTATAGCCACACATTATCAGTTGTTACCTCTAGTTTCCATTTACGCTACGTAAATTATATAGTTTGTATGGAGCACTGATAAGTGCACAACACGCTTAAGTGCACGAAAAAATTGTGCATTATCGATGTGCACTTATCCGTGTTTTACTGTACATGTGCATCAGTATAGTTATTTTATTACTCAGCAAATTATGATGAAAGAATATACTCGTACATTAATCGAAAATTCAATTGGCGTTGGCATTGTATGCATAGATGATAGTTGTAATGCATAACATTGTATACTTTTTGTATGTTTGTATGTTGTACAGAGAACATTTTGAAATCGTTTCTAGATTACTTAAGATACAGTAAGCTAAAACTTGGGTGTATGCCACCTGAGGAATAATATTTCAAATAGATTAACGATATTGCATTACATAGTTCCTACTGTACGATCGATAAGATTAAAAAAATCTAATAAACGAAAAATTGGGTCAAAGAGTCCGAGGCGTCTGTTCTGCGATAATCTTGACTTAATGCACTACGCACTCGCTTTACAGGAGTCACTGCCATGGAAATTATTTTTGATTACATATTATGGTAAATTGCTGTATCATCGTGTCTGGTAATTTTTTCTTATATTTATGTACATAAGTGTGGGAAACAGAACAAAATATGTAAATACGAAATGCCCGTACCAGTATACATATGTAAATGAGTATACGTAAGCATTTAATTATATCAACTTTTTGGTAGATTTTTGTCAGGGGTTATTGATTAAAGGTGTACGTACCTACTCTGGAAAAAACAATATTTGGTAAATATTTTTAAGTTTTCGTAGAATAATACTAATTCTTACAAAGTGAGGTTTGTTTGTCCTTACACGTTAAGGGCGCCACATGCCTAGCGATTTATTGGTCAATCAATTGCCCACAATTTCCCACAATGTAATTCGAGCCATGAATATGGACAGCAGCGGAACGCTACTCATCAAGTCGACTCAATTAGTAGCGTACGCCGACGATATCAACATCATGTCTCGAAGGTTGGGTGATGCAGAAAGCCTTCTGCATAACCTCAATAACGCCGCAAAGGAAGTTGGACTACATATCAACGAAAGCAAAACAAAGGCCATGATGCAATCGGAAACAAGGACGCCTATGTTATGGCTGCGAAACATGGACCCTCACCCAAGCCTCCGAAATTTTGCTAGACCGATTCGAACGAAAGGTCCTTCGGCGAATTTTCGGGGCCGTTCGCGAGCGAGACCAATGGCGTATCCGATACAACCATGAGTTGTATCAATTGGACGATGCGCTGGAAGTATCGAAAATCGTGAAGCTTCAACGTCTGCAATGGGCGGGGCATGTACAACGGATGGACGACAATCGCATGCCAAAGAAAGTTATGAACGCACAACGAATTGACGGAGCGAGGTTGCGTGGACGACCGAGAGCTCGCTGGGAGAACTCCGTAGGTGAAGACGCCCACCAGCTGCTGGGCTTCCGAAACTGCAGGACATGGTCGCGTAACCGCGACAATTGGAGGTCAACGATTCAGGCGGCCAAGGCCCGACGTCGGGCTATCGTGCCACATTGATGATGAATTGCCCACAATCGATCTGCCGCCCGTACAGCACACACACACTAGGCAATCTGAAATTTACGGTCCACAAGACACAGCACAAAATTGCGAAAATTATACCATTTTTGGTGATGGAAGATGGACATCTATTGCTACCACAACCACAGCATGAAGAACGACCACAGGTTTATGTAAAAAAAACAGGAACTGATAACACATGATTGTCATGACATCTTGTAGAGAAAATTGCATGGCAATACGTTCCACACGTCAAATCAAAAAATTGAATCCGATGGTCACATACACCTTCCGATTTATCTCGCAAACAAAAAATCTCGCCAATCGATCGCAGGGTCTGTAGCGCTTCTTACACGAGCTGTGCTCGCTACGAATTCATTAACCCATTAGTTCCCAAGTTTCCATTGGCAACTTAAGTACAGGGCTGTGGAGAGAAAATCCGGGCCCGGAGGGACAATGATTCCGGGCCCACACCTCTTCCATACGATGAAAAATTATGTATCGAAGAACATTTTTATTTGACATATCGGCCTTTTCTAATCGGGAGCCTCTATAGTCCGTCATCAGTATGATAGATATTTGAATAGTGTTTGAAAGCGGTCTTCTGCGCATTCAGGTGCATTTTGAGATTTAAGTTCTGAGCTAAAATTATTATACCGCCAAAAAAACTGACAGAAACTGAATTCAATCGTGAATCAATTTTATATACTAAACTAAACTAACTAAACTCACAAAAACGGGGTTGACTGGATGGTTTAACACTTGTGTGTGCGTGTATTTTTTAAGTATATTTTGAAGACGATTCGAGAGGTGATTGGCGAATTTTAAGGAACTACAGAAGCCTAAAACATTCTATGTAGAATAAGGTTCGTTTGTTTTACGTGCATTTTTGGGTAACGAAACTTCATAAAAAAGCGACTGGGCTTATGTAGATGTGACGGACACAGCCTTAAAAATGAAACAACTTTAAAACAAAGTTGAATATATTTAAATCGATGTTTCAGTCAATTTTGAACAGATCATTAAATACCCCAGGAAAATTGGCATTTCACTTCGGAAAAATTAGGGGAAAGCTGGATTTTTGCATGAGCCTTCCTTTCGAGGTCTTAAACAAGACCCTAAAAGTCCCCGTCCCTACGAGTGCCGCTAGCGGTGCTATAGAGGGTCAAAGACCCTCGAAAACGGGTTTTTCTGAATATTTCGATAACGGTAGCATATACAAAAAAGTGGTGTATGGAAAATTGGAAGCTCTTGCACTTTCTCAATAAACAATGCAAAGACCGAATACTTGCGGGCACTCCTAACGGCGCTAGGAGGTCTAACGGCATTTTTAACAAGGTTTCACACTATCTCTATAACAGTAACTCGTACTAAAAACTTTTGTATGGGAAGTTTGTAGCCTATGGGGTTTTACAGAAAGTGGCCAAATTGCATATCAATATGTACAGCCTTGAGGGTGCTATGAGGGATCAAACCTTAAAAAAACGTGTTTTTTGGGGTTTTTAGGGTTTTTTAGATTTTACAAAAAACCCTTATGAAATCGATTTTGTCCGTCCGTCTGTCCGTCCGTCTGTTCACTAAATAACTCGCGACCGGCTTAACCGATCGTCATGAAATATGGTACGAATGTGTAGAATGGTAACAGTCTTTGGCACGAAATACTTAAAAGTTGGTAGGACAAAAATAACAGGGTGTCCCGGACATTTGAAAATTTGTTCACTAAATAACTCGCGAACGGCTTAACGGATCGCCATGAAATTTGGTAGGAATGTGTAAAATGGTAACAGTCTTTGGCATGAAATACTTAAAAATTGGTATGGCCAAGATAAAAGGGTGTCCCGGACATTTACAAATTTGTTCACTAACCGATCGTTATGAAATTTGGTAGGAATGTGTAGAATCGTAACAGTCTTTAGCACGAAATACTTAGACGTTGGTAGGACAAAGCAAACAGGGTGTCCCGGAGATTTGAAAAAGTCGACTTTTTTAGTTTTTATCAAATCAAAGAACTCGATGGGTACATTTCATATCAGTCGCTTTTTTCCAGTTTGGAGTCATGGTAACGGCGTTACAGCTAAGAAATCCAGTTAATATGTGGAGCCATGATACATAGTAAATCTATTTTTGGATTGGAACGCGTTTATTTAGACAAAAATAGATTTACGAGAAGCATTTCATTAACATTGTGCATAATTCTTATTTATTACCTATAAAATATATGTGCAAAATTATATTATTATGTATGTATGCCCCCCGCGTGGAAGGGACCTTGACGCGGTGCGGGGGCTTAGCGCTGCATACTGACCGAGCACAGGACAACTAGGACAGTATACTTACAAATGACAGAACAGAACTTCAACACACAACAACTTCAACAAATGGTGGAACTCGAACCTGAACATTCTGCGTAAGAAGACACGTAAGCTTTTCAACGTAGCCAAAAGAACTGGGGATTGGGACACATACCGCTGCACCCTAACCCAGTATAGCAAAGAAATTAGGAAAGCCAAGAGGGAATCCTGGAGGAAGTTCTGTGAAGAAATAGAAAACTTGAATGAAGGAGCGAGACTCCAGAAGATTCTAGCCAAGGATCCAACAAACCCCATCGGAACACTTAAAAACTCCGATGGAAACCAAACAAAAACAGGTAAGGAGACCCTGGAAGTGCTCCTAGGGTCTCACTTTCCTGGATCAACGATAACATCGGAGCGCACAGACCAGTTGGATGACAACTCCCTTTTTCTCAGGGCTAACAAAGACGACTAGCGGATTGCGAACCAAATAGTAACTTATAATAGGGTGGAATGGGCGATCCACTCTTTCGAACCCTACAAATCACCAGGACCAGACGGTGTCTACCCAGCCCTGCTTCAGCAGGGTTTTGCGACCCTGGTTCCGCTTTTACTAAGACTATTCAGAGCCAGCATAGCCTTAGGATACATCCCAATCACTTGGAAGCAGGTAAACGTAGCATTTCTGGCAAAGCCGGGGCGTGACCAAACCCTAGCGAAATCGTATAGACCAATAAGTCTAACCTCCTTCCTACTTAAGTCATTGGAAAAGCTCGTCGATAAACATATCAGGGAAAGCTGCCTGTCGCTTTTCCCGTTGCACCCAAACCAACATGCTTATCAGACAGGGAAATCATGTGAATCAGTACTACACCATCTAGTTGGGAAGATTGAGACCACATTAGAAATCAAAGAAATAGGGCTCGCGGCCTTCCTAGATATAGAGGGGGCCTTCGACAACACTTCCTTTGAATCTCTTGTACACGGCGCCTCGAGTCATGGAGTTCAAAACACCCTATGTCGGTGGATAAAATCAATGCTTCAAGGACGACAAGTACATGCAAAATTATTCGGTGAAACGATGTATACAGCTGTCCTCAAAGGTTGCCCACAGGGGGGTATACTTTCACCCCTCCTGTGGAACTTTGTAGTGGACAGCCTACTGGTCCAGCTAAATAATACTGGCTTCTATACCCTAGGATATGCCGATGACATCAGCATCCTTATAAGGGGAAAATATCCAGGAGTTATTTCTGAACTCATGCAACAAGCTCTAACCCAAGTGGAGGATTGGTGTAGGAGGGTAGGCCTATCGGTCAATCCCGCCAAAACAACATTAATAACCTTCAGTCGCAAATACAACTTGGAAGGGCTCAACGCTCCAACATTATTCAACCAACAACTGCAGTTTACCACGGAGGTAAAATATCTGGGAGTCACCCTTGATAACAAACTCACGTGGAACAAGCAGCTGCAAAACATAATTTCAAAAGGCAAACAGACCCTATATGCTACTAAAAGAGCAATAGGAAAAACGTGGGGGTTAAAACCACGAATGATACACTGGATATACGAAGCTGTGGTCAAACCCCGTCTGACCTATGGCTCCATAGTCTGGTGGACTAAAATCAAGCAAAAAACAGCAGCAGCGAAGTTGGGATCAGTACAGAGACTGGCCTGCGCAAGCATAACCGGCGCCATGCGCAGTGCACCAACTTTAACTCTAGAGAAACTACTAGACCTGCCACCACTGGACCTCAAAATCACAGAAGAGGCTAGACTCGCAGCGTACAGACTCCAATCATCGAACATGTGGACACCACAAAGGGTAGGACACTGTACGATCACAGAAATCATTGCAAACCCAATCCTAGATATGGGCAGCGACTATACCCCGGCCATTTACACCTTCGACTCCAACATCCAAACCTCAACGGTTAGGGAAGACTGGAGTAAATGGAACGACAACCATCTATCAAATCACATTGTGTGGTACACTGATGGGTCGAAGACAGACGAAGGAACGGGGGCAGGAGTCTATACTAAAACCAACAACTATAGTATCTCCAAACCCCTAGGTCAATATACAACTGTCTTCCAGGCAGAACTTATAGCCATAAACCTTGCAGCAGGGGAGAGTACTCGAAAGGGATATACCAATAAGACCATATATATTCTCTCCGACAGTCAAGCTGCTATAAAAGCAATTGCAAATCCCAAAACAACCTCTAAATTGGTTTGGGAATGCCAACAAAATCTCAAAAACCTAGCAATCCGAAAGAAAGTAACTCTGAAATGGGTGAAAGGACATAAGGGGATCGAAGGAAATGAGAAAGCGGATGCCCTTGCAAGATAGGGCTCCGAACTACCCTTAACTGGTCCTGAACCTGCAATCGGGATCAGTAAATCTACTGCCAGAACCGTTGCCAGACGATGGACCGAGGATAAATTCCAAGACCGATGGAGACTCGCTGAAGGGCTCAGGCATAGCAAGCGCATGCTGGAATCTAACTGGCATACCAGCTGCACCGAAGCCCTCAGTCTTAGTAAAACGAACCTCAGGGCAGTGACAGGCCTTATAACCGGTCATTGCACCCTACGGAAACATCTGCATACAATAGGGATCTACACACAAGACCCACTATGTCGCCTCTGTAATGAAGATGAGGAATCAGCCTCGCACGTTATTTTCGAATGTCCCGCTCTTATGAGCTGGAGACAAAACTTCTTTGGGGCTCAAACCACCAGTATGGGTGCACCCAAAGTAAACCTGGTTAACTTTCTTCTAAGCCTTTTACGTAGGACAGAGCTCATAACCTGAAATTTTCTCGCTTAGATGGGTAATACAATAAGCCAGCAGGCTGCAGTATCGGGCGCAACCAGCCCAACCTATCTCAGCGCCATATCCATCCATCCATCCATCCATGTATCCAAAATCTAGAAAACCCTCGTATTGCGGGCGCAGCCCTCTGTACGCCGATATATTTATTCTTAAATGGTGCTAAGACGAAGGAGTGCGCTCTAAGGTGTTCTAGGAGAAATTTGTGGCTTCTGTGGCTGGTAGTAAGACGCCAAAGTCCCCAAAGATGGGAGCCCCTCTAACGAAGTAATGAGGGTCCAAACATTCAATTAAGTTTGTGGGGAATATCTCTATAACGGTAACGTGCACCGAAAACTGTAATATGGCAAATGTGTAGCTTATATAACGGTTAATTAATGTATGAATTTCAGATTGATGTGTGCAATACTAAGAGCGCTATGAGGGTTTGAACCGTACAACAACGGTATTTTTTCGTTATTTTCGTGAATTTCTTCATAACGGGAAAGCATTCGGGTGGAAAGCCTGTAACAATTTGTTGCTTCTATAACGTCAACTTAAAATCTCAAAAATAAATAAATAAATAAAATAAATAAATAAAATATCTCAAAAAAAAAATAAATAAATAAACTTATCTATGCGGGCACCCCTAAGGAAGCTATGAGGGGTCAAAACTAAACAACTAACTAAACAAAAAACCGTTTCTCGGATTTTTTTTTATAACGGTAACGTTTAGAGGGAACCCATCTGAAATAAACTTGTAGCTCCTGTTGCTGTTAGTAAGACGTCAAAAGTCCCCAAAGATGGGAGCCCCTCTGATGAAGTTATGAAGGTCCAAACTTTCAATAAGGCAGTTTCTGGGGAATATCTCTATAACGGTAATGTGCACCGAAAACTGCTATATGGCGAATGTAAAACCCCATAGGCTACAAACTTCCCATACAAAAGTTTTAGTACGAGTTACCGTTATAGAGATAGTGTGAAACCTTGTTAAAAATACCGTTAAACCTCCTGGCGCCGTTCGGAGTGCCCGCAAGTATTCGGTCTTTGCGTCGTTTATTGAGTACAAGAGCTTCAAATTTGCCATACACCACTTTTTTGTATATGCTACCGTTATCGAAATATTCGGAAAAACCTGTTTTCGAGGGTCTTTGACCCTCTGTAGCACCGCTAGCGACACTCGTAGGGACGGGGGCTTTTAGGGTCTTGTTTAGGACCTCGAAAGGAAGGCTCATGCAAAAATCCAGCTTTCCCCTAATTTTTTCGAAGTTTGGCCAAATTTTTGTTCAAATTTCATGGCGTATAAAGTGAATCATATTAAATTCTGTCTGGCTGGTCTAGCGGTTAGTGCGCACAACTTCGGCGCACAGGGTCATAAGTTCGAATCTCACCGTGTTCCATGGTGTTTTGCGAACTCACGAGCTTGTGATGGACTATGATCTCACTCAGATGTTGAATGAGTACCCATTTATGGGGATAAATAACACTGCTGAGCGTGATGCTGATCTCATTACCTCAACAAAAAAGGCAGATAAGATCTTGGAAATGGGATGTCACTAACACATCCTGCGGCCTTAGTCCAATGTTGGATTGTCGCGCCTGTTATTTATTTTATTTTATATTAAATATAATATAAAACTATTTGTTTTTAAAATGATTTATTGATGTGATCCAATTTTGTTTTTAATATGTTTCACTTCAAATTTAAGTGAAGGTTTTTTTCTCTGTGTTCCTACATGAAAGTCGTCTACTAGCCTGCAGCCTCAACAGAGTGCGCGTACGCTACAAATTGGGGTTCATTGCACGGCATGCTCCATAAATTACCTATTTCACACATTCATATGTACATATGTGAACCAGAATTAAATCCATTAAATCCAAATGCCGCCCGAAGATTGTTTTGAAACGCGTAAGCTAACACTGCAAATTTCCAGAAAGGTAACCTACCTCTCTCAGTCATTCATCATTATATTACCTACCTACAATGCTACAATATATCTACAACACTCGTAAATATACCCACACGTTAGTATGCATATTAAAAATACTAATGGTAGAACACTCGAAGCGCCATGTCACGATATCCATCTGAAATCATACCCATATCAGCAGCAAATCGTACGAACCAGCGCCGTGTGAAATCACCTTGAAAAATCAGGTTTTCTTGCCATAGAAACAAATCGCGTCGGCTCGCAACAAATCGTATCGCATCGCTCGGCCCGACATCGCAATGAGTGTGCACACATCGCATCGCCAGGCCCGGAAAAGCACGGTGTCGCACTATATGTATACGCGCCCTGATGTTGCTACGCTTTTCTTTGGGTTTCAGTTAATTTCAATCTCGGGGCTCCCAAATAGGAAAACTGTTCTAAGAATCATCGCACTGCAGAAAACAAAGTTAATTAATCGAATATCCGACTGGCATTTGCTCGTTGTTTGGCAAGCCATTGTGCTCGTGATTCTACGGCACACTTCACGGGAATAATAACCTAGGATTACGACAATTCATACAAGTACATATATACATCCATATTGTACAAATATTATAAAGATGGTAGCCAGCCATCTTACCAGGACCACTGAGACTACTTGTCGGATATTTCACGTTCTGAATTCCAGATAATGAAACTTTTAGATAAGAAAAGTGTTTTGATAAAGAGATTAATAAAGGTTACTATGTATTTATTTACATCGTCTCTCACTCAAACAGCTGCACAATGGAAAAATTTATTACATAAAGAAAAAAACTGTTTCAGGAAAACAAATAGGTACTCGTAAATGGTAATTACATTATTTTATTGTATAACAATTACAAGCGATTTACTTATTTTAGAGAAGCTTGATTTTCTGTTGTCTAGTAACGTAAGTAAAGTAAAGATCCGTAAGTTTGTTAAAACAGTTATGCTGGTATCGATTTGGCTTTGTTATACCATTAATAAACTGTAGAGGAGCAAAATTGTTTTCACAGGTCTATACGATATTTACCCATACACTTGCGATAAAAGGACATTTTCTTTGGATGCATTACCGACGTACGTACGTGCATCCAAAGAAAATGACCGTTTCGATTAGAAACACTATTTTACCTTCCCCTGACAATATCACAGCTAGGATGACTCTTCAATTCATTGTTGCATTCTTATCTCCAGACAATTAGTGTTTTCGTTGACAAATCGGAAGATGATAAGCTCAACTTTAGGTCACACTTATAAACTCGGCCCTTTCAGTGATGACAATCAGTTACTCCAGATACTCTTGCCGAAAACATTGTGGACGAGCGCGCATCATGGAGATTCTTACATCTATTCTGTGGATTATAATAGTCATAGTTCCATCAATTTATTTTTATTTCAAACGAAAATATTCCTATTGGAAAGACCGCGGCGTACCCTATCTGGAACCGAAAATTCCATTCGGAACCCGATCGA
Source organism: Microchrysa polita (assembly GCA_949715475.1). Taxonomy (NCBI): domain Eukaryota; kingdom Metazoa; phylum Arthropoda; class Insecta; order Diptera; family Stratiomyidae; genus Microchrysa; species Microchrysa polita. The sequence goes on along the minus strand of OX454415.1, from coordinate 26,720,771 downwards.
ATATAACGCATATTCATGCTGATTTTAGTAAATACTACGCGCTAAAAGGACAATTCCCATTTGTCGGAGGCTATACGTTTACATCGCCGCACATAGTTGCAACCGATTTAGAATTCGCGCAAAACATTCTAATTCGTGATTTCAGTCATTTCACTGATCACGGAGTATTCTACAACGAAAAGGACGATCCACTTTCGGCTAGTCTGTTCAGTCTGGGCGGGCAAAAATGGAAAATGTTACGTGCCAAGCTGTCGCCAACATTCACTTCGGGTCGAATGAAATTTATGTTTCCAACGGTGGTGGAAGTGGCCGATCGTTTCAACGATACTCTCGGGGAATTGGTAAAACCTGAAAGTACTCTTGAAATTAAGGATCTTCTGGCACGTTTTACTACTGATGTAATTGGAACATGTGCCTTTGGAATTGAGTGCAACAGCCTGCGAGATCCTGATGTGGAGTTTCGTAAATTCGGACGAAAACATATCGAGGAGCGTCCCTACGGTGTAATTGTTACTCTGCTAATAGCAACGTTCCCGACTATTGCTAGACTATTGCACATGCGACGAACGCGCAAGGATGTTGCCGACTTCTTTTTGGGAATAGTGCGCGAAACGGTGGCCTATCGGGAGAAGAATAATGTGCGTCGTAATGATTTTATGGATCTTCTGATTCAATTGAAGAATAATGCAAAACTGGAGGGTGAAGATAGAGAAAGTTCGAAAATAATCGGAAAATTAAAGCTGGAAGAGCTGGCAGCTCAGGCGTTTATTTTCTTTATTGGTGGCTTTGAAACGTCGTCATCAACCCTGACATTTACATTGTACGAGTTGGCTATCAATCAGGATATTCAAGATAAATGTCGTGACGAAATTAATGAGATCTTGAGAAAACACGATGGCAAACTCACCTATGAGGCGATGAATGAAATGCAATATGTGGAGCAAACAATTTTGGGTAAGCATGCACAACACTTGGAAAAGATCCAGTTTTATTCAGCAGAATTTTTGATTTTTCAGAGACTCTTCGTAAATATCCTATTTTACCATTCATTATTCGCGATTGTGTTGCTGATTATCGTGTGCCCGGCACAAAGGTGACCATTGAAAAGGGAACAACTGTTCAAATTCCAGCCTACTGTATTCAACACGATCCCGACTATTATCCAGAACCGGAAAAATTTGATCCTGATCGGTTTTCATCGGAAAATTTCAAATCGCGACATCCAATGACATTTTTGAGTTTTGGCGACGGGCCCAGGAATTGTATTGGACTTCGATTCGGCAAGATGCAATCGCGCATTGGACTGATAACACTTTTGAAGAATTATCGAATAACGAAGTCGGCGAAAACGCCAGTACCACTGAAGATATCTAAGAAAAGTACTTTAATGGCTCCAGTGGGAGGAATGTATTTGAATTTTAGAAAAATTTAAGTATGCACGGGGAATACCGTATCATGCAGTGATGTGTGGATTCAAAATGTTGTGTTACCTTTAAAGAAAAATTTTCGATTGTGTTTGATGTGATATTTTTTGAAAATTACATGCCCATTATCTACAATAAAGAAACTAAGTATTTGAATTTTGAGTGACAATTAGATGATAAAAATACTGCTGAAAATTTACTAAGAGAAAATTTGTTCAAAGTAGACGATATCCCTGACCAACACCAACACCCAACTGGGTTGTAATCTAATTTTATTTTATAGTTTTTTACCAACCTTATCTGTTGGGCAATTTTATGAGGCGGCCTGCTGTGATGAACTGATCCGCTTCCAGCTTCAACTTCATTGTGGAGTTTTTAGTTCCTGAAATTCATTCAGCAGGCCCTCCTGCATGCCTTGTTCCTAATGTCTAGAAATTCTTTCAATCGATCCTCCCAAGCTGATTTATTTTGAGTAACCCTCCACAATCATGGTTGTTATGTCCGGAATTGTAATGCAAACTAGCCTTCAGTTTTGAAGCTATCGGGCTGACATTTTGTATAAGAGTGTCTTTTTAGTGTACGCTGTATATATGTCGGAACGAATGGAATTGGACCCTGGGGTCATGGGGCTGCCATGCAAACCAATCCCTGAAAATTAAGTTTTTTCTAAAAAAAAATTTTTCTTTATGTACCAATCCTAACCAAACTTCACCCAAGTGTGTTCATAGTAAAGTCTCAAAACATACATATATAGGAACGGATGAAATCGGAACACTGTGTCTTGGGGCTGTCATACAAACCACTCTGAAAATTAGGTTCTTCTAAGAAAAACTTTTATCTGTATGAAGCAATCTTAACCAAACTTCACCCAAATGTGTTCCTAGTAAAGCCTCAAAATAGATCTAGGAACGGATGAAATCGGAGAACTACGTCTTGGGGCTGTCATACAAACCAACCTGTAAATATTAGGTTCGTGTAAGAAAATTTTTCTTTCTTTTTGAATGTAAACCAAAATTAAGTTTGTTCCTGGATTCGCGTCATCGCTTCCAGGAACAGATTTTGAACAGCAACAGCGAAAGGACGTCACCCATTTAAAATGCACTGTGCAGAAGACTTGGCATTCAGCATATTTGTCAGCTATGAAATTCTGCCGATGCTGCTGCTGATGCGCGTAGTCTATTTCAAGCATGCGAGTCTTATGGGAGTCATACAAGAAACTTTTTTTCGAATAGTTTGTTAGTCCGAGTGCTATAACTCTATGCGCCATAAAATGCGCCCCCATTTCAATCGCGCTATGATCATTTCATCTTTTTTCTATAGGTACGTGACAGCACCGCAAGACTATTAAATACTAAACGCACTAAGTACGGACTGCGGCGAAGGTTCAATGGGCAATAACCTATCTGTTCCAGATAGATGATGCTAGACCGGGAGTTGACCGGGAAATAGAGTCAGAAAGGGGGGGGGGCGTCTTGTCACACTATTCGATGCACATTTTTAATCTTCTATAGAACGTATAAGTGTAGGTTGGAGCCTCCACATTTAAAATAATTTATCTCTTCCGCAAATTTCTACGACCGGACCCTGGCGTGTATTTAGGAAACCTTGTTCAGCTAGTCCCCTGCTTGGGGAAGAGATTGATCAGCTTTTCTACTGTCTCAACAGCCCTTATCGGTTTCGTCACCTCAGAGTAGACGAGCTCGCATAGGGTTTCGTGTCCACTTTTCATCTAAAACAGCCATAAGACCTTTGCAGCTCGTCCGTCCGATTATGTACAACACCCCTCTACCAATTGGGAGTCAAGTCAAATATCTTGGAGTAATCATTGACAGCGCACTCTACTGGAATAAGCATGTCGAGGCGGTGGCGGAAAAAGCCACCAGAGCCCTTTGGATATGCAAATAATACGTAGGGAAAACCTGGGGTTTGAAACCATCCATTACGATCTGGATATACAAAGCAATAGTTAGACCAACTTTAAACTATGTTGCTGTGGTCTGGTGGAGGAGAGCACTGACTACGGAGGGTAAGTCCGCTCTAGTTAAGGTACAGATACTAGCATGTCTCAGTACCACTTGTGCACTCCGATCTTGCCCTAGCAGTGCTCTAGAAGTTCTACTAGATCTACACCCAATTGAAATCCACCTCAAGACCCAGGCAAAACTAGCAATGGTACGACTCATTGCAAATGATGCCAGTCTGGAGCTCACTAAGGGGCAGCTCAGATGCATCAATAACAATACTATCGCGAATATGCCCTCCGACCACCTTGCAAAGGAGCTCTCATTCGGCCGCTGCTTTCAGGCTGTAACATGGAGCAGGGAGGAGGGTGCCCCTAACTTCGCTAGGCTACATCCACAGACTTTTAAATGGTTTACTGACGGCTCCAAGACAACTGAAGGCTCAGGAGCGGGTGTGGTTGGCCCAGCACATAGGATATCTATACCTATGGGCTTCCACACCACTGTTTTTTTTTCAGGCGGAAATGCACGCAATAGAAACTTGTGCTGATCTCCGCCTACGAGAGAATTACGTAAATAAACCTATAGCCATTTTCTCAGACAGCCAGGCGGCTATTAAATCACTTACTAAGTACACCGTCACGTCAAGACTTGTTCAATGCTGCCTAAAGGCGTTGAACAAACTAGGCGAAAACAACAGCCTAACACTTTTCTGGGCTCGAGGTTACATAGGCATCGAAGGAACGAACAGGCTGATGAGCTGGCACGCATAGCTGCATCATTCCCCTTCTGCGGACCTGAACCCTTCTGCAGCATCTCTTTATGTTTAGTAAAGAGAACATTCAAAGACCAGGAACGACTCAAGGCAGCTGAGCACTGGGATAAACTACCTGTGCTTAGACAATTGAAAATGTTTATAGCAGGGTATTCCCACAGAAGAACGGCTGAGCTGCTGCAGTTAAGCAGAGCTAAAGTACGAATCACCTGTGTCATTCTCACAGGTCACTCCTGTCTGAGAGCACATTTACGCTCAATAAGGATTTTGCACGATGCGAGTTGTTGTTTCCAAATCTTATGCGAGTGCGATGCACTGGCCCACCGTCGCTGGTCACACCTCGGAGTAGCCTTTCTAGATACGGACGACATAGCTTCGACATCTATAAGCGACCTCAACTCGTTTCTCAGCACGATCAACCTTGATCGTCAGTCTTCGTCCTGCCCATCTGCGATTAGGGCGATAGCACAATAGGCCCATTGGCTTCAGTGCTGCGAAACCCTTCGGGTTCACGCCCCTCTACATCTATAATCTTGCAGCTCGTCCTCTTGGAAGCGACGAAATCGATCAGCTTTTCAGCGGCTAAAGTAATTTAACTCTTGTTCGTCTCGTCCCTTAAAATATGATGAGGTCTTGTCCCGGGGGCGAGTTGAACAAGGTTTTATGGCTGTTTTAGACGAAAAATGTACTCGAAACCCTATGCAAGCTCATCTACTCTGAGGGGAAGAAAGCGACAATTTTTTTTGACTGTTCAGACACTAGAAAAGCTGAACGATTTCGTCACCTGCCTGCGGATGAGCTGAACAAATTTTCCTAAATATAGAAGTTAGGCAACGGGCTCCGACTAACGCATGCGCTTTGAGCTTTGCAATAATTCCTTAAAAACCCCCGGGACCTCTGCAGCGGAAAGTTCTTAGCCCTAAGCACTAAGCAAAATTCCCAAGAGTTAACCATCGGTCGTATTTAGCTGACGTAGCGCAAAATCTCGCATTTGCCTGGACGTCACGACGAGAATAAGATTTTCTACCCAATTTGAAGGAGGGCAAAATCTAGTTCTTAAATGGATTCACTGATTTGATAAGTTGTTTCTCTTTATCTTTGATAAAACTCACACCAGAGTGGCTGACGTTCAGCAGGTGCTCCGCTGAAACCTAGTTCGTGGACCTAGCGGGTTTCTTATGAGAGCTGAGCCTGTGTGTATTCAGAGAAAGTTGGTGAGACTCATTGGGACTTTCTCCCTTTCTCTATGGTATTTATTTTTAGATTGTCTCCAAAAGGGCCACTTGCACCACCCTCAGAGTTATTTCCGAAAGGCTGTTGTGTTTGGAACAAAGCCTAAGGCTACGCGGTAATCCTCCTACCTAGAACCTTTTTTTCCTCACGACTGTTATCGACTTTTACTATGTATCGATTATAGCAACAAATTCGTTTAGATATCTTTCTTATCTGATAATTTACAAAGTTGACATCCGCGATAATGTGTTACTATACAGTAATACAAAATATCTATTCGTAATTATTATATTCAATCATTTAATCTTTTCAACTTTCAAGTGCATTCCATTTACGGGTGTTAAAATTGGATTTCTTACTTCAAATTCCATTGGTATTGGAGTCTTTGAGCAAATATCAAAACGATAATTTTGAAGTAATTTCACCAATCCAAAACGTGATTGCATTCGACCAAAACGCATTCCAATACAATTTCGCGGACCATCGCCGAATGATAAAAAGGCCATTGGATGACGTTGCTTCACTTGCTCGGTAGTGAATCGATCCGGATCGAATTTCTCCGGATCTGGATAGTATTTGGCATCATGATGTATTGAATAGACCGGTATCATCACACGTGTCTGCTTTTCAATAATTGTGTTCGTATTTCGGACTTTATAGTCATCCCTGGCGACGCGAACAAGCATAGGTATTGGCGAGTATTTTCGTAGAGTTTCTGTGAATGGAACAAAATATCTTCGTCAAATATCGTCCTTTTCGAAATTACTTGAAGAATTCTTACCGTTTATAATTTGATCCACATACACCATTGCCTTGACAGAATCATATGATAGTTCACCATCGTTTCGGCTAAGTACGTTTTTAATTTCCATTCGAGCCTTCTCCTGAATTTCCGGGTTCAATGCCAACTCATACAAACTGAACATCATTGTCGTAGCAGACGTTTCAAAACCGCCCAAAAAGAATAGAAATGCCTGAGCCGTCGCTTGATTTAGGGTCAGTTTCTCCATTTTCTGTCCGTTACTGCCGATTGTCTCCTTATCCATTAGTTCTATTAGTAAATTCATGAAATCATTGCGCTCAACATTGTTCTTCTTGCGGTAATCCACTGTTTCTCTAACAATACGCAAAAAGAACTCCGACACATCGTCTGCAAACATTTTCATTCGCAAAAACTTGGCAATCTTTTGATAGTTCATCATAATGGCTCGTCCAATCATTCCTGGTCTCGGGATAAGCGACTTACGACCATACTCGCGAAATTCATTATTCGGCTCCTTGATGCTGTTACATTCTATACCAAAAGCGCATGTTCCTATTACATCCGTTGTGAATTGCGCGATAAGTTCCTTGACATCTAAAATACTCTCCGTTTGCAGAAGTTCATCCATAGCTTGGGCAAATCTCTCGGCCACATCGATAATGGTGTGCGACATAGACTTCATCTTGCCCGATGTAAATGTTGGCGAGAGTTTCGTTCGCAGGAATTTCCATTGTGCTCCTTCAACAGCAAAAAGATGTGCTGTTAGCGGTTCATTGTTTTCATTCGTGTACATGCCACGATCGTGAAATTCGTTAAAATCGCGAATTAGGATATCTTGAATGAGATCCAAATCGGTTGGTACAACAATAGGACTGGTGAGAAAATACATTCCGATAAAGGGCTTTTCATCTTTAATATTGTAGGCGAGTGCCAGGATGTCTTTGAGGTTTTGTGGAGTGCGGGGAATGTTTCCGAACGGGATTCGAGTAGGAGGTGTCTTAATCCCACGATCCTGCCAATACGAGTGCTTCTTTTTGAAGTAGAAGTATACGAGCGTTCCGATGCCGACCAGTATGCATGTCCACAGCGATAATGAGCACAAACACACCATTTTATTTAGAAATTGACGAAACACTTGACACACCGCGAACTATTGGTAGCTTCTAATAACTGATTACCGTATTTGAAATTTTTCTTTGAAATGTCTAATTTTTATAAAAATTCTTATCTTTATGCACTAACGTACTAACGAATTGAGAAATCTTATCGGTTATGGATTGTGACGGTCCGAGTCCACAGGAGCGTCAATATTTTATGAATCATTAATTTTTACGCAATTAATGTTTCTGCAGTCGAAATTCTTATCAAAAATTTGGTGAATACAGAAGATTCGTTTTATTGGTCGAGTACAGGATAGAACAGCACAACTTTCTTACAAATTTCACCATATAGGTCAGCAACTGTTAAATTTGGTGCCAATAAATCGAACCTAGAGTAATGTTATGGGCTTTGTCACTGCCATATAGATAGGCCGAGCAGAAGCCTAAGGTTCATGAGCACCTGTTGTTGTTGCTGTAATACGTGTTGCTTGAGTACCATGACCACTGAGAGATTCGTTTTTATCAGCTGATAGTCCGGCTTGTACATATATCTAGATGGCGCTGACTTTGTGCTATTTCCGTTGCATTTTGTCACTAAAAGGAAGATCGCATGCCTGTGTAAATACAACTTCAATTCGATGTTTAAAATTGGGAGAATAGCTGAACAAATTATGAACTGACAGCAAGAGGTTTCGGTAGCTTCAGTGGTTTCAGCATTCCCGTACTGGTAAAGGTCAACATCTAATCGTATTCAAACGTTTAGGATCTTTCGTGATGTTCTCGTGCTCTAATCGCAAACCTAGATTATTTAATCCAATGTTAAGATAAGACATGACCAGGATCCTGTGAGGACGACTATTTCCCCGAGATGCATTTCGCTAATAACTTCTCAATAGCAGAACCAGTCGAACTTCCTTTATCCCCATTGAATAGGGCTTACGGTCCCCGGCTAAATAACAATTCTGTGATGGATTTACACATTTGACGCAAGTAGGCTAGATACATTTTGCCATACCTATTGAGCTTTAAAAGTATTGTTTAAGGGACGTGCACCACAGCTAAGGCATAGTAGTTTACCTTCAAACCAAGTTGTGCACAAAATGTGCGAAACACCTGTCCCTATTTAGTGTTAACAATGAATACTTAAAACTGTTTCCAAGTATTTTCAATTCACCCTTTTCACTGAGCTTCGAGCTTTCCGCTTCCGGGGTCCTGAATGTTCGTTAATTTTTACACAGCCAACTGTTGAAGGTCAGAAGAAAATAATTATTCGTTGATTTGACCTATTTATATAGTGATGGTGTGCATAGTGCTTTATTTTTTTTTTAATTTCAAACAATAATAATTTTATAACGGTATTTTGAACCCGCCACTCAATACATTTATTCCAGAAAAATAGCGCTTCTCCTAGTGGTAAGAGTTTTAACTCAGTTTTTTTCCGCTAAGAAGAGTATCGTCCTCTGGTAAGCGCAATTTACGCTTTTGGATGAAAATTATGACGAAAGGTATTGTTGCAACAATGCTGGTGAAATGATGAAATCTTTAGAAGTTGATCGTTGTCATGATATTGATTATTATCGCTTGTATTGACACTTTTTTTTGGCGCTCACTCGCGTGTGCCTTTTGGTGAAGGGGAAGTGCATGAAAAAATCGCCCTGGAATTCGAGAGCACTCACTTAATCGAAGTATGAATAGCTTTGAAAACTATTTGCCCCCAATGTTCTTCAGCCTACTGGTAAATCTGCGACTGTCACGATGGCATTATGGAAGGGAACTAATACCGAAATCTTGCATGGTTCGGTTGCATTGGTATATGCTCAATCAGGCTAGCTAAAGATTGTGGTACCGTTACACACTAAAATTTTGCTATCCATGTGACACAAAATTTCCTGCTGAGATTGAAGTATACAAAATTGCGTCCCGCAGGCGGCATTGGCGTTATAAATCGTCAAAATAGTCCAAAATAGTCCAAAATAAACTTCACTCCATGCATCACGAGTCGACGTGCTGTGTCTATGGGACGCTTTCAAAGTAAAACACATGATGGCCAGCTGAGGGATATGCCAATATTTACTCTTTACACCTGAAACACCTTATGGTTAGCTGAGGCCTGAGGGAAGTCCCATTAATCAGTATAGACTATAATCCCAGCCAGCAAAAAACACATGTGTTACCTATCATTCATGCACCACACGTCAGCCGAGATACCTTTGTCATTTATCATGTTTTCATACAAACACTATAATGGCGATGTCCCCATATATCATCTATACGCGCCTTTGCGCCTTATTACGGATAAAGATTACAAAATCGTTACTCATAAAAATGATGCAATAGTTGAAGAAGTGTATAGGTTAACATTATTCCCGCTAAAACCTCTATTCCTTTTTATTATGCAAAATTTTATCAACATTGTGACGTGGGATTCATCTGGATTTATTTCGCAGTGTGCATTTTTCTTTTATCACGAATGATACATTTATTTCGCGTAAGTCATGAATATCTTTTACAAGCGATGCATTAAATATACATAGATGTTACACAACTATTACATCATCTTTATGAGTATGCAAATGCTTAGCGCAACCACCCAGCCAGCATTTAACACATTTGTAATCATTATTTCATGCAACACGCGTAAGCACATAGTCCTTATTCATTCATCACGTTTTCATACAAGCAGTATATGACGATGTCCCCCTATTTCATGTATATATGCATTTGCGCCTTATTACGGATAAACATTCTAAAATCAATATTCGTAAACATTATGTAATAGTTAAGTATCATATATATTCAATGCATAAATGCATAATTTGAAAAAAAAAACACACGTGCGACGGTGAGACTCGAACTCATAACCCTATGCACGGAAGGTGCGCGCCGTAACCACTACTTTAGCCAGACTATACGAATGATCATGTTTTATTCGTGATTCTAATCACCCCAGCAACAAAAATCACACTTGAGGAGAAAACCATTATATTTCCTGTATGCATGATCCGTCGACATTCCTTCAGCTGACCATCATGTATCTAACTTTCAATGCGAACTATCGATACATAATGCCGATTCGTGATTCATGAAGTAATGCTTATTTGTGGCTATGTTCACGGTATATGACGCCGATGCTGACTGGGCAAAACACTGTAATTGTCAATTAATACTAAAATATTTGTTACTATTACGATTACCTTTAAGGATCATTACATCTTTGAATCTTTATGAATTGTCAGCATAAAGCTATCAACCAACATTTTAAGTATCGGACACTTGATTCCTCGAAGTATCGGTTACGTGTTTGGTACCCAAATGTTAAATTCATTGTAACAAATCCTGAAAAATGCTTCCTGGTACGTTCCAGGATGAAAGCAGTTGGAACTTTGCAGTGAGATAAATGTTGCCACGACATATTCGACAAGTAGGAAAATAGTAGGTACATTTTCGTCATTCCACTTTGCCCCTACATAGTGAGCAAGTTGTTTTTAAGTAATTATTTCGTTTGCAGAACCTTTAGAGAAGGGGTGGCCAACTTAATTTGTACAATGGCGGGTGAAGCCTTTTTATGAGGGAGAATACATTTGTATGTCTGTTTGTAACGCAAGGAAATATGTTTGTATTTAACTATTATAAATAATTGAAAAAAAAAATAATTGATGACAGCTGTCACTAAAGACGGAGAAACGAGTCTTGCGGCATGTATAACGGAACAGTTTGGGTTAGAGAATAAGAAAAAGGACCCCTTTTTAAAATAAATGTTTTGGCATTGGCACGAAATGCCACTGGTTGCTTAGCAAAATGCCGACTTTCTCGCCTGGATGACTATGATCGACGATAAGAGAAGGGCCCCTATAATGGTAAGATAGATTGCAGAGCTTCATCATCTTTTAATAGCGGGCAGAGGTTTTTGTTCCTTTAAAAAAGTCGATCCACTGAATCACTCGCTATTCGGTTCTCGCCGCTACTAATTCACACTAATATTTCTCAATTTCTCTACTAAAGATGCCTTTGTCCCCTTCTTTTAAAGTAGCCGGAGGACCGGCTAAAATCCCTTCTTAGGCTGGATTGTGTTGGACAACGTTGCTTTAGAGCGATAAAATTAGAAAGTGAAAAAAACTGACTTTAATTAGGTTATATTTTGACAATTCTTCTAAGATATCACTCGAAAAATGAGAGGACATTCCTTTTTTTCGAGGTAAAATATCCACTTCTACATTTCCAGGCTTGGCACAATTCAATCTGTTCATTTGGATATTATTGATTAACAATGATATAATTTTCCCTTTTGGAAAGTAATGTTTAACAGTGTACATTTACATACAAATATTACTTATTTACATTATTTACATTTTTTTCTTTCTCTTAAATATTATTTACTTTGTATATTTTCCAACTATTGAATTAGTTGACATTAAGAGAAAATATTAACTGTTTGTAATGAGAGAAAATATGAATGAACACCGTTAATTGTGTTACTATATAAGTCAGAACAATTTACAATAAAGCGCAGTCTATCAAGAACACTGGCGTTTAATTGGATACCTGGATACGATAAGCATTTCTACGCACTAACAAGTTTTATGCGCTTGTTGGTAATCCGGCACCTGGTTTCACTAAGTTTATGCGCTTAGTAAAATCAGCGAGCAAATTCTCTTCAAACTTTACACAATCCTTCCCCGCTAGTCATAGTCGGGTCGTAGTTTTCTATTGAGAGAGAGGTTTTTCTCCCAATTCCGTCTCTTGCCCAATCGAAACCAAATTTATCACCCGTTAATTGTGTTTAAAAGAATGTCGCTGAGTCATGTTTTCACGACTCTTAAAATGTCCGACTCACTCCCTCAAAATCTAGACGGCTGTTAGTTGACTATCTGAAAATTGCTGGAATTTTGTTGGTCATCCCAAAATCAGTTGTTGCTTCACAGAAGGTTAGACAATTAGTGAATTCAGTGAATCGGATCAGAAAAACTTCCTTCTGACAGATGACAATTTTATCCCTCATCCCCTACTCATCGGCTAATATGTTATGTATAAAAAATAAATAACAGGCGCGACAATCCAGCATTGGACTAAGGCCGCAGGATGTGTTAGTGACATCCTATTTCCAAGATCTTATCTGCTTTTTGTTGAGGTAATGAGATCAGCATCACGCTCAGCAGTGTTATTTATCTCCATAAATGGGTACTCGTTTAACATCTGAGTGGGATCATAGTCCGTCACAAGCTCGTGAGTTCGAAAAACACCATGGAACACGGTGAGATTCGAACTCATGAGCCCGTGCACCGAAGGTGCGCGCACTAACCGCTCGACCAGCCAGACTACATATGTTATGTATACTAGTTCCATATCTGAAGTAGCCACAATTTCCTCTCCATTGCCATCGATTCGCTTGCTACTTTGGTCTGGTGTTAACTTCAAAATAAATTTAAAGAAGCTCTCTACTCTATATAGGTTTAACCGATTTTTTTTTTAATTTTAATTCATTTTACCATTCAGCATTAACTTCCTCGTATGCATATACAAAGTAAAATCTTGGTCATATAAACTCTCAGAATTTTCCCGACTTTCAATATTAAATAAAAATCAAAATTCATGTACATAACTTTAATTCACCAAAACGTCTGCACTCAGTGACCCTTTTCTAGGACCTTATCTTTTTGCACGTATATCCCTATTTTCGAGTATTTGCCCTTGTTTAAACAAGCCTCCCGCATTGAAATAACGCATTACTTAAAACTATCCGCGCGTCCATTGTTTGTATCCTTTAAAGCATATGACGGGTGAAATCTTCCTGACCAATTTATTTATGAATATGTTTTCACCATATACGGGAACGTGCATCCAATCCAAACCCCGACGTGTGTTTTTTGCTGAAAAACACCCAACCCCGTGAAACTGAACACTGCTGATGTCGACGTCGCGTCGACCATCGTCAAACCGCACAAATGTCAGGGATGCATACATAATGAGAGTTGAGTTGGTACCATGACCATGATGTCTTCTGGGTGCTCCCGAATTTCCAGCATCATTGTACCTATATTGGTCGTTCGTTTTATATGGCTATGCCTACGTGTATACGTATTCTGCTTTTATTTTCTGCGGCATAGGGCATATGACGTGTTCCAGGATACCGGCCAAAAGGTAGACAATGAACAGGATACTGAAAAAAAAGATTCGGTTGTTAAAGAACCCATTGTAACCCCAAAAACTACACATTCTGGTAACGAGTAGGCACCCAATGGACACCGAACACCGATGTGGTATTTTGTTATGTATAATTTAAATTTGTTGGATGATGATGACCCGTAGGGGAAAGTAGTCTGATGTTGAGTTGATATTAGAGTATAAAGATGTTTCCAGGATAATGAATCACCTCAATCAGGCAGACAACAATCAGGAAAAATATCCAAAATCTGTGAAAAAAAGTCTGCAAAAAATTTTTATTATCAAATGTGAATTCACACGAACTTTGACAAGCAAAATATTAAAGACATCAAATTTTGTCATTGTAGAGATTTTTTTTTAATTATTTATGAATACAAATTTATGATTTCTTTATTTTAAAGATTTTTATTAGTTGTTTTAGCGTTGCATATAAGTTCTGAAAACAGTCTACTTTCCTTAGATTTACAATCACCATTGTACGGATTTATTGCCATCGTCCCGAATATTTTCGGGCTGTCTGTCTCCCTCGGGGATGATACAAGTTACGATGGGAACAAAAATACACACACGAACATCATATTCGTATGTTAAAAATTCAATTTCACGCTTTGTTGCCATATAATAAATGTGGTCAGACTTTCTCTACGAATTACTCATATTGTCACGATAGAATTTGATTTGTATAACATTTATATATGGGAGCATTACAATGTATCTTGAAAATTTAATATGAAATTTTGGTTACTAATTTTTTTTTCCCAGTCGGGAAATGGACTAGTTCTATAACTAATTCGGAACCACTTTCCAATGAGTTACAACTAGTACTGACTTCGATTGCATTTACATGCAAACAACTAGCTACATTAATTAAGCTTTGTCATAGGATGCAGTCAATGTTGACTCCTCCTGCATTACTAATCAACTAGTAGTGGAAGTAGTTCCAAAATTCTAGTTCAAGAACTAGTAAGACTGATATCAGTAAGAGGATTGGTGCGTTTTGCATTACATTGTATTTGGTACTGAAATGGTTCCAAAAACACTTTTAAAGAACTAGTAGCATTGTTATCATTGGAGAGACTGATTGTTTTCGATTTTACAAGCTGTCAAGTAAAAATTTATATTTTCCAAGATTCAAATATTTTTTTTTAGATAAATCTATCGAAATTTTCGATAAAACTGTAACACATCTGAAAACACAAATTATGCTTTATTATAACATAAATATTCTGAAATAATTTTATTGTAATCGTTTGTAAAGTGATATTACATTCGAACAACACCCGCTCTAGCACTTACAGCGCATCGGTCAAGGCGACAATTCGCGGGATCTAAGATTTTTTGTTTTGATTTGGAAGGGCTTATGGGATACGTCCACTTAATTTCATCAGGGAGAATGTTTTGTTTTACACTTTAAATCTGAATCCGATCCATAAATACATATTTTGTTCCTAAGGTTCGATACGTGAACAGAAGAGAGACCGAAAAATAAATAACTTTCCTTTCCCAGCTACCACAAAAGGTATGTTTAAATGGACGGAAAGGAGCCAGGCGGTCATGGGGCCGCCCTACAAAACCAACCCCTCTTTTTGATTCTTCTAAGAAAATGTTTTTTACACCAATTTCACAAAACTTGGTAACCTAAATGCAATCGTACTGCTGGACCATGCTCCCTCCCTGCTTCCCCAATAAAGTCTTCGAAGACGATGGTTTTTATTTGCCCACTTATTCCAACCAAAACTCACAGAAATTTTGTTTTATCGACTCCATGGAACTTATGTGAAAACGAAAGGAAAAGAAGGGGTGGGAGTTAGCCACAAGTCATAGGTACGCCCGAAAAAAAAAAAACAACTTTTAGCCCGAGGAGAGTGTAGGGCCGCGCCCGAAATTAGCCTCGGTTTTGTTTCTTACTTCTATTTACATACACTTTTTTCTTTCCAAAGAAATCGTATAGACAGATGCTCTAGGAAGCAAACGTCGTAAAATTGCATAATAATAGACAAAAAATAGCTGGAATTGGATTTTGAAGAAAAAGTCAACCCAGTCAAACAAAACAAATATCAAAAAATAAGACCGTGAGATCAATTAATATAACATCCGTACATAATTACAAACATTACTTGCATTCTTCCGTTGTCATTCTTTGTCTTCACAATGCACTTTTTCACATTTCTTAAATTAAAATACGCACTACATTATTTGGTAAAAAACAATTCCATCACTATAAGCTGACACCATAATGTCAAAATGAAACGAATATGAACGACTCACGACGATTCCTAAAGAATGTTGATGGCTAGTCCAAAAAGACACCAAACTGTTCCGATCTGCATTACTTTTGAACTAGTAGCGGAAGTAGTTACATTGGAAATAGTTTCAAAACTACTTATTTTCTAGACCAGTTGTCATTTTTCCAACAGGGAAAGTTAGGGCAGAAGTCATATACATATGAATTACAATGGTGTCCCAACAATTAACGCAAGATTTAAATTGACCATAAAGTTCAGTTATTTTTCTTTAAATTCCCAGTCTTACCATACTGTAAAGTACACGTACACAGAACAGAGTTTTAAAGGGAATGACTTTTTAGATGAAGGGTCTCCTCGGCTTTGCTAAAAGCTTTCTAGTCGTTATTTTGCATTCCATATTTTGCAAAAATCTTGAGGCACGTCAATTAAATTTCACAATAAATTAAAGTTTCAATTACGAACATTGAACGAACCGCGATTCATTTCAACCCATCTGACCATGGACTGCAGCCGTCACCACCCACACAATTTATTATTTATTTAATTTCCTTTTGAGATTCTGCATAAGCTCTCAAAGACCTGTCTGTAGAGTACATATGCCGCAAGCGGCGCTACAAATTTTGATAACTGTGCCATTTACTAATACCCCAGGAAAATTGGCATTTCACTTCGGAAAAATTAAGGGAAAACTGGATTTTGGCATGAGCCTTTCGAGGTCCTAAACAAGACCCTAAAAGTCCCCGTCTCTACGAGTGCCGCTAGCGGTGCTACAGAGGGTCTGAGACCCTCGAAAACCGGTTTTTCTGAATAACTCGATAACGGTAGCATATACAGAAAAGTCGTGTATGGCAAATTTGAAGCTCTTGTGCTTTTTCAATAAACAATGGAAATACCGAATACGTTCGAGTACTCCTAACGGTGCCAGGAGTCTAACGGTATTTTTAACAATGTTTCACAAAAATCTCTATAACGGTAACTCGTACTAAAAGCTTTTGTATGGAGAATTTGTAGTCTATGTAGTTTTGAATAAAGCGGTCAAATTTCATATCAATACGTGCAGCCTTAAGGGCGCTATGGGGGTTCAAATCTTAAAAAAAGGTGTTTTTTGGGGTTTTTCGTGAATGGCGCTAAGACGGGGAAGTGTACTCTATGGTTTTCTCGGAGAAATTTGTAGCTTCTGTGGCTGTTAGTAAGACGCCAAAAGTCCCCAATTTATTCAATTAAACTGTTTTTGGGGAATATCTCTATAACGGTAACGTGTACCGAAAACTGTTATATGGCAAATTTGTAGCTTATAAAACGCTTAACTAAATATCCGAATTTCAGATCGATGCGTGCAATGCTAAGGGCGCTCTGATGGTTACAACCGTACAATAACGGTACTTCTCGGTTTTTCGTGAATATATTCATAACGGGACCGCGTTCAGGAGGGACCAATTTGTTGCTTCTGTAACCTCAACTTAAAATGCCAAAACAACTCATCTATGCGGGCATCTCCAACGATGCTATGAGGGGTCAAAGAGATAACAAAAAACCGCTTCTCGGAAATTTTTAATAACGGTAACCTCTTGAGAGAACCAATCTGAAATAAATTTGTAGCTCATGTGGCTGTTAGTAACGGGCCAAAAGTCCCCAACGATGGAAGCCTCCCTAGGGAAGTTATGAGGGTCCAAACATCCAAAAATGCAGTTTTTTGGGAATATCTCTATAACGGTAATATGCACCGAAAACTGTTATATGGCGAGTTTGTAGCTTATACAACGCTTAATAAAATATCCGAATTTCGGGGGGTCCATAGTTGAGGACTTTTGGCCCCTTACTAACAGCCACATTCGCTACAAATTTACCTAAGATTGGTTCTCTCAAGAGGTTACCGTTATTAAAAAAATTCCGAGAAGCGGTTTTTTGTTTAACTTTGACTCCTCATAGCTTCGTTGGGGTGCCCGCATAGATGAGTTGTTTTGCCATTTTAAGTTGAGGTTACCGAATGCGTTCCCGTATTGAAGAAATTCACGAAAAACCGAAAAATACCGTTATTGTACGGTTCAGACCCTCATAGCGCCCTTAGCATTACACGCATCGATCTGAAATTCGGATATTCAGTTGAGCGTTGTATAAGCTACAAATTTGCCATATAACAGTTTTCCGTGGACGTTACCGTTATAGAGATATTCGCCAAAAACTGCTTAATTGAATTTTTGGACCCTCATTCATAACTTCGTTAGGGGGGACCCCATCTTTGGGGACTTTTGGCGTCTTACTAACAACCACATAAGCTACAAACTCCTCCCAGAAGACCAGAGAGCACACTCCCCCGTCTTAGCGCCATTCACGAAAAACCCCAAAAAAACACTTTTTTTAAGGTTGGAACCCCCATAGCGCCCTTAAGGCTGTACGTATTGATATGAAATTTGACCGCTTTCTTCAAAACTCTATAGGCTACAAATTTTCTACACAAAAGCTGTTAGTTCCAATTACCGTTATAGAGATTTTCTTGAAAAATTGATAAAAATACCGTTAGACCTCCTGGCACCGGTAGGAGTACCCGAACGTATTCGGTATTTCCATCGTTTATTGAAAGAGCACAAGAGCTTCAAATTTGCCATACATGACATTTTTGTGTATACTACCGTTATCGAGATATTCAGAAAAACCTGTTTTCGAGGGTCTTTGACCCTCTGTAGCACCGCTAGCGGCACTCGTAGAGACGGGGACTTTTAGGGTCTTGTTTAGGACCTTGAAAGGAAGGGTCATGCAAAAATCCAGCTTTCCCTTAATTTTTCCAAAGTTTGGACAAATTTTTGTTCAAATTTCCTGGCGTATAAGTATATAACAAACTAGTAGCCCTTTCGATTTTAAAGAAAATGTCAAAACGCTTCGATCAATTCCCGCTCTATACTCGTATTCTTCTCGCCACGACCCTGGCGGCTCTAGCGACAGCAACTCGCTCATTCTTTATAAAAACTCGTTTTTGAATGATAATCGCTTAGCATAGGTCAACAATGAAGAATATTGTCAACAATGAAGATAATTGTCGATTGAATCGCGCGACTCATGTTGTAAATAATGTTTGCATGAGTGGCGAACTTAGTGCACTCGCTTGTTTGTAGGCCGTCGCCCATGCTGCTTGGGGTAGGGAAATTGCTTCGCACAGTGATCGTACTCATTCGGTCGATACACGAATGAACCTGTATATAGAAAGCAGTGGCGGGCTCTTGTTGTAAGTAATGCCCGCATATGTGGTGAACGTGGTGCACTCGCTTGTTTGTAGTCACGGGCGACGGCTGCTTGGGGTAGGGAAGTTGCAGCCGCATCGAGGAAAGCACCACTAGGTGATTGTCAATAGCTAGAGCCGCTAGGGCCGCTGCGCTTCCATATCCTTCTATGACGGGATATTAAAAAGCGGGAATTTGTAATGTAATGTAATTAATTTTATATGTCACCACTTATTATTATCCACGGCATTTATGGCAACACCCACTTTTCAAAGGCACAAAAAAGCACAGACGAAAAGAAACACGGATACGTTATCAAAATAATCACGCCGCGCCGTGCTCACATGGCATCGTCCAAAACCCGACTCTCCGATATATACCGATGTCCCGCTTGCCGTGACACGATCGCCACCCACACACACTACGACACGGCGGATCCATACCGGCCACTCGGGAGAGGTGTTTGATGACGATATCGATGATCCGGTCGTATCAATTTATTCTTCCTTAGTGTGTTGACGAGACATTCAAATCCGTCAAATTTGCCATTCTACTCCCCTTACTGCAATTTGGCGGATCAGAAATAGTCTCCGGTTGTTTTCGTTAACATATTCCACAAAGGCAGACAAAGGAAAACAACCGGAGATTATAATCAGCAATATGGCAGTTAGGCGATCAGACTGGCCATCATGTTTGCGGAACATACGCAACTTTTCCGTTTTGGAACCCCACCCATTGTCTCGAGTGGATCGTTTCATTTCCCTTGTAGTTCAGAATATGTATAACGCCAAAAGTTAAAGTCCCCATTCATACATGTCCATAAAGAGAATTATTTGGAGTCAGAGGTGTAAATAGAGTTTTTGAGAATATGTCTATAACGGCGGCACTCATCAAAAAGTATTGGTTATAGTGCAGGGATGTCCAACTTAATTTTTACCCGGGCCACATTATGTACTAATGTTAATTTTTTCACCTTACCTAATTCCGGAGGGTTATCCATACTTTTAGAGCTGACGGAGGGGTTACCCTATCTCCTTGCAATGTGGGCTGCGCTGACTAGCTTTCCGGCTAGAAGGGGTCCAAAGTCGAGTTAGTTTTTTCAATAAAACCGAAACCGGACGTGGAGAAAATCCCTAGTTCAATTTAATAATCTGCTTCCGTCGGAGCTATTCGTTTAACTACACCATTTCTCAGTATTTTTTTCACTCATTTCGCGAACACCTAAGCTTTCTTCTCGACCCTCGACGTGGACAAATTGCTTGGGGATGAGATGTGTCAACAGAGGTTGGTGTTTAACTGGGACCAAAAGTCGAGGGACTTTATTGATTAAAGCTTTTACTATATCGTAAAATATATAAAAAGGAATTTTTAAAAGAGTAAAAGGCAAGATGACACCTTCTGGGGCTGATAGATATACATATTTATTTTTCCGGTAAACATTAATTCAAACTTTTGCCATTTTGAAAATGATTTTATCTTTCGGAGCCAAAATAGGCTTCGCTGAATCAAATTCCAAAACCGTCGGCGTATTTGCCGCTAAACTAATTCGAAAATTCTTCAAAAGTGTCACCAAACCCACTCGTGATTGCATTCGAGCAAAACGAAGACCAATACAATTTCTCGGACCACTACCAAATGCTAAAAATGACATTGGATGTCGAAGCCTTATATTTTCCGGTGTAAATCTGTCGGGATCGAAAACGTTCGGATTCGGAAATATTTCAGGATCATTATGAATAGCGTAGACGGGGATAAAAACTTCAGTACCTGCATCTATTGTTGCATTTGAATTTGGTAGCTTATAGTGGTGAGCTGCTTTTCGGACGAGAAGTACGGCTGGGGGATATTTTCGATGAACCTCTGTGGGGAAAAAATAAAAAATGTGGCGTGCAGATAATAATTTAAGGGGAAATTCCAAAACAATTTTATTGCCTAACCGATCTGAAAACTTACCGCTAATGATTTGATCGACATATACCATATCTTTGATTGCTTCGTAAGTCATCTCGCCATGATATTTCTCTAGAACAGTTTCGATCTCCCGTCGAGCTTTTTCCTGCACGCCCCTATTCAACGCCATCTCATACAAGCAATACGTTATCGTCGAGGCAGACGCATCAAAGCCCGCCATTATAAACAAAAATGCTTGCGCAATAATCTCAGCTTCACTTAATTTGTCATCATCTTGCTCGTTCTTCAAATTCTTCAGTCCAATTAACAAATCCATGAAATCATTACGATGAACATTGTTCTCTTCGCGATATGCAATTGTCTCGCGAACAGTCCGTACAAGAAATCGATCACATCTTGCGATTGAGTTTTCACACGGAAACGTCGTGCCACTTCGGGATATTGCATGATGAACATCATCATAAAAGGACTCAAATGTGGTTCATCGAATACTTTTTTCGCATATTTTCGGAAAATTGCATCCGGATCGTTGAGACTATTGCAATCCAATCCCAATGCACACGAGCCTAATATGTCCATACTAAATCGGCTAATCACGTCCTTTAGATCTAATTCTGGATCCTGCTCTATCATTTCCGCTAGGACATGGCGAAATCGATCGGCAACATCCACCACTGTTCGGAACATCAATTTCATTTTGCCCGATGTGAAAGTGGGTGACAGTTTTGTGCGAATCGACTTCCACTTTTCACCGTCCAATGAGAACATATGCGCCGACAAAGGATCGTCCTTTTCGTTAACGTACATTCCGCGAGAATGAAAATTTGAGAAATCCTTGACGAGGATGTTTTGTATTAGGTCAAGATTTGTAAGCATCAGTACGGGTTTACAAATGATATAAGCACCAACAAAATCGGAGCCATTCTTGCGACCGTTGTAAACATTCAGGACAAAATCCTTTAGGTGACCGCGAATTCTTAGATTACCCGTCGGAAAAACGGGTTGCAAATAGTCAATTCCGCGATTTTTCCAGTACGCGTATTTCTTTTTGAAGAAAATATAAATTGTAGAGACTAAGGCAAGTAAAAGACAACTGAGAATTGGGAGCAGAGTGGTCATTGCGATCTGAATATTTTGATACTGCCTAAAGTGATTGTAATGGCCAATTCATTGTCCATAGCCAAATAAAGTGCTTGTAGATTCAATTGAAGATATTTTGGAGAGAGAGAGAGCTTTTATGGCATGCGAAGAATATGATTTATATAGCCGAAAACAAGAGCTTTTACAGCCAGAAGAGTATGGCTGAGTTCAAATTGTAAGACGAAACCGGACGGGTAAACTTGCAAGACAAGAACCATCGTTCTTACAATCTGAATTGCATAATGCTTGTCTGCTGGCCACTACAAAAGCTCTCGCCGTCCGTTTATTAGCACAAACAAACGGACGGCTTTTGTAGTGGCCAGCAGACAAGCATTATGTATTTCAGATTGTAAGAACGATGGTTCTTGTCTTGCAAGTTTACCCGTCCGGTTTCGTCTTACAATTTGAATCCACCCTATGTGCTACTCGTATGTGCTGTGGCAATAATGCGTAGGGTTTTCGGAATTGTTCGATGTTTTCTACAAAATTAGTTAACAGACAGAAATAGAGAAAATAGAGAAAGCAACTCATCATCACAGATGGTGCTGCTAAAGAGCGCCACATACGATTAAAAATTCAAAATTCAAAATTCAAAATTCAAAATTCAAAATTCAAAATTCAAAATTCAAAATTCAAAATTCAAAATTCAAAATTCAAAATTCAAAATTCAAAATTCAAAATTCAAAATTCAAAATTCAAAATTCAAAATTCAAAATTCAAAATTCAAAATTCAAAATTCAAAATTCAAAATTCAAAATTCAAAATTCAAAATTCAAAATTCAAAATTCAAAATTCAAAATTCAAAATTCAAAATTCAAAATTCAAAATTCAAAATTAATAAAATCCTGGGAAAAAAAAACCTTGGAGTTTATTGAGACTTCAAATGATAAGACAAATTATTCCGAAATTTGCTAATGGAAATTACTTGAGAGCTTGGAGGAAGGGTTTTGTAGAGACAAATTCATTGCGGAAAAAATGGCTCCAATAAAAGATTATGTATTATACAGGCCATGACTTCAAATTTTCGGCACAACAAATAGCATTCGAAACTGTCGCTTAACTTGTTTGTTACTAAATATTTTGAATATAAACATCCGAAAACGGGAAAGATCCAACAAAACGGTTTAAGAACTGCATTAACTGAAAAGTGGACCAAAATGACTCTGTAAGGTACACAAATCAGTCAATTTAATGCACAAACGGCATGAAATGGTCGGTAACCAAAAGAGAATTCATACTAACAAATTAATTCTTGTCCTTGTGCTCATAAACCTAATTCAAATAATGGTTGGCGTGTCTGGTTGAAATAAGCTGTGACCATTTTTTACTTACTTTTTGTTTTTAATTCTTATAAATAATTTAAGATATTGAAATTAAAAAAAAAATGTTAATAAACGATATCTGTATACTCTAAAGTATTAATTTGCGTTGAGAAAATTTGAATATCTTCTCCAGTTTAGTTTTTATTGACGTTTGAATTATTTCATAGCAACTGGTTGAAATAAGCTGTCACCCACTGTATTTTAAGCCTCGTGGATGATAAGACATAAAATGATTTTCATTCAATAGCACTATATCGAACACTTTCTGTTTTATTAATTTATTATGTAAGGAGGCAAGAAATTGTATTTTAATTTGTTGGGGGTAGTCGGTGTTCAATTTATACAGAGATTTTCGATAAGGTTTTGAGCAGAAATTAAATGAAAATTTGATACGAAAACACAATAAAATACAGAAAGCCATTAGAAATTATAATACTAGAAATAGACACACAGTGCGATAGCTTTTCCTCTTGCCATTCTTTTCAATAAGAGTGTACAAGAAAGAGTTTTTCCGGAACAATGGAAGACCTTTTATGTCGTTTCCATTCCCAAAAAGGATGATCCTTGTCTTGCGTCAAACTATCGGCCGATCTCATTATTATCCTCTTTCTCCAAGGTATTTGAGCGAATCGTATTCAATTATATAAGCGACTACTTTGGACACCTTATTGTCCAGAACCAACATGGTTTCTGCAAGAACAAGTCAACTACCACCAACTTGGTAGAATTAGTGAAATACATCTCGAAATCATTCAATTATCATAGAGACGTTCATGTGATATACACAGACTTTTGCAAGGCATTTGATAGAGTGAATCACTCTATTTTGCTGGAAAAACTTTTACACTTTGGCTTCTCTAACCACATACTGTCTTGGCTTTCGACGTACTTATCGGAACGCTCAGCTCGAGTAGCTTACAAAGGTCTACTGTCTTCTTCGTTCTCCCCAACATCCGGAGTTCCCCAGGGATCCATTCTCGGTCCCCTTCTTTTCCTTTTTTTTATTAACGTCTTACCAATGTTGCTCAAATGCCTTACCTTGCTTTATGCCGACGACCTTTTCATCACTGTATCTGATATTGATGATTGTTTGGCCTTGCAAAGTGACTTAGACAGTCTTCATTCTTGGTGTGCGTTAAACGAGCTTCACCTCAACATCTATAAGTGCTCTTTTATGATTTATTCTCTAAAAGAATTCCCTCTTTTGTTTGCCTACAAAATTAATGGCATTCTACTGGATTGTGCTTCTTCTGCAACAGATCTTGGTGTTGTTTTCGACACAAAACGTAGATTCTCTGATCATTACACCTTCATAATAAAAAAGGCTGAAAAGCTCTCTGGATTTGTCTTGCGGTGTTCTGTCAATTTTCGTTCATTGCGCACGTGCACCAACCTATTCATCTCGCTAGTCCGTAGTATACTTAAATACGGCTCAGCTGTTTGGTCTCCTTTTACACAAACTTCCTCCGACGCTCTGGAGAATATCCAACGAAAGTTCACCAAATTCCTTTTATTTAAATTTAACCTCCCATATAAGTCCTATCCCGAAAGGTTAATCCTTCTTCAAATGACGTCATTGCGTAAGAGAAGAAAATTCCTTGACGAATACTTTCTCTTCAAGCTTTGTCAATGATTACTATTGTCAAGTCTTTCCAAGGACATCAGGTTTCGCGTCTCCTGTTACAGAACACGGTCTATCGCTGTTTTTAAACCTCCCTCTGCTGTTAATTCTGTATATTTTAACTCGCCTCTTTTACGTATCATGCGGAACTATGACAGGTTGGAGCTTGGTCCTATACCCACTTCTTTCCATGCTTTCAAACGTCTTCATCAAGAGAAATACGTTTGGGTGTAATTTTGTTGAAATTTGGTGCGCAAATAAAAAATTCTTAGATATGTTTTATGTCATCAAGAGAAAAACGTTTGTGTGAAATTTGGTTGAAATCGATGCACAAACAAAAAAGTTTTTCTCAGAAGAACCTAATTTTGGGGATTGGGTTTGTATGGCAGCCCCATGACCCCATGGTCCGATTTGATTGACTCTCACGTATATTGTGTGTCATCAATAGAATTACATTTGTGTGAAATTTGGTCGAAATCGGTGCACAAATAAAAAAGTTTTTCTTAGAAGAACCTAATTTGGGGGGTTAGGTTTGTATGCCAGCCCCATGACCCCATGGTCCGATTTTACCGATTCAAACATACAAACTGCCTGCAGGGAAAAGAAGCATTTGTGCAAAATTTCAACTTCATAGCTTTTAAATTGGCCGAGTCAAATGCGTAGCAACAGACAGACGGACAGACCGACAGACGGACATCGCTCAATCGACTACCCATGTTATGCTGACCATATATGTATACTTATTATATGGTCGGAGATGCTTCCTTCAATGCGTTACAAACTTCATGACAAAGTTAATATACCCTTTCAATCTATGAGCGAAGGGTATAAAAATAACGTAATTGAAATTATGTGCTGATTCGATATAGTACAAAATTTGTAATAGGCTAAATTTTTTTTTATTGTATTTTTGATGATCTGTCGAATTTATTTACCTTCATATGTTTACTTTCTTTAATATTAATTCGTCCTCTACAACTGTATTATTAGGTTACCACCTGTTCAGTTTGTTTTGTTAAATAAATAAACACTATACATTGTCAATTACAAAGGTTGAGGCGTCAACCTCAATGCGTTAGGGGAAAGGAGTAATCATTAAATATAGTTTTTGAGTTGGGCTGAGCTAGTGCAGCGTATATAAAGGGAACTTCCAGGGCAGCGTTGGTTTTTTTGTTTTATATATGTAGTTCTATTTGATGGAACAGTTTTGAAAGGAGTCGAACCAACGCTATAGTTATTTAAATTGGTACCTATACGTAATTACAAAATTTCAAAACAGACTTTGAATTTACTTGAAATTTTGAATAAACCATTTTTTCGGTTTCAAATACTTTTCTATCAACGTCACTTCTAAGATACAGTTTTTATATCTTTAAAGGAATTTAAAATTTGGTTTTTCATTGAAAACTTTAAAAACAATTTTTATAACGGTAGTTTTAACTAATGAATCTGCAAAGTTGCTTTAGTGTGATTGCTTTCCAACGGCATGTTATTACTTTTGTCATTGGTAGTCTGAACATTTTTGGGAGAAGAATCTTTTAAATTAAATTAACTTACTGCAAACTTTTTCTTGTATACAAAATTGTAACTGTCATTTATTCAAGAAAAATAATAATTATTCCCTTTTTAAACAACGAACGTTGATTTTCAAATTTTCCAAAAAGTCGTAGAATGAAAAAATCAAAACTTTAAATCAACCGTTGCTGAAAGATCAAAATACAACAAAAATGTCTCTCTTCCCTCTGATACTCAGATGCCTAAAACTCTTTTGAAAATCAGCCCTCTCAATTTTAGTATGAAGAGGTGATTAATATTTTGGATTAAAAATTATCAATTTATGAAATTTATTTTCTTAATCGATTTTCCAATCTGGATTTTTAACATTTATTTGCCCATTGCACATTTTATGAAACTCTTTATTAAAAAAATGTCAGACCAAGAGGCAAGAAAAAACAGTGCTTGGTTTTGAATGTTAGCCCACAAAGAATCGATTCTAAGTGGCCTTTTCGTAGATTCATTTTCAATAATAAATTGTTACAAGTATTTTAAGCTGTGAAATAACGGTGACACACACAGCTCTTATGCCTCTCGCCGAGGTACAAACACACTTCAGGCTAGGGATGTCAAAAACCGGCCCATAACCCGGTTGTCGGTTTTTTTTTTGCAAAGTCGGTTAGACCGTCCGGTTTTAACCGGGCTCCAAGTACCGGTTTTCCGGTTAACCGGTTTTTTTCATTGATTTGCCTAGAATTTTAGTAATTCGTATTGCTTGTGCTCGTATCGTATGCAAAATCAACTTAAAATGCACGTACATGATATAGTAAGGCAGCTAATTTAAAAGAGAAACATGTTAAACAAAAAAGCCAATAAAAAAAAATTGTCAGATGTGATTTAATTATTTTATTAGTTTTTGAAAAAAAAAAAACATCTACAACAGGGGCCATCCTAATTTCTCTTGCGGAGTACGAAATCTTTTAGCGACACGATGATACGCGAAATGCACTGATATACACTATACACGAATATTAATTCACATTCACGTTGTTCAACCAAGATACATGTGAAACGCAGTGTAAACATAAACAATATCTGCCTTGGAAGAGATAAGATACAAGCAGAGGTAATTTGAAGAAGCGATTGTTCTACGAGTAATAGCCAAAAGTCGAGTGTTCGACAATTGTTAATGGGCTGAAATTTGATAACGAAATTTTCCATAGGAGATAAGTAATAGAATTGCATACTGAAAAATAAAGAAAACATAAAAAATGGTATGAATTTTGAAAGATTTTTTTTCCGGTTTTAACCGGTTGGACCAACAACCGTCCGGGTTAAAACCGGGAGGAGGAAAAAACCGGTTAACCGTTCTGAAAGTACCGGTTTTCGGACTAACCGTCCGGTTTTTGACATCCCTACTTCAGGCACTGCTCCCAAATGTATCTCATGAGAAGGATAAGTGATATATCTGGCGTTAAAATTCGGTTTTCCGCGGTATTCAATGTGTGTGAACTTAATGGGTTTAACTTAAAAAAAACATATATGCCCCAATTTTGCCGGCCTAGGTAAATCCGCACAAACAAATCAAAATGGTGGCTGTGGGCAAGAAGTTTAACACAGGATATATTTTTAACGCTTTTATGTGCTCAGTCTTTATCCAACTAGTTATTTCTCATTTCTTATGATTTTGTCGGAGGTTCAATATTTATTTAGTGGAATGATTTCCTCTGATTCAACAGACTAAACAAAAATATTAGGCCGCGACCACGCTGATCCGGGTTAGCAAAACTGCGTGCAAAAGATCAAAGTTGTGTAAAACACGCCTAGAAGGAGCAGAGATGATTGGGAGTTCAATTTTACCATTTGTTGGGTATTCGGTCAACTGCTGGCAGTGTGGTCGGGGGAATTCAAGGTACCGATTTTTAGAACATTTCGCTTTCAGTTCTTGAAAGAAGAATTTTCATTCTTTTTATTACCACTAGCGACACTTTCATCCGTACAGGAATGTAGCCGAAATTATCAGAAACACCAAACTTCTCCTTATGACTATGGATAGTAGAACAAGCCAGCCCTTCCCTTTGACAGGAATTAGAGATCATGCAAGCAAATCTTTAATTGTGATGAAAAGAAGAGGAACTAAACGAAATTACATCATTCTACAATAAGTTCCTTTTTAAAGAGGAACTTAATTAGCACAAAGCTGAGCTTCAGAGCCTAGAAAGGTTCTTTCATCTTTAAAACATAACTTTCAAATGAGAACTAATTAAAAAATTAATGCGTTTCTTAAATGAGAAATTGATGTGATAAGTAGGTAAATAAGTACTTCAACGAAACCTTATTCCTTATTTTATTTCGCCCCTTTTTATTTCATCTGTAGTCCCATGGTTTCCTTTTCACAAAATCTAAGTATAAATTGATTTTTTTCTTTCAGCTTTTCCATTTTTTTATTCGTGTTTTATCCGAAATACCGCACCTAAAATTTGGCGCCCCGGGCGCTGTCTGTACCGTAACCCCTTGTGGGGCATTTTGCGTTCACTCAGTCGTTTATATAGTCTAAGAAAAATGGCATATTTGGTCGGCAAAAATCCTGCATCGGAATTTTTTTTTGATTATGGTTGGGGATGGTCCCCAGATTATGGCATTAAAAGTCCCAACCGATTGGTGGTCCGCAACCTTAAAAAAACGGGGGAAAGGGGGACATTTTTTCGTTTTTTTGCGATTATTTTAAAAACGGTAAGATATACAGAAAAATGGTCTGAGGAAGAAATAAACTACATAAAATTACCTTTGTAATGATATATGTATAACACATTATAGTTAGATTGAATATTTCGGCGTTAGACTAGACCAAAAATTAGAATATTTTCATTTTAAACCTTTTTTAAAAGCTCCAAAACGTCTGAAATAATACCAGTTCAGCCGTAAAATTTTGTATAAGTATTCACAATAAGTTCAATATCATTCTAAGGTAAACATTGAACATAGGAGTTTTTTCTACGTACTACTCATTTTATAAACTGTAGAACAAAGTTGTCCTGGGTCACTTTGTATGGGAGGAACCCTTAGTTTTTATCTGAATGAACTGATTTTTGGTAGGTGGGGTGACTATGACCTCCAATCGCAACAAACCAAAATTTAGCACTCTGCTCCAATTTTGGGGGGAGTTATGGACATCCAGTTTTCACAAATTCAAATGGGGGGGGGGGATAATGGGGGTCCTTGACCGGAGCGACTCAATGT
This sequence comes from Microchrysa polita, assembly GCA_949715475.1. Classification (NCBI taxonomy): domain Eukaryota; kingdom Metazoa; phylum Arthropoda; class Insecta; order Diptera; family Stratiomyidae; genus Microchrysa; species Microchrysa polita. The sequence goes on along the minus strand of OX454415.1, from coordinate 26,691,164 downwards.
TTACCTTAAAATGATCCTGAACTTATTGTGAATACTTACACAAAATTTTACGACTGAACTATTATTAATTCAAAAGTTATGGAGCTTTTAAAAAAGGTCTAAAATGAAAATATTCTAATTTTTGTTCTAGTCTAACGCTGAAATATTCAATTTAACTATGATGTGTTATATATCATTACTAAGGCCCGGATTTCTATGCAGTAAAAAAGGTCGAAATACGCCATATAATATGCAATAAAAAATCACAAAATATGCAATGAAATATGCAGTGAAAAAAAAACGAAAAATATCGTGTATATGTAGCTGAAAAATATTGAAATACGTAATTAAACCTATTACCATCAGTATACTAGACAAATTTTTATCGCAACTCAATTCAAACAGAGATATTTTTTAAGTAAAGTGCCTAAAATAAAACAGCAGTGCTTTCAATGATGTGTTTTAATACTAAATTCAGTTCCAGATTCAACATAAAACACATTTCAGAACAATAACGAATACATAAACTTTAGATATATAATAAATCCAACGAAAATCTTTTTCAAAAACTCAGATCGTTTTCGGTACATAAATATATTTTAAACGATTTAATTGCAATGAAGTACTTTTCAAAAGTTTCCTCAGTTTCAGTTTCCGTTTAAAATATATTTGTATACCGAAAATGATCTTTCTACATTTACTGATGTAATTGGAGCAAATTTAAATGTTGATAGGTCGGTTATTTCCGAAAAAAATTTAGGTCGGTTATTTCCAAAAAAAATTTCCGATGTAGGATTTTTGCCGTTCGATGGCCATATTTTGGTCCAATTTTCTTAGACTATATAGGCTACTTTGAGTCAAGGTTACTTTGCATATAGAGAAGTGTGTATAATGTTGCAAGCACTATATATTTCCTGGACCACGCCGAGATTCGATCTCCGGACCTCTAGATTACTAGCATCGTAGAGTGCATTACTCCTAGAAAACTGGTATTCCTGGGGACGACTTGTTCATTTCTAATATAGTTAGCTTCCATCTTGCATCTTTATTTATACGTATATTCATTATGCGTACTTAATCTATAATAAATGCTTGTCATCCTTGTTGTTTATATCTTTTTTTTGTAGATGATAAGAAAACCAAAACAAAATCGCCAAAATTGAAAAAAAGAAAACAAATCAAAGAAAAATGAGCAGCCATTATAGATATTCTATATCTCGACGACGTGATAATATTTGATTAAGTGGCTAGAGCGTAATTTTTGTTTGTTTTCAAAGCAGGAATAATATAGCTACTGATACGGAGTAGATACTTGTTTTGATTTTTTTTTTCCAGAGAAAACCGAAAGTCATCATTACAATATAGTTTTTGGGGATACACTTATTTACTAATATGTATATTGCTCTTATCAAAATTTTTCTTTCATGATTGGTCAATACTTTTTTTTTTAAATTTATTTAGTCGCGAACCACACACGTGTAATTATTTACTTTTCAATCTCGGACGATTAGTTTGGAGGAATGTATTTTTTGTCGCTAACCGTTAAAAATAATTAATCAATTTGATTTATCATTCAGTCAATTGAAATTTTTATAACTTGCTATATATACACCGGCGCACGCTGAGATTATTTTCAGTTTAATTTGAATTGTGGTTTTGAACGAAACAAAATGGAGAGCTTACAAATTACCATATGGCTTTTAGTCGGTGCACTGACGGCAATTTATCTGTTCTTCAAAAATAAATTCTCATACTGGAAAGATCGTGAGATAAAATATTTGGAACCGTCAATTCCTCTCGGAAATATATCAGTACGCGAGCACTTTAAGGATTTTATAAAAAACTCATATCAAATCAAAGACAGTAGTCAGGTGGTTGGAGCCTATATTGCATGGAAGCCTATTTTGATACCAACGAGCTTGGATCTCATCCAACATATTTTGGTGAAGGACTTCAACAGTTTTCACGAACGTGGAGTGTACGTGAACGAAGAAAGTGATCCGCTGTCGGCTCATATGTTTTCGTTGGACGGTGAAAAGTGGAAATCCATTCGATCGAAGCTGTCACCGACTTTCACTTCGGGAAAGATGAAAATGATGTTTTCTACTGTGGTTGATGTTGCTCAGCGTTTCGATCAAAAGCTTGCTGAACACGCGAAGCTTGGTAATGATTTCGATATGAAGGATATCCTTGGAAGGTTTACAACTGACGTAATTGGATCGTGCGCATTCGGAGTTGAGTGTAACAGTTTGGAGGATCCAAATGCAATTTTCCGTCATTTCGGTAAGAAGGTTTTTGATGAACCGGAAATTTCAGCACTGGGGCAACTGGTGGTCAACCAATATCCCGGTGTAGCGAAATTATTCAAAATACGCTTATTCGCCAAGGATGTGTATGATTTCTTCCTGACGACTGTTCGTGATACGATTGACTATCGCGAAAAGAATAAAGTGCGACGAAACGATTTTATGGATTTATTGATTCAACTGAAGAACGAGGGTACCATTGATGGAGACGCTTCCAACAAATTCCCGAAACTAACCTTTGATGAAGTCGTAGCGCAGGCATTCGTGTTCTTCATTGCTGGCTTCGAAACATCGTCCACTACAATGATATTTGCTTTGTATGAATTGGCACTGAATCCTGATATTCAGGAGCGGGCACGAGCTGAAATATCTGAAGTTCTGGCAAAACACGAGGGAAAATTGACATACGAAGCTGTCCAAGAAATGGTTTACATCGATAACATCATCAGCGGTAAGCAATTTGATCTTTTGAAAGGATCTTATGAGTATTTCTAAACGTCAACATTTTTTTTTTAGAATCTCTTCGAAAGCATCCCCCTGTCGTGATTTTGTTCAGAAAGGCTACACGTGACTTCAAAATTCCTAACACAAAACTTACAATTGAGAAGGGAACAGAATTATTGATACCAGTTCATGCTATTCATAACGATCCGGAAATTTATGCAAATCCAGATGTTTTTGATCCAGACCGTTTTAATCCTGATGAAGTGAAAAGTCGCCATCCAATGTCATTTTTGGGCTTCGGCGATGGACCTCGGAATTGTATCGGACTTCGTTTCGGCAGAATGCAGTCGCGTATTGGATTAATTACTCTTTTAAAAAATTATCATTTGAAACTTTCGGAAAGATCAACGGGTCCACTGGAATTCGATAAAGGCAAAGGTGTATTGACGCCGAAAAATAATTTATATTTTAAAATTCAAAAGATATAGACGTAGAATTATCTATTTTAAATTAGTATAAGCTGCACGTTAAGGCCCTATTCTTGTGATATGCTAATTGGCTTTAACTTGAATATCTATAGTGAAATTTATTATATTGAACGTCTTTTCATTCTGGAGTAAAATATTTAGTAAAGTTGTTTATGGAAACCTTAGCAAAAATCGATCGCATTATCTGAAAGTTGTGACCGAAAATTGGGTCATCATCATTCCGAAAAAATTTGTTAAACTACATATAATGAACTCACCTTCATTAGGTCTACCGAAATACCGGAGGCGCGCACAAACAAAAAGGAGGAGAGCACAGCGCCAATTCGTCTCGGGCCCCGGCCGGCAGGTCCTGAAGCCTTGTAACGTAAAATATTTGTTCTTAAAACTATACGCGAACTGATTTCAAGTAATTCCAATCCAATGTACATGTTGCAGATTTATTGCTGAGATTACCAATTGGCACACTTTTTGATACTTCGTGTAATCGGAGCAGGGCGCCAACATCAACTAGATCAGTGTTACCAGATTAGGGGAAAATCCCCTAAATTTTGGGTTTTGGGGGAATTTTAGGGAGTATCTTTAGTGGGGACCTGAATAGCCTTAGGTAGAATTTGGGGACTTCTTTCCTAACACAAATCAGCAAATTCCATCAAAATTAGAGTAACCTGAATATTGAAAACGTGATGTTCCCAGTTGCTTGTGTGATAACTGCAGGGACTATAAACAAACATCTTCACCGGATAAGAGTCTTTATTCTTTTAGAAGCGAAAAACAAGATAACCTAGCCTGGTATTGTGCTGCAGACGTCAATTCGATTAGCCCGACTTAGAGCTACAGGGAGCACCTGTCCCAACTAACAAACTCTTGAGAGTTTAGCTCTTGTGAAATGAAATAAGCTCTCATAAGACTCTAGTAAGGCTCTCACCACTCTTATAATGTTGTTCTAGTAGCAAGATTCAAATGAACTCTTTAAGTACATTTATTATAAGATTATTACTCTTAGAGAGTCGTATTCTTGTTACAAGTTCATATTTTGTTGCTATGGACTCTAATAAAGACTTTTTAGTGAGAGTTTAACTCTTCAAGACTTAAACTCTTATAAAAATGTTCTTATAAGAGGTTTATTCTTATCACTCTTATAACGAGAGCTTTATAAATGCTTTAGTCTTTAACATCTTATTATAATACCTTTATAAAAATGGTATACTTAAACACTTGTAAGAAGAGTGTTGTGAGTGCACGATTGATTTTTTTGAAGCTAAGCAATCTGTCAGTTTATAATCACACAAGAATTTTAACTTAGCGTAACCGAAACGGATTATATAAAGCGACTCTTTTCGACGAAGGGAATAAACGGAATAAAATAGTCGACTCAACGAGCGTAACAAAATTCACTGGAAAACACTAAAAATGCTATAAGAACTACCTGCCAGCAAATCCTTTTCTCTGCTGGATTTAGTAATTATAATTTTTGTTAGATTTGTTAAACATGGAAAAAACACTACTCTTCGACGCGACTGCTACCGCACAGAAATAATAGATAAACGTCAAATTATTTACGCTCATACCGAAACATATGCTCTCTTATGAAGAATAGAATCCTTATTGTGAGACTTTAAGTTTCAAAGGGAGAGCTTAACTTTATTAAATAGAGCTTCATTTTCATAGTGAGACTTTAGTTATTATAAAAAGAGCCATCCTCTTGAAATAAGAGTTTTAGACTTATATGAAGAATTTAGTTATAATAAAAAGAGCCGCCCTCTTGTTATCAGAGTTCTGGCTTTGAATGAAGATTTAATGAATAGCTGCCATTTTTTTTTTCAGATAAAACTGCATTAGGGGAAATTAAATTTGAATTTATGAGTAATTATGTGTCATTGCATATGCCAAATTCAAAGGATTGTGATTTTTTAAACTGACGAATGTCATTCACTTAAGTTTTACACAAAATATCATCATTAGATAATAATTATATTTTCACAAAATTGAAAATAGATTATTTTCAGAGGGCTTTGTAATTTTTCGAAGCAAAATAGTTATATTCAACGATAAAATTTTAATCGCATTAGAATGTTGACTCATATTTGTGGGAAAGCATCGTTTTCGACAAGTTAATATTTCCTTCATTCAAAAATGTTTTTTAAGTTGTTGTCAAAATAATAACACACGACAATAGAAGTTCTCGTAAGATCGTATATTTACATTGGACAAACAAAGACAGCCTATGTTGGTAAATCACATTCACTCTTTCTTGCTCCACTTATAATGAGAGTTTCCGGCTCATAACAAGAGTGTATAAGACTTTAATGAGACTCTTACAAGAGTAAACACTTACTCTGATAAGAAGCCTTAAAATCTTCTTATAAGACATGTGTAATTCTTATAAAGAGAGTTAAGTTTTAGCTATAAGATCAATTTAGCTCTAGTAAAGTGGTTCATTTAATACTTATAAGACTCTTATAAGAATCTTATAGTACTCTTGAAGAGTTAAATTTCAAGAGTTGATGTCTTGATGTTGGCTCTTATAAGAGTCTTGTAGACTGTTATAAGCGCAAAATTGTTAGTTGAGGTTGCCGCTTCGCCTGTCTCGATAGCTGTGTCATTTATCTTCGCGGTACCATTAGACTTCGTACCCTCGTCCACGTATCACAATTGGCGAGAAGCTCTTTTTGCCATTTTATGTCCTATTTCCAATTTAGGGGGAAGACCATCATTTTAGGGGGAAATCAAGTTTCATTTGGGAGTAAGCTATGCATCCTATCTGGCAGCACTGAACTAGATACTTCTGTCTAGACGTAGTGGTAATTGGGCCCACTAGCTAAGTCACTCCAAGGTTCAAAAGTTAACCGAAATACAGAGATTAAAAGTGTTAATAATGAAAGGGTCCAGATACCTATTCATCCTGAAATTAACATTTCTAGAGAATATCCATCTACATATACGAGGAAATCATGCATGTGCAAAAAATTGGTTTACTTAGAAATCTGGTTAAAAATATGCCCTTATCCAGTTTTTATACCCTTCGCTCATAGAGTGAAAGGGTATATTAACTTTGTCATGAAGTTTGTAACGCATTGAAGGAAGCATCTCCGACCATGTAAAAAGTATACATATATGATCAGCATGACGAGCTGAGTCGATTGGACGATGTCCGTCTGTCTGTCTGTCCGTCTGTCTCTCTGTTGCAGGCGCGTAACTGAGGATATCCAAGGGGGGGTTTTTGGTCAATTGGTATACATGTTGGAAGGAACGCCTAAGAGGGCAGTGGTATGATAAGGCGGTGTGATAAGGAACTTTCTTATACGGGAAGGAGAGATGGGCGAATTAGCATACGTATTTAGCTTTGCTTAATTGTTTTCATATTAAACTATCTAATTCCTGCGAAATTTGTCGTTATTTTCCTAGATGAGTAGAGTTAAGTTTCAAGAAACCTGCAGTTTGGTAGGCTTCAAACAGAACTTTTTTAGGCACTGCTCCGATAATTGTTTGTCATCTGTAACAAGCCCTTCTCCCTGGAGAATTGAAGCAATACAGTGCGATGAGCAGTAAGCCGTTCTTGAATTTCAACTATTGCTAAAGACAGAAATGGCAAATACACTGATCGTCTGTAAAAATCTTCAGCGTTATCAGCTGGGACGTTGTTTCTGTGCGTCTGACGACCGGTCATTCGTGGCATGTAATTTCTAAGCCATATGTAGCGCAGACAGATTGAACTTTATTGAAAATATGGCTGAAGCGTGTGATCTACAATCAGCAGGGACTTGCTGAGATCAATAGTTTTCGATTGCAGCTCCGAGTTATAGGTTGACATACAGCGAAAATAGAAACGGTACACCGGAACGCAACGAGAAAAGGTAGAGAAGAATTATATTTGGAGTTGGCATCGGCAGCAGTTTCCGAATTATCCTATTCCCTTATCACCGACAGAGAGGTCAAGGTGGGGGGTGAACTGGTCCCAGAAACGCGTAATTGACGTGTGCCTATCAATAAATTTTATGGGATTATATGGGATAAGTCGTCGAACTCGAGATTCGCCATCAGTAGCTTTTTGAAGGTTTTTTTTTCGTTTCGGGGTCTTCAAGAAGACTTGAATAGAATTAACAATTGTTAAGCAATGGCTGATTTCCCTGATGTCACATGCACTGGATTCAGCTAAACTAACACTACGAGACTCACAATGTAAGTAAATATAGAGCTAGAGGGGCTTCTGCAAGTTGCTTGTCTTGCCCTGAATTTCCCGTTCATATTACTCTCACCATCATAACCTTGCCCGCACATATTTCGAGTTTCTATACCTTCATCCCTGAGACCCTTAACAATTGCAGCACCAAGGCCTTTCCCATACATATCCCTAACATCAATAAACGCTAAAAATTCTTCATCCAAAGTATTTTCAAAAACATATGTAACACATAAGGTAAGCTGCTCAACACCACTTCTGTCGGTTGTCTCATCAGCAAGGACTGTAAAGGCTCCTGCCTTGTTAACCTTATCAACTATTTTAGCAGTAATTATAGAGAAACACTCACTAATTATAACATTCTGAACTTTTGGACTAGTATACATAGTATTCTTTCAGCTGGTTTTCCAGCAGAGTGTCGCCAGATTTGCAAGCATAGCGGAGAAGTGCCCTAAAATTCCCAACTCTGTCTTTCGGTGCATTACATCGTTCCTCTTCTCTTAGTACAGCGCCGGAACCCTGATGACCACGAAGGGATAACCCACGATCTCCACAGAATATTTTAGTATAGTGATTTTAGTTGAAAAAATTATGAAACCCAAATATAAAAAAAAACGACTATAATTAATTGTTATAGTGACGATCGAACAGATAAATATTGTTTTTCTATTTTAGATGGGTTCTAAAGAAAAGAAAATGCGCAATTTGTCAGATTTTTCCTTATGCCTTTTTTCTTATAATTTTTACATTTTTTCCCACGTGCAAAGGGGGGCTTTTAACACCCAAAACCCCCCCAAGTTACGCCACTGGTCTGTTGCAGCGCGTTTTTTTCGGCCACTATAAAAGCTACGGAGCTGAACACATGCTTATTGTTGTTGCAGGCTGTTTGTATGTTTGAATCACCGAAATTGCATCACTGGGTCATGGGGCTGCCATACAAACCTAACCCCCGAATTAGGTTCTTCTAAAGAAAAACTTTTTTATTTGTGCACCAATTTCAACCAAATTTCACACAAATGTGTTTCTCTTGATGACACAAAACATATCTAAGAATGGATCAAATCGGATAATGGGGTCATGGGGCTGCCATACAAACCTAACCCCCCAAATTAGGTTCTTCTAAGAAAAGCTTTTTTGTTTGTGCACCAATTTCAACCAAATTACACACACACGTGTTTGTATTGATGATACAAAACATTTCTAAGAATTGATCAAAACAAATCGCCATACAAACCCAACCCCCATTTTGGTTCTTCTAAGAAACATTTTTTGCACCAATTTCACAAAACCTTGAAACATTTTACAGCTGAACTAGCATTCTTTCAAAAGTTATGGAGCTTTTAACAAAGGTCTAAAATGAAAATATTCTAATTTATTTTGTTAGGCTAGCGCCAAAATATTTAATTAAACTCTAATGTGTTTTATATCATTGGAAAGGTAAATTTATGTAGTTTTTTTTTTTGTTCTGAGACCGTTTTTGTGTATCTCTTGCCATTTTTTAAATAATCGCAAAAAACGAAAAAATGCCCCCTTTCCCCCCTTTTTTTAAGGTTGCGGACCACGTCATGTTTCTTTTGTTGAACGGAAGAAGCCGATCGGATTCATTTCCCATTGGATAAAGGCAACATTTTACACTTTGTAAATGTTGAACAAATGTTGACTCGATTGACAGAGTTAATTTTGCGCCGGGCGCCGGCAGGTCCAGAAGCCTTGTAACGTTGTAACGTACAGTATTTGTTCTAATAACTACGCGAACTGATGCCAAATTATTATGTGTATTGTGTGTAATTGGCTTTAGAAATTCCAATTTTGGGACCGTTGAAGTTGGACTCTTCAGCTTCAGCTGTTTAAAGAATACACCAGGCTATACCAAGTTTGAAACGAAAGCTGCAGAATTTTCACGAGCTAGCACACTTTTTGCTACTTCGTGTAATCAGATCAGGGCGAGCTTTGTGCTGAGGACAAATCCAGAGCTTGCCATCAAAAATTCGTTGCGGAACAGGATCAGAATCGCGAAAGATCCCAAATCTTTCCCTATTTTTCGGTTTTTTGGCCCCTATTTCTGAAACTATTTATTTCTGTAGAAAATTCTCCAAGAATATGTTAGAGAACACATGATTGCGCGTCCAAAGAGATATAAATATTATAAATCCATTGCGCAGTATCCGGTATTACTTCAGTTCATAATTAAATTTGTCATTTTGGAACATTACGCTATCAGCTCTCGCAATTTTCTTGTTCTTCTTATCGATACTAGCGACACTTATCTTACCGTCCCCCATACAGGGGACACAGCGGAAAACACAAAAGTTCTCCCTATGAGAACGAATAGCAGAACAAGCCATTAACACTTTGGCGGCCATTGTGTCACTCGTGAACACACACCAATACGATTCACCACAAGCCATGTGGCACCGGTGAACACAGAAGAAGACATTCTGCACAGGCCAATGTATCACTGGTAACACATTTTAAGCCTTTTTTTAAAAAATACATTATACCAAAGTAACTCACATACCGGACAGGAACTAGAATTTGTTCATGCGCTAGTTGGACTCTCGTGACATACAATGTTGCATGAGTACGAAGAGTGCAGTTGAGAAGAGTACCTACATTGTCTATGGATTAGACCAGGCGTGTCAAACTCGCGGCCCGCGAGCCGCATGCCATGTCAGAGCAAGACAATGAGTATCAACACAAAAATGGTGAAATCGGTAAGGTGAACAAATTCAGCCGTTGAACTCAAGTCTATAAAAATTACTTAAACTCGTCAGTGGCTTATACAAGATTATTTTAGGAATTTTTTTCAAAGACAAACAATTTGCTGCTGGTTATTTGGTTTTATAAAACAGCTCATCTTTTTTGTACAGGACAATACTTAGCCTCTTCATGAAACTGTTCTGTCCGGAAATGCAGTTAATAAAAACTTGGTTGGCTTTACCGAACATGAATTGAGATTTTTTTGGAAAAACGGCAAAGCATTAAAAGCTACGGAAATCTTGGAATTGGTTTCAAAATCACCTGGATGTGAAATTCCAACATAATAATTACAGCAGTGCCTGATTTTTAGATTTATACATAAATTAAGCTGTATTGGTGCATGACTTTTGTCTAAAACCATATCATCAACAACTGTTTGTCTCTTTTAGCCACCTTGCTGCTGAAATTAATTTAATCTGACTGCTTCCCAATGGTGTTTTGGGCCACCAGGATGACCGGTGCTACATTGAAGATTAATCATATTTTCAGGTTTCCGCTTCTTGTCTGAAGTTTTTCATGTTATTGAAGTACATTTTCGAAAGGTGGAAGTTCTCACGGATAATCCCGAAGCCGCTATAGAGATCCAGACTTTCTGCCATATTTTAAAAGTAATATTGTGTAATCAACTTTCGTAATACGATTAAATAAAACATTTTGAAATTTTGCTGCTGCGGGCGGCCCAAACCTGAAGAGAGTCTTATTTGGCCCGGTCTACGTTTTGACACCCTGGATTAGACAATGCTTGCATTAGCGAGAATATAGCAGTAATTGTTTGTTATGGCTATTATTTTGCATTAGTTAGAAAGAGAGGCAAATTCCCGAGAGTCCAACTAACACATAAATAAATTCTAGTTCCAGGCTGTGAGTAATGATGGTTTTGATTATACTCAAAAATAATTTAATTTTTATACCCTATACCCATAAGATGGTATAGGGTATATTATTTTTGTTACGACGATTTATGTAACACCTCAAAGGAGCCACCGGAGGTATGGCAAAGTATATATATAAATGATCAGGGTCGGTCCCTGATTCGAATAAGCCATGTCCGTCTGTCTGTCTGTCTGTCCGTCCGTGTGTCTGTCAGTTCGCACGATAACTCCCGAAATAATGAAGCTAGCGTTTTGAAATCTAGGTCAGATGATTGCTTTGATAAAAGCTTGGATGGTACTGAAAATGGGCCAAATCGGACCAAGGGTTCCCCTACCTCCCATACAAACGACCATTCCGTGATAGTTTAATTCGCCCATATTTTTCAACAGAATATCGCTAGCGACATGAAATTTTCATGAATGCCTAATTGTGACATATGCTTGAAGTTGGTGGAAAGTGGAGAACTTCCGACTACCCCTACCCCTACCTCCCCTACAAAGTTATATTCAGCCATATCTTTTGCTAAAATGTCGCGAAAAACTTCTAATAAGTATCGAACGGTAGCTGTTGGATGCCTTCATATAATATTAAATATGTGCCAGGTCCGAACCATCTACCCCTCCCTGCCCTACAAAAAAAGATGAAATTAAATTTTTGGGTTTTGCGTGCCTTCTAGGTCTGTACATGGGTATAGGGTATACCTACACTCATCGTGCTATTCGCACGATTAGAACTCGGGTCTCGTTAGTTTTTGGATGGCTGAATAATATTTTTAATACATTGTATTCTTATAAGCATATAGGTTTCATTCGAAAAAGGGTTCACAAACTTCAAAAAATTATTAGAAAAACGCAGTTTCGTCGTTCTAGTTTCTATTTGCGCTGCCAAAAGCAGTCTAAAGTTGAATTTCTATTACTGTAGTTGCTTATGCCATATATGATCATTGCTTACTTTTATTCAAGTCGAATAAATAAAATCGCTTGGAAAAAATTAAATTTTTGTCACCGGTGACAGATAATTTCATTAAAAAAAATCTAGAATGCTAAAAAAGGAAATAAACAACTCAGACTATTTTGTTGTTGTTGTAATACAGAAGATTCTTACAGGCCAATGCTTCCTTCAGTGGTGAACACACGTTGAATTTGAGTTAAAACTACTCCATTGTATCGCCGGTGTAAATACCCTAAAAAGAATCCCATTGAAAACCGTTTGCGAAGCACTGATATAGGGGAGCATATATAGTCCGTATTCTACTGGATGGGTCTACGAAACGAAACAGTTGGGTATGTTCCGCAAACATGTTTTCCATTTTGATCCCTTAACTGCGATTTTGCGGATCAGAAATAATCTCCGGTTGTTTTCATTAACATATTCCACAAGGGCAAAACAAAGGAATAGAACCGGAGATTATTTCTGATCCGCAAAATGGCATTGATCGGAATGTCTATTCTGTCTATTTCGATTAAGTACTTAGTGGTATTGTAACCATCCCTCTCCAAAGAAACCAAGACCGATAACGAAATTCCTCAATTGAAAAAGTGTTCATTATTTCGTATTTCCTTTATTGTTACTAAAAAAAAGTTTGATTTTTAGAATCATTTCGGTAGGAGTCCAGACTACTTTGTCAGTTAAAATTGCTGTTGTCAAAAATGTCCTAATTTTCTATTACCCGAAATTGTCATAACCAAATCAAATCCTCAATGTTCAACCGAACAACCCCACACAAGAAGCTCCGGAGCTGATGGCTGAAACAGGCCCTCCCGTTCAGCCCCCAACAGTAGAAGAAGTTGATCTCGCCATTCAAGCACTAAAACATAATAAAGCCCCGGGCGCTGACGAGATTCCAGCTGAACTGCTGAAGCATGGTGGGGAGAGCCTTGTTAAGGCTATACACACACTTATCGTTAAAGTATGGAACGACGAAATAATCCCGGAGGATTGGCGTAAAAGTATCATTTGCCCAATCCACAAAAAAGGGGATAAGTTAAAATGTGAGAACTACAGAGGCATCTCATTAGTTTGTACGACTTATAAGATTTTATCTAAGGTTCACGGCAGCACGGCACAGTTTGCAGAACAGACAGAACTGTTTTGCATCATAATCCCTCCCATTGTAGGCTCTGATTGGGGAAATAAAATAATGCATGAAATCCATACATAAGAAAACGTCTTTCCTTTCCCAAGAGTGTTTATTGTCTGCAAACAGCATATGTACATGGCAACGATAAAATTTCTATAAATAGATGGTGAGAATAGCCTTAGATCTTAGAATTGATACAAACAAAAGCACACAAGTGCTGCATTGATCCATGTTTGTTTTTGAGCTTTAGTTGGATAATGTGTTGAGAGATGGCGACACGCATTCTTTGGTCTGAAATGAAACGAGCACAAATAAAGCAAAAAACTAGATGATGTAATCAATCTAACGCAAGCACTTGCTAAGTATTTTATATTATTATCTATGAATATTATTTCCGAATTCAAGGCCAACTCTCCAGTTTTTACTCAACCGCGAATAGCATCGGACACGATTAAAAGATGGGTGTTGTGTCGATAACGATATTGCTAGTGATTGGCATAATTTCGGCAATTATTTTGTTCTATAAAAAAACATTTTCATACTGGAGTGATCGTGGTATAAAACACCTAAAACCGTCCATACCCCTGGGAAATGTTTCAATTCGCGAACACATGATACACTTTCTTGTCAAAGTCTATAATTTGAGAGACAACAATCAAATAGTGGGCGGCTACTTTTTCTGGAAGCCCATAGTGATACCCACCAGTTTAGATCTTATTCAAAACATTCTGATAAGAGATTTCAATAGTTTTCACGAACGTGGTTTCTATAGCAACGAATCAGCTGATCCGCTTTCGGCTCATATGTTTTCGCTGGATGGTGAAAAATGGAAATCCATACGTTCGAAACTGTCGCCAACATTTACTTCGGGCAAAATGAAAATTATGTTTCACACCGTTGCCGAGGTGGCGGGTCGTTTTAACGAGACCATTGCTGGATTGTGTCAGCCTAGTGCAGATCTTGAAATTAAAGATTTAATGGCGAGATTTACGACAGATGTTATTGGCACGGCTGCTTTCGGGATCGAGTGCAATAGTCTGAAAGATCCGAATGTGGATTTTCGTCGATACGGAAAGATGGGTTTTGAGGAGCCTTACATAAATCCAATTGTATGTGTTTTGGTGAATCTGTATCCAGAGCTTGGTCGCAAGTTCAACGTGAGACTATTTAGTAAAGAAGTCAATAACTTCTTTCTGGAAACCGTTCGGAATACAATCGACTATCGGGAGAAGAATAAAGTCCAACGAAATGACTTTATGGATTTGTTGATTCAACTAAAAAATGATCCAGAGACGAAGTTAAGCTTGTCCGAAATTGTGGCACAAGGTTTCTTGTTTTTTGTTGCCGGATTTGATACATCTGCGTCGGCAGTGACTTTTGCGCTATACGAGCTAGCATTGAATCCTGACGTTCAGCAAAAGGCCAGACAGGAAATCCAACAAGTTCTCGAGAAACACGCGGGAAAGCTGACTTATGACTCTGTAAAAGAAATGGCTTTCATTGATCAAATAATAACTGGTCAGAATTTCAAGATTGGCTTTTTATTTTTATTTAAATGTATCATTATTGCTTTCAGAGTCCCTTCGGAAATATCCGCCAGCAATGTTACTAATGCGAAAGGTAGTACAGGACTATCAAGTGCCGAATACGGATAAAACCATCGAAAAAGGAACGCTTGTGTTTATTCCTACCTATGCAATTCATCATGATGCGGAGATTTATCCGAATCCGGAAGCTTTCGTCCCGGATCGATTTGCACCGGATCAGATGAAGAGTCGACATCCGATGTCCTTTTTGAGTTTTGGTGATGGTCCCCGGAATTGTATTGGCATGCGATTCGGACGAATGCAATCACGTGTCGGGCTTATAACATTGTTGAAGAATTATCGTTTTGAACCCTGTTCAAACACTAAAATGAAATTAGATTTTGATTTGAAAAGCGGAATACTGACACCGGTGGGTGGATTGTATTTGAAAGTTGAAAAGCTTTAGGTTAAGTTTTGTGGAAGGATTTTGGACAGTCTTGATTAGGGATGTCAAAAACCGGCCCATAACCTAGTTTTCGTTTTTTTTGCAAAGCCGGTTTTAACCGGATGGACAAACAACCGTCCGGGTTAAAACCGGGAGGAGGAAAAAACCGAAAAAAACCATGTAACCGTTCTGAAAGTACCGGTTTTCGGACTAACCGTCCGGTTTTTGACGTCCCTAGTCTTGATTTAAATAAATTATCTTTGAAAACCCGCATTTAATTGTCGCATAAATCAACGGGTTGCTTCTTAAGAAATTGAAATTTTCTTTTGCGGAAGAAATGAGTTTAATGCGGTTACCTATGTGAAGTTGCACGGCTGCCATCATATGCAACAGAAAAGTTATAGCCACATTGAAAAAGGAATGCTCCGCGGCTTATGACTGGCTTAGCGTTTTCTATTCTCGGACATAACCCAACATCAACTGGTATATATAAAGCTTTTGCACTCTCTAAATATAAGAGAATAAAATTGAACTCAGCTGAGCGTTGATTTTAGAATTAAGCGTTCTTCACCGTCTATGAACTTATTTTGCGGTGAACCTCTACATAAGAGGACCATCAATCAAATCTTTCTCGCTCTTCTCTCGAAAAAAGGAGAAACACAGGGTCAGAAACGAGCCTTAGCCTATTCAGAGGCTATTTAGAGTTTAACTGCTTTCTAACAGTTTCAGATCCACGAGTGGTTGGTTATGCTACGTAAGAACAGTTTGCTCCTACACAGCACTGCGTCATAACGTTCTATATTAACAGTAGTTAACCAAACTAAACCTCTGCGTTCAGCACGAAAGTAAGTCTGGAGGCGATCTTCATACGGAGAAACTGTAATATTAGCCGCTCTCAGGTTTCTTGTTTCAACTGGTATTCGCACAGGTTTTGGTCCAGTGGCGAATTTACCATTAGATATTTTTTTTTTTTAAGAATCTTGTTGCTTCAATTTTTGCTAGGTTTTTATCAGTTTGACACAGCTAGGGGCAAAATTAATGTTTTAAAACCGGAAACGCTAAAATAGGTAGGTAATCATTTCATTGATCATTGATCCCCCTTTCATCCCAAATTTAATCTTCTCCTACCGATATTGACGGTCGTGCTCCAGAACATAAAAAGTGCATCAATTCCGCTAAATAGTTGTGAGAGCGGAAATCAATAGTTTTTCCTTAAGCATTCAGAACAGTTGATTTGAAAATTATGAAGTTAGCATTTTTGCTTCAATACTTTATTACTGACCCCACTCGTTTTTTCAAACCA
This sequence comes from Microchrysa polita, assembly GCA_949715475.1. NCBI lineage: Eukaryota > Metazoa > Arthropoda > Insecta > Diptera > Stratiomyidae > Microchrysa > Microchrysa polita. Next base: position 26,674,780 of record OX454415.1, on the reverse strand, counting down.
ATGTGTGACACCAAGTATGCATAGAAGCGTTGCGCTGTTTGTTATACCCTATACCCATGAGATGGTATAGGGTATATTGTTTTTGTTACGCCGATATTATGTAACACCTCAAAGGAGCCACCGGAGGTATGGCAAAGTATATATATAAATGATCAGGGTCGGTCCCTGAATCGAATAAGCAATGTCTGTCTGTCTGTCCGTGTATCTGTCTGTTAGCACGATAACTCCCGAAATAATGAAGCTAGCGGTTTGAAATTTTGATCAAATGTTTGTTTTGCTAAAATCTTGGACGGTATTGAAAATGGGCCAAATCGGACCACGGGTTCCCCTACCTCCCATACAAACTACCCCTCCTTGATATTTTAATTCGGCCATAACTTTCGGTAGAATATCGCTATCGACTTGAAATTTTGATCAATGTTTCATTCAGACATATACTTTGAGTTGATGGAAAGGGAATTAGGTCCGACTACCCCTACCCCTACTTCCCCTACAAAGTTATATTCAGTCATATCTTTTGATAGAATGTCACGAAAAACTTCAAATTAGTATCAAATGGTAGCCGTTGGATGTCTTGACAAGGTAATAAAGATGTGTCAGGTCCGACCCATCTACCCCTCCCTCCCCCACAAAAAATATGAAATTGAATATTTTGGGTTTTGCGTGCCTTCTAGGTATGTACACGGGTATAGGGTATACACTCATCGTGCTATTCGCACGATTAGAACTCGGTCTCGTTTTTATTAATTTTTATATGAGCGTCCACCGAAGATACCCTTTCAAACCAACGCTACAACTAAGGAATTATTGCTTACGCTTTTCGCTCTATGGCAGATGCTCTCATGTATTAAAGTATAATAAATGCCATTAAGTGGGTTTAACGTCTGTGCCTAAGGTTAAGGTTTTACCAGACGGTGGTCGACTAGAAAGTTCGTATTGATGACATTACATTACATTACATGACACATTGGTGACATTAATTAGCGCCCCTCGAGCAGTGTGAGGTAGCAGTTTTTCTTACAGAGTGTTAAGGCTTGACGTTTATATACTGCTAGATGCCAGACGTTTCTACTACTTCTGCCATTCTATGGGTGCCTGCACCGGGTTGTAGTGCAACTCCACCACAGCTTGCACGATACTCCCCTCATGGGGGCCTACCTCAAGTGCCAGAAAGGGGAATTGCCGCCCATCGGTGCCCATTGCCTCTTGTCTCTACACCCCGTGCTAACAGATATAGGACCTCTGCTCCGGACTTGCAGTGAAGTGTGGGCGCCTTGTACACCTACGTAGGATTGGTGGCCTAACTATTCGGGGGAGCGGGATAGTCATTTCCCGATGGTCTCACTGTGATCGACGCAATGTCTTTGAGTCTGGAGAGGTCCTCCCTGCTCATGAATCCGAAGTTAAGCCGAACAGTGAAACCCCATCTAAACAATGACAGCGCCAGCGGTAATACGAGACAGACCTGAGCTGAACTGTTAAATATCTTTCGGATGCAAGTAGTAGCGGCGACTCAATGCCTATATAACAAAGGCATTTAGAGGCAGGACATATTCACTTCTAAAGAGACTTTCAGATAACCAGTCTTGATAGTGACGCGAAATGCGTCAAGATTCCGGATATCCGCGTACGCCGGCCAATGGCATAGTACAATTTTCGGCGAGATGGTTACACATGGGACATGATGTATCATCAGCTATATTGTGCAAATGAAGCCATGCATTAAGCGATCCGTAACCAGTGATGAGGAATCGTAGGCTTAGATTAAACGTTAAGTCAGCATTTCCTCTCACGTAACTAACATACCTACCCTTCTCGTAGCTAGGTAATTCTCCCATGAGACGCTGTTTCCAACCTAGATTGCCATCTAGACAGGACACACTCCTCTAGGATCTCCAGGTCATGAGGTGGTGCACCTATTAGGACCTGCGGAGCCACAGTACATACCGTATTACACACTCGGAAACATTTATCCTGCTTAGGGGACACGTTGACACATTTCACAATACTCCCTACCACCAGTGGCAAGGGCATAGTCCATAAGAGTTACCTGCCTGCCTGCTGCACAGGCAGCACTAAATGCCAATCTTTCCTAACTATACGTGTCAACCACAACTGACAAATTTGTAGATATATGTAATCTACATTATTTTGGTGACAGCTGTGAAGTGGAGCCTGAAGTTCATCTCCCCCATAGTTATGCCCACGTACTTGACCTGTACTGCCTCGTACTAACCGAAGCCTAACTTCATTCATCCTTACCACTGGAGCGTGACTGTGATTGAAACTGCCCATGAGCAATATCGTCACAGTCTTACAGGACGAGACTTCAACTCTCATCTGTGATCCCCATTGATGAACAACGTCCATCTATGACGATCCCAGACGCTCTTGCTACTCTATACACTAATCAGTCATCTACAGGCATATATGGTCAGGGGAGTGCCTGTGTTTTCACTCTTAACTACTGGTCGTTCGAACGTTCTGGACCTTCGTCGTTTTATTGACAAGTTATTATTGTTAAATGCGGATTTCTTCATCCGGTGAATGCACTCAATTTCAGAGACCCAACCCCGGGGTCGCAACTCTAGCTGGTTGACTTGCTTAACAACCTCCAACCACCTCGAGTCCAACGCCTTGATGGGCAGAGACCATGGTCCCCTGGGCAAAAGCATCCCCGAGGTACACTATTCGCTAAATACTTCTCAATAGCAGGTGTGATCCTCCTTCGGCCCCCTTAAGGTTAAGGCTCATGCAAAGTTCAGACGTGCATATTCCAGGTTCGCTTGATCTGTGACTACTCGTCTGTCTTTAAGCGCTGCTTTTTACATCCAGGCCGCCCTTCGGTGTACTAGTCATAGCAATTTGATTCGGGCCGTGTGGTCATCAATCTACAAACTAGTTATAAATGTTGGCACGTTGACATTTTCCACCAAGGCCATTCTCCCTAACCAGCCCCTTCGAGGCTCGGGTTATGCGAAGCCGCCAGCTCTGAAGCTCACAGGATTGCTTATACGGACACCTCCCCACCAAGAAATCACCGCATCGTGCTCGGCTTGTATGACTACCTAATTTTCCGCAAGAGTATGGAAGAAAGTCAGCCATGCCAAGAGCAACCCGCTATCACTCGGGGGCACAGGAGTGTCATCGCTCGTAGGTCTTCGTTCAGATTCACGCCATGGTGTATGAACCACTCACAAAAACTGTGTCCTCCCATACATAAGCGTTGTGTCACAAGGGCCCAGATTCCCCTGCGGGGTGTATTGGAGTACAGATGGTATCAATTTATAAATTGATTTGAATTGTCGTATTAATGATCACAAAAAAAAAAAACACGAAGCCGGAAAGGTTGAGGTCCAAGATTCTAATTACATTTTTTTCGAGAAATTATTGAATGCAAATGTTTCATAAGAATGAATTTCAAGCTATCTCTTGTCTTTTTGATCGCAATGAATTTATATTCCTTTTGCTTCATTCCTTGGATCAGGTCATCGTCTCCACATAAATTCAAGTTTCTAGGTGCCTTGGATTTAGAGCTGCGGCGGTGTGAAAATCAGTGCTTGTTATGACCGGTAATCTTGCTCGCTCGTGTATTTTTCTTTGGTGGGCGAGACGCTAACGCGTTTTTCGATCAACACGTAAGCTCGGGTATGTTTTGATGTTCTATAAACGCCTTTCGGTCAAATTTTTATGGAAGTTGTGTTGTCCTGTCGTATACTCGAATTAAAAGGAGCTATTTTATTTAAAAAGATTTTTTCGTACATTTTCTGTAAAACTTGGTTTGAAGATAAACTACAAAATTAAAAGTTAGCTCTTGCGTCCCAAGCAATACTTGTAACGGCAAGTAGCTGGGGCAAAATAGGAGATAGCCTACATGCGATAAATGTGAAAATCCGTCAATGGTTTAAAAATCGTATATCATGGTCCTCCGGCCTACTGATTTATTTGGAATCAGATTTCGTAATTTTCTGCGGCTAACGGAGGGCATACACTAAGTGTAATCACCAATCAGCTGCAATTGAAATTTGAAAACTAAACAAGGTGGTAAAACTAGGTTCGCAAATCAAAAAGGTAACACCGCGCCTTGCGTACCTTCTCACCTATAGAGTCACCGACGGCGATGTAAAGTACCTGGAGCACGAGGGACCCCACCCTCGCAGAATGGGGTAAAAAACCAACTCTTGACAATATGTACTCTGCTTGGCCGGGACCCAATAAACTTAAAACGGTTTAGTTTGACATAATTAAACAGTTCCGACTGCCCAATAATAACTGAAAGTCTGTGGTCGCACTTAGAATCATTTAGGTTTCAATAGATTTGAAATTAATTACAAATATATACAAACACATTTCCTTATCATAGAAAAGCTCGGCCATTATCACACATTAATTGCAGTTGTGTGCATTTATATCTTTTCAACTCTCAAAAACAATCCACCATCAGGTGACAAAAGTCCATTCTTCTTATCGAACTCAATGGGTATTTTTGTTTTTGAGCTTGGCTCGAAACAATAGTTTTTCAACAATGTTATCAGTCCAATACGCGATTGCATTCGACCAAATCGCATACCGACACAATTGCGGGGACCATCTCCAAAACCCAGAAATGACATCGGGTGTCGACTCTTCATATTTTCGGGAGTAAATCGATCCGGATCAAAATCCTCGGGTCTGGGGAAGATCTCTGGATCATGATGAATGGCAAAAGATGGAATAAATACTTGTACGCCTTTTTCAATGATTTTATCCGACTTCGGGACTAGGTAATCTTGTGAGGCTTGTCTAACGAGAAATATGATCGGTGGATATTTACGAATTGCCTCTGAAATAAAAAAAAAAAAAAAAATAAATTGAGGATGTCCTTTTTTTAAGTTGCAAAATTCTTACCACTAATAACCCGATCAATGTAAACCATTTCCTTGACCGATTCGTATGTTAGCTTGCCATCATGTCGCTCCAGCACTTCGTCGATCTCTTGACGAGCTCGCTGCTGAACATCGGGATTTAATGCCAACTCGTATAGAGTAAACGCTAACGTTGATGATGATGTATCAAATCCGGCGATAAAAAATAAGAAAGCTTGTGCCACAATTTCCGATAAAGTCAGTTTCGTCGCCGGATCATTTTTAAGCTGAATGAGCAAATCCATGAAATCGTTCCGCTGAACATTATTCTTCTCTCGATACTCGATGGTATCGCAGACTGTTTCGACAAAAAATTTCGTTATCTCTTTACTGAATAGACTCATATTGAACCGTCGTCCAAACGCCGGATACATGTTAACAAGAATCTGCAACACTGGATGCAAATGCGGCTCTTCAAAAACTTTTCTTCCATATCGTCGAAACGCCACATTAGGATCCTTCAGACTGTTACATTCTATTCCAAAAGCACACGATCCAATTACATCCGTAGTAAACCGCGCCATTAGATCCTTCATTTCCAGCTCCGATTTTGGATTGCACAATTCAGCGATGGTGTCATTGAAACGATCGGCTACTTCTGTCACGGTATGAAACATCATTTTAATTTTACCCGAAGTAAAGGTTGGCGAAAGCTTCGACCTAATTGATTTCCACTTTTCACCATCCAACGAGAACATATGCGCCGACAGCGGATCATCTTTTTCGTTCACGTATATGCCACGATCTTGGAAATGATTGAAATCTTTTATCAAAATATTTTGAATAAGATCCAGGTCCGTCGGCACTAACACGGGTCGCCATAGTAAAAAGGCTCCGATAAGTGCATTGTTTTTATCTTTTAAACTGTAGGTGCGAATTAGAAAATCGATTATATGTGCTTTTGGCGAAACACTACCCAGCGGTATGGAGGGCTTTAGGAATTTTATACCGCGATCACTCCAGAAAGAAAATTTCTTTTTATAGAACAAAATTATGGCAGAAATAACGCCTATTGTAAAAAGTATAATTATTGAGAAAACTCCCATTGCGAGCGCGCCTTATAGTACCGGCAAATAATGCATAACTGCCGGGCCCATCTAACACAGCTACTAACACTTTTCACGCTTTCAAATGTCTATAGATAGTATACAAATCATAGATAAAAACTGGATTTTTCGGGCGCTTTCAGACGAGCCGCGATAATTTCTGCTAACAGTGTTTTATCAGTTTTTCTTGCGACAGATTCGTGTCAAAAAGTTTGTGAAAATAGGAAATTAATGCGCCTATTTCATGTTGAATTGTTTTTTTTATTGTATCGTAGTAAAAAGTGTATTCGGTAAACATTTTGTTTTATTGATTGCATATGCATACTTTATACTGCCACTTTTGTGACTCCATGCAAGATGCAAGCTCTGGGCAAATGCCGCATACATTGGTCCCGTCTGAATGCGACCTTACAGATAGTGAATACTAACAAAACAATAGCATCGATAAGCGCATGAAACTTTTCGGCGATTTATACGAGACCCCATTTGGAGATTGGCCGTGAGCAAGGTCATTTTAAACAGAAGAAAAAGAAAATACAGCCAGAGTCATACATATGTATGTGCTGTGCAGAATTATTTTCTATCATATAAAAAATCAATTGAATTGAATTGTGCTGGTGTTGGCGCTTGTGTATTCGTTTCTATGTTCATATGGACTGACTTGCAAAAGCTGGGTTAGAAGCTTTTTAATTATTATCTTATTATCTTTATGTATATTGAATTGGGGAGATAGGTAATGGGATTGATCGAGTAATTTGTTTGGAAACTTTCGCAGCTCACAACTCAATTATTTAGTTTGATGCACAAGAAAAGAAACATTGCCTCGTGGAGGAATCCGCGCCCTTGTTTGCCTGGGGAAACACGTCAAAATGGGCAAATGGTACGAGAAATTTGTGCCGGCCGGGTTTCAAACATGCAAAAATCTTCAAAAACTAAATACTTCTCGCGTTTTTTCGATTTCAGTGTTATCACAACCTTTTAGTGCCTCAAGGTCGCCATAGACAGTGCGATTAATTGAACAATCTAAGCTCATTTCTGAGGAGAAAGCTCATTCTTTCTTTCTACTACCGAATTTACTACAGAAAATTAGCTTTTTATACAGAAAATGTGCTTTCTCCACAGAAATCAGCTTTGATTGTTCAATTAATCGCACTGTCTATAGCGATCTTAACATATTGAGTTTCCACGACACTTATATCAAGTTGACTAAGCACTATCTCGAAAACCATTTCGAAATAGTTTTGATCGGTTGCAAATCGTTAGCTCGTATTTGCTCGGCACTTAAAAAGATTTGAGTTTTCCTATTTATTTAATTAGTTAGTTGAGCATTTGGATTATTAAGTTGGCAAAACATGTTCAAAAAAGTTCCTGGATTTGTATGGATGCGGCTCTTTGGATACGGCTAACGCCGTCTAGATATACAAGCAACAAGCCGAATTATCAGCTGATTAAATTGACCCTGTCCATGGCTACGAAACACGTATCACAGAAATAGCATCAGCAACAACAGGTACAAAACAGTTGCGTATGTTCCGAAAACTGTTTTCTATTTTGTTCTGTGACCGCATAGATTTGGGTCAGACTTAAATTAAAATTTCCAGTTTCAAACGAGATACAGCTGCATTTTATTTCAAGTATAAATAGTTTAATGAATAAATGAGGGTGGAAGTGCACGGTTCAACTGGGTTCAACTGTCAGATGGTCAATTTCTTTCAATCAGTCAAGCTATAGTCCGCAAGGTGGCGATTAGTGAACAGTCGGTTCTGTAAGAGAATCAAGAATTAGCTTAAGTTACTCTTAGTTTTAAGTCAAATGTATTTTACTTATGTTCAATAAAGTAGTTCTACACAAGACTCAATAGTGTTCACATCTGTCTAAATAACATAATGTCAGAAGAAACGTGATAAAAGTAAAGTTCGGTCAACATAATTAAAAAAACTAGGGGGCTTCGCCCCTTGCTCGCTTCGCTCGCCAACCCCCGGGGGGCCGAGGCTAATTTCGGGCCTGGCCGAAATTTGGATACCCTTCGCTTTCTTCGGAAAATTTTATTGCGTTTGCGGGAGCATGACCCCACAGTACGATTCCATTCGTTTTTAATTTTTTTGTTGCTTTGGTAAAGTCACATTATTTCAAGGTTTTGTGAAATTGGTGCAAAAAATGTTTCTTAGAAAATGGGGGTTTGGTTTGTATGGCCACCCCATGATCCCATGGCCAGATTTGATCAATTCATAGATATGTATTGTGTCATCAAGAGAAACGAGTTTGTGTGTAATTTGGTTGAAATTGGTGCACAAATAAAAAAGTTTTTCTTAGAAGAACCTAATTTGGGGGGTTAGGTTTGTATGGCAGCCCCATGACCCCATGCTCCGATTTTATCCATTCTTACATATGTTTTGTGTCAATAATGCAAATACATTTGTGTGAAATTTGGTTGAAATTGGTGAACAAATAAAAAAGTTTTTCTTAGAAGAACCTAATTTGAGTAGTTGGGTTTGTATGGCAGCCCCATGATCCCATTATCCGATTTGAGCCATTCTTAGATATGTTTTGTGTCATCAAGAGAAACACATTTGTGTGAAATTTGGTTGAAATTGGTGCACAAATAAAAAAGTTTTTCTTAGAAGAACCTAATTTCGGGTGTTAGGTTTGTATGGCAGCCCCATGACCCCATTGTCCGATTTTACCGATTCAAACATACAAGCTGCCTGCAGCAAAAAGAAGCACTTGTGCAAGATTTCAGCTTCATAGCTTTTAAATTGGCTGAGTAAAACGCGTCGCAACAGACAGACAGACAGACAGACGGACAGACGGACACCCGGACAGACGGACATCGCCCAATCGACTCCCCAAGTCATGCTGATCATACATATATGTATACTTTTTATATGGTCGGAGATGCTTCCTTCAATGCGTTGCAAACTTCATGACAAAGTTAATATACCCTTTCACTCTATGAGCGAAGGGTATAATAATACATGTCGGACGAGGAAATTCTGGAAGATATTCAAGACGAAACACAGGAGGAAATCCAGGCAATACCAGAGTTAAAAATGGCTGAAAATTCAATTGGAAATTTGCAGTAGATTTCTCCATTGGATTTCAATACGGCAAATTTAGCGGATCGATGGCGTAGCTGGATTTTGCAATTTCGAATTTATATGCGAGCGACTAATCTGGAAGCTGAAGCAGATGGGAGAAAAGTTGCTGTTCTTCTACATCTACTAGGACCAGAAGCGTTACCAGTGTTTAATTCATTTGATGTGGATATCGATATGGTAAAATACACGGTTTTAATTGAAAAATTCGAAAATTTTTGTACCCCTCAAAAAAATATTGCCATGGTGAGACAATAGCCGAGTTTATTGCATCTCTAACCAATTTGAGCAAATCATAAAAGACATTTTCATTTGTGGTCTTAATGCCGAAAATAAAAATATCCGTGATCGACTTTTACAAGAAGGTAATAATATTACGCTAGACAAAGCCATCGAGATTGCTAAATTATTGGAACAGTCCAAATTGCAATCGAAAGAGCTTGAAATACCCGTCTCTTCAATTATAGCGAAAATTAAGAGAGCAAATTCTAATTTCAAATTGAAGCGCGAAGAGAAATAAATCGAATGAGAATTCCAAATTGAAAAATTCTCAAAATAAATCCGTCGACAATACCTTTAATTGTTCCAGATGTGGGCAACGGCATAAGCCAAAACAGTGCCCCGCATATAATGTTAAGTGTAATCGATGCGGTAGATCGAATCATTTTGCGAGAGTTTGCAAACAAAAAGAGATCCGATCAGTTGAGATCGATGACACTGAGAGTGAGAACAATCTTTTCATTGGGATTAGTGAAGCGGTCATTCGTGAACAGTAAAATTATCAGCAAATAATATTAAAATAATTTCACATCACATCAATATAAAGACTTTCTAAAAAGTTGGGATATTGAATATATTAAAATACTTCCAGCCCGCATTACCCTAGGTCTAATGGCTTGGCGGAAAGATCCATTAAAACTGTTAAGCAAATTTTGCGTAAATGTCAAGAATCCGGGACAGATTCATACATAGGACTTCTTCAATATAGGAATACACCTAAAGGAAACATTGAATCACCTGCTAAGTTATTGATGTCTAGGAATTTAAGGACAAATATTCTTGTACAGCTTAAAAATCTTGAACCTAAAACAATTTATTTGAAAGCTCATTCCAAAAATAAAGCTCCCTTCAAGCGCCAATTTCAGAATTTTGAGCTTTTCTTTTTTTTAATTTTGGCATTTTGGAATTTTAGAGTTTAGAATTTTAGAATTTTGGAGTTCCAGAATTTTTGAATTACGGAATATTGGAATTTTGGAATTTTGGGATTCTGGAATTTTGGAATATTGGAATATTCTTGGAATTTTGGAATTCTGGAATTTCGGAATTTTGTAGTTTCGGAATACAGTCTTGACTCGGTAATCCGGATCTCCTTTAATCCGGATATCACGCTAATCCGGACCACCAATTTTTTTCATTATGTATTCTGTAATCTGGATTGTCAATAAGAATTTGACTCTGTAATCCGGATTCATAGGAAATTTGGTATACAGGTTGCTCATTTCGCGGAATTTACAACATGAATGTAAACTACGCAGTCTACATAGTCTCAGCGCATTTGTATCCAGTCTTCTGATGTCTTTATCTCCCTTTGGATTTGTGTTAAGTGCTAAGTAAAAACAGCTTGCGTACAAGTCCGCAACTCAGTGGGACATTTTCATGTTTTCAACAAATGCTAATGTACAGTACTGATGCAACCTCGAAATGATTTATACAACCTAAGTTGAAAGTAGCACTTTTAGGGTCGTTCAACAAAAGTTGAACGAAAGTTGAACGTGAGTTGAACCTAAGTTGAAAGTAACACTTTTTGGGTCGTTCATCAAAAGTTGAACGAAAGTTGAACGTGAGTTGAACCTAAGTTGAAAATTACTCTTTTTGGGTCGTTCAACAAAAGTTGAACGAAAGTTGAACGTGAGTTGAATTTAAGTTGAAAGTTACACTTTTTGGGTCGTTCCACAAAAGTTGGACCTAAGTTGAAAGTTACACTTTTTGGGTCGTTCAACAAAAATTGAACGAAAGTTGAACGTTAGTTGAACCTAAGTTGAAAGTAACACTTTTTGGGTCGATCAACAAAAGTTGACCATGATTTGAACCTAAGTTGAAAGTAGCACTTTTTGGGTCGTTCAACAAAAGTTGAACGAAAGTTGAACGTGAGTTGAACCTAAGTTGAAAGTAACACTTTTTGCAAAAGTTGAACGAAAGTTGAACATGAGTTGAACCTAAGTTAAAAGTTACACTTTGGGTCGTTCAACAAAAGTTGAACGAAAGTTGAAGCTGAGTTGAACCTAAGTTGAAAGTTACACTTTTTGGGTCGTTCGACAAAAGTTGAACGAAAGTTGAACGTGAGTTGAACCTAAGTTGAAAGTAACACTTTTTGGGTCGTTCAACAAAAGTTGAACGAAAGTTGAACGTGAGTTGAACCTAAGTTGAAAGTAACACTTTTTGGGTCGTTCAACGAAAGTTGAACGAAAATTAAACATGAGTTGAACCTAAGTTAAAAGTTACACTTTTTGGGTCGTTCAACAAAAGTTGAACGTGAGTTGAACGTAAGTTGAAAGTTGACTTCAAGTTGAATTCGAGTCGAATTCGAGCTGAATTCGAGTTGAATTCAAGTTGAACCCAAGTTGAACCCAAGATGAACCCAAGTTGAACGCAAGTTGAACTCAAGTTGAACGTAAATTGAACCCAAGTCCAACCTCTGTTGAACCTTGAATGGCACCCAACACTCACAGGGTACCACCTAGCCCAACTTCCGTTGAACCTTGAATGGCACCCAAAACTCACAGGGTAATGCCAAAAACGTAACGCTTTTTCGTTGCAATTTTCGTGACGATTTTCGATTTATGTGCCAGAGTCAAGACATAAAAATGTCAAAAAACGCAAAAATATGTTGAACATATGAAGAAATATTATGATCGCAGTACTAGGATTTTCCCCCAATCAATTTAGGTGACAGCCTTTGGTACAAAAGGAATTCAAAAGAAAAGATAGCAGTTCTACACAAGACTCAATAGACTCAAGTTATAAAGCGGATAAAATGAAAAAAAAAAAAATGCAAAGTAAACTTTTATTTTGGGGACTTTACATTTGGTGTGGACAAATTCATTCGCTTAGCGTCCATAGTTAAAATATGGGCCTGTCAGGTCTCTTTTTTTTTGTCATTTTGCCAAACTTTTTGAGATGTGGTTGGTGTGCATTTTCCCAAAATCTGTCAGGTAGCCCCCTGAGATTCGAGTATACCACATGTCGGGATGGAAATAATGGACAAACTGAGTTTTGAAAGGTTTGGCGCATCGAACCACGCTCTAGAGCTACCTTACGGATAAAAATCGGGACATGAACCCTGGACCCAGATCTGAATTGTCATGGTCTCCTAGCCCAGAATCTTTAAAACCGAGATTTTTTTGTACTAAGAAGGAGGTGCTCACATTGTTATATGTATGGAAAATCAAAGCGCAATTCATCATCAATGTGGCACGATAGCCCGACGTCGGGCCTTGGCCGCCTGAATCGTTGACCTCCAATTGTCGCGGTTACGTGACCTCGTCCTCCAGTTTCGGAAGCCCAGCAGCTGTTGGGCGTCTTCACCTACGGAGTTCTCCCAGCGAGCTCTCGGTCGTCCACGCAAGCTCGCTCCGTCAATTCGTTGTGCGTTCATCACTTTCTTTGGCATGCGATTATCGTCCATCCGTTGTACATGCCCCGCCCATTGCAAACGATGAAGCTTCACGATTTTCGATACTTCCAGCTCATCGTACAATTGATACAACTCATGGTTGTACCGGATACGCCATTGGTCTCGCTCGCGAACGGCCCCGAAAATTCGCCGAAGGACCTTTCGTTCGAATCGGTCTAGCAAAATTTCGGAGGCTTGGGTGAGGGTCCATGTTTCGCAGCCATAACATAGCACGGGTCGGATGATCGTTTTGTACACGCGGAGCTTCGTGTTCCTGTGCGCAAGTTTCGAATTAATTATAGGGAGGACCGAGAAATATGTCTTATTGGCTAGTTGTATCCGTCGCTTAATTTCGTCGGTTTCGTTGGCGTCCTTTGATAAGTTACAACCCAGATAGTTGAAGTTGTCTACATACTCGATATTAAGGTCCCCCACTGTGATGCTTGAATTTGCTGGCGTCCTTGTTTTCGATTGCATCATGGCCTTTGTTTTGCTTTCGTTGATATGTAGTCCAACTTCCTTTGCGGCGTTATTGAGGTTATGCAGAAGGCTTTCTGCATCACCCAACCTTCGAGACATGATGTTGATATCGTCGGCGTACGCTACTAATTGAGTCGACTTGATGAGTAGCGTTCCGCTGCTGTCCATATTCATGGCTCGAATTACATACTCCAAAGCAAGGTTGAAGAGCGTCGGCGCCAGCCCGTCGCCCTGCTTGAGTCCAGTACGAGTTTCAAATAGGTCCGTGAGTCGATTCTGCACTCTGACCTGCGAGACGGTATTAGTCATCGTCATCCTTGTGAGTCGCACTAACTTTGCCGGTATACCAAAATTCAGCATAATGTTGTACAGTACACTTCGATCGATACTGTCGTATGCCTGCTTGAAGTCGACAAAGATTTGGTATACGTCGATGTTATATTCCCAGCACTTTTGGAGTAGTAGCTTCACTGTGAAAAGCTGATCGGTCGTTGATCGACCAGGTCTGAAGCCGCCTTGATACTCGCCAATGATTCGTTCTGCGTACGGATTAATTCTCTTTTCAAGAATTTTAGATAATATCTTATAGGCCGTACAAACTAATGATATGCCCCTGTAATTCTCACACTTCAGCTTGTCACCCTTTTTGTGGATTGGGCAGATTATGCTTTTGCGCCAATCTTCGGGGATTTCCTCGTCGTTCCATATTTTCAGCAGTAGCACATGTATTGCGTTGGTCAGGCACGTTCCACCATGCTTCAGCAGTTCTGCTGGGATCTCGTCAGCGCCGGGCGCTTTATTATTTTGAAGCGACTGTATGGCAAAACTCACCTCCTCTACTGTTGGGGGTAGAACGGGAGGGCCTGGTTCGGCTAACTGCTCAAGAGCTGGCTCCGCGGGGGATGTTGATGGTGCATTGAGCAGCTCTTCAAAATGCGAGGCCCATCGTTTGTTGACGCTTTCGATGTCGCTGATGATGTTACCATCCTTGTCCTTACATAGGCTTGTCCTGGGTTGATATCCGTTCTTAACATTATTTATAAGTTTGTACGCCTGTCTAATGTTCTTACTGGCTAATCTTTGGTTTATTTGCTGTAACTGCTCGTCAAAATGTTTGCGTTTCTTACGTCTAATTAACTTATTAGATACTCGCCGAAGCTCGTTATATCTTTCTTTCTTGGCTCGGGATGCGCGTTGTGTGTATTGGCGATAGGCTTCATTTTTCGCCTCAATCGAGGCCCTGCATTCTTCGTCGAACCAGTCTGCTCGTCTGAGCCGGCCTTTATAGCCCACGACCTCTTCTGCGACCCCCTTGATGCTGTCTTTGAGCTCCTCCCAGAACTCATGGATGCCTAAATTGTTGATGTTGTCAAGCATGGGCGACAGTTTTTCCTCTAGTGCTGTTGTATACGCAGCCGCCGTGGCATCATCAATCAAATTGTCAACCTCGAAGATCTTGGCAGGGTTGATTCTCGTTAGGTGCACCGAAGAGATTCTGCACCTGTAGGTCGTCTTCACCAAAGCGCAATTAAGGCACTTAAAAAATAGTCGAGAATGACAAAAAAATACCGTTTTTACAGGGAACTCGAAGACTAAGGCGCTGTCGGAAACAAAGCTGCGGATGCACTGCGGCCTCGGACAAAGCTTTTCCCTGCTTTACTTTGATTGTGTCACGACTCCAACAAATTTGGATGTCCCATTTTTGGGCTCCAATGATGCCATGAATTTTCCCATTCCAATCTTTAGTAGATTTCTTGTAAAATGTATTTGTGCCGATATCCAACTACCTCCGGTTTGTGATGGATACTGGCATAAATAAATGTGCCCGTATTCAATTGCAATGAGTTATTTTAAAATATTTTCAATCTTTCATGAACAATGGTGAGACAAAATGATTATTATAGCCAAGAAATTTATCCATAAAATAAAACTAACCACACTAAAATCGGATAGAATGTTTGGTTTTTTTGTGTGATTTTACCCAAAAACAATCTATTTTTCATCTCAATTTTCTCCCACTTCTGCCAAGGAGAGGTGCTTGTACTAGGGATGTCAACCGGACGGTTAGTCCGAAAACCGGTACTTTCAAAACGGTTAACCGGTTTATTTTTGGGTTTTTCCTCCTCCGGTTTGTTTGTTTGTTCATCCGGTTAAAACCGGAAAAAAATCTTTCAAATTCATAAAATTTTTCATATTTTCTTGATTTTTCAGTCAGCAATTCTATTATTTGTCCCCTATAAAAACTTGCGTTTTCAAATTTCAGCCCTTAAACATATTTTCGAACTATAGGAGGCGCCAGAGAAACTTACTTATTTTAAGGGTCAATAAAAACAAAAGTAGGTACTTCATAGTTATTGTTTTAATGTTTAATGAAAATGACATCGGGCGACCCCCTTTGTGCATACACTGATTAAGTCGATTTTTGAAGTTCGTCTCCACTCTTTGCAGCATATCAATCGGTATGTTAGCAATGGCGTCGCGAATGAAAGGTTTTAGGTGAGCGTATTTTGGATTATTAGAAGTTTCGATTAATCGTATTAACGATTAATCGATTATTGCTTTTCGATTAATCGTATCATCGATTAATCGTATATTCGATTATTTTCAATAATCGAACAGGCCTACTTTGCAACACTAAAAGCATAAAAAAAAAATTCCATGGACAAGTTTAACGCAATCAAATATTACGGTTAAGTTTTCTCCATGGGCAACGTTTGAATAGAAATAATAGAGAGTTTTACACTAACGTAAAAACCACCGTATACGTAAAACAAATTTTACAAGCAAAAACACCCGCGCGAATAACACGTAAAACTTATACGAGAGTTTTTAACTAATATTATGACAACTAAAAATCGCGACCCGACAATTTTGACTGTTTAGAGAACATCAACTATACGGAAATATACCCATGCCTACTTGGGACATGCAACATTATGATATACTGTTACGTATACGGTACGCAAGCGAATTTTTATATGGAATGTCAAATTATGTCGTACTATTTCCAACGTCTTGCTAAAACTCTCTAATAGCTTATGTCGAAATAAGAATTAACAAAAATTTCCTTTTATTGTTTATTTAGTTTGTTCAAATTCGAAATCTAAATTCCGAATAAGCAAAAATGGCATAAGTGTTTTTCCAGTGCGAAGAAACTTTTTGAAAAAACTAAACTAAGTCATTATCTATGTCATCAAGAGGCATATATGAGTTAAACGGAAACCGAGAGCGCAATTTATTTCTTTAAAAAATAAAAACTGTTTCTTAGAAGAACCTTATTTTGGAGGATGGGTTTCCACGACAGCTCCTTGGCCTTACAATACGCGCCTTTTTGCTGTAGCAGAGGGAAGCGCTTCACAAGAAAGAGATTATAAACACTTGTAGAGATGTTGATACGAAGTACTTCCACACAGTTCCGGCTGGAAAGGTATTTCGCAAATCCTAAGATCGGTATAAAGTTTTCGAACGATAATGGAGTGCTTCCCGAAAAAAATACTTTTCAAACCTGATCCAAATTATTCATAGCTATAGTTTCTAAGTCCATGCTCTATGGTTCACTTGGTTGAGTCGCACTCTACGATGCTAGTAATCTAGAGGTCCGGAGATGGAATCTCGGCGTGGTACAGGAAATATATAGTGCTTGCAACATTATATACACTTCGAAATTAAATGCAATGTTACGTTGACTCGAAGTAGCCTATAAACAGCTGAGTGAACGCACCATGCCCCACAAGGGGTTACGGTACAGAGAAGAAAAGATAGTTTACTATAGCTGTTCAACTTTTCAAAAACTGTTTTTAGTTTTTATGGCTCAACCATCCCCTCAAACGTGTGCCCCTTAATGGAGCTGTAATGCAGCAAAACCTTGAAATAACGTTTACCACTCAATAGTTGTCCAGATATAGCTGATTAACAAATTCCGGTAGATACTCCTGCTGTCTACTCCTTCAAGATTAACTTGTGTGAGAATGGAGCGCGTATTATAAAGAAAAATCAAGCACATTTTTCCAACATAATTTTATTTTTTTCGCATAACAAATCCTAAATCTATCACATAAGTACCGTATGTAGAACAATTTAAGCTTTCTCAAAATTCAAAAACATTCCACCTTTACACGACAATAGGCCTCTCGTACGATCAAATTCCATTGTAACTGGTGTCTTTGAGCAAGGTTTGATACGATAATTTTTCAACATTGTGATTAGCCCAATACGTGATTGCATTCGTCCAAAACGTAAACCTACGCAATTTCGCGGTCCATCACCGAAGCCGAGGAAGGACATCGGGTGACGACTTTTCATATTTTCCGGTGTGAATCTATCGGGATCAAATACATCTGGTTTCGGATAGACTTCGGGATCGTGGTGAATAGCGTAAGCAGGTATGAAGACGTCTATTCCCTTTTCGATTACGATTGTTGTATTAGGAACGGTATAATTGCGAATCGCCTTTCTGTTGAGAATCACAACGGGTGGATATTTGCGAAGCGTCTCTGAAAGGGATAAAAATTTGTAGTAGAATTCAATTTCAAATACGCACTTAGTACATAGGTTCGGGAATGGATAATTTGATTTCATATTTATTACTTGGGCAATCAGAACAATTTAATTCCAGTTGCAATAAATATTTAAATTACTGGTTAAAGACAAGATTTAATGGAAAGCTAAGCTAAGTTATCCTGTCTGGGTTCAAAGAAATGCCTGCTTTCGTTAAGATTCATGGTTTCCATAAAATGAAAGTTATAAGTGCCATTCCAAACATATGCCAGGAGAAAGAAAACAGTGTTACTGCTGGTATGGTATTGCGTATATTGATTTCTCCTTTTTGAAAATGTAGATAAGATTATTTTGTTTGCGTATTATTATCTATTTTATATTTTAATTACATTAATACTTTTAATTTATATATTGTCATTCCTGTACATATTTCAAATAGATTGTGGCTGGTGCAAATAACTTTAGCTTGATTACATAATCAATCTTTACTCACCTGTTATTATCTGATCGATATAAACCATGTCCTTGACTGCTTCGTATGTCAACTTTCCATCATGCTTGGCGAGAACTTCCTTAATTTCCTGCCGACCTTTTTCCTGTACTTGCGAATTCAATGCTAGCTCATACAATGCAAACGTCATTGTAGTCGAAGATGTCTCAAAACCGGCAATGAAAAATAAGAATGCCTGTGCTACTATTTCCGCTACACTCAACGACGATGATTCATTTTTCATTTGAATCAAAAGATCCATAAAATCATTACGACGCACATTATTCTTCTCACGATAGGCAATCGTTTCTTGAACTGTACTCGTGAAAAACTCACAAACATCTTTACCAAATAGTCGGACGTTGAACATGCGTGCAACCTCTGGATATTGGTTGATCACAAGATTAAGGAACGGCGGTAGATGCGGCTCGTCAAACACCTTCTTTCCATAGTGTCGGAAGGCTGCATTGGGATCTTTCAGACTGTTGCACTCAACTCCGAAAGCACACGATCCGATGACATCAGTAGTGAATCTACCCAGAAGATCCTTCATTTCCAAGTCCGCATCAGTTTTCATAATTTCACTGAGGGTTGCGTTGAATCGATCGGCCACTTCGACAACCGTTGAGAACATAAACTTCATTTTACCCGACGTGAAAGTTGGCGACAATTTCGATCGAATAGATTTCCACTTTTCACCATCAAGCGAGAACATATGAGCCGACAGAGGATCAGCTTCTTCATTAACATACAAACCACGCTCATGAAAGTTACTAAAATCTTTCACCAAAATATGTTGAATCAAATCCAAATTTGTTGCCACCATTACAGGTCTCCATGCCAAAAAGATGCCTGTTACTGGACCTTGTTTCTTCAGAGCGTACGCCTCGAGGGAGAAGTCCACGAAATGTTTTCGCAGTGAAATATTGCCAATAGGGGCGGTAGGCTCGAGATAAACCACATCGCGTTCTTTCCAATAGGAGTACTTCTTTTTGAAAAACAGATAAAGTGTGGACGCAAGTCCGATCACTAGCCAGGTGAGAATTGTTAGAAAGCCCATAGCAAGAAAATATAAAGCGACTTTACGTGCTAAAATCCGACACTAGACTGATATGGACTTTAAAATAAATCTAACAACTGGCTGGGTTTTAAATGATAGTAAGGCGGTAATATTTCAGATAATTGATTAAATATATTTCTTGAATTACTACAGGGTGGTTAAGTTTACAAATCAGGGAACATTACGCTATCAGCTTCGCAAGAAGAATTTTCTTGTTCTTGTTATCGACACTAGCGACACTTATCTTACCGTCCGCCATATAGCGGACATATAGCGGAAAATATCGGAAACACAAAAGTTCCCCCTATTAAACCGGATAGCAGAACATGCCAGCTACGCATTATTCAGCAAGTAATTTAAAAAAGTTTGAATGACCGATGGATAATGTTATCACAAAAACTGAAAGTCATCAGAGTTACGTACCCACATTACTTTCGATAAAATATCGAAAAATCGGTTGTCAATAGCAATTTATAAAACAGTTCGTGACTGCGAGATTTATACTAAAATTACTTTCTACACTCGCTTACAAAAAAAAGTGGCCTATTAAGAAAAAAGAACGATATGCCCTTTCAAGAACTCTAAACTCTAATCTAAACTCCATTTCTTTCGGGGTTCTTTAAGTTCTTTCTCCCCGTTTTGGTTATTTTACAGTACTATCATCATCAACATCAACAAGTATAGCGGAAAATGATGTGATGACTTAACAGTGGGTGTCCAGTTTTTCTTTGTGTATAGTGTAGGTATATTTTTTTTGTAAAATGAAAAAAAAAGACAAATAAAAATAAAACTGTGATTAACCAAATAGTGCTCAGTCATGCTGGTACATCAAGTTTTGAAGAGAGTCAGAAATTTTGTTTTGCTCAAATCAACAATCTATTGAATTAGTAAGTTCGGTTTTTTTAGTGACGATTTGGATTTTTGGATTTATGGATTTGCAACACTACTGCGAGCATAACAGCGCAATTTGTTGCTTATGTATTGCGACAGTAATCCTTTTAGTGCAGTCAAAATATCCCAATTCAGGCCTCCAAATAGAAAAAAAATAGAGTAAGGCTAATTTTTGTTGTTTTTGAATCAGTGGATACCCAGGAATCTACAACTGATTTTGCTAAAAAAAAATTTTGATCGGAAAGGTCCCAAAAAGGACGAAAAAGGATACTCTTTAATCCTTGACCGGAAGTCGGCATGCGGGGTATCATATGAAAGAGGACGTCGAGTACATTACATATCCGGTGTTTGTTTCCTGTTTCAACGACCCTCAAAGGAATAAATCGAGCTTAAATTGAAAATTTTCGAGTTTCCCGTGTATCTTCCCAAAGCCATAACTACGAGAATAATTCAAGTTGTCCCTCCTTTTATCACTTTTCGGAATCTATAATAGCTGGAGATTCTACCATTAAATTTGCCAAGAAAAAAGTTGATCGGAAAGCTCTGAAAAAGGACACTAATTTCACACCTTGATCGAACGTGGGCATGTGTGTGGGTGTCATATCAAAGAGGACGTCGAGTGCATTGCATATCCGGGGCTATGATTCAATAATTTTCAAATATGGTTTGGCTCCAAATGCGTTTACGTTTAATTCAAAAATGTTTCATTTTGAATCAATAGTGGAAACATTAAAGTGATTCTTGTACTTTTAAAATTGCTGCATGCCAAATCAACAGGGAGTATCACTTTATTTTAAAAGTGATTTCACTTTAAATTTAAAATGTTTTGATTGTAAGATTAAAAAAGTGAAAAAATATGTTATTTCCTTTTTGTTTTCTTTTTTCTTTTTTTTCTTTTATACTAACTTTGTTTACCATATTCTAAAAACTTTATTTTTTCACTTTGCTTCTACTGGGAATCGAACCGGGTACCTATCGTTTCGTAGTCCTACTTCCTACACCTAAGCTATCTGAGATTACTAGCACTGAACAAAATAGCGGCGGGCTTATGTACATGTGACGGACACTGCCTTCAAAATGAAACAACTTTAAAACAAAGTTGATGTTTCAGTCAATTTCAAATATCTTACAGTTCTGGTCAAAATAATGTAGCGAGATTCTATCCCGAATTATAATAGCCTTTGTTTGTCTTTTTTCGAGTAAAGGGAAAATTGTAACCGATTCCACTGAAGCCTTGTTTTTTTCCATTCAATGCGTGTTTCCCTAAAATTCTACAATAAGTACGTTTTTTTTTGGTTATCCCATGTAGGTTTGGGTAACAAAACTCCATATAAAAAGAAAGGCCAGCTGATCCACCTGTCTTTTTTTTTATATGAAGTTTCGTTACCCAAACCTACACGGGATGTAGCATGTAGTAAAAAACGAACCTAATGTAAATATGAAAAGTGATATACCGTTGGAAAGCCAACATGCTGAGGCATATTTTATCAACTTTGCAGAGTTGTACGTATCAAGCACCGTTATGAAATTACTATTTAAATTTTAGATTAAAAATTTATTTTAAAATTTCTGTTATATTTGATTAACCGTATCTTGAAAGGGGCGATAATGTTGGCAACAGGAAAAACTTCAGTTTTTGTGAAGTTTTATGTAGTTTCTGAAACTGAAATCAAATCATGGATTAATTTTCTTGCTACTTGTTGTACTATCAACCCTTACAGTATTGACCACCTAATGCGGGACACCCTGTATATATATATATAATATGTATATAGTCTGAGACTGCGCTACAAACTCCATGACAAAGTAATATACCCTTTCACTTAGAAATCGAACGGTATAAAAATATTAGAGTATGGTTATTAGCAAAATTGAAAAAAAAATTAAATTAAAAGACGGATTTCAAATTCGATTCTCACATATCAGTCACTGTCACAGATTTTGAATCTATGACTGATTTCATTATTCCCGAATTTATGATTTATTATATGCATACAATAACATTTCTCCAATCGACTGTAAAAAAAATTGCATTTTAAATAAGTATGTAAATACAATTAATTAAATCAAAAGATACAACAATTAAAAAAATAGTTCTTTGTGATAGGTATCTCTAACAGATAATTGCTCTCGATCCTTTTGGGTAATCATTTGCTACTCCGCCGCGCGCAGCCCTGCCGCGCCTACCGTGGTTCGGCGCATGCATCATTGCCAAATTTCTAACTGCTATGCATACACATACATGCACACTACACACATATCGATCTCTTCTAGAACACTGCTCAAACATTTTTCAAAGATATGCTTCCACTTATGGTCTTGAGATGGCTCGACCGACACATATTCGACATTCGATCTACCTGTGTGGCTGGGTGCGGACTGGTGAGTTCAACTCGCGCATCCAAGTGCAGCGCATTTGAATACATATAGGTAGGTACATCCGACGAAACAAAATTTTCTCAATTTGAGAAAGAGGTCAGCTCGTAAAGATGATAGTCGTCCATCTGTGGGCTGCTTTTGTGTGGATGGTAAGGTTTGTAGATACGAACCATTGCTTTCAATGCCTTTGGATTTTAATTGAATTCAAGCTAGATGCTAGATGGCACTGCGGCAGAATTTTAAGCTCCAAAATACCGATAAGGCATCTGGTAGTTGGTAGTCATGAGTTCGAATCTCACCGTGTCCCATGGTGTTTTTCGAACTCACGAGCTTGTGACGGACTATGATCTAACTCAGATGTTAAACGAGTACCCATTTATGGGGATAAATAACACTGCTGAGCGTGATGCTGATCTCATTACCTCAACAGAAAGCAGATAAGATCTTGGAAATAGGATGTCACTAACACATCCTGCGGCCTTAGTCCAATGTTGGATTGTCGCGCCTGTTATTTATTTATTTATCTGGTAGTTACTTATCTGTGCCTAGAGCTTACGAAAATAAAACAAAAATCAAAATCGCTTCGGCCAAAAATTTATGGTCCTCTAAGGGTTAAACTGACCGAGTAAAACGCGTAGCATAAAAATATATATTTGATACGGTCGGAGATGGTTGAAATACATTTCCAGAGTCAGCATCGGCAGAGGCATCGGCATCAGCAGAAAAATTTCAATTTAGAACACACGCATTTGCCTTTGATTACCCACATTGACAGCAGCAGCAGCGGCAGAAGCATTTTTTTCTGCTTCTGCTGTCAATGTGGGTCATCAAAGGCAAATGCGTGTGTTCTAAATTGAATTTTTTCTGCTGATGCCGATGCCTCTGCCGATGCTGATGCTGACGCGGGAAATGTATTTCAACCAAGATGCTTCCTTCAATGCGTTTCAAACTTCAGAAAATAAATAACAGGCGCGACAATCCAGCATTGGACTAAGGCCGCAGGATGTGTTAGTGGCATCCTATTTCCAAGATCTTATCTGCTTTCTGTTGAGGTAATGAGATCAGCATCACGCTCAGCAGTGTTATTTATCCCCATAAATGGGTACTCGTTTAAGATCTGAGTGAGATCATAGTCCGTCACAAGTTCGTGAGTTCGAAAAACACCATGATCCACGGTGAGATTCGAACTCATGACCCTGTGCACCGAAGGTGCGCGCACTAGCCGCTAGACCAGCCAGACTACAAACTTCATGACAAAGTCAATATACATTTTCACTTTACGAGCGAAGCGTATAATTATAGCTATAGCTCTCCTTATCAATATAGTATAGTGGATAGTTTAATGGGAACTCTATCCATTTCACATTTTTTATTTGTTTAATAAAGAAAATCAATGGAAATTTTTTGGAACATAACTGTATTTTTCGCAATTCAAATTATAAATCTTTCACTTTAATATCGACATACGGAGAACAATTTAAGCTTTCTCGAAATTCAAAAACATTCCTCCTTTACACGACAATAGGCCTCTCGTACGATCAAATTCCATTGTAACTGGTGTCTTTGAGCAAGGTTTGATACGATAGTTTTTCAACATTGTGATTAGCCCAATACGTGATTGCATTCGTCCAAAACGTAGACCTATGCAATTACGCGGTCCATCACCGAAGCCGAGGAAGGACATGGGGTGACGACTTTTCAAATTTTCCGGTGTGAATCTATCGGGATCAAATACATCTGGCTTCGGATATACTTCGGGATCGTGGTGAATAGCATAGGCAGGTATGAAGACTTCCATACCCTTTTCGATTACAATTTTTGAATTTGGAACGGGATAATTATGTCCAGACTTTCGGATCAGAAATACTACGGGTGGGTATTTACGAAGTGTCTCTGAAAGTAGTCAAAAGAGAAAGAAAGTCTCACTACTATGTATTTTGTTTTCTTTTGTTTAATGAGTAATGCTGGAAACAGATTAGACGCGTTGAATGCTCCCAAAGAAAGCAGCACAATGCATTTTAAATTTTTGACCTGTTGCTGTTGAGCAGCAGCAGCAAACAAACGCGTGTAATCTTTTTCAAGCATAATATAAATAATTTCCTGCTAAGAAGTGGAAAATACCACTTTGTAGAACAAGATTATATTGTTAGGAGTCAATTATTCGAAAGGAACAAATGTAGATAAGATTATATCTTTTTGTATTTCATTTGAATTGATGATAATTAAATTAAGCCGACGCTGTAAGCATTGCATGAATAAAGTTTGACTCACCTGTTATTATCTGATCGATATAAACCATGTCCTTGACTGCTTCGTACGTCAACTTTCCATCATGCTTGGCGAGAACTTCCCTAATTTCCTGCCGTCCTTTTTCCTGTACTTGAGGATTCAATGCCAGTTCATATAATGCGAAAGTCATCGTAGTCGAAGATGTCTCAAAACCGGCGATGAAAAATAAGAAGGCTTGTGCCACGATCTCGGCCACACTCAACGATGATGATTCGTTTTTCATTTGAATCAAAAGATCCATAAAATCATTTCGATGCACATTATTCTTCTCGCGATAGGCAATGGTTTCTTGAACTGTACTCGTAAAAAACTCAGTAACATCTTTACCAAATATTCTTACATTGAACATGCGTGCAACGTCTGGATATTGATTGATAACAAGATTGAGGAAAGGTGGAACATTGGGTTCATCAAACACTTTTTTTCCATAGTGCCGGAAGTCTGCATTGGGATCTTTCAGACTGTTGCACTCAACTCCGAAAGCACACGATCCGATGACATCCGTAGTGAATCTACCCAGAAGATCCTTCATTTCCAAGTCCGCATCAGTTTTCATAATTTCACTGAGGGTTGCGTTGAATCGATCGGCCACTTCGACAACCGTTGAGAACATAAACTTCATTTTACCCGACGTGAAAGTTGGCGACAATTTCGATCGAATAGATTTCCACTTTTCACCATCCAGTGAGAACATATGAGCCGATAGAGGATCAGCTTCTTCATTAACATACATACCACGCTCATGAAAGTTACTAAAATCTTTCACCAAAATATGTTGAATCAAGTCCAAATTTGTGGCCACTACTACAGGTCTCCATGCCAAAAAGACGCCTGTTACCGGACCTTGGTTCTTCAGAGCGTACGCCTCGAGGGAGAAGTCCACGATATGTTTTCGCAGTGGAATATTACCAATAGGGGCGGTAGGCTCGAGATAAACCACATCGCGTTCTTTCCAATAGGAGTACTTCTTTTTGAAGAACAGATAAAGTGTGGACGCAAGTCCGATCACTAGCCAGGCGAGAATTGTTAGAAAGTCCATAGCAAGAAAATATAAAGCGACTTTTCGTGCTAAAATCCGACACTAGACTAACTTCAAAATAAATCTAACAGCTGGCTGAGTTTAATTTGTTGCCTTACTATCTTTTAAAAGATTTCACATAATGTACAATGATTGAAGATATTTCTTAATTTACTACAGGGTGAGTAAGTTTAGAAATCAGTTTATTTTTTTTTAAATATTGATCAACGGAAATTTTATTGGATCTATTTGCAATCCGATTGGTCTATTAATTCCAAGAATTGGACGGTCTGCAGTTAAATATTAAGGAGTTCTGGAACAAGTGACAAATCAAATACATCTGTAAATAAAATTAAAAAAAAAATTAGACAAATAAAATTCGAAGTTTCAATCTTGCTTGTGAATGTAGACCAGTCTCTCTTTAGGAATACAAATTGAACTCTTCAATTGGCGAAAGCTCTGAAACTAAAAAAAAAAGTCTATTCCAGTGGCCACCGTCCCTCATCCCCTGGACATTAATTGCCGGTTTCAATACTTTTCTAATTTAAAAGCTACGCATTATTCTGCAAGTCATTTTAGTAATTTTAATAAGTTTGAATGACCGATGGATAATGTTATCACAAAAACTGAATGTCATCAGAATTACGTACCCAAATTACCTTTGGATAAGATTACTCGGCAAAATATCGAAAAATCGGTTGTCAATGGCAAATTATAAAACAGTTCGTGACTGCGAGATTTATACTAAAATTACTCTCTACACTCGCTTACAAAAAAAAGTGGCCAATTAAAAAAAAAGAACCATAGGCCCTTTCAAGAACTCTAAACTCTAATCTAAACTCCTTTTCTTTCGGGGTTCTTTAAGTTCTTTCTCCCCGTTTTGGTTGTTTTACAGTACTAGATGCAGCCAAATGGAAATTAGCATCCGTAACGTCACGTAAAATTGTTGTCAATCCACGGAAAAGGATCTGTGTAATAGCGGTCGAACATTTATTTTAGGTGATCATAGTATAGTATGTATGGCGGAAAATGATGTGATGACTTAACACTTAACAGTAGGTATCCAGTTTTTCTTTGTGTATAGTGTAGGTATTTTTTTTTTGTAAACAAAAAAAAAACAAACAAATCAAAACAAAAACCGCGATTAACCAAATAATGCTCAGTCATGATGGCACATAAAGTTTTAAAGAGAGTCAGATAATAATTTGTTTTGCTCAAATCAACAATCTATTGATTTAGAACAGGGGTCGGCAAACTCCGTCCCGCGGGCCAAATCCGGTCCGCGACCGGGTTTTATCCGGCCCGCGAAGCCATCCCGTGAAATGATTAGTCTATAGTGAAATCAAAAAATTGCACAAGAATTTTAATAACATTCTACATATGGAATTCACATTCAGTTTATTTTTGAAATTTTAGGAACAAGTTTATAAATCTAAGGCGAATTTGAACAAGCATAGCACAATATACATACGGTATTTACCGTTCAATATAGCTTGTCAATTTCTCGCCTCGTCAGTTTTGCCTGTTTGCACATGATTTAGTTGCTTGCTCTATTTACTCAGTGGCGCACAGTGCATAGTTCAGTCGTTTCCTTGTGGTTCAAGCTGTTCCGGTTGTTCTTTGTTTGTTTTTTCATTCAATAGTAAAATGGAAAAGAAGAGAAAAGTGGACATCGAATTAATAGTGTTTAAGCCGGAGTGGAGTGTCAAATATTTTGTTATGGAGTTGGATGACAAAATTCTCTGTTTAATATGCAGTGAAACAATCGCAGTTAAGAAAGAGTACAACATACGTCGCCACTACGAGACGAAACATGCGAAAACCCATTTAAATCTATCTGAGACCGATAGATAACAAAAACTGGAAAATTTGAAACGGAGTTTTCTTGCACAACGCAGCATGTTCGCTAAGAAAGTAAATGAAAACGAGCTTGTAAATAAAGTCGGCTTGCGAATCGCACATTTACTGGCCGCCAAAGGTAAACCGTTTACCGATGGTGAGCTCATAAAGCAGTGCTTATTCCTGGCTGCTGAGGACCTATGTCCGGAAAAGTTGGAAACCTTCAAATCGATGAGTCTCTCAGCAAGAACGACCTCTCGAAGAGTAGATAACATTGCTTCTCATATAAAGAGCCATTTAAAAGAAAATGCCAAGAAATTTATATGGTTTTCCTTGGCTCTTGATGAGTCAACTGATATTAATGACACGGCACAATTATTGGTGTTTATACGTGGAGTCAATAGCAAATTTGAAATAACTGAGGAACTTGCCTCCATGATTAGTCTTCACGGAACAACGACTGGTGAGGACATTTTTTCTGAAGTCAACAAAATTCTCATCAAGTACGAGTTGAAATGGTGCCAATTAAAATGTATCACAACCCATGGCGCCAAAAATATGTGTGGAACTGGAAAAGGATTCGTAGGCCAAGTGTTTAAGGCTTGTGGCGAGGCGAAATGCAGCGGACCATTAACAATCCACTGCATAATACACCAGCAAGCTCTCTGCGGAAAATATTTGAATTTTTCGGTTGTAATTGAACCGGTTGTGGCGGCGGTGAATTTCATTCGATCTCGTGGGCTGAATCATCGCCAGTTTAGGGAGTTTCTAGTAGAAACCGAAGCCATTTATCCTGATCTGCCATACCACACCCCAGTTCGATGGCTCAGCAGCGGCAAAGTATTGGCTAGATTTTTTGAACTGAGAGAAGCTATTAATGCTTTTCTTAAAGAAAAAAATTGTCCCAATCCGCTTTTCTCAAATTGTTGATGTTGTTGGAAACTAGCATTCACAGCGGACATCGTCGGGTATTTGAATCAATTTAACATGAAATTACAGGGCGAAAATTTATTAATTAGTGATACTTACTCAATTGTTAAATCTTTTCAGCAAAAATGTTTACTTTGCCAAAAACAAATTACTTTCGAAAAATTTTATCATTTTCCATATTGCAAGCAATTGCAATCGTTAACGAAGGAAGTTTTTCCAAAAGATTTTGCTTTAAGTGTGTTAGCTGAACTGAATGCACAGCTTCAGCATAGATTCGCGGAACTCGACGATAAGTCAAATGAAATTTCAGTTTTTCGGAATCCATTAGAATCCGTGATAGAAGAGCTTCCTTCTGATCTTCAGCTTGAAATAATTGATTTACAGAATGATGAGTTATTGAAAACTAAGTTCAGGGAAATGAGCTTAATCGAGTTTTATAAACAACTTTCGAACGACTCATACGGCCGTTTGAAATCTTATGCGCTGGGATTTATATAAATTTTTGGAAGTACATATCAATGTGAAGAAACGTTTTCGAAAATGAAATATCACTGAACCAAATCGCCTGCTAAAGTAAAGAAAATATGGCTCAAATCAAGAAAAAAAGACAATAAAAAACAGCCAAGAAATATTTCTCTTCATTTGAGAATTAGTCACACTGATTCAAGTGAAATGCCATTAGCAGCGCTTTAAGGAAAAGTAACTTTGAATCAAGCAAACTTTTCTTATGAAAAAGACAAGACAAATAAAAAAAGAAACTTGCATCCAACCAACATCGAACACATAACCCCGTTCTTCCCAGTCAAACGCGCTACCCACTGAACCATAGACACTTCTGACTAATCTACTACAACGCTCCAATATAAGCTAAAGCTAAAATAAAGCTTTTCCACGAGCTTTGCATGGAAAATGTCAAAAAAAAATTATTATCAAGCATTTGTTTGCTTGAATTGAGAATAATGGTTTAGGCTTGAATCTACTTCCTATTTCTCAAAAGAAGGTCTTGAAAATAGGATCGATTCAAGAAGAAATTGTCACATTTTGAGAAATTTTGTCTAAATTCGGGAATTTTGCAAATGAGAAAAGAGTTTCTTAATTTTAGATAGCGCAATTTTTTCAGTGATGTAAAATCTCAATACCGATCATTATTATCTGATGAACATCTTGAATCAACTTTAATGATAGGAACTACAAACTTCGAAATTAAGTTAAACGACATAATATCACAGAGAAAGCAATTCCATCCATCACATTAGGATTTGATTCTTCTGATAGAAACGGTTGAATTTGAATTACACATTTCATTTTTCATTAAGCAGAATTAGTTATTGTGTTGTTTTTATATGATTCAATTCAAGTTATTATTGTTATTATAACTCAATGAGTTACATATTTAACATTTTCTTTTTACAATAATTCTAGATGTGTTTGATTGCTAATTAGTTACTCTTTCAGTTCCTAAATAAACTCCAAGTATATAACTATGTTTGATACACTTACTATAAGTTAACAATAAATGAAACTGAAATATTTTCTTAAAGTATGAATTAAGCTATTTATTTTGGTTGCGACTTATATTCAAAATATATAAATACTGGTTTACTTATTTAGATTCAAAAACAATGAGACTGGAATATACTAATTTGAGTGATGAATTATTTTTTTGTCATGTTACTATTGTTGTTATGAATGAAATTTGTATTATTTTCTTTTTAATAAACAACATTAAAAACAAACCTAATTCGACCTATGTTTATGTTTTATTATACATTGAGTCCCTTCGACCGCACTAATGCCTTATAAATCGCCATATATGTACATCGATTTCGATTTCTTTGGCCCGCGAGCTCCCTAAATGCTTAGATTTTGGCCCTTCCCGAAAAAAGTTTGCCGACCCCTGATTTAGAAAGTTAGGTTTTTGCCAGAGTAATCCATGGGCAACTGTTTTTTTAAAGACGGTAATTTTTATTAGTCTACAAGAAAAACACGCAAGCCAGCTGCAGAAGCTAAGTTTCCGAAATTACCAATTTTGTATGCGGAGAAGCTTGAACGTATACCGGAGAGCAGCAACTCAACACAAGCTTGTTGAGGGCGGATTTTCCTGAATAACAGTTGCATCTTTGTTTTTGTTCACAATAATATTGACCCTTGGCTATGCAGTATGCAGGAGGAGTTTCATTTGTTGAAAGGCTCCGGCCAATTCCTATGTTCTCCACTGGGCGTTCTTTCCCGCATTGTCCGAGTAAAGCCCCTGTGGTGTGGCACAAAATAAACCGCAGCGTTCCTGACTTTTTGTATAAGGCGGCTAAAAGAATGCCTTTTTGTATGTATACGGCGACTAAAATGATACAGCCACCGAAATAACTATAAATTCAGATATAAATTCTACCATTTTGACATGTCTTTGCGGAGGCTACATGAGAAATACTGGGTGTCGTTCCGTGAAAAAGCGTCACGAAAAACTGTAACGAAAACGTTTAGCGCTTTAAATCGACCTTCCCGTAGTTCGATCTTCACCAAATTCGGTATACATTATTTTTTGATCGCTCTGACTCAGAATCGACTTTTTATACCCGTCACTATGTGAAAGGGTATATTAACTTTGTCATGAAGTTTGCAACGCACAGAAGGAAGCACCTCCGACTATATAAAGTATATATATTAATGATCAGCGTGACGAGAGAAATCGATTGAGCCATGTCCGTCTGTCTGTCTGTCTGTCTGTCTGTCTGTCTGTCTGTCTGTCTGTCCGTCTGTCCGTCTGTTGCAACGCAAACTAGTCCCTCAGTTTTGAAGCTATCGGGCTGAAAATTTGTACACAAGTTTCTTTTTAGTGTACGCTGTATATATGTCGGAGCGAATGGAATCGGACCATGGGGTCATGGGGCTGCCCCTGAAAGTTAGGTTTTTCTAAGAAAAACTATTTTCTTTATGTACCAATCTTAACCAAACTTCACCCAAGTGTGTTTCTAGTAAAGCCCCAAAACATATCTAGGAACGAATGGAATTGGAACATTACGTCATAGGGCTGCCATACAACCGAACCATTGAAAATTAAATTCTTCTAAGAAAAACTTTTTCCTTGTTAAGCCGACCATAACCAAACTTCATCCAAATGTGTTCCTAGTAAAGCCTCAAAAAATATCTAGGAGCAGATGAAATCGGAACAGTACGTCATAGGGCTGTCATACAAACCAACCGCTGGAAATTAGGTTCTTGCATGAATCAATCTTAACCAAACTTCACCCCAATGTATGGCTAATATAAGCTGACCAGACGTACAGCATTTTGCTGTAGAGTACAACATTTTGACTTGTCGTACAGCATTAGTAAATGAACAGCATTCCCAACGCCACACCAAAGAAATCTAAATGACTGCATAATAACTCCCTCGGTGAGGCCTGTAGTCAGTCTGTTAGGTGTTATTAGCACGGTAATCTCACTTTCATGTGGCAAACGTTCATTTTCGATAATTTCGGAACTCTTTGGTCAATCGGTCTGAAATTTAATGTACCTAAATGTAAGCGCCAGGTAGCTCCACAACCTAGGGACTACATTTACTTTCATTTCTCCATATTTTAGGGTCCCCCTATCTGCGTTCGACAGTTACAGCTGCCCAAATCGCACTTTCGTCTTTTCTAATCGAAAACTTTATAAAATTTGTCCAATAAATTTGAAAATTGGCAGACTTGTGAAAATTTCAAGGCTATACCTCACACTTGTAGCTGTAGAGCTATACTTGGCGCTCACCGCTCACATTGTCTCCAAATTTCAAGATCTGCGTTCGGGATTTCAATCGTATTAATTGAAAATTGTCCCTAACTCGGAAATTTTGAAATTTAACAGCCATGTATAGAGGACCGCACTGCCCGTATTAAGTAAAAATTTCAAGCATCTATAGGTACCAAGGTTCAGAAGTAACAGCCATGTAAAGATGCCATTTGAAACGATGGAAAAATTACTGTACTCCATCCGATTCCCCTATCAACCTCTTTAGGAAAAAGAAAATTCAAACTAAAGGACTCTGCAAGGATTTCCCCTAAAGTAGCGATAAATGCCCAGAGGGTCGCAATCCACTTAAGAATTGTCTGCGCAATGAGGTATTAATTTACCTATTGTAATAAACAAAACGAAACTTTTAAATAGGTAGGTACAAGGAGGTGTAATTTTCGTACTTCAAATAAACAGTTTCATGATTTTTGTCTCAGGGTCACGGATAGTCATAGATAGGGAAAGGGCCATCATCATCCCTACAATGCTGCTGAGACTGCAGTTTCGAACACTGAAATTCAAAAGTTGAAAAATCACTGCGAGTATCTGTACTGTACTGTCTAGAAAGCGGAAATCGAATCCGTATTGAAACAAATTGGATTATAAATTGTCCTTTCTTGAAATATGGTTTTAAAAAAACCGACAATTTAAGCTGACAAAAAGTCCTAATCTTTGTCGTACATTTGAATTAAATACCTATTCCAAACCCTAAAAAATATCCGGGTTCATTGTGTTAAACAATTGTTGGGTTTGCCCCTTTTAAACGAGATCCTGGCTACACTTCGTCCATGCCTGTTATAACTTTGCGTGTTAGAACATACATTTGCACTTCACATGCTGGTGATGTTTTGTCAATGAGAACATTTAGAAGTTGAGAGATCTTTTCTGGGTCCTGTTTAGTACCAACAGAACCTTGCAAGGACGTAGCCAGGATTTAGCGAGCACGATAGCACGCGCGATTACTTAATTGCTCCGCTATCATCGGAAGCAGACAGTGCCACGTCCACAACGCCAAAGACTTCTTTTCTGTACAATTATTATAGAAGGGCTCGTGGGCCATGGTATATGCACGAAGCAGCAACTATGGAACTATGGAAAGTACGATCGAGCATTCGGTGCCCGCGTCGTGCTGCTTTTGCCTTCCCTTCGCACAGCTAAAAAAAAAATTACTTCATTCTTACAGGGAAATATTTTATTTCAAATTGTGTAGCATGTATGAGGTCTTACGAAATTTGTTGAAGTTTCCATTATGAAAGACCATCCCAATTTTGGATCACCAGATTTTTATGTGTTTCAAATTCTTTATTTCGTCCAGATCACACAATTTATCTGACTGCAAGCTTAATTTCGGTAGAGTTTTAGGAATGAATAAATTAGAAATACTGTGCGAAGTTAAGGAATCCAGGACCCCTCCGCTGGCTACGTCCCTTGCTTTCCCAAGGTTCACCACACATTTCCCAGAATAAAGGCTACTATTCTTGCTGTATTCCGTTTAGGAAAATATCAGTTATGAAACGATGGAGAATATGTGGTCGTTTTATGGCATCCATAATGGTGGTAGCCTCGTGACATACAGTTGACGCCGCTTAATGCGATCACATCGGGACCTTGCTGTTTTAATAACATTAAGCGAATGATAACAAATAATAAAATAGTACGATTGAGGCTTTGCCTGAAAACCGAATTCCGGAATGTGTACTGCATTGGGCCTTCGGGAATGTGGTCACCTTAGGCTAGTAAAACCTCAGAAGATATTTAGGAATGGATGGAATCGGAACATTACATCATAGGGCTGTCATACAAACCAACCCCCAAATATTAGGTTCTTGTAAGAACAACTTTTTTCTTTTTGAATCTTAACCAAAATACATCCAAGTGTGTTCCTAGATTAACCCCAACGTATCCAGGAACAGATGGAATCGCAACACGTCATATAGGGCTGCAGTAGAAATTTTTAACACAAAAGGAGCTTAAGTTTCATTCAAATGTGACGGGTATTCAAATTTCGGCCGCGCCCGAAATTAGCCTCGGTCTCGTTTTTATTAATAACTTAATGGTAGAGGTGAGCTAATAAATTAAAGAAACATTGGTAAAACTTATAATAACGAAACCCTCACATTTCATAGACATTTCGCTCATCTTTATGAGAGAAAATTGGGAATTGTTCTCAAACGATTTATTAATTTTTTTTTTTTTTTCAAAAATCTATCGATCTCTCTTGGTTAAAGATGCTTCTCAAAATGGCGTACGTTATGTCCCCGCCATCGATATTACCCAGTGCGCTTAATTAAGATTGATAATAAGCTGATAATCAGCACTGTTTTTGCATAGGAATATTTATAGCCAGGGTTTCAACCTGAAACATAAGATTGATCAATAAGAACCGAACCATTGCACCAGTGGCGTAGATAGTTAAATTGTGGATAGACGAAAAGGAAACGGGGCCATGGCTAGGATTTTTTTTTCACATAGGGAACAAATAAAATGTCGTAACACTAGGAATTTAAGTTTAAGTTATTTCAACCATTTACTTACTATGAATGTCAGAATTTAAGGCTTTTAATTTTTTTTGAAAGGAGTCCTGTTTAGTGCCTATAAAAGGCATTTTGTCAATGAATTTAGGTTCCAACTATTTTTTTTTTCGACAATCACAACCTAATGGTAGTGACATTTTATTTATGATCGCGAAGCTTAATATAAATGTGAATTCTATGGCATTTCTTATTGATTTAGCTCCTCTTTCTGAAAGTTATGTGGAATTGAAATAATTGAAAAGTTACTAGGAGCGCATATTATTATTGGAATCCGTTAGTAAGATTTTGAAACACATTTATTTTGTAAATAGAAGAAGTGCAATTTTAGTAGAAAAAAAAAAAACACGCTTTTAAAATATTACACTAATATTACATTTTACTGCAAACGCAATAGATTTATAGTCCTGACACACTAGACGATAAACTGGTTCCATAAACCGCTAAAAGCTCCGAGCTTCAAAAACTCGATAAGCATGACACACTAGTCGAATGCGGGTTATGAAAGTCAAAACTAAACTCCTTTGAGCTTTTGATATGTCATAATTCAAATAAAAATAACTTAGTTTCATCCTATTTTCTGCACTTAATCTGTCAGATGCATTGTGCCCGATCGTGTTAGGATTAGCGTTGCGCCCGCCGGAAGGTTAAACACTTTTAAAAAATAAAGTTTGTTTTTTGCTCACGGTCATCTGATTCTCACGCACTTACAAAGTTTCAACGAACGGAAGAAATTACAAAAACTAAAGCCATTTCCCTAATCCAAATAGTGGGTAGTAAAGATTATTTTGGTCTATGTTGACAATATATGACGCCAATGCTGGCTGGGATATTTGAGGAGAAAACAACCATTGTATTTTCCATATGTAAGCACACATACTGATTAATGGCATTTCCCTCAGCCGACCATCATGTGTTTCACTTTCAATGCGTCCTATAGATACAGCACGTCGACTCGTGATGTATGAAGTAAAGTTTTTTTTTTTTACTATTTTGACGATATATAACGCCAATGCTGGCTGGGAATGACGCTAATGCTGGCTGGAGCATTCGATTACACTTGAAACTCAATTAAGATTTATGGATTTCTTTTTATAGGACAGACTCCCAATCTATCCCAACAATTCCAAAACAAACTGTTGCTGTCGAAATCATAATAGCAAGACTTGAGACCAAATGCTAACTTTTCAAAGCTTTCACGTAATCAACAAAGAGATAAAATATTTGAGAGTAACGTAACGTACCTACTCATTCTATTAGGTTGGTTTGTCATCATCCATTCAAGTTATCGCTAACTGAAAGTTCCAATCAAGTTCAAGATTCTTAGTCAGTTGTTAAATAATCGCGTAGCGATCGTGTTCTGTGATGTTTTGTTGACTTATTATCTTGGAGAGATAAACATACACAATGGATTGCGCAACCATATTAGTATGTATAGTACTCGGTTCATTTACTGCATTAGTGCTGTTCTTCAAGAAACGATATACGTACTGGAAAAATCGTGGAGTTCCATATGTTGAACCGCGCCTCCCACTTGGAAATATCCCCTTCCGCAGAGCTCACTTCAAGGATGTCACAACGCCGATTTATGAACAAAGGAAACGCAATTTCCCCTTTATGGGTTCCTATTTTTTCCATTTACCTAATGCAATTGCCACAGATTTGGACTTTGTACAAACGGTGCTCGTTAGAGAGTTTAGCAATTTTCACGATCGTGGTGCATACGTTAACGAAGAGGATGATCCCCTGTCCGGACACATGTTCTCCTTGGATGGTGAAAAGTGGAAATCCATCCGAACCAAGCTTTCGCCCACATTCACTTCCGGCAAAATGAAAATGATGTTCTCCACCGTACTGGATGTTGCCGATCGTTTTAACACGATTATCGGAAAGGCTGTAGGTTCGGGTGCACAACTTGAAATGCGTGAATGGTTGGCTCGTTTTACAACCGATGTAATTGGAACTTGTGCTTTTGGTATCGAATGTAACAGTTTGGAGAATCCAAATTCGGAATTTCGAATGCATGGTGCCAAGTTCTTTGACGAACCCGTTCATGGCATTTTTGTGCAATTTATCATGTTCACTTTTCCCGAATTTGCACGTAAGATGCATTTGAAGACGGTAAGCGATGAGATTAGTAAATTCTTTATGGAAAGTGTTCGGGCGACAATTGACTATCGGGAGAAGAATAATGTGAAGCGAAATGATTTTATGGATTTGCTGATACAATTGAAGAATGGTGAATCAGTCGATGAAAATTCGAAAAAATTAGGAAAATTGACTTTTGAGGAAATATGTGCCCAAGCGTTTGTGTTTTTCATAGCTGGCTTTGAAACGTCGTCGACAACTATGCAGTTCAGCCTTTATGAGTTGGCTCTGAATCAAGATATTCAGCAGAAGGCACGAGATGAAATTGAAAGTGTTCTTGCACGACATGATGGAAAGTTGACGTATGATGCAGTCAAGGAGATGGTGTATGTGGATCAGATTATTAGTGGTAGGTAAATTTCAATCATTTTTTTTATGTTAGTTTGCATATCTATATGTATTTATTCTTTTTGTTTTTCTTACTTTTCCGTTACAGAATCACTTCGTAAATATCCACCAGTCGTCAATCTAATCAGAAAAACAGCTCGCGATTTTCCCGTTCCAAACACAAATGTAACTATCGAAAAAGGAATAACAGTTGCAATTCCTGTTTTTGCCATTCATCGTGATCCGGAAATTTATGAAGATCCTGATCGTTTCGATCCGGAACGATTTACGCCGGAACAGATTAAGGCCCGACACCCTATGTCATTTTTGGGATTCGGCGATGGTCCCCGAAATTGTGTTGGTTTGCGTTTTGGACGAATGCAATCACGAATTGGTTTAATTACGCTGTTGAAAAATTATAAATTTAAACCCGGTCCTAATACGGTGATTCCATTGGAGTTTTCTGACACAAATGCGGTTTTATCACCGAAACATCAGATGCATTTGTATGTTGAAAAGGTGTAACATTTTGCAGTTTGATGAATTTGAATAAAGTGCTGTTTGGTATTTTTTTTAAATTGGTGGCTTGGTGAATGTGTGAGTAATTTGAAGCTAGGAATGAAATACTTCGGGGGAGAAAGAGATGGATATATAGTCTATAGCACCACGGAGGCTTTTCCGATTACCAGATTTAAGTACAGTGTATCGTTTTTTTTCAACACTCGACCGGTTTCCCGATACAATTATTTTCTTAGTACTACCAATACCAGCCGACGAATGTGTTTTTCTGTATCGATTGACTTCGAACATGAGCCGGTTTCCTGAGGGTTTTTTTTTAATACCGAGGTGAACCCATTACTGAAAAACCTAAAATCTCATCAGTTGGGTGTAACTTCGTACTAAAAAGAATCTAAAGTCAATCGGTTTTGAAGTATCAAAAAGCAGGATATCGGGACAATAAATTGGTACCCAAGTAACAATTTCATTCCTATAATACTTCGTAAAATATTCTCTTCTAACAATAATAGGGGCACTTTGCAGGGTATAACCACTGAATAATAGTCCATAATAACGGCATTTGGCACTGTTTTTTAATCCAATAGAACCATTATAGCACTAAATTATGCTTCAAAAAAGGCGTACGTCATTTACTTTATATCATCATTTTCTGTCATTGAACGAATTTGCAAAAAAAAAAAATACAGCTAGCATCGAACCCGTGTCTGTTGATTACCCGTCCTACACGCTACCACTCAGCCAACTTCATATATAGTCAGCATTGCTCGTAAACACTACAAATGGTTAGTTGATTCTATAGAAATGCTTGACAATTCTTTATCGGATCTTCTGCAATGCACCCTATATCAATCAGGTGATGTTGATTAAATCCAACCATTTCTCAATAAAATGCAGTCAGTTTCTGCTCAGAGATCACCTTAATTGGTTCCAAAGATAACAATGAGTGAGTAGGTGTGGGCTTCATGCTAGATTTCAAGGATTTCCATTGAAGAAATTATGTATTTCAGAGCACTTCATAAGTGCCAATTTATTAAAAATCTCAAAGTCCATCCTTCCATAAATCTACGGTGAACAATTTATTGGATGACCATACGAATGTCACACTATAAAAATGCAACCAACTGTGCTATAGAAGAAAAATGCATGTGTGTGTGTTAACTTAGAGAGACTATTGCATGTGTGTGCTGGTGTGTGCTGTATCATCCAATAAACACAAGAGTGGAGTATTTAAAGGAGTATCTTTTTAGGTTAACGTTTAGAGACAGTTTCATCGAAGTCTTATACCACCATCTTCAAATTTATTCCATAATTTTTTTTTAACTTATTTTTTTAGTTTCATAGAATATTTTGTCCGGGGACTAGGCTTCTCGGCATCACTTTACTTACTATGCGTACGTTATCAATCAATCGAGTGTAAACTCTAGCAGATCGTAAAAAAAAACTATACGCTCGATATGCACCTTATAGAACTGATTCCACACAATAGAACAATACTCCAGGTGCGAACGAACGAAAGCTGCATACAATATTTTACAATATTTTTAAAGTAAAGGCATCATTAAATTCGCGCGCATTACGTTTAACAAATCCTAACATACTATTCGCTTTTGAAATAATGTAATCAATGTGTTGTCTAAATGAAAGCTCATGGTCGAAAATTACACCAAGATCTGATATTTCGGCAACCCTTTGGCTGAATTCAAATTGTAAGAAAACGACCGGACGGGTAAACTTGCACGACAAGAACCATCGTATGATCATTTCACACTATCCGATCAAAACACGGACCGGCGAACAATAATCACACAGCAAGTATGTATAAATGTTGCCATGCACGCCCCAAAGTTAGTGTACAGTGAAGTGACGAGTCGACAAAATTAAAATGCAAGTAAAACACGCGCTAATTGTCTTTGCAGAACGCCTGAACTATTGATAGATGCAATCGTCTTATCGATCGTACGATTTTTACGAAAGAAAAACAATCGTGTCACGATTTTTTTCTTTCGTAAGACGCGTTCTTACAATGTGAAACGCACAATGCTTGTCTACTGGCCGCTACAAAAGCTCTCTTGTCTTGCAAGTTTACCCGTCCGGTTCCGTCTTACAATCTGAATTCACCCTTTCAAGAACACTACCTGCTAAGGAGTACTCAAAGAAGACCGGAGTTTTCAATTTATATATGCTAAGTACTTTACATTTACTAACATTTAAATTTAAATTTTTATCGCGGCACCAAAATTGCAGCTTTTCTAAATCGGATTGCAACTTAAGGCAGTCATCAATGTTGCGTATTTTCATAGCGATTTTCATATCATCGGCATACTGCCATACACGCACGAATTTAAAATTTTGGATGATTTCGTTTATGAAAACTAAAAAGAAAAGTGGTCCTAAATGGCTTCCTTCCGGAACCCCTGACGAACACTTCAGAACAGAGCGAGATGTACAGCAATTTAACTTCACCAACTGAGTCCTATCCGTTAGATAGGATCTCACCAAGCTTAGAAAAAATGACTGTATTCCTAAATGTTCTAGTTTTGTAAGTAAAATATTATGATCTACCCTTTCAAACCCTTCGGTATATACCACATCAACCTGCATTCCCTATGCTCAATAGCATCAACAACAAATTTAGTAAATGATACCAACTTTGTTGAAGTTGATTTTCCTTTCAGGAATCCATGTTGACATGGCGATATCAAACAGCTTATTAAAACATCTATTTTATTTTTAATAAGCATTTCAAATAACTTCGGTATTGCAGATATTTTAGCTATGGGTCTATAGTTATCAATAAGATGCTTCGGACCCTTTTTGTGAACAGGCGTTATATATGAAACTTTCCATTCATCAAGAAAAACACATGAAGACAAGAAAAAATAAAAATAAAGGCTAAAGGACGACATAATGATTGCGTGCAATTCTTCAAAAATATATTAGGAATGCCATCAGGTCCGGCCTGAATACTAACATCAAGATCACGCATAGCATTCAATAGGTCATCCTCAAAAATCTCAAGAGCACTCGTAAGGTCCTCCTGAGCTATCCGAGGGACCAATGCACTCTGACTTCCATTGATATTAGCATTCACGGAGTCTGGCACTTTGTAAACTGAACTGAAAAATCTAGCAAATCCGTCACAAACCGATTGAACATCTTTGTAAAAATTGCCATTGAATTCTAAGTTTTTTGGGATTCCCGTATTCTTACGCTTGCTGTTTATAAAATTCCAAAATGTCTTACTGTCATTCTTTATATTATTTTCAGCTCTCGCAATATACTGTTTGTAAAGATTTTTATTCATTAATTCATACTCTCTTCTCAATCTAAAGAAATTTTCTTTATTGGCAAGAGAGGATGACTTGTTGTATAATTTATGGGCCCAATTTTTTGCTCTCTTAAGTTTGAACAATTCTTTGGTAGCCCAAGGATTTTTTGCTTTTATTTTGTTCTTTTTTAAAGGAACGTACTTGCGAATAGATTTATTTAAAATTGAATTAAAAATTGTATAACTTTCAATAAGATTACTATTCGATATAACTGGAGCCCAATCCATAATAAAAAATGTTGAATTTAGTTTTTCAAATTGGGCTTTTTGAAAATTTCTTGTAGGAATAACTTCGGGCTCTTCTTCAATGCAATCATAAAAAACAAACTCTAGAAGAAGAGCACTGTGATGGATTGAATTGGGCAAAAATGGTTTATCTACTTTAATTGCAGAAGCATTCAAGCAAGTACTAACAAAAATTAGATCTAAAATTCTACCAATCGAATTTTTAACAAGATTCAAACAAACAATCTGTTAGAACATATTCACACTCAAGATGTAAATCCCGCGGCAGAATTTTTTTCTCGTCGTCGTTCCAGTACCAACTTATATTACCAAGATTGAAATGATGATAAAGGCTTTCCGGAAAACGCTTGAAGGATGTTTTATCGGATCAAAATATTTCTTTGCGATGTCACACAATAAATTAATTTCGTGGTACTATATGACTGCTACAGTGTGAAATGCTTCTTTAAAGCAAACGAATTGTTGCTTGGGTAGTGCCGGTTATCCGGATATTGGGAAGGGACCTAGTTTCAAAGCCGATTTATACAAAGAGTTTCTGCGAAGGAAAGGTGACTTTGACTCAAGAAGCTTAATAGCACTCAAAATACACAACTGGTCCAACATTGAATCTAGGTCGCATATATATTCGCGATATTCCATTTACATGATGGCTTTTGGTGGGGAGAACAACAGCACGCTCTGCCGAGCTAGTTACCTTATCCCATAGGCAGGAACAATTTTCACGTTTGAATGAGGTCATAGTGTGTCACATTCTGGTCGCGAATTAAAAGACAAAAATAAACTGAAGCGACTCTGAGCTTCAAGACGAGTGCGCTAACCACTACACAAAGGCGACCAACTTTTTCAGAAGACG
Source organism: Microchrysa polita (assembly GCA_949715475.1). Lineage (NCBI taxonomy): Eukaryota > Metazoa > Arthropoda > Insecta > Diptera > Stratiomyidae > Microchrysa > Microchrysa polita. The sequence continues at coordinate 26,632,466 of OX454415.1, read as the reverse complement.
ATGAGATTGTAGGCCCCGCTTTGGGTTCTGAAAAAATAAGACCAAGTGGATAATGTTGAGATATACACTCTTGATCCCAACCTTGGATATCAGAGACTTGAATATTCCCGCATCAGGGACGTAGCCAGAAATTTGTTTCGGGAGGGGTCCAAATTTCGATTTCAGAAATTTAATTTTAAATCAATTTTTTTTTGTGTTGCTAGTGAAGAACTGTTTTACTGTGTTTTTGATGATACAGAAAAAATACATCACTAAAATAATTTGTTGACATTCATGCCTTTTTATTCGATGTATACCGATTGATTTCATCCGCTCCAATTACATAGGGGATTTAAGTAGTTTCTGAATATCTAAAAAAAAAAAATTTAAAACAAAAGTGGATCAACGTATATGATCCCTGAGAAATGCCTGATATTGGTGGAAATTGATTTGAATTAGGTAAAGTTATAGTTACAATCACGGAACGGTATTGTCTGGTTATTCTGTTAATGAAGTGAAAGTTTTTTAGTTTAACTATATCGATGCCTAAGCGCGCATATGTGTTAACTGCAATTTTCATGAAAATGAGTTTATTTCATTTTTTAATTCATCAACCTTATAGTCATAATTCTGCACAAACGTTTTAAGCGATTGTCCATTAGAAACGCCACAAACGTGAATGCACTTCCGTGTTAAGTGCATAGAAATCAATTTTGTGAGTGCCACATGCACTAAGTGCACTTACACTAGCTGCGCTCTTTAGAAAATAGTAAATGTGTGTGCACACATGTGACAAATACACGTACCGAAGGAAGGAAGCTTCGTTTTCGTTTGCTGTTTCGCTTATTCAGCCGGTTATTCGTGGTGGCTGATCAGTATATTACCTATGGGCTTAGATATACAGTGGCAAAGAATAAAATAGAATTAAGCGCCACAATTTTTATTTACTTAAAATGAGAAATGATTGCAATTTCGTAGTACTTGCTGTACAGCATGATCGGTACTTCAAGAACAAATCCCAAACCTTATCCCGTTAAATGCCTCAATTTTAATGATTTTTATGACTACACCTCTCTGAAAAACGAAGTGTTAAAAATACTTCATTTAATACACAAAAAAAAAGTCAAATGGCTAAAAATCAATTGGCTTAGATTTGAAAAGGGAGAGCCAGACATCATTCAATACAAGTATGATTTAATAGCAGAAAATTTTATGAAAATAGGCATCAATCGAGGCAAGAGAGGCTGTAGTACGGTGGTACATGGAACGCTATAATTCTGGACAAGAAAAATTGCAGAGAAATCCCTATTTTTAAAGAAAAACGAGACCGAGACAAATTTCGGGTGCGGCGTAAGACGACTGGTATTTAATCCCTCCCTCCCATTATTTTCCTTTCGTCTTCACAAAAAATCCATTGCGTCGGCAAAACAATATTTGTATGGGGTTTGGTTGGAATAAGTGGGCAAAAAAAATATTTACTCATAAGATTTTACTGGGGGCTCCGAGAGCATGGCTCCATAGTACGATTCCATTTGTTTTGTTCCTTTGATAAAGACACATTAATTCAAGGTTTTGTGAAATTGGTGTACAAAATATTTCTTAGAAGGGGGTTGGTTTTGTATGGCAGCCCCATGAGCCCATGGTCCGATTTCATCCATTCTTACATTTGTTTTGTGTCATCAATAGAAATACTCTCTCTCTTTCTTTGGTTCCTGTTAACCCCTAGTGGGGCATACGGCATTGACTACGCCTCTTTCCCACCTCTGCCTAATAGCAGCCATCGCCTTTAGCTGGTCCCGCGATTTGCCTATAGATTTTCCCTCTGCCTCAACAGATCTTCTCCATGTATTTTTGGGTCGTCCCACACGACGGCTAGCATTGGTTCCCTGAGGAATAGAAATACATTTGGTTGAATTTGGATGAAATTGGTGCACTTAGAAAAAACTAATTTGGGGAGTTAGGTTTGTATGGCAGCGCCATGACCCCATTGTCTGATTTTACCGATTCAAACACACAAACTGTCTGCAGTAAAAAGAAGCATTTGTGCAAAATTTCAGGTTTATATATTTTTAATTGGCCGAGTAAAACGCGTCGCAACAGACAGATAGACAGACAGACAGACGGACGGACAGATAGATAGACAGATGGACATCGCCCAATCTACTCCCCAAATCATGCTAATCATATATGTATACTTTTTATATGGTCGAAGATGCTTCCTTCAATGCATTACAAACTTCATGACAAGAGTTAATATACCCTTTCACTCTATGAGCGAAGGGTATAAAAAAAGAGCTGCTGTTCTTGTTGTCGAAAGATGTAATCCCCAGGATTACAAACCATTTATTGATAATTTGCCTACTACCTATGAATACCTTCGCATCTACAACGCGTACTCCATGACAACGGTACAGTGTAGTTACTACGTGATAAACCTAGTACATCAGATTGCAAAATGTGGTGGAGACAATTTTTTTTTGTTTCTTATGTTTTTTGGGGTGCTGAGCACGAATCCGGAGCTTCCCACCAAAATTTCGTTGCGGAACAGGGTCAAAATCGTGAAAAACCCTAAAATTTTTGCTGTTTTTCTGTTATTCGCCCCCTAATTCTGCAACTATTTATTTCTGCGAAAAACTCTCCATGAATATTTTAGAGAGAACATAATTGCGCGTCCAAATAGACATAAATATTAAAAATCTGTTGAGCGGTATTACTACAGTGGATAATTTAAATTTGCCATTTTTAACATAGTTCCATTTTATGAAAAAAATTTTGAGATTGAACGGTTTTTTATTTTTGGTCGTAAAAGTTGCATTTATCTTGTACATTGTGTATTTTGGAGTGCAGAACCTGAATCTGTAAGTTCCCACCAAAATTTCGTTGCAAAACAGGGTCAAAATTGCAAAAAACGCCAAAAAAATGACTATCAATTGTAGCAATACCGCTTAACACATTTTAATGATTAATGGCGCGTTGGACCCGCAGTTATGTTTTCTTCAATACTTTCATGGACAGGTTTTCGGAGAAATGTACACTTTCGGAGTTATACACAAAAAAAAACGGGAAAACTCCGAAAATTTTGGGGTTTTTCGCGGTTTTGATCCTGTTCCGCAACGAAATTTTGGTGGGAAGCTCCGGATTCGAGCTCAGCACCCCAAAAAACATAAGAAACAGAAAAAAATTTTCTCCACCACACTTTGCAATCTGAAATCACCTCGGAACTACACTAATAGTAAAAGGTTAGATTTAAATTTATGAATCGGTTTGGTAAAGTGGGACCAATTTTTGAGAGACTTTAAGGTGTAATTTTAATATGAGATTTGTAGTAGTAGATTTACCTCTGAAAAACCAAAATTATTAGTGGTCGAACTAGAGGTGTAAAGGATGTACTCGTAACCCTGGTCATCCTCCAGGTCAAATAATTGAAGGATTGACGAGGGAATGCTAGTTCGTAGATAATTTTCAGTTTCAGCTTTGTCACCATTTTTAAGTATTGGCACGAGGCAAGACATAGCTTAAATTCCAGTGTTGAGAATAGAGTGATTGGTTAATAATAATAAGCAATGAAAGTGGATACCTTATTTTTTTTCTGCGCAAATTTCTCTAATAAAATCTGAGAAAAATCATCTGGGCTGGTGTCATTAAAGATGTCAAATCAATTTATATATTTTTTTTAGAATCTTGGTGTTTTTTAAATTAATCAGAGGGGAAAAACTTGGAGACTTGAGAACTAAAAAAATTGGAGGAAAATTATATCAACAAAAAATTAACATACATAACGTTTTCATTTCATAGTTGGTTAGAAAGAACAGCGGTCGATCAAACACCTTGAGTGATAAAATATGAAGCTGTTCTTGAAAACCAATACTTTCAGCAAAATCGGATTCAATGTAGGTTTTCTCGGTTTTGTCCTCCGGGCATTGTAGAAATTTAACAAAATTTATCACTGACAAAGGAACAACTTTAGCATATCTAAAATAAATTAACTGTGAGAGAACTGAGAGAAGAGATTACTTTCCAAAATGGGGTAATTTATTGATAGAGCCAATTAGGACAAGAAAATCTAATGTTAACTGCGCGGTGACTCAAATAAACTCATTCCTAATTTCTAACACACGTTGACTTCTTTGCAGCTATCGTGATTCATAGCCAATATCTCTTAGAAAACGTATTTCCAGCTAACCGAACGTTTTGACATGTTCATTATAACAGTTTTTATGTTATCATCACTGAAATTTCAAAGCCCATTGAAAACATTTCGGGAGGAGTCCGGACCCCATGGACCCCTCCCCTGGCTACGTCCCTGTCCCGCATGTGAGATGAGGATAACCATTTAGTTATACAGGTCGAATCTTCTGTGCAGCGTATCAATGAGTTGTTGGCGTTCAAAAAATACAGCCATACAAACATGGAGCCCTAAGCCAATAAAATTCAAAAAAGAGAGAAATACGCGAAAACGGGGTCAATTTTCAAAAAATGTTTGGATAGAGAAGAATCAAGGGGATGCGTTTTGTGGCGCACGTTTTGCAGAAAGTCCTAGATGTTCGCGTTCAAAAGTCACAGCAGTTCAAAGATGCGATTCAAGGACAAAAAAAAAAATCTTTACAAACACTAGCCTTCTTTGCAGGCTGCTTCATCCTGGATCGTTGCACTATTCTAACTCCAGCTACAGCAAGTAAAACAAAGGTCGTACAAAAATTCCAAAATGATACTGAATACCACTTTATTTAAAATTATGAACTTTACACTTTCTCAACATACAAGTGCATCAAATGCTTCGGCGATAAAATCAAATTGGTATCAGAGAATTCCATTGGAATCACCGTCTTGGAGCCCGGTTTAAATTTATAACTCCGCAACAGTGTAATCAGACCAATGCGCGATTGCATTCGTCCAAAACGTAATCCAACACAGTTTCGTGGGCCATCGCCGAATCCCAAAAAGGCCATAGGATGTCGAGCCTTTATCTGTTCCGGAGAAAATCGTTCCGGGTCAAAACGATCGGGATCTTCATAAATTTCCGGATCGCGATGAATGCCAAAAACAGGAATCGCGACTCTTGTTCCTTTTTCGATAGTTACATTTGTGTTTGGAACGGGAAAATCGCGAACTGTTTTTCTGGTTAGATTGACGACTGGTGGATATTTACGAAGGGATTCTGTAAAGAAAAATGAAAGCAAAATTGTATTAAAGTAAAAAAAGATTTTATTTAGTTATTTATTAACGCGAACTTACCACTGATGATCTGGTCGACATAGACCATCTCCTTGACAGCATCATAAGTCAGCTTTCCATCATGTCTTGCAAGAACACTTTCAATTTCATCTCTAGCCTTCTGCTGAATATCTTGATTCAGCGCCAACTCATACAGACTGTACTGCATAGTCGTGGACGACGTTTCAAAGCCGGCTATGAAAAACAGAAAAGCTTGTGCCGCAATTTCTTCAAAAGTCAATCGTCCCAGTTTCTTTGAGTTCTCATCCAACGCTTCACCATTCTTCAATTGAATCAACAAATCCATAAAATCATTTCGCTTCACATTATTCTTCTCGCGATAGTCAATTGTGGCACGAACAGTTTCCAAAAAGAAACTGCTCACATCATCGCTCACCGTCTTCAAATGCATTTTACGTGCCAAATCCGGAAAACTGAACATGATAAATTGCACAAACACACTATGAGCTGGTTTGTCAAAGAACTTGGCACCATACATTCGAAATTCTGAATTAGAATTCTCCAAACTGTTACACTCGATGCCAAAAGCACAAGAACCAATTACATCGGTGGTAAATCTCGCCAACCATTCACGCATTTCCAGCTGTGCACCAGATCCTACGGCAGATCCAATAACAGTGTTGAACCGATCTGCAACGTTCAGTACGGTGGAGAACATCATTTTCATCTTTCCGGAAGTGAATGTTGGTGACAATTTCGTTCGAATTGATTTCCACTTTTCGCCATCCAAGGAGAACATATGACCGGACAGGGGATCATCCTCTTCGTTAACGTATACACCACGATCGTGAAAGTTAGTAAACTCTCTCACCAGTACCGTTTGAACAAAGTCCAAATCTGTGGCAATTACATTTGCAAAATGAAAGAAGTAGGCGCCCATGAAGGGGAAACCACGTTTGCGTTGTTCATAAATCGGCGTTGTGACATCCTTGAAGTGAGCTCTGCGGAATGGGATGTTCCCAAGTGGAAATCGCGGTTCAACGTAAGGGACTCCACGGGTTTTCCAGTACGTATATCGTTTCTTGAAAAATAGCACTAATGCAGTTATCAAACCGAGTACTATATATAGAAATATTGTTGCGTAATCCATTGTCTTTCTTTATCTTTTCGAGATAATCAGCAAAAATTCATTTCAACTAGTAATACAATCACTGCCGGCACTTGGCGATTCTTTCACAACTAACTGGCTAAGAATCTTAAGAGGAACTTTTAGCAACACATCGGTATCGTTTGCAGCCAAACATTTTATAGGAATTACTTTTTGCTCGATTACCTGAAAGCTTGCAATGAAGAATTAGGTCACGAGATTGATTATTATTATTTCACCGTAGCACCAGTATGTTTGCTGTAGATTCTTTACCATTTACAAATTTCTTGGCTAGAAGGAAGGTGTGTTGATAGATTATTGGATTTTTCAGATAATTTTGTCAGTTGAGTCATATTGTTATAATATAACATGCTACGTTAAAAAGAGCTGACTAGTTTTTGAGATGGTAATTTCATAATGAACCCAAGAAACCGATCGTAATAGCTATTGCTGAAGAACTTTCCTTATACGAGTCTATTCTGTCCGTCTTTTGTCTGTCTAGTTTTCTTCTTTAGTCTGTGAGGATATATTCTGCCTATGAAAACGTAAGTGTATGGTTGGCTTAGTTCCTAATAAACTTTTGTGAAGCATAGAGCATCACATCAATTATTGACGAGGTCAGGCCAAAACTTTGAATTACCTAGATTCTTTCTCTTAAACGCTGATTTAAAAAAAAAAACGTCGATTTGCTTGAATTGAAACGTCACTACTGGCAAAGGTTTGAGATTTATCACTGGAATCCCGTTGATACTGAGTCTGTCTATGTCCTTTTAATAAAAAGAAACCGTACGTGATCCCCCATGACCGCGAAAAATTGTATAAAAAATTAGGGGCTCTCTTAACAAATGACCTTACTTCAATGGAATGGGCCAAAATAGTAAAAATGATTATTGCACATTGGCAGCGCCCGCTCTAGCACTTATCCCAACCCGAGCAAGACTTCAACTTGCCGCGGCCTAAGATTTTTTCTGTTTTGAAAGGGTCCTTTAGATGCATCTAATTTTTCTCTTAGTGAGACCCTAAGGTGTTGTTTTCGTAAGGGTCTCAGAATCCAATAGTAATGAGACATAGATAAGCTACGATCTGACTGCGTGTTGAACGAGTTTGTTTTAACCATGCGTACACCTGGCTGGTCCAAAACATATCTACACACCAACATTGGTTCCGGCAGAAACTTGTCATCGACTATAAACATCGGAGTTTCGATTTTTAACCGGTCAATGTACATCGGCACATACATTTTGTGCGTTGCCCAGTACGAGCCACCAAGAAATCCCGACAAACAGCTCGTTTCTTTTACGAATAAGTGAAAGGGCTACCACAATTGATCTGTGCTACCATTTGCTCGTTCCCGATTGCCACAATTCTGTGTGAGTCAGTAGGTAACGAATCAGACTTTCTTCTTGTCAGTACCGTATAGACCCATATGGGCTATGGTGCGAGTAAACGTTACATTGCATATAATTTCGGAGTGTATAATGTTGCAAGCACTATTATATTTCCTATTCGCACATGTACGGTAATTTTGGACCACGCCGAGATTCGATCTCCGGACCTTTAGATTACTATAGCATCGTAGAGTGCGACTCAACCAAGTGAGCCACAGAGCGTGACTCTCGTTACCGATTTGTGTCTGACGTACCTCAGTGCACAACTCTACCAGTCCGCGCAAATCGGTCATCGTTTCGATTTTCTGTGACTGAATCCAACGCCATCTAGATACATCAAGGCTGTAACTCAGCTGTGCTGTTTGCCTACTAAATTGTGGAAAGATACGAAGAAACAACAACAACTAACATATAACGTAATTAAAAGGAACAACAAAACCGTGCAAATTTTGTAGGCGATTTTTCTACATTGTGGCCTTAATATCTAGACGGCGTTGCTGAAACACGGAAAATATACCGTGTCGTCCCGTATGTCAAGCAGTGGCGGTCCGTGCCTCTTTGCACAGGATGGGCACCTTCACGGAATAAAAATCTTTCGGAAACACCTAAAATTAACGACTTTCCACGTAAAGTTCGCATTGTATTAAATGGAACCATCAATTTTCGCTTCAATTTCACAGTTTTGCAACCATTTTTTAGATCAAGTTACATATTAGGGTTTTTTAGATTAAAAAAAAAAACCCTTATGTAATCGATTTTGTCCGTCCGTCGGTTCACTAAATAACTCCCGAACAGCTTAACCGATCGTCATGAAATTTGGTAGGATTGTGTAGAATAGTAACAGTCTTTGGCACGAAATACTTAATAGTTGGTAGGGCAAAGATAACAGGGTGTCCCAGTCATTTGAAAATTTCTTCACTAAATAACTCGCGAACGGCTTAACCGATCGTCATGTATTTTGGTAGCAATGTGTGAAATAGTAACGGTCTTTGGCACGAAATACTTAGAAGTTGGTAGGGCAGGGTGTCCCGGAGATTTAAAAATTTGTTCACTAAATAACTCGCGAATGGCTTAACCGATCGTAATGAAATTTGGTAGGTATGTTTAGAATCGTAAGTCTTTAGCACGAAATACTTAGACGTTGGTAGGAAAAAGCCAACAAGGTGTCCCGGATATTTGAAAAAGTCGACTTTTTTTAGTTTATCGAACATGGACGTATGGGTACTCAAATCAAAGAACTCGACGGGTACATTTAATATCAGTTGCTTTTTTCCAGTTTGGAGTAATGGTAACGGAGTTACAGCTGATAAATTCAGTTAATAAGTGTAGCCATGATACATAGTAAATCTATCAACAATCATGTTAATTTTTCCGAAAGTTTATTTTACATTATAATACATATTACAATGAACACTTCAAATTAATTAGTCTAGTAATCATCATTACACAAGAAATCCCAAATCCTCCCGTGAAACAGGTTTTCCTACATAGCATTGAGCAATCGTTGGTTTTTTATTCATTTTGACCAGCTCATGGTAACCCCAAAAATTTTACTTTTAAATTGTCTACGTCATCATCATTCTCATTCTTATTATACTGATTCCAATCAAGCTGCTATAGGCCCGGCCTACCTTGTCGGTATTGAATTCGATGCCACCGCTCCCAAAAGTTTCATAAATTTCGAATAATTTGTTGTTGTAATTTGGTCACCGGCCTACCTTTGGACCGTTTGGTAAGTAGATTTTCAACAACACCTAAAGGTTTGAATATGCGAGTTGAATATTGCATACACATAGGCAGTTTCGATTTTGATCGAACAAAAATAGCCTAAAATCAGCCTACTTTGTTGATTATTAAAAACACCGGAAATGTTTTTGTGCAGTGGCTCCCAAACAGTAATTGATAGATAGATTCACGAGAGACTTGGTAGTACTGGGAAAAAAACTATTAATATGAATGATGTTCACCTAATAGTCAAAGGTAAAATTTTGTTGTACATTTCTTCTGATGTTAAAAGACGTGAATATACAATAAGTGTATTTATTTATAGGGTGGGCCACGCCCACCTTGCCCACTATGACGAGCCGCCACTGATGTCAAGTATAACGTATATAATTATGGCATTCTCTGCTAATCCGCCGTTCCGCCCTAATTTCCACATTTCATCGACGTACGGCTGAGACGGCTTACTTTTGACACCCATTGTTTTATATCTAGACCAGAGATGGGCAAACTTTCTAAGGGGATGGCCGCAGATAAAATCACAAATTATCTAGGCGGGCCGAAAAAAAATTGAAAAAAAAACGCATTTATATAAACGAGGAGTCTAACTGCAAAACTCACATTCCCCATATAAATAAATGGCGCCTCAACGTATTTAGGAACAAGTGGAATCGGAAACGTCATATAGTATGCGGTAGAATTTATTAACACAAAGAAACTTGTGTTTCATTTAAGTGTGAAGGGTATTCAAATTTCGGCAGCGCCCGAAATAAACCACGGTCTGTTTTTTTTTTCAATTTAATTTTCTTTTCTTGTTCCAAGGACTCTCAAAGGAGAAAATTGGGCTCAAATGAAAAATTTGCGAGTTTCCCGTATCTGTGTCTTTCTAAAGCCCTAATTTTCCATTTAAGCCCGAATTATTCCATTTAGTGTCCTTAAAACAGGAAACAAGCATCGGATATGCAATTTTTTTATACGACACCCCTCATGCCCATGTTCGATCAAGTTGTGTAGTTAATGTCCTTATATGTCCTTTTTCAGAGCTCCCCGATCAACTTTTTTCTTAGCGAATTTAATGGTAGAATCGTCAGCTATTATTAACTGACTTGAATTATTCTCGTAGTTATGGCTGTGGAAAGATACACGGGAAACACGAAAATTTCCCATTTAAGCTCGATTTATTTCGTTGAGGCTCCTTGAAACAGGAAACAAATACCGAATATGTAATGCGATCGCCTTCCCTTTTGATATGATACCCCGCATGCCGACCTCCGGTCAATGATTAAAGAGTATCTTTTTTGTCTTTTTTGGGACCTTTCCGAATAAATTTTTTTTAGCAAAATCATTTTTGGATTCCTGGGAGTCCACTGATTCAAAAACAACAAAAATTAGCCTTACTCTGTTTTTTTCTATTTGGAGGCCTGAATCGAGATATTTTGACTGGACTATTAATGATCGTCAGTCAATCGGTTTCTAAAGCATCCAAGCTTCATGGGAGAGAACACCTGTTCACAAATGTAGGAAGAAGGAAACGTTACAATTATCTTCTGAGTGTGAGCTTTCAGATTCGAGAAGGCTGACTTTGACGGGGCCTTGAAGAACTCAACTTTAGAAGCATTGAGAAAGGGTTGCTTCAATCAGTGTTAGGCTGGAAATAGAATGCCAGCAGCAACGCAGCAGCGCGAAATGTCAAGCACAATGCATTATTGCATTTTTGCTGTTCAGCATATTTTTCAGCCATGCAATGCTGCTGCTGTTGCTGCCTCACTTTGCAACTACTTGATTCACAGTCCACATTAAATGGCATTCCATAAATGTTGAGGTTCCTTTCAACAACTTTGAAAGGTTCCTTTCAACAACTTTCGTAACTCTTAAGTTTGTCTTGCCTAATATTGCAATAGTTTTTAGTCTTGTGAAATGAGTAAGGTCTTTCTTGAATAGTTGTTTGAGAAATAAATTCAATCGCATTACATTGATTAATTGACACCTTCCCTGGAGTTTAAAGTTCAATTTGTTGATGTGAATGAGAAGATCTGTAAAAAAATCTTAAGGCCGTACACTATTACTACTCCTCTGATGTTGCGGGCAAACTTAGTTAATATTACATGCGACAATGCCATACTTAAGACGCAATAAGTAGGAAACCGTTATCCTGTTCTAGCTCCACAGAATGTCACGGGCCGGATTGACCCAAAGGGCCGCATTTCGCCCGCGGGCCGTAGTTTGCCCATGACTGATCTAGACTCAACATGTCGTTAGGGTCGAAGCTCGGCAAAATTTTAGCGAGCCAGCTAGAGGCAAACACGACACTCGCCATGTTGTCTCGCAACACACTCTCGCTACTTTCGCTTTTGTTCATCGACACGTCTGCCGGTGTTCGTTTTCGTTCAAGACTCTCAACCGTTCACATAACTCCCTCTTCGTACCCGACGCGGATACTTCGTTCTCCCGACACCGAACCTTCCCAAGTAACAATTTCATCCCTATTATACTTCGTAAAATATTCTCTTCTAACGACAATAGGGGCACTTTACAGGGTATAAACACTGAATAATAGTCCAATAATGGCATCTGGCGCCGTTTTTTGATCCAATAGAACCTCATTGTCTCTCTCGATTACCGTAACTCCTAGTGGAGCATGGTGCGTTGATGACTACCATGTGTAGTCATCAACGTTACAAAGACAACTGAATTCGGAGTGTGATACGGTTGTCAGCCATACCACTTCCTAGTCGCATTGTTCGTTTTTATTATTCTACGATAAGAATATTTCTTATCACCTTCTTCTGAATAATAAACTTGCGACGAGTCGTGCCGAGTTTGGAAACTCGTTTCTCTATGAGTGTCTATTTCACAGAGTGGCGACCGAACGATCACGGCCACAGAGCACGACAAAACTCAACCTCATTGTAGCACTGAATTACGCTTCGAGAAAGCCATACATCATGTGTTATGTCATCATTTTCTGTCATTTTCTCGCGATTGCAAAAAAAAAAGAGAACAAAAATAATTCCCGCAGCCAGCGTCGAACCAGCGACTGTCGTACGCCAGTCCGACGCCCTAACCACTCGGCCAACCTGACATATAGATAACATTACTCGTAAACACTATAAGTGCTCGACACTTCTTTATCGACCCTTCTCCTATGCACCTTCTTCTTTATATGTCAATCAGTTGAACCTAATTAAATTCACACATTCTTCAATAAATTACAGACATTTTCTGCTCTGAGATTATCTTAATTGATTCATAAGCTAACAAGGAGTGAGGAAATGTTGGTTTCAAGCAATATTTCAATGAATTCAATTCAAGAAACGTGGTATTCCAGAGCACTTCATAAGTGTCAATTCAGTAAATCACAAAGTCCATCCTTCTATAAAACTACGGTGAACAATTTATTGGATGACCATACGAATGTCACACTATAAAAATGACACCGACTGTGCTATAGAAGAAAATAATGCATGTGTGTGAGTTAACTTAGAGAGACCATTGCATGTGTGTGCTGTATCATCCAATAAACACAAGAGTGGAGTATTTAAAGGAGTACGTTTTTAGGTTAACGTTTAGAGACAGTTTTATCGAAGTTTTATACTACCATCTTTAAATTTATTCCATAATGATGATATAAGCTTTCCGGAAAATACTTTAAGGATGTTTTATCGGATCAAAATATTACTTTAAGCGATGTCACACGATAAATGAATTTCGTGGTACTATATGATTGCTACAGTATGGAGTGCTTCTTTAAAGCAAACGAATTGTTGCTTGGGTTGAGCTCTCGTACTCGACAGTTTTCAAATATGATGGGCTCCGTTCGTATACGATTTTCTCAAGATTTCCGCGAATATAATTATCCCACTTCTGAACTGAAAAGCCGAATCGTACACAGACCACAAAAGCACAGAAAAGGAGTACCGAAAGGGTCGAGCGGAAGCAAAATAAAAACGCTTAGTTAATAAAAGACACGGTCGATCTATCCTTTCGTTTTTCGTATTCACAACCGTTCTCGACTACCGCTTGTTCACGACTACCTCGTTCCAGTCGCTACAGTCTAGAGATGTAACGGATGTCCGCATCCGCATCCGCAATCGCGGATTATCCGCATAAAAATTAAACTCCGCATCCGCATTCTCATCCTCATCTTATAAATATTTACATCCGCATCCTCATCCGCAATCCTCATTTTTGTATGCAGACAATTAGCGGATATATGCGACCCACGTGCTACTTTGTAACTATAAAGAAGTGCATTGAGCCAAATTGTATTCTGTATCGTATACAGTCGAACTTCCCTAAACGGACATTTCTAATAACCGGACATTACTCATAAACGGACACTTTTATTTTCCCCAACGTTTTTCCTTATATTTTACTAGAAAAATAACTTCCAATAGCCGGACACTCTCATAACCGGACACGGACAGTACGTTTATACCCTTTCTGAACAAGCAAGTCTCTAATAAACGGACAGTTCCACAAATAAAATTCGAAATTCTTGCATTACAGAATTGTATTTCGAGCAAAGAAGTTTCGAAAGTACCGGAAAATCGGTCTTTTGCGTAAAGCAAAATTCACTTTCCGGAAATCGGTGTACAAATCTTGTTTATCTCTCCGTGTAGGTGGAATTTCTTAGAGATTCAGGACTTCAATTTATGTCGCGGCATTTAATCGTGCAGTTTTCTATTCTTTTAAAATATGAAAAAATAAATAAAAAAAAAAATGCCTGTTGAAGAAAAAGTGTAAGAACAAGTCATTTTGGAATTCACGAAAAAATAGTGTTCTCGATTTCGAAAAAAAAATTGTATTGGAAAAACACGGTTCAAATTAGACATCGTGGTTTTCAATGGATTCGCAGCGCTACCTAAATTAGTTTTATAAAATGTTATACCTTTGTGAAATATTCTCATAAGCGGACACTTCCAATAAGCGGACAAAGTCTCAATCCCCAATGGTGTCCGCTTATGGGAAGTTTGACTGTACACAACTGAGCTTCAGTTTGTCGGTCAGCACAGCAGGAGCGCGTTCCATTTATATGATCTGAGTAGTCAGCGATGACTACAGCTAGACTACGAGTGAATTAAGGAACGCAATCCGGTTCGCATTTTTGTGACTAGTGTTTGAGTGGTTTTGTTTTAAATGAATTGTACTGAGGAGGGTGAAGTGCGTTTTTTAAGGTGAAGCAAAGTAAGGAAGTATGCAACTTTTTAATTTTTAACCACACTAATCAGAGGAATTTCAACTTTTTTTCATCTTCAAAGTGTGAAACCTAAATTTTTGTCTACATATTCGATCATATCCTCATCCGCACCCTCATCCGCATCCTCAAAAATTTCTCCATTAATATCCGCTTCCGCAACCGCATCCTCAATGTTATACTATTTTGCATCCGCATCCTCATCCGCTAAACAAGATCCGTTACATCTCTACTACAGTCTCCTCTACCATAACCATCTACGGTTGGTTACACTATTGACTGTAAAGCCTTCTGTGAGATAACAAAATGGCGATCGTCCAATTGCAGAAGTGTCACGCCGGGAAAACATTCGGATAATTATTGACCCACTAGATGGGGCAGAACAATCAATTGAATAATTTTCACCATAGTCTGTATTTCGAAAATGAATATTTGCACATAAAATTTTATACATAATTTCAAATTTTCTCGACAAACAAATGCATTCCAGTGTTCGATGTTAAGATTAGTTTGTCCGTTGAAAACGTCATTGGTAAAGGCGTCTTCGGCGAAGGCTTAAATTTAAAATTTCTCAACAACGTAATGAGTCCAAGTCGAGATTGCATTCGTCCAAAACGCATACCGATACAAATTCGTGGTCCATCGCCGAATCCCAGAAATGCCATTGGATGACGCGATTTTATTTGTTCTGATGAAAATCGTTCAGGATCAAATTCATCAGGATTTGCATAAACCTTGGGATCATGATGCAACGAGTAGACTGGTATAAAAACGGGGACTCCTTTGCCTATTGTCAGATTCGTGTTGGGAATTGTGTAGTCGTTTTCGGTTATTCGTATTAGGCTGACGATAGGTGGATATTTTCGTAAAATTTCTGGAAATCATGAAAAAAAATTGTTTTTATAAAAGAAGAATTTCTGGTGATATTTAAATGCACAAACTAATTTTAAAATTGAAACTTGATGAAAAACAAAACTTGAAAAAAAATATATAATTCCGGAACACCTACCATTTACAATTTGATCCAGATACTCCATATCCTTAACTGCCTCGTATGTCAATTTGCCATCATGTTTCTTCAAAATACGTTGAATTTCATCTCTTGCTCTGTCCTGAATATCTTGATTAAGTGCAAGTTCATAGAGGCCAAACGCCATGGTAGTCGATGATGTTTCATAACCGGCAACGAAAAATACAAAAGCCTGTGCAGCAATCTCTTCAAGTGTCAACATTCCACTCTCAGAATTCTTCAGTTGAATCAATAAGTCCATGAAATCATTTCGCCTCACATTGTTTTTCTCTCTAAAGTCAATAGTCGTACGCACTAATTCCATGAAAAATTCACCAACATCTTTGCCTGTTGCTCTTACATGAAATCTACGTGCCAAATTCGGGTACATAATTACCAAAAATTGCATCAACGTATTCAAATGTGGTTCGTGAAAGAACTTTGCACCATAACTTCGAAAGTCGGAGTTTGGATCATCCAAACTGTTGCACTCAACGCCAAAAGCGCATGATCCAATGACATCAGTCGTAAATCGAGCAAGCCAGTCATTCATCTCGATCTCAATTGCATCTTGGTGGATTTCTTTGGACAAGCTAGCCTGGAATCTATCTGCAACCTCTACAACTGCTGAAAACATAATTTTCATCTTGCCCGAAGTAAATGTTGGCGAAAGTTTTGATCGTATCGATTTCCATCTTTCGCCATCCAGGGAAAACATATGTCCCGAAAGAGGATCATCAGCTTCATTTACATAAATTCCGCGACGATGAAAATTTGAGAATTCCTTTACTAACACCATTTGCACAAAATCTAGGTCGGTAGCAACAACAATTGGATCTCGAAAGAAATAGCCACCAATAAATGGAGCGTCTGATTTGCGTTCATCGTAGAGCGGTTGTATTATGTCTTTGAAATGGACTTTGCGAAAGGGTATGGTACCAAGTGGAAAGCGGGGCGTGACATGAGGAACATTACGATTTTTCCAATATGTGTAACGTTTTTTGAAAGAGTACACTATTAATGCTATTATAGTTAGCACTGAACACAGTATGAAAGATACAAAAGCCATAGGTCAAATAATGAAGAACTTGAACGTTTGAACGAATAGTTTGAAATAAATAAACAAGCGTAATCAAAAACTGAACCGTAATGTACTATAAGTATTTAATGTGAACTGTTCGAGCATCAAAAGCCTACATTCATAGTGGCCATTTCTACATACATATTTGTTAATCAAATATAAATTAACTTTGGCTTCATGTATACATATTTTGGACATGATACCCATACGCCCACAATACGTAGAGCTTTTGTATTGCACATAGTAAAACAATTTGTTTGTCCCATCCAATAATAAGCTTTCCATCGTGAAGCATCTAAGCAACTATGATATAACAAGACAAAGCATATTTTTTCAGTGTTCTCTGCGCTTTTCATGAGAATAACATCATAATCGCTATTGTAGTATAGGTCATAGATTTGGAGTTTGGAGTCTCGGGGTTTATCTCTCCAGGTGTCTAGGTCAGTGCCGCACTTACCAGTTGTAGGCTGACTCGACTGGAAGGGGCGACAGATTTTAGGGGGCGGCAAATGTAAGTCGACCAACTTTCTCAGAGGCCAATGAACATTTCTAGACTGCAACTAAATACCATGGACACATGTCGGTCCCCGCAGGGCGGTCTACGTCCTTGTAACATCAGTCAAAAAGGCTGTGTAGTGGGACAGAGATCTTTGGTGAGTTGTGACACCACGTACCTAGCAGCGCAGGGAGGCCCCTGGTATGGTTGATACGTCATGGCGTGGATCTGTACAAAGACCATTCGGGTGATAACGTTCCCGAGCTCCCTAGTTATGTACGGATAGCTCTTGGCGTGACCGACCTCCTCCCATGACTTACGGGAGTCAATAAAGGCAGAGCATGATAAACAGTGTTCCCTGGTGGGGGGTTCACCATATGGTTAATCGTGTGAGCTTCGGAGCTGGCGGCTTCGCATAACCCGAGCCTCGAAGGGGCTAGTTAGGGAGAACGGCCTTGGTGGAAGATGCCTACGCGTCTATATCTAACTAGTTTGTGGATTGATGACCACACGGCCCGAATCGCGTTGCTGACTAGTATACTGAAGGGACCGCTCGGATGTGGAAAGCAGCGCTAATTTCTAGTTACAGGTCCAACGAGCCTGGGATCTGAATTTGTACTTAACCAATAGGGACCAAAGGAGGATCACACCTGCTATAGAGAAGTCTTTAGTCTTTAGTGTACCTCGGGGATGGGTGTGCCCAGGGGACCATGGTCCTTGCCCACAAAGGTGTTGGCCTCGAGGTGGCTGCAGGTTGTTACCCGAGTCATAGAGCTGGTGATGCAACCCCGGAGTTGGGTTTCTGAAGGTGAGTGCATTCACCGGATGGAGAAATCCCCGTCTGACAATAAGACCATGTCAATAAAACGCCGAAGGTCCAAACCGCCCGAAGGACCGAGAGATAAAGGCCGAAAGGCTAGGTGGTCCCCTGACGGTAAACGTATTAACAGAAAACGAGATGGAGCCTAATTTGGAGGGGGGGGGGCCGCTAAAATGTAGGTACCCTTCACCAAAGAGAATTTAGGTTTAAGTTATTGCTCAATGCCCTCACTATGACTTGTGTTTAACAATAACACAAATAAAACTGTTTTTCTTAGAAGAACCAAACTGGAGAGATGGGTTAGTATGGAAGCCCCATGACATGGTCCGATTTTAGCGATCCAAATATACAAACAGCCTGCAATATTAATAGGTAAAACGCGTCGCAACAGACGAACATCGACCAAACGACTCATGTCGTCATGCTGATCATATGTATACATATTTTATATGGTCGGAGATGCTTCCTTTAAAGCGTTACAAACTTCATGACAATTTTAATATACCCTTTCAGTCTACGAACGAAGAGTATAAAAATTGAAGATTGCTTGCCTTCACACAGAATAAAATCGTTATAAAATTAAAAATAATAGCTATGATTCAAAAATGTGCAAATATGATTTGGCTCCATAGTCCATATCTCTCTTCATTACCGTAACTCCTAGTGGAGCATGGTGCGTTGATGACTACCGTGTGTAGTCATCAACGTTACAAAGACAACTGAATTCGGAGTGTGATACGGTTGTCAGCCATACCACTTCCTAGTCGCATTAGTTTATTATTCTACGATAAGAATATTTCTTTCATCTTCTTCTGAATAAAAAACTTGCGACGAGTCGTGCCGAGCTTGGAAACTCGTTTCTCTATGAGTGTCTATTTCACAGAGCGGCGACCGAACGATCACGGCCACAGAGCACGACATAGTCCATAGTCCATATTCGTTTACGTTTAATTCAAAAATGTTTCATTTTGAATCAATAGTGGAATTATTAAAGTGATTCTTGTACTTTTAAAATTGATGCATGTCAAATCAAAAGGGAATATCACTTTATTTTCAAAGTGATTTCACTTTATTTTAAAAGTGATTTCACTTTAAATTTAGAATGTTTTGATTGTAAGATTAAAAAAGGGAAAATATTTTTTTTTCTTTTTTTCAATTTTTTTTATATTTATTTTATAATGTACCTACTAATATTTTTTTACCATATTTTTTAAACACTTTATTTCTTCACTTTGCCTCTACTGGGAATCGAACCGGGTACCTATCGTTTCGTAGTCCTACTTCCTACACCTAAGCTATCTGAGATTACTAGCACTCAACAAAATAGCACATGTACATAGTGACGGACGCAGCCTTCAAAATGAAACAACTTTAAAACTAAACATGTTTCAGTCAATTTTGAACAGATCATTAAAGTGAATCATAATAAATTTAATATAAAACTATTTGTTTTTAAAATGATTTATGGATGTGTTCCAATTTTGTTTTTAATATGTTTCGCTTCAAATGTAAGTGATCATTTTTTTCTGAGTGTAGAATTACTCTGGCCCACAAACTACCCCAATGCCTGCTCTTGAAACCATCATTCGACCGCTTCATATCTTTATCGAAGAAACTGCTGCTATAATTTGTATTTGTAAACATCCTTAAATGTGTGCAACACTAGAATGACACCGGTCCCGTTACCTGAATCATATTCTGATATGCAAATGTAGGTCCTATCAAAATCAGTTGTATTAAGGCAACGAGTTCCAGCACTGCCATCTAGATAGACAGGCCGGATTATCAGCTGATCTGTCAGTGGTCATGCAACACTAGTAGTGCCATGGTTGGTCATGGTCCGCGCTTAGTACTGCCAAAGTACCGCTCAGTACAATCCACAAATTGTCCACAATCCAAATATCAGTGGCTGTCAGCCTGTCATTTCGTGTGACTTGCTATGATATACACATGCCAGTGCGTTGATTATTGAGATAAATATGGTAAGTACGATGTTGATGTATACTATCTTACCACTTGCACATCAAAAACACATTAAAGCAAACCATAACATTTGTTTCGTAATAAACGCTCGGCATATTTAAACTTTTGGGTTCAGAAGCACTGGAGGTTGTGGGCTTCACAAATGTCAACTGTCACTGGTCACGAACGCACTTTGTCCACTTGTAGACGAACAAATTTCTGCAGTTCGGCCTGTCTATCTAGATGGCAGTGGTTCCAGGCAATTCCAAATCACTCAGAATGAAAATTCACAGTCCCTTTTCAAGCAAAGAATGTCTTAAACTGAACACTGAATTTACTGAATTTTATTGGATCCATTCATAGGATATGGAATGAATACTTGGCCCAGGGTTTTTAACTTTAATTTAGATCACCGAACAAAATTTGTTCATTTTCCATAATAGCCGGAATATAAAGGAAAGGAGGCAAGTGGCGGCGGATGCAATGGACAGGCAGGCAACGATTTCTATTTGATGCCATGAATTGGGTCCTTCTTTTATTACGGATTGTTGTAAAATAACGAAGGTTATCCCCAAACTTTCCCAAATTCGAAGCAGTTGTTGATACCATTCAGTGACGTAGCCAGGATTTTGTTTCGGGAGGGGTCCAACGGCATTTTCGGACGGGCGACAAATTTAGTGTCGATGCACTGAACATTACACTATGATGAACTGTTATGTATGAAACGTCGAGAACAGCTGGAACCGCTTAACCTCACTTTTTAGTGTAATTATAACCATCATGAGTGAAAAGGATGTACCTACCAGTGTCTCTTGCGCAACGCATCATTATTCGTTTTAATGAACGTTGAACGTTTCAAAAGCAACTTCTTAATTGCTTGAATTATTTGTGAGCGAATTATTTGTGAGCGAATATGTCCGTGAGAAGCCGCGAGCTTTTACGATGAAGATATCCAAAAGATTGCTGGGAGGTGGCAAAAATGTATACAATGTGGGAGAGACTAATTGGAAAAACTGTGAAAAATTGTTGCTCTGTAATTGAATAATACATTTTTTTTTATTTCGAAATTCTGGGTTGTATTTGAACCACACTTGTATTATCGTGCTAATCCATTTTTGTTGTACCGTTTGTATCTTTAAAATTGTCTTGCTTCGTTAAAACTTGAGCGTTTTGTCATAAGTAGGCAGCAGGAGACTACATTCTTACACTCCTATAAGGCCACTCTTATAATGCGCTTTTCTATAGATGATATTTTCATTATAGAGAAAAATTGCAAAATTATATCTTCTCAACACAAAGACTTAACTACATAACCATTATTTGCACATCCTATCAAAGCAGTCGGATATCTTGCGTTTTCCAATGAGTGAAACTGATGCAAACTCTCTCTTCATTCTTTGTCTACGGGTTTCATGTATGTGCCTTTATATCTCCTTCTCCCGAATCAGCCGAATCAGCTCCGCGATTAACTCAGACATTAGTCAAAATTTTCAAAGAAATTCTTTCCTTGAAAAAAAAAATTTGTATTTTCTATTTTATCGCATTCTCTATTTTTGTAGCAATTCTCAGAGCCTGCTCAGCGGAAAGTTTAAAGCTCCAAGCTCTCATATTCTCAAATATTCCATATGTTTTTGCATAGATTCCGCGCAATTTATTTTGAAGGGTTGTGTCCAGAGAATTGTGTATTGATATTCGGATTTAGCCAGTTTTAGAAAAAACCTTCCCTAAGCCAACTGCCTTATGAGATTTTTTTTGTAATATTCAGTTACAGAATCTACAGAAAAATATGGCAAAATTGATCGCCCGGGACGTCAAATTTTAGGGGCGCATTTTTTGCTAGTACTCGAATGAAAAAATTTAAAAAGCCGAAAGGAAAAATTCAATATTTATTTACTGTAAATTATAGAAACTACAGCAAAATAAAATGCCACAAGGCATGAAACCAACTGATACCCACAAAAAGCTTCTTACAATCGTTGTTCATATTTTTTTTTTTAGAAACAGCGGAGATTTTTCTTATTCAAAGAAGCACATTAATTACTTTATTAAAAGTGTTCACACGAGGTCTTGCATTTAGAATCGAAAAATACTATAAATAATGCCTTAGTTTCACGTCTGTGAAGCTAGAATCTGCCCCACTCCCGAAAAGAAATTCGTGGTGCAAATCGGTCAGTTATGTGTTATTTAAATTCTTTAAAAAAAAAATGAACGCATTGCAGCATTTAAGCTAATTTGAATTGAAAAAAAATTAAGCTAATTTGAATTGAAAATTTATTTCCTCTTATTTTCACAATCTTGATTAGACCTGTGCTTGTATGATCCATAATTCTTAACGGTAGGTAGGTAAATTTTCAAGTAGACGAGGAAGTTTTAGCACGTTATTATTATTGCACTTATTGATATAGCTTTCACAATAAATATTGAATTTCCGGATAAAAAAAAACTCTCCTGTGACAAATTTGATGGTGATCGTTCGGTCGCCACAATATTCATAGAGAATGAATTTTCGAAACTCGGCATGGCACATTTATGTTGGCGGTGAAAAAAATTTTGCTCAGAGAATTTAATATTACCCTTGAATTTTGAAATTCCAAACTGACTGTTGTCAAAGCCCAGCGTAACCGTGGTGAATTGCACTTAAAAGTCTACATTCGTATATGCCTGGGACACCTATAAGGGGCGGTAAATTCTCCTCTTGCCCGGGGCGGTGTTAGTGCTAGAGAGGGCGCTGATGAAAGGTGTGCTTGGTATAACGGAAAAATGTAGTGATTCGGGTCGAATTGATCGGATAAACAATTGGACTGCATGGGCGTAGTGAAATATCGAAAGAGGGGCTCAGCAAACCAAAAATTGTATGAAGATGATCTGAAGGCAGCTCCCAATTCTCTTTCGCCAAATTCTGGGTTCTGTTTGATGAAAAATACTTTTACCGATAAAACAAAAAAATTAACACTAGTATTGTTCAGAAGTTTCTTACATCCTTTATCGTATCAGATTCTTCAATTTGCTGAAATTTTTGCAAATTCTGATCCTGTTTTTTTCTTCAACGTTTTAAAATCGTATTGTTTTGTGTACAAAGGTAGGAAATACACTTTTCCATTAAAATGTGGTCCGAAAAAATTTTTGGGTTCTGAAAACGTACAGAGAACTTATCAACCATTAAAAGTGGGCAGCTGAGATTAGACTCTTCGAACAGTGTAAAGCGAGTTTATTGTGCCAATGAATTCTTCTTCTTTTTCTTTATGGTACGCTAGCCCGACGTCTTTTTTAAAGCCTTAAAAATAAAAAAATAACAGGTGCGACAATCCAACATTGGACTAACGCCGCAGGATGTGTTAGTGACATCCTATTTCCAAGATCTTATCTGCTTTTTGTTGAGGTAATGAGATCAGCATCACGCTCAACAGTGTTATTTACCCCCATATATGGGTACTTGTTTAACATCTGAGTGAGTTTGAAAAACACCATGGAATTCGAACTCATGACCCTGTGCAGGTGCGCGCACTAACCGCTAGACCAGCCAGACTACTTTGAAAGTCTTGCCCCTTCCTAAATCATATCTTGGCTCATTTTTGACTTGATAACATTATCTGAAATGATATATATATTTCATTAACAAAATTAACCCTTAAATGCATAGCGTACCATATATGGTACATATGGCTAGATTCCTGTAAAAGTCTAGTGATTATTAAATTTTTGATTTTCTTTTTTACTTTTTGCTAAAGTAGACAAAACAAGCTTTCACATAAATTCAATTTTGGCTTCCCGAAGTTTTCCTTGAATTGTCTGTGCGTCGTCAAAGGGAACGAACGTTATTTTTTATGGAATTTTAAAAGCTATTCTTTAGAGCTAAAAAAAATTGGCGAAATTTACCGTTATTTGGCAAAGGAAAAATACTGGTGAGTAAATTGGAATGTGTTCTTGACATTCTTTTGAGATTTTGACCAGAAAAAGTCACCAAAGGTATTGTTTGCACCAATTTTGCAACGTACCATATATGGTACACCATGCATTGGGGCATATTCAGAAATATCTATACATACATTCCGATCGTTCTTAGTTGATGAAATTATTTTCCTTTAGTCTTGGGTAGGGTAGGATATGTTCATAAAATTTTAATAATCAGCTCTTTCAATATGATGGTGCGTTTTATTGGGCCCAGAACAAGTCCAAATAACCTAAATGTTCATACAAATTATGTCACCGATCAATTTTTCCAGGACATTTACTGCCATGTTTTATGAAAGCTAGGTTAATCAGTCCTGTTCAGGATCAAAAGAAAAAGGGCTGTCATAGTTGATTGAGAAGGATGTTTTGTCATTTGGTTTTCTATAGAACACCGGTCAGGGCTTAGCGTTTATGTAGTTGCTTCTTATAATCCCAGTATTTTTGGCTTTCAAGTATACTGAAAAATTGTCTTTTGTTTTGTCCTTAGGACACGTCACTAAAAACCGAACTTCCGTACTTAACATTTTAGTAAGATACTTGGACTTTCGCCAGGACTCAAGCAGCTGCGCATTGATATCCAATTTCTTAAACTATTTGATTATGACAAGTATTGTCTTGGAATTTAACGGTCAGGATCCTGAGAAAATGTGCTTCTAGGGTCAACCATTTAATATGGAAGACTATGTGGAGTACCAGGTTCGATAAACAAAAAATTACATGGATGCAATTCTTGTGGACATATCCTGGGAGCTGCACAAATATGGGTTGTAAAGCAGGCAGCAGTTCATTTCCATATTCATATCCTACCAAAGTCAATCCAATCCATATACTTTTCAAGAAAAGAATCCCATGAGCTATGATAAGTCAAAAGAAGTCTCAAGGTATACGTTTGACAGTGGAACATGTTTATAACGAACTATTATATAAAAGATTTATTTTATAACGAGACCGAGTTCTAATCGCGCTAAGAATGATGAGCAAGACGTAGACGGCACGCAAAGTCCAACATAATCAATTCCATGTTTTTTTTTGTAGGGGAAGAATATATACCCCATATGAGTCGGATCTGGCGCACTTTTGATGTTTTATAAGGACGTCGAACAGCTACCACTTGAAACACATTTGAAGATTTTCCGGACATTCTATCAAAAGATATGGCTAAATTTAGGTTTGTAGGGGTAGTAAGACCTTCTCGACTTTCCACCAACTTCCAGGATATGTCACAAATAGATATCGATACAACATTTCCATAAGGAATAGGAAACTAATCACGCACCTACCCGAGGTCCCTTTTAAAAATGAATATTCGGAATTTTCAATAGAAATGACCACCTTTCCTTTAATGAAAAGGAGTTCATTATATCGAGTTTCCACTATAATTTCGATCAAAACTCTCAATAATCATTATCCTTTCTTTTTTGCACTGTTCCTATAAAAGTAAGAGACAGATTAAATAAAATTTGAAAAATGTCTTTCATATGCAACATATGGCCTGAATGCATGGCGTACCATATTTGTTACACAATACAAATTCTACTATTTTCGCTTTTCTGAGAAAACTGGCTATTTCCTGGGAAAATAAAGGCTGATTCCGTGTTCAGTTACAGATTTTACATAAGGGGAGGTCAGTTACGATAACGGGTTCAGACCCCATGCATTTAAGGGTTAAAAGAAATAAAACTCCAAAGTTCAACAAGCGAAGCAGCTTTTTCTTCGGTCATACTATTCAGCAGTATTTTCTAACTCCTTGAGATACGATGGTTTTCTGGTTGATGTACCAGCTTCGAGATTTTCGTGAACCTTAGTTGATAATTTCTTCGCACGACCGTCGTGCCATCGTGTCTCGACAAATTTTTCTAAATCTCGTTCCACCAATGACAAAAAAACTAATTCAATTTTTTATAGGCTTTTCATTATTTGACAACTTCATTATTGAACTATTAACATTTCAGGAACACTAATATTTCAATCGTACTATTTTCGAAAATTTTACAATCTTTAAGTCTTATCGAATATCTTTTTGTATTTCCTAAAAAATGCAACAACCAATTTGACATTCATCGATAGATTAACAATCTTTTGCTTTTTTAACATGAGATAAGAGACGCGAGCATTTCGCATTTTGTTGACTGTTTTGCAAAATCATGGTCATGGGCTAGCCGCTAGCAAGAGCATAGTGCATAAAGCCTTATTTAGTCCCACGCTAAATTTGTTATTCTAAACGTAATTCGCTATTTTTAAAACAAAATAAAAGCTGTATATGCTGGAGAGCAAGAGCGAATAGCGTAAGCTGCGAAACGCAAAAGATAATAATTGGAATGCTTTTTTAGATTCAGTACAGAACAATGTACAAACCATAAAGACCACATTATATTGAAATTCAAATTTGCAGATGAAACTTTTGTAGAATTAAATATTTAAATTTATTCAAAGATCGAGTAAAAATGGATTCCTACATTTAAGTAAATCAGTGATAACAAAATTCCAAATTGACAGAATTACGAGTATCTATCATACTGCCGCGATAAAGTTTGTGTCGAAAATGACTTACTGAAATGTAACATAACATACAAAATTATTTTTTTTTCTCTGTATATTTTTTTGTGTAATACCTCTGCGCTGTTCTGTTGTGTTTGCTTTGAACTTAAACATAAATTGCCAAAAAGCTATTTCAGTTGTCGGTTTGGCGATGAATATTTGAATTCGTTTAGTTAGTTTGTGTGTATTTCTTACGTAAACTACTTTGCAGTCCGTGCTTAGTTAACACACCCGACCCCAGGATAGGCCAACAATATGGACAGTTTATCAACAATATTGTGTATAGTTCTTACTATAATTTCACTGATTGTGTACTTTTTCAAAAAACGTTACACTTATTGGAAAGACCGCGGCGTTCCTTATGTCGAACCTACAATACCACTTGGGACCATTCCATTTCGCAAAGCGCACTTTCTCGACATAACAGCCGTTCCCTACGATCAAAAACAGCCTGGAGTTCCAGTTATGGGTGCCTACTTGTTCCATAATCCAATCATAGTCGCGACTGATCTGGATTTTGTTCAAACTGTCTTGGTGAAGGAATTCAACAATTTTCATGGTCGTGGCATGTACGTTAACGAAGCAGATGATCCTCTTTCCGGAAACATGTTTGCATTGGATGGTGAAAAATGGAAAACCATACGTGCGAAACTTTCGCCAACATTTACTTCGGGCAAAATGAAAATGATGTTTTCCACAGTGGTGGATGTTGCAGATCGTTTTCATGCAACATTATCTAAAGAAGTGCGCCAAGAAAAGGAGCTTGAAATGAACGATTGGCTCGCTCGATTTACCACCGATGTTATTGGTTCGTGTGCTTTTGGCATTGAATGCAACAGTTTGGAGAATCCCAGTTCGGACTTTCGAAAATATGGCGCTAAAGTTTTTCATGAACCACATTTGAATATTTTGATGTTATTCCTTGTCATACAATTTCCTGAGTTGGCAAGAAAACTTCACGTGAAGACGAACGACCAGGATGTTATTGATTTCTTTGTGGGAACTGTACGAGCTACAATTGATTTTAGGGAGAAGAACAATGTGAGGCGGAATGATTTTATGGATTTATTGATACAAATGAAGAATGCTGAATGCTTGGAGGATGAAAATTCTAAGAAGTTGGGTGCGCTGACATTCGAGGAGATTGTAGCGCAGGCTTTCCTATTCTTTATTGCTGGATTTGAAACTTCATCGACAACAATGTTGTTTAGTCTTTATGAATTGGCGCTCAATCAGGACATCCAGGAGAGGGCACGAAATGAAATTGAAACTGTTCTCCGGTGTCACGAAGGGAAATTGACGTACGATGCCGTTAAGGAGATGGTGTATGTGGATCAAATTATAAGTGGTAAGCACTTTAATGTAGCCTTCTTCAAATGATTTGAAGGCGGTCGTGTGGCTTTCAATAATATTTCTTTTACTGTCGCAGAAACTCTACGAAAATATCCACCTGTCGTGAACTTAGTACGAAGAACTGCACAAGACTGCAGGATTCCCGATACGAACATTACAATCGAAAAGGATATTCCAATTTTCATACCGGTATTTTCAATACATCGTGATCCGGAAATTTTTGAAAATCCTGATAAATTCGATCCGGAACGATTCACACCGGAACAGATAAAATTACGTCATCCTTTATCTTTTCTCGGATTTGGCGATGGTCCTCGAAATTGTGTTGGATTGCGTTTCGGACGAATGCAATCACGAATTGGTCTTATTACGTTAATGCGACATTATAAGTTGAGGCCTTCATCGAAAACTCCAATACCAATGGTTTTCGATGTGGATAAACCACTTTTGTCACCAAAGACTGGAATGCATTTAAATTTAGAGAAAGTTTGAAGTAAAATTTTTGAATAAAAAATAAACACAAAAATCGTTGTTTTTTGTTTTGCAATTTGAAAAGGAAGGCTTCAAAATTTGCAAAAGCTAATCACTTTTTTCTAACTCAAAATCCACAGGTAGGTCGTGTGTAGGTGTAGGGTGGCCAGATGCCCCGTATTTTACGGGTTACCTCGTTTTTCGAGCACGGAAAGTCGAAAAACCCGTAATCCAAAAAATAAAATACGGGGCAAACAATGGATGATTCAAGGAAAAAACTCCATCAAAGGGTTAGAGACAACCGTTTATTGCATTAAAGTCAACGAAATACTTCGAAATTTGCCGGGAAGCGAAAGTGACGTAATCAAGTTAACACTGTTAACATAGTACATACATGAATGCGTTGCAGTATTTGGAATCAGGATTTGATTTTGCCGAACACACTTATCTGTACTGTCTGCAACCCTTAAATTTGCAGCACGAACTGAAATTTGAGCAACTGGAGAGAATAGTAGGATGTCTAAACAAAACTACGGTCAACTTGATGAGCTTTATGATGAATTTTGTGTAATTTCGCCCCTAATTAATAAATATGTTCAGGAGATGAAGAGATGCCGATAAAGTGATAAGCCCTAACCCATGGGCAAAATTATTTGCATATGATTCGAATTTTGAAACTGGTCTTTTCTATCCTGGTAGCGTATTTAGGAACCTTTGATCAGTTCGTCCCAATGCAGGTGACGAAATCGATCAGCTTTTCTAGTGGCTAAGTACCAAAACACCTTATCGATTTCGTCCCCTGAAAGTGGACGAGCTCGCATAGGATTTCAGTACATTTTATGAACCCTTGTTCAGTTCGAACGAGTTTTTGGCTGTTTTCGGCGTAAAATATACTCGAAACCCTATACGAGCTCGTCCACTATCGGTGGACGAAATCGATAAGGGTCTTGGGTAATTTTGGCACTAAGAAGCTAATCCATTTCGTCCCCAAGCAGGTGACGAACTGAACAAGGTTTCATAAATACGCGTCCCGGAAATAGTTCTCCGTCCCGGCAGAATATTCTCGCTTTTCGGTAAGGCATGAACGTATAGCCGGAACCGACTAAATATGTATTCACACTGTAAAGGCTAACCCTCAAATAAAATGCAATTTTAAAATGAAATTGAAAGATTTCTATTTCTTTTTATTTCAAAATTAAGAGTTATTGGAGGCTATGCTATCAAATAAGAAATATTGTTACAAAGAAAGGCATATCGGCATAATAATAGTTTTTTTTTTGCCCCGTAAAAAATCTAAAACCCGTATTTTATACGCTAGTGACCCGTAAATCGAAGGCAGGCAGGTGGTCACCCTAGTCGTGTGTATTCCCTGTTCCCTATTCGATGTTTGCAGTCTACTTGCACAGCAGTCTATCAAATCAAATCAAATCAAATCAAATCAAATCAAATCAAATCAAATCAAATCAAATCAAATCAAATCAAATCAAATCAAATCAAATCAAATCAAATCAAATCAAATCAAATCAAATCAAATCAAATCAAATCAAATCAAATCAAATCAAATCAAATCAAATCAAATCAAATCAAATCAAATCAAATCAAATCAAATCAAATCAAATCAAATCAAATCAAATCAAATCAAATCAAATCAAATCAAATCAAATCAAATCAAATCAAATCAAATCAAATCAAATCAAATCAAATCAAATCAAATCAAATCAAATCAAATCAAATCAAATCAAATCAAATCAAATCAAATCAAATCAAATCAAATCAAATCAAATCAAATCAAATCAAATCAAATCAAATCAAATCAAATCAAATCAAATCAAATCAAATCAAATCAAATCAAATCAAATCAAATCAAATCAAATCAAATCAAATCAAATCAAATCAAATCAAATCAAATCAAATCAAATCAAATCAAATCAAATCAAATCAAATCAAATCAAATCAAATCAAATCAAATCAAATCAAATCAAATCAAATCAAATCAAATCAAATCAAATCAAATCAAATCAAATCAAATCAAATCAAATCAAATCAAATCAAATCAAATCAAATCAAATCAAATCAAATCAAATCAAATCAAATCAAATCAAATCAAATCAAATCAAATCAAATCAAATCAAATCAAATCAAATCAAATCAAATCAAATCAAATCAAATCAAATCAAATCGAATCAAATCAAATCAAATCAAATCAAATCAAATCAAATCAAATCAAATCATGTTTTTTTTTCGTTATATTGAACACAATTGTTTATTTGAACACAATTTTCAAATTTTTTTGAGATCATCCAACACATTAAATTTTCTCAACACTCAAATACATTCCTGAATTAGACGTCAAAATTGGCTTGTCCACCGAAAAAACCATCGGTATTGGTGTTTTCTCCGATGGCTTGAATCTGTAATTTCTCAATAATGCAATCAGTCCCAGTAGCGCTTGCATTCGTCCAAAACGCATTCCGATACAATTTCGTGGACCGTCGCCGAATCCCAAAAACGACATTGGATGACGTTGTTTAATCTGCTCCGGTGAAAATCGTTCTGGATCGAATAAATCGGGATTCTCATAAATGCTGGGATCACGATGAATTTGGAAAACGGGAATGAAGATTGGTATTCTTCTATTTATCACGAGATTTGTGTTTGGAACGGCAAAATCCTTGTCCGTGATTCTTAGAAGATTGACAAATGGTGGATATTTCCGTACCGTTTCTGAAAATGTAAACAAAATGGAAATTGGTTAGACTAAAGTTTATTTATGAAGCTAAATTACAGCTCTCTTTAGCCACTGTTTTAAAAGAATAAATTACAACGGAGTTTTCCTGTATAGTGAATGGACGATACTTGAATGCCACAGAAGGTGAAGAACGCTCAACGAGTAAGCAGAGCGTGTACAAGCGAGAGCTTGCTGGAAGTGCTTATTAGATGAGGACGCCAATCAGCTGCTGGTCTTCCGAAACTGGAGGAAAAGGTCGCGTGACCGCGACAATTGGAGGTTTCAATTCTGGGGCCAAGGCGCAAAGTCGGGCTATCTTGCCACATTAATCATGATTTGTTAAAGTCTCTTTTTAGGTAATCTTATTAAGTTATATATCTAGTATCAAAGCTTTCTTTTTCTTATCTTATCAAAATTTATTTTTTACGCAATCCTAACCTACCATAATCAATGGCGCTATCTAATCACAATCTGTCTGCTAAAGAGCATTTTTTTCGAATGGTTTGACATTTGAATTGTTGTACATATTTTTGAGATACAAAAGTTTTATTCCACTAAAAATGTCTAATCTGCGTGTGCGTCATCTTAGTTTATCGAGCCATGGTTATGTATATAACCAAAATTGCAATTTTGTTATATTTTGATTTAATTACATATTTGGATTTATTAACAATAAAAATTTAAATTAAAGAATATACTTACCACTTATAATTTGATCAATGTACATCATCTCCTTTACAGCCTCGTACGTCAATTGTTCATCATGTTTTCGAAGCACACTTTCTATCTCATTGCGTGCCTTCTCCTGAATATCTTGATTCAAGGCAAGCTCATAAAGACTAAACATCATCGTTGTCGACGAAGAATCATAGCCGGCCACGAAAAACAGGAACGCCTGCGCCGCAATCTCTTCAAAAGTCAATTTTCCCGATTTCTTCAACTCAATCAATAAATCCATAAAATCGTTACGCTTTATATCGTTCTTCTCTCTGTAATCAATGGTAGCACGCACTGTTCCCATAAAGAAATCACTTACATCCTTTCTCACCACTCTCATATGCAATTTCCGAGCAAGATTCGGATAAATTATCACCAAAAATTGCATCAGAATATTCAAATTCGGTTCATGGAAAAACTTCATGCCAAAAGTTCGAAAATCAGACTTTGGATTCTCCAAACTGTTGCACTCAATTCCAAATGCACATGAACCAATAATATCAGTGGTAAAACGGGCTAGCCAATCACTCATTTCAATCTGCACTCCTCCCTGACCAACTTCTTTACCCAATATCGACTGAAAGCGTTCGGCTACATCAATCACGGTTTCAAACATTATCTTCATTTTCCCGGAAGTGAAAGTTGGCGTCAGCTTTGATCGTATTGATTTCCACTTTTCACCATCCAATGCAAACATGTGACCCGATAGAGGATCATCCGCTTCATTCACGTACATTGCGCGATCATGAAAATTGCCAAATTCCTTCACCAAAACTGTTTGTACAAAATCCAAATCGGTAGCGACGACAACGGGTCCACGAAAAAAGTAGCCTCCTATGAATGGAACGCCCGGTTTACGTTGATCGTAGAGCAATCCCAGCATATCCTTGAAATGGACTTTACGGAACGGTATGGTACCGAGCGGGAATGTAGGCTCGACGTAGGGTGCACCACGATCTTTCCAGTGAGAGTAACTTTGTCGGAAGTAGAACCACATTAAAGTTATGACAGTAAGGACTAAACTGATTAATATTGATAGAAACGCCATTGCAAAAAACTTGGTGCAGGACTTTTTACACCAGGAAGAAAACAACTATACAAACAAGTGTTTGTCCATCGCTATACTATTTATATGTACTCGTACTGCTAAATTGTGTGTATATGAGCAAAATTTAAAGGTTGAGAGAGAAAGCTTTTTCTGCAATTTTTCACACTGATAGGCTGAATTCAAATTGTAAGAAAACGACCGGACGGGTAAACTTGCACGACAAGAACCATCGTATGATCATTTCACACTATCCGATCAAAACACGGACCGGCGAACAATAATCACACAGCAAGTATGTATAAATGTTGCCATGCACGCTCCAAAGTTAGTGTACAATGAAGTGACGAGTCGACAAGATTAAAATGCAAGTAAAACACGCGCTAATTGTCTTTGCAGAACGCCTGAACTATTGGTAGATGCAATCGTCTTATCGATCGTACGATTCCTACGAAAGAAAAACAATCGTGTCACGATTTGTTTCTTTCGTAAGACTCGTTCTTACAATTTGAAATGAACAATGCTTGTCTGCTGGCCACTACAAAAGCTCTCTTGTCTTGCAAGTTTACCCGTCCGGTTTCGTCTTATAATCTGAAATCAGCCATAGGAAATGTGTTTATCTATTCTTGCACAATGTTTTTGCTTTTTGCATCACGTTCTCACTGATGGTTGAAAGCTTTCATTTAAAATTAGGTAACGAAAACCAGAAATAAGCGTTCCATGAATAAATTCAGGTTTTTCGTTATCCCATTCATAATCACAAATCAAGATTTCGGGGAAATGCCCACTATTGTCTAAAATCATAATTCATTTATCATTTATACTCGTATGTTGTCAAATGCAACAGGAGAGTTTGACTGAAGTTTAAGCTTTGGAAAATCCTAGTGTTATTTTCGTCACATTTTTTATTAGCCCGTAGTTTAACGGGTAGCCAAATTTCACTTTATAGAAATTTACGGACACAAATTTAAAAAGTTCATAATTAGAAAAAGGAAAATTAAATCAGCTCGTACAGATATGCATAGCATGAAAACAGTTTTTTTAAACCTACGTAAAATTGTTGGGATTATTATTAAACATCGAAGCTAATATCGCGGGCAGCCGAAAATTACGGAACCTTCACTTAACCCATTTTCAGCCATTGGTTAGTTCACGAACCATTAAAGTCCTATTTTATTTAACTGCAAAAGTTAAATTTTTTTGAAGAATAAATTGTGCTTTCTAAAAAATAAATAACAGGCGCGACAATCCAACATTGGACTAAGGCCGCAGGATGTGTTTGTGACATCCTATTTCCAAGATCTTAACTGCTTTTTGTTGAGGTAATGAGATCAGCATCACGGTCAGCAGTGTTATTTATCCCCATAAATGGGAACTCGTTTAATGTCTGAGTGAGATCATAGTCCGTCACAAGCTCGTGAGTTCGAAAAACACCATGGAATACGGTGAGATTCGAACTCATGACCCTGTGCACCGAAGGTGCGCGCACTAACCGCTAGACCAGCCAGACTACAGTGCGTTCTAGAAGCATTGAAATTGTTGATATACATTTTTTTGAAATTTTGAAATTTGGTTTTTTGGTTGAAAAATAACGGTAAATTTTGCTAATTTTTGTCCCCGTGACCCTTGTCGGGATGTTTTCCAATTTCACCTTGACTACTTGGCAACTAATTTAGAATTATGAATATTACTTACAAAGTCATAATTTTCGTTTGTAAGGATAATAAATTCGACTCTAAACTTAATGGTTCGTTGACGAACCATTGGCGGAAAACGAAACGAAAACGAGACTCGACATTTTCTATGCACGCCTTTCGACTGTTGAAAAAAATGCATTCCAAACTTATATAAATGTTTATTTAAGGATGGGAAAGGCGTTTTTTCTATTAAAAATCCATTTACAGTCAAACCCCAAATTTTGTTTTAATTTTGAACAAATTTGAAACTTTTCTATCGTTTACAAGCTTGACACATATCCAAATCATTATGACGATAATCCGTCATGATGATGAAAGTTCGAAATTGAGGTGACACATATGTTTTCGTCATTAGAATTCGTCATTTACTTTTGACCGTTGTATAAATGATGAAAATGTCCCTAGCAACAACAATGAGATAAGAAATCGCATAAACACTCAGCATATGAAAGCACTCATACTCAAAAAGCACCATTTTCATTACAATTTTTTGGGGTCATTTTTCATAACTTCTACTCAGTTTTCGCATCAATTCTCCCGATGCCTTCTCGAATTTCTCCGCGGCAGAGTCCTCCCTAATTTGTTTCTTCCAAGATGCTAATATTGGAATTTGGCTAGGTTCCCCGATTTAATTAGTTCTGATTTTATTCTCACATTTATGGAAATAAGCCGCGGACGTTGAAACCATTCGGAAATTCGTCTGCGAAGATATCGGGCTAATTGAACTTTATCTGCTGTAAGGAAGTTATCAAAAACTACTCCGAAATGCAAATAATGAAAACGAGGGCAATAACAAGCTTGACACATATCCAAATCATTATGACGATAATCCGTCATGATGATGAAAGTTCGAAATTGAGGTGACACATATGTTTTTGTCATTAGAATTCGTCATTTACTTTTGACGTTTGTGTAAATGATGAAAATATCCCTAACAACAGCGATTTTTTGATGAATATTCAGTTCAATAATTTAAAGACACACTTTTCTTGAAGAATTTAAATAGAAATGTGTAAATTTTGATAAAAAAATTATAGTTTTTGTAAAAATTCTTGTTCTTTAATTTTGCAACAGATGGCGTCTCCTGTCATTATTGAGCAAATGATGGTCCAAATGTGTAATTTGGAGTTCGTGCTAATAATGGTAAATTTTCGGCATCATGACGTATTTGCGTCATTCGAAGATATGTGTGTCAATGTTATTATTATTGTGTTCTACAAGCTTAATGGAGTGTATATTTCGAACACAAGATTATTAAAGGTTAAAATTGTAAATTTTTCAACGATTTAACGTGAGAACCCTTGTCATCTGCGTCTAAACGCCAAGGTATTAATTGATATGCTAAAGGTAACTGAATTCAATCCAAAGGGTTGCGTTTTTGTTTCAATTTCTTCAAGCACTATATATGAATTACCCAATCGAATACTTATCTGAGGATTGCGTTCGCCTCTTTTGGTTGCAACTATTGTCGTCGTTAGCGTCGTAGTATTAATGGGGCATCGCTGTCATCATCATCTTCGTCGCCATTGTTTTGAATCTGAAAACTCAATATAATATTAATTAATTTTGAATTTAAATCATTTTGAATTTAGCAATACTACTTACCTTGAATTATACTTGAATATTTACAATCTGTCACTTGATCTATCAGCTGATTATTATGCACATGTTTGACTTAGTTCGAAATTCGCATAATTTAATACTTCCGATATGGTTAGGATCTTAGATAAATCATTATACGAACCTATAGTGAATTGCGTTCCAACGTTCTATAAATTTGAGTTTTCGAGGCAAGTCCATGTAAAATAACGTAATAGTTGAAATAGATTACGCGCATCCGCAGCAGCATCGGCAGCATTTTATAGCTGACAAATATGCTGAATGCCAAGTCTTCTGGTCAACATTTTTGTCAGCAATGGTAAATGCATTGCACGTGACGTTTCGCGATGCCAATGCTGCTGCTGAGGCGCGTAATCTATTTCAAGCATAACACTCTCGTTATTGATTCCGACCGTTTAATTCGCTAGTCCTGTAATTTTCTCGATTCTGATAATTCGCATCTTTTTTTTTTATTACGGCCGCGCTACATATTAACTTGATTTGCTTTTGTTACAGAACTAAACTTTTTGTATTGATTTTGTATTTTAACTTGTGTGAATAGAATTTAAAACTTTCGGAGTTTTCTTTTTATTTCATACGACTTTTAAGCCCGTGGCTCGCCTTTACTTAGTGCTAGAAGGGCCAAGTTTCTGACAAATTAAATGAATGATATTAAATTCCTTTATCTTCGCAGAGAGTCCTTCGTATTACATTCCTTTATTTTGACATTTAAACATTCCGTCCAGTAAAAATTTTATAAATGTTACATTTAAGCCATGAAATGACCAAACATAGAAAATACAGGATCCTCGCTGACTGGGATCCCGCCTTAGGATCCATTAAGGGAAAGATTCAAGCTTTGAAAGTTTAGACGAAACGAGAGATTGCAGGATCTGATTATGTTATCGATCAATGAAACTCACACATGAGGTCCCAGTCTCGGATATCAAAGGCCTGAAAATGCAGAATATTTTAGTTTTCGAGACTGCAGTCTTACGACTAGAAACTGTAATTCTTCTTTAGTTTTCCAGTTTAACGTTTCGCCAATTGCTGAACTATTTCTATTACGTCGTCGACCTCCCGCCAAAACGACATAAAGAAAATAGTTCGTGAGGATGCCCACGATAGGCAAAACCTTCAACTGAAAAAAACGAAGAAGAAATAATCTGAAATCTAAGCTGGACTTCGCTTCAAAAAAAAAAAAATATGCATCACATACCTACATAATTAGGACTAGAAAATTTTGTAGTTGTGCCACGGTCAAACCCGCATGTTTAGCCTTCAAATATTATAGTACAACAGTAAGATTTTTTTGCTGTGATCACCGGCCAGGGAGCAAGCGCCCCTTCCTGCCCCCCCTTTCTTCGGCTACGCTATGGACGTAGCCTTCCAAAGACTGAAAAAGTACGTCTGGGATCCTGACTAAATCGCGTAAAGATATCGCCGTGCTTACTGTCGGTAACGGGGAACTCGCCAATAGGTTGGGTGGTTCAAGGCACCTCTCTGTTCCTAAATTTGTCATATATAACCTTCTGCAAATGAAATTGTATTGGCAGAATACAAGTTCCAAGGGTAATAGTTCCAATTTAACTTCATTGTTTTTTTTTCTGTCAAATAAATCTATATACAGGGTGTCCCGCATTGGGTGGTCAATACTGTAAGGGTTGATAGCGCAACTTGTTTCAGCAAGAAAATTACCAATACAATCAGAATTTTTTTTTACCGTTACCTTGCTATCGCTCTTTTTGTGAAAGTCATCGAAAATCGTGACTTGTCACGCAGAATCGTAATTTGCAGCACTCCTGATGACTTAATCCAAGATTTGATTTCAGTTTCAGAAACTACATAAAATTTCACAAAAACTGTAGTTTTTCCTGTTGCCAACATTATCGGCACTTTCAAGATACAGTTACTCAAACTTAACAGAAATTTTAAAAACGATTTTTCATTGAAAATTCAAACAATAATTGCATAACGGTGCTCTATACGTACAATTCTGCAAATTTGATAAAAGTTGCTTCAACATGTTGGCTTTCCAACGGTATATCACTTTTCTTATTTACATTGCAGAATTTTAGGTAAACACGCATTGAATGGTAAAAATCATGGCTTCAGTGGAATCGTTAACAATTTTCCCTTTACTCGAAAAAGGCAAACAAAGGCTATTATAATTCGGGATAGAGTCCCGCCACATTATTTTGACCAGAACTGTAAGATATTTGAAATTTTGCACATTGTTCCTCATTTTTAGACCAATTAAATAAAATCGCGATGGTGGAAAACCAATTCTCCGATAGAGAGTTTGCCGATATGGTGTTTGTGTATGGAGTTGAAGAAGGAAATGTACTTGAAGCAGTTCGAGAGTATAGTCAACGATTCCCACAGCGACGAATTCCAGGCAGACGTACCTTCGAAAGAACGTATCGGCTTCTTGGAGAGACAGGTCGAACACCAAACCACACCGGTAGAGAAGGAGCTCACCGTACTAGTGTCGGAAGAGAAGAAGCGATTCTTAATATCTTCGATACTAACCCCAAATTGAGCAGGCGTAGAGCAGAACTTCAGCTGGATATTCCTCGGATGACGATCTAAAAGACTATTCAGTCGGACAACCGGTATCCGTACCACCTTAAACAAGTTCAGGAACGACTACCGAGCAACTGTCAGAGGAGGGTAACATTTAGCAAATTTTACCTCCCGGGAACAGTTGCTGCGGCGAATTAATGATGCTTGTGACAAAATAAAGGAGAACCCTCCTGAAATCCTTCGGACCGTTTCTTCCATGCGCCGAAGGTGTCGAGTCTGCATACAAAGTGGAGGAGGCCGATTCCCGCAGCATTATTCAAATTCATCAAACATACCCATTAAATCATTAGTTAATATTTTTAGTATATTGGTTCTTTCTCATACTTAAAACTTTATTTTCATTTCTATTTAACAAATTTTCAAAATTGCGATTGTAAAATATAAAAAATAAATGAATAAAATTTCGGTTTGAATAATCCGATAAGAAAATAATTACCTCGTTTTTAACATCCAATATGTGTAATTCCAAAATCCCGCAATGTAAATATAAAAAGTGATATACCGTTGGAAAGCCTACATGTTTAAGCAACTTTTATCAACTTTGCAGAGTTGTACGTATAAGGCACCGTTATGAAATTACTGTTTAAATTTTCTATGAAAAATCTATTTTAAAATTTCTATTAAGTTTGAGTAACTGTATCTGGAAAGTGGCGATAATGTTGGCAACAGGAAAAATGTCAGTTACTGTGAAATTTTATGTAGTTTCTGAAATTGAAATCAAATCTTGGATTAGGTCATCAGGAAGGCTGCAACTTATGATTTGGCATGACAAGTCACGATTTTCGATGACTTTCACAAAAAGAGCGATAACAAGGTAACGGTAAAGCTTGGGACGATCTCTGCCAATCCTTATGTAAAAGGCTAAGCAATAATTATGTAGACTTTGTCCAAAGCAAAGTCGTGTTCGTCCTTAATGAAAAGAGCGGATGGCACTTGAGCGAAATTTACTCGCGAATCTCTTGAGCATTTGATAAATACGCATTTCCCAGGGTGCATGTGCAGAGCCCACAATCGCGACCGGCAGAGCGACTTCGCATTCTGAATTATTACTGAGGAGAAGATTACCTGGGGAATTAACAACTTCTCCCCCTGCAGATCGCCAGGGCTAGATGGCATAACGAGGGCATGAAACTCCTATGGATTTCAGATCGATTAGTATATCCTCCATCGATTCGCACTAAAATTATTAGAGCGCTTAATAGACTAATATATCCGACTAGGCTTGAGATCTTAAAACCCACAGAAACAGGTCTCCATGAGGTGATCCGTATCGTCGAGAACGGGTACGGGAGATATAAATGCAGGTTTTTCATTCCAAGTCTCAGGACTTGGGACGTAGATAGTGACACTATACCTACTAACGACTAGGGTGAGCCATGGTTAGTTACGGAACTGTCATCTGACGGGATGGGTCGTACCACCGCTGCATAAACACGAATTTAGTTTATGCAGCGCATAAATAGCATTTAAACTTTGGCGTTTGTAAAGTGAAAACGGGGCTTTAACATAAATGAGCAATATTTTGAAATAAAGGCCTGGATAGACCTCGGGCGGAATGAGAATGAATGTCCGCTGCGATTTTCTCAATGAAAATGCATACTTACTTTCGTGGAATATATGGCAAATGCTGGGGAATTCCATAAACTACAATCCAAAAACGGTTCCATAATGTTTCTCGGCCATTTTATGTATTTTTTTTCAATTCCCCGGTCATTAGATATTTTCCACGGTGAAATGACCGGGGAATCGAAAAATAATACATAAAATGGCCGAGAAAAAGGTTGGAATCATTTTCGGATTGTAGCTTATGGAATTACCCATCATTTCCGACATGTTGCACGACAGTAAGCATGCATTTTCATTTAGAAAATCGCAGCGGACAAGAATTTCATTTTCATTCCGCCCGAGGTCTATCGTGCGCTTAAATTGCAATGTCTACGTGACAATTTTAAATTTAACCTGGATGCTACCTCAATGGTTTTTTTTGCGCGTCTGGGCCAGCAAACCTGTCCTCTATGTTGAAGAAACACGGCCAATGTGTCAATTTGTATGGTCATTGAATAGCCTCAAATTATATGTTTTCGGTTACTCTGAACATATTATCAGGGTGCTACAAATTCAAAATAAAAATACAAAATAAATATTTTAGTGAGCATTTTGTATTTTTTAACTTATCACAAACATTGTTTTTTAAGTAAACCTTAAATATTATTAAAATTTCTTGAGCAATTTCTTGTTTACATGTATCTTATCTAGTGTTTAGTCTTATCGTATAGACAAGACACACACAATTTCCTGGAAGCTTTTTCATGATATTGAATTGAATTTTTGTTTACTTGCATAGTTATGCCATATTATTTTTCTTCGTTATGCCGTCATCTGAAATTGAAAAAATCATTACCGAATTTCATACAATGACGTAACCAAGTAAAATAGGGCATAACTATGCAAAATAAGGAACAATTCACTTCATTATAATGTAAAGCTGTAGCTTTCAGAAAATGGTGTGCGTCTTGTCTTGTCTATACGATAAGAGCAATCGGCCCTTATACATGTAAAATACTTTTCAACCGATTTGTGTATGTATAACATTAATCACGATCTTAACAGAAAAACTGAACTCCAGTAAATTTTTCAAATTTCCGAAACATTTAAGTACATTCCATATTTTGGCGTCAAAATTGGCTTATTCGTTGCAAACTCCATTGGTATCGTCGTTTTCGCACATGGTGTAAACTTATATTTTCGCAGTAAAGTAGTAAGTCCAATTCGCGATTGCATACGGCCGAAACGCAAACCAATACAATTTCGAGGACCATCGCCGAACCCCAGGAATGCCATCGGATGTCGGCTTTCCATTTGTTGCGGAGAAAAGCGATCAGGGTCGTATCTTTCGGGATCTTCATATATTTCCGGATCATGATGAATGGCAAAAGCGGGAACGATAACGCTAGTACCCTTTTCAATTGTGATATTCGTATCGGGAACACGAAAATCACGCGAAGTGATTCGACGAATGTTTGTAACGGGCGGATATTTGCGTAGTGATTCTGTGTGTAAAAATAGAAATAGAAAGAGAAAAAGAAAAAGGACGTGAGTATAGTCATAGACACTCGTTATTGAATACTATGGCCGGGTTTCTGATAGCTCTTATTCAGTACCTGTCGGCTGGTTATCGCTATCGTATGAAACCGCGCAATGCTTTTTTTAACCCTGGAATACTAACATGACCGTTTAGGGCGTTTTTACTAACAACACGTAATTTTGACGTGTTCATATTTTCCAACAGTCGCTTTCCCAGTTTATATATTTTACCGAGCTTATCATCTTTCAGTGCCACAGACAAAAATTATTTGACCAAAATATGCCCTCGGAAAATGCGCTTATATTACTAACAAGACGTATAAATTACATGCTATTTTCTATTGGTATTACTATTTACACGTCAAATAGATAGTAGCATCTAGAACATACAACAACTAACTGAGGAAAGCACTGCTGCAGTGAGTAGTCAACCAGACTCGTGGAAAAGCTTATACACAGTATAATGTGAGCGAACACGTCAATTTTACGTATTGTTAGTAAATTAGGGTTTTAATCTAAGATGATGGCGTAACCAAGCAAAATATGGCAGAACTATGCAAAATAAACAAAAAATTCATTCAATACAATGGAAAAGCTTTCTGAACATTGTGTGTCTTCTCTCTTCTAAAAGAAGCAAATAAAGCAATCAAACATAAATTGGGGAAATATTTAGCGAGTTTGGCAAATTATAAAATAAGCGTAATGCGTATGGAAGGGGTGAAATTTGTGTAAATTTGAATCAAATTGCAGGGATATCATGCAATAGGTAAATTTACCCTTACTGGTAATGGCTGCAGATAGGAGTTTCTCCTTTCAAAATGGTTGATGTATTTGGTCAAAACTTTCAAAATTGCATAGCTCGTCGATGTGAACTTCCATTTTTGGTGATATTCAGCTTATCATGGAAAATAATATCTGTGAGCAACATTAACTTACAAAAATGCTCTTCGTTTTGTTTATCGCATTTAATCCAAACAAACAAATTAAAATTGTTCTTAAATTTTTACTACATTTAAATATATTGGTGACTCCGGTGCCAATATTGGCTTCTTCAGTGAAAAAACCATTGGTATTGGCGTTCTAGAGCATGGTTTAAACTTGTAATTTTTTAACAACATAATCAGTCCAATTCTGGATTGCATTTGTCCAAAACGCATTCCGATACAGTTTCGTGGACCATCGCCGAATCCTTGAAAGGCCATAGGATGTTGATCTTTTAGACGTTCCGGAGAAAACCGATCTGGATCAAAACTCTCTGGATTCTCGAATATTTCAGGATCACGATGAATACAAAAGGCGGGTATGAAAATTGGTGTTCCCTTCTCAAGTATGATATTCGTATTTGCAACGGGAAAGTCGTGTGCTGTTATTCGTATTAGATTCACGACCGGTGGATATTTTCGAAGTGATTCTGTATGTAGAAGATGCAATAAATAAATCAAATAAAATTATTTTATTTTCAATTTAACTCGAGGCTTAGGGCTGATAACTCGTACATTTTATCTAGTGACCATCGGCTGGTTAGTCTTATCGTACAGACAAGATGCAGACCATTTTCCCAAAGCTTGTACCTGGGTGCATAGTGACGCCATATTTTGCTTGGTTACGCTATCGAAATTACGTAATGATTTTTTCTAGTTATCATATACAGTAGAATAAAAAAATACTAGTAAAAGTTTTCAATTCAATACAATGTATAAGCTTTCGGAAAATGGTGTCGGTCTTGTCCATACGATAAGATAAACCAGTTGACGGGCACTAGATAAGACGTACAAGTTATCATTTCTAAGTCTTTTATCATTTACATACAAATTGATGCCCGTTTTTGCCGTTTCGACTCACATCTCCATTATATATTTTTAAATTATTATGTAGAAATTATTATGCACTTTTCCGTGCATCGTCCTGTAATTATCAGTTTTGCATAATACTTTATTTCACGAATCTGGCATTGAACCTATACCGCAGATGTGTTAGATATATCCCAATTACATTCCATATATACGTAGAGTAGAGTGTTGAGATCAATATGTTATTTTTGTTGTACACTCTAAAAAGTGAATTTAAATTTCCGCTGAAAATGCGGTAATTTTACACTTTTTCCCGCTTATAATCACATACAGAGTGCATTTTTCAACAATTTCTGTGTAAAATAAAAAAATTACACCAAAATCGGTGTGAAATGTATTTTTACGCTACACTTCTGTATAATTCAGATTTTCTGGTGCATTTTTACAACGTTTATGTGTATAATTCGGATTTGTGGTGTATTTTTACAACGTGCAGTTGAAGTTTTACTCATTTTTTGTAGCGTGCTCTCCAGTTGTCATACTTCAATCGGCTGGACTTAGCACAGTGTACCACATTTTTCCAAAAATTCTCTGCATTTAGAACTCATGTGTACACGCTCTGTCGCTCACTTGGTTGAGTCGCACTCTACGATGCTAGTAATCTAGAGGTCTCGAAATCGAATCTCGGCGTGGTCCAAAATTTCCGTACATGTGTGGATAAGAAATATTTAGTGCTTGCAACATTACACTCCGAAATGATATGCAATGTAACGTTGACTGGAAATTACCTATAAACGGCTGAGTTACGATACTGAGAAGACGAATAAGTGTACAGATCGCACAAAAAGACCATATTGCAACCTCCCATATAGACGAAAAACTGATCAGCAAAACTCGACCGATACTTGTTTATATTTTATATAGCCTTAAATAGTTTTATTGATAACTATATTAGGTGTGTTTTTTTGGTTATTCCGTGTAGGTTTGGGTAACGAAACTCCATATAAAAAAATGCCAGCTGATCCACCTGTCATTTTTTTTATATGGAGTTTCGTTACCCAAACCTACACGGAATAACAAAAAAAAAACACACCTATTATTTATAAAGGTTCGCCACTTAAATTTTTACAACGAAAAAAGAGTGAAACCGCATTATATTCCTATTATTACGGAGTGTTTTTACACATAGCGCGGTGTAAATTTGCTAATATATTGGAGTACTTTTTTAAACATTTTTTATGTAAAATTACACTTGATTTGCAAATTTAGATTGCAGAGTAATTTCACTATTATAATAGAAGGAAACAAAGTTTCCTTCTATTATAAG
Organism: Microchrysa polita; assembly: GCA_949715475.1. Classification (NCBI taxonomy): domain Eukaryota; kingdom Metazoa; phylum Arthropoda; class Insecta; order Diptera; family Stratiomyidae; genus Microchrysa; species Microchrysa polita. The sequence goes on along the minus strand of OX454415.1, from coordinate 26,587,604 downwards.
AGTAAAAATTTCATAGAGTGTAGTTTATACTCATTTACCATTTAAGTGGGATCTTAGTCCATCACATGAGTCCCACATTCGAAGACCATTGATAAATTCTGTATGCGTCAACAGATGTTGTCAACGTCAGTCTCCTTCTCTTTACAGTAACCCCTTGTGGGGCATGGTGCGTTCATTCAACCGTTTATAGGCTACTTCGAGTCAACGTTACATTGCATATAGAGGAGTGTATATAATGTTGCAAGCACTTTATACTTCGTGGTCCACGCGGGTACTCGATCTCCGGAGGGTCGGAGGATCGTAGAGGGCGACTCAACCAAGTGAGCCACAGAGCGCAGTGACGTCAGTAAGCGCCCCTAAAAGGAACACAACAGTTAAGGCTTGGCTTTAACATACTGATGGATGTGAGGTCGTTCTACTACCTCTGCCGTTTTTCAGGTCCCGGCAGCCGGCTGTAACGGAACGCCGCGCCGTTGTAAAGCCCGATCCCGCACAATATCCCCCTCATGGGGGCGTACCTCTTGTGTCTGGGCTCTTATCTCGACACCCCGTGCTAACAGATATAGGACCCCTGCTCCGGACTCGCAGTGTGGGCGCATTGCACACCCACACAGCAAAAAAAAATGCCGGGTATTCGAGTAAGAAAATCCGATTGGATAAAAAATAAAAATTATTTCGGAGTAAACATGCTCAAAATAACACCGCCATCAGGGGTTTTATTAGAAAAGAATCCGAAACGGACGAAACTTCTAAATTGAAAGCTTTTTCGGACACATTGCAAAGAACATTGAGTATTACACCTATCGGATCAATTCCGTAACATGTTCAATAAAGTTATTGTGCTGGGGCTAATTTCATCCGATTTTGGTATTTTGTGTATCCACCGATCGGAGAGCGAAGCCACATGTTGTATAAATTACAAACTCCATCAGTTAGTCTGGTTGGCTTAGTAGGTAGGGCATTTGTCTACAAATCATAAGGTCCCGGGATCGAATCCCACTGTAGGTAGGTACATTTATTATGCATTTTAGAGCGTAAAGAGGTAAATGATTACCTATAGAGGGGTTGTACAAATCTCATTTATGCGTTACATGTTCCTTCCCTGTGAAAATTGTTTTTTTTTTTTATTCCAAAAATATCGAGAATCACTCCTTTTGGTGTTAATGAAAATATTCTTTTGAGTTCAAATTATTACACCAAAAGGATAAAATCATTACATTCGTTCGGAGTCTTTAGCAATACCTTGCTTCGAGTTTTATGCCAATATTATCCGATTCGGATGGACACTATTCGAAACCGATTCGGAGTGAAAATCACTCCGATTTTTTTGCTGTGACGTAGGGCTAGTGGCCTAACTATTCGGGTGGAGCGAAGGTCTCAATGGAATCCACGCAACGTCTTTGAGCCAGTGAGAGTCCTCCGTGCTCGTCTTACGCCCTACAACACAACGATGGGTAAGCCTCCTTGGTCAACACTATACACAGCAAAAAAATCGGAGTGATTTTCACTCCGAATCGGTGTCGAATAGTGTCCATCCGAATCGGATAATATTGGCATAAAACTCGAAGCAAAGTATTGGCAAAGGCTCCGAACGAATGTAATGATTTTATCCTTTTGGTGTAATAATTTGAACTCAAAAGAATATTTTCATTTTTTTTTTTATTTCATTTCATTTTTCATTTCAACACCGAAAGGAGTGATTCTCGATAATTTTAGAATAAAAAAAAACACAATTTTCACAGGGAAGGAACATGTAACTCATAAACGAGATTTGTAAAACCTCTCTATAGGTGGTGATTTACCTCTTTACACCGTAAAACGCATAAAAAATGTCCCTACCTACAGTGGGATTCGAACCCGGGACCCTATGATTTGTAGACGAACGCCCTACCTACTAAGCCAACCAGACTATCTGATAGAGTTTGTAATTTATACAACATGTGATGTCGCTCTACCACCAAATTCACTCCGATCGGTGGATACAAAATACCTAAATCGGATGAAATTAGCCCCAGCACAATAACTTGATTGAACATGTTGCGAAATTGATCCGAGAGGTGTAATAGTCAATACCAAATGGGATATTCCTTGCAATTTGTCCGAAAAAGGTTTTAATTTAGGAGTTTCGTCCGTTTCGGATTCTTTTCTAATAAAATCCCTGATGGCGGTGTTATTTTGAGCATGTTTACTACGAAATAATTTTGCTTTTTTATCCTATCGGATTTTCGTGCTCGAATACCTGGCATTTTTTTTGCTGTGTAGACATCACAGTATGGCTTTACTAACCTTTTCACTCGATTACGTACCTGCAACGTACGAAGTCTAAATGCTTCAAAAGCGAATAGATTCAGGGCCATGATACGTTCCTTTCTGGTAAATCACCCCGTGGCATCTCCGACTCCATTATTTAGGAGAACCTCAAAGAGGTCACGAGGACATGGAACCAGTCCTCAGAAGCCGCGCCACAACATGGACACAAATGGTAGCGATACCTTTAGAACTCTTTTCCGTCGAACCCGAGTTGGAACCCGTAGAGGGCAGCACAGTGGTAGGCCATATTCCACGGAGAGTGATATGCTCCAAGCCTCGTTCAGGCTGGAGGACGGTAAATCTCCAGGTCCGGATGACGATCTCAACAAAGCTCTAAAAATAGCAGTGCCAGCAACTGCAGGAAAATTGAATTTTGTTTAGCAGAACATACCTTTCTGAAACGGCGAAAAAGGCGTTTAATCCAAAACCTTAGAAGCCGGCTAGCAAGCCGAACAGAAAATCTTGAGAACGGAATATTTTTATTGTCGGTGGTAGTTGAGGAAGAAGAGAAACTGTCAAACCGACAGTAAGCCTTTCGAAGAGCACGCTCGACAGTTGAATATAATGTACAATCTAATGCTAGAGCTCTCAATTCCTAAGGGTGTGACGGAGAATCGATCTCAACGCCAAAGTTGAGTCTGACAATTTTGGCTTGGAGCATCTAATGGACAATCATGGTTTTTTTTTTTAGACACAACAATGGCAACTTATTCGTGCAGTCCTGTAAATCTCTTCAGCTCGTCATTAGCTGCTCCTTTGTTTAACAAATCTTGCTATTTAGCAACGTGGGTGTCTGCAGATGACCTAATGAAAAATCAGGCTGACCATAGCGGTAGTTGTCTTATGGACGTCAGGGGAAAATGTGGTGCTAATGTAGGCAGCGATCAATAACTTGTTATCGCGAAAATTCGCTTACGCACACAAAACGCATACAAACACATCCAGATCCTCCTTTAATTTATGATAGATGGAACATCGTGATGGACGCTTTTACATTTTGTGGTGAAATATTTTTATTAGACTCCAGCGACGTTTCTTATATCTGCACGGATGACAATTGAGGATCAATTAAACTTGGATACTGATAGCACAGACAGCAGTAACTAGGAATTGAGTACAATTTTATTTAAAAAAAAATACAAAGGGTGGAGAGAAGCGCAAGACTGATAAACGTGAAAATATCAACGCGTTAGCAGTGCAGGCAGAAGCAACCTCTAAGCGTGGTGACAGCGGAACCCTTTACAAGCGCATAAGGCTATTCACGGGAAAATGTTTTATTCATTATTTCATTCATTGCATCCTGTAAAAGATAAAGACAGGACTCTGGTAGTCACAGACGAAGAACAACTGCGCCGATGGTCCTTGGTCCTCCACCGTAGACAGTAAGATTTTCGCAAATGACCAGAGTTAATTCCGCTGTAGCATCGGAGCTGGAAATAACTAAGGCCCAAATAATTGGAAGCTGGTTAACCCCCGGGATCAGATGGAATTCTTATGGAACTTTCAAAAGTAGATATAAACGCTACATTGGACACCCTCCTGCTGCTAATCTAAATGTATTGATCAAAATCTCCAAAAAAGGAAATCTCAAAAATTATAATACATAATGGGCGTGGAATATGTCTCCTCCCTGCAGTCTCAAAAGTGAAAGTGACCAGACTTCTGAAGACCCAATGCTGTACATACTTGCGGAATTCGGTTTTCGGGCAAATTATCAGCCATACTATCCCTCCCCTCTCCCCTTCACGAAGATTCGGAGAAACAATAATATCTCACGAGGCTACCTAAGAAGCGTGGTTCTTCTTTTCATAAGTGATATCTTCGTGAAGAGAACAGAGAAAGAATATTAGCCGATATTCTGGGAAATATGTGGTGAACCTTGGGACGGCAAGGTTCTGTTGATACTAAACAGGGAGCCCTAAAGTTCTAAATGTTCTCTTCAGTGGTGTAGATAAGGGCGGGGAGGGTCAAGGGGTCATATACTGGCGTATATGAGTTTTGGATTTCTTCAAGCGATGTTTTTCAGATAGTGTGACACAGGAACAGATCAGGTGAAATTTACTAAGAAAATTTGGCATTTTAGCGAATATCAGTATTGTGAATAATGTAATGGAATAGGCTTCTAATTGAGCAACATTACGGCACATGCAGGACTAATTTGCTTGAAAAATGCTGCATCATACTACCCGTCGTCGCCTGACGGAATTACAGCCGCTAGCCCAACCTCGAATAACTATAGGTACACCAGCATTAAAAGGGGGATTATGAAAACTCTACATCGGGGGTCTAGTGCGACGTTGTTCGACGTGCAATATTTGCTTCGCTGTGCCAAACCTATTCCTCCGGACTTTCAGCCTTCAAACGACAGCCCATTTTTTCATTCCTCGGTGATGAAAAAATAATCCTGAACACCCATCCCCTCCCACTTCGAAAAGCTATCTACGCCACTGGTTCTCCTTGACAAAAAATCATCAACAGGTGAAGCTCAAACGTATGTTTTAACACGAAAAGCCAAAACAACGAAGAGTACTCAAAATAAAATAAAACGCATAAAATAAAAGATAGATTTAAGAAATTTAACATTTCTGTATGTTGGACAGTCGTATAATCCGGCATCTGACTTTTCGTGATGCCCGCAAAGTAAATACTGATTTAAAAACTAAAAAAAAACACAAATGTGTGATTTTGGCCGCTGTAACTTCCGAACGAGAATAGGAAGGACCTTGAAACTTGAATGAAAAATTCGTCCAGTATCTCTGAAAGTGTGCATCATTTCAGAAATTTCGGTAGGTTAATAATTATGGAAAATTAATGATTGGAAAACAAAAAAGTGCGATTATATGGCTTGACAGCTAGAGTTTTCCAAAGTTTTTTCCTTACGAATCTCCGATTGATGGACAATTTTCAATTAGAAAACTCAAAATTGCGATTTGGGCAGCCGTAAGTTCCGAACGAGGATAGGTAGGATCCTGTAATTTGGAGAAAATGTGAGCACAAGTGCGTCAAAATTTCAGAAAGATCAAGAATGATCTGAAAAATGATCAATTAAGCAATAAAACTTTATTTTATTACCAATGCTGCTACTGATTACCATCAACGACGTAATTTTCGAGGCTCAACGCGTCCGTAAAAGAAAGGATATCGGATGGAAATTTGTGGATTACATCTTCAAAACCTGGATTACGCCGACGAATGCTTTGCATCGTGAAAGTCGAAGCGGTAGTGGTCAGGGTAACACACTTCGAAAAGATCTGGAAAACATTGCAAAATAGGCTATCCATTGGAATCCGCAGAGAACTAATGCAAGCCATCGTTTGGGACGACCCAGAGGAAAATCTATACGCAAATCGTGAGACCACTTAAAGGCGATACCCGCTTACAGAGACACAGAGAGCGGAGAAAAAGAAGCGTAGTTAATCCTCTATGCCCCACTAGAGAGAGATTGAAAGCAACAATTTTTATTACCTTTTATAAAAAACGCTATATGTGATATATTATACAGGGTGTCCCGCAACTGGTTAGCCATAGACCAATGCTAGACTCTACAGGATGTTTTAGGAAAAATGTCGCCAAAATTATTTCTCTAGCTTACCGTTAAGAAGTAATTGCCTTTTTTGTGATTCTTGTAAAAAAAACACGACTTTTTTCGAAAAACTCATATTTTCTAGCTTCCACTTTAGCAAAATCAATGTTTTTCATAATAATTCATAATAATATTGTGAGAGTATTTTTCATTTTCATCGTCTAAAAACTGATAAACATTTTAATTTGTCAAGTATTAATTAGTGTCCTTTTATGTCCTTTTTCAGAGTTTTCCGATCCAATTTTTCCTTAGCAAATTTAATGATAGAATCTTAGATTCTAAAAAATGAAAAAGGAAGTGGCAACTTGAATTATTCGCGTAGTTATGGCTTTGGAAAGATACAGATGATTACGGGAAACACGAAAATGTTCCATTCAAACGCGATTTATTCCGTTTAGGGCCCTTGAAATAGGAATCAAACACCGGATATGTAATGTACTCGGCGTCTCCTTTGATATGATACCCCGCATGCCGACCTCCAGTCAAGGATTAAATAGTGTCCTTTTTTGTCCTTTTTGGGACCTTTTCAAATTTATTTTAGTAAAATGAGTTTTAGACTCCTGGGACCCCCTGATTCAAGACCAAGAAAAAAATAGCCTTACTATATTTTTTTCTATTGGAAATGCTTATATGACTGAACTATTTCCAAGTAAAAGCAAGATTTCTTCCACTTACGGACTATGTTTTTTTCCCTTTCACACATATTATTCACAAACTGGATGATTCTGTGATTTATTCTTATATGCCTTTCGAAAGCTAAGATACTACGCCAACTTTTGTCAACTTTGCAGATTTGCCACTACAATGTACCGTTACGAAATTCGGGTTTAATTTTGACATTAAAAATTGAAATTGACATTTCTGCAAAATTCAAAACGTCGTATCTCGGAAGATACGAAACCGTTCGAAACGTTCGATATGTCCTTTTATTGGAAATTTTGTGTACTTTCAGAAAAATATGAAAAACATTGATTTGGCTAAAGTGGAAGCTAGAAAATTGGAGTTTTTCGAAAAAAGTCGTGTTTTTTGACAAGAATCACAAAAAAGGCGATTACTCCTTAATGGTAAAAGCTAGAGAAATAATTTTGGCGACATTTTTCCTAAAACATCCTGTAGAGTCTACCATTGGTCTATGGCTAACCAGTTGCGGGACCCCCTGTATAGGTACACCTTACGAGTATTGCCCATTAACTTCAAGGCAGCATGTATGCTGTTAAGAGGATGAACAATTAAATTTATTGACGTGCTTTATTTTGACATGCAACTGCAATTAGGTATCCAGTGACGCTCGTCTGAATTAGATAGTCGGATGTTTTAAAGATGTAATTTTGTTTCACCTTTAAGATCTAGATACACAACAATTTTTATCAACCTTTGATCCCCTTTTGTTTGTAGAAATTGTGTTAAGATATTTTTTTTTTTCATCTGCTTATCTGTTCCTAATATTCCACTTAATCTTAATTGATTGCTTAAATTGAAATATGAACCTACCACTTATAATCTGATCAACATACTCCATCTCTTTAACCGCATCGTACGTCAACTTTCCATCGTGTCGTCGAAGAACACTTTCGATTTCATCTCGCGCTTTTTCTTGCAAATCCGGATTAAGAGCCAACTCATACAAACTATACTGCATCGTTGTCGAAGACGTTTCAAACCCGGCCAAGAAAAACAAAAATGCTTGCGCTGCAATCTCTTCAAAACTCAAATTTATTTCCGACTTCTTCGCGGATTCATGCTCATCGTTTAAGCCTCCCGAATTCTTCAGTTGTATCAACAAATCCATAAAATCATTTCGCCGTATATTATTCTTCTCCCTGAATTCAATTGTAGCTCGTACTGATCCCAAGAAAAAGTCACTAACATCTTGGCTCACCGTCTTGATATGCAACTTACGCGCCACGTTCGGATATTGAATTACCAAAAATTGCATCAACGTATTCAAATGCGGCTCGTGAAACACTTTAGCCCCAAAGACACGAAACTCAGATTTTGGATTCTCCAGACTGTTGCATTCAATGCCAAAAGCACATGATCCAATCACATCAGTGGTGAACCGGGCCAGCCACTCGCCCATTTCCAAATCAGAATTTTTCTGAATTGCCTGTGAGAGTATCGAATCAAAACGTTCCACCACATCCACCACTGTCGAAAACATCATTTTCATTTTGCCCGAAGTGAAGGTTGGTGTCAATCTGGCTCGTATAGATTTCCACTTTTCACCATCCAATGAGAACATATGACCGGACAAAGGACAATCCTCTTCATTCACGTACATTCCACGATCGCGAAAACTGTTGAATTCTTTCACCAAAACGGTTTGCACGAAATCTAGATCAGTGGCGACGACAACCGGGTTGCGAAAGAAGTAGCCTCCCATGAATGGAACTCCGGGTACTTTTTGATCGTAGATCACTGATGTGACATCTTTGAAATGGACTTTTCGGAATGGTATGGTACCGAGGGGAAATCTGGGCTCTACGTAAGGAACACCGCGATCTTTCCAGTATCTGTAGCGTCTTTTAAACGAATATACAATCAAGGTAGCCACAATGACCACTGTCCACAATAAAATTGACAAAATGTCCATCTTTACCACGAAGACAGAATCAAAACAAAACTATGAAGCCACAAGTATGCACTGTAACCTGTAAGTGAGTAGACGACCGACTGACCAAGTGAAGAATTGATACTCCAGTGATCAATCTACACGATGGCTATAGTATAGTAGTGATAGTAGATAGTAGTATAGTGTGTACATAATAAAATATTTTTTCTTCTCAAGATAAAGCTGCACTCTATAATAATACCCTCAGAAGTAGTATTCTTCTAATATGTACATACGTATATTCGTATTCTGGATGAAGCGAAGCTTTTATGGCTGGCAAGATGGATTCATTGACTTGCCTATCAAGTTTCTGTCTCGTCGTTTTACGGGTATTATTATACAGATTCTCTCATCTCTACAAGTGCTGAGTGATATCAGCTGCACCTACTATTAAAATCAAGGCCATGACCTTAACTAAAACGTTAATCACACACCAGTTTAGGTATATAATTACAAAATTTTGTAACGTAGATAGTTTCATCCACTTCTTAATATAATTATTGTACATAATTGCGTTCAGGGGAGAACTTTGTGCTACTATAAGTACTATAGATAGAGTAGTAAAATCTAGTATGTATTTTATCATCTAGTCTCTAGTGCTTGCAAACGGTCGCTTGCTTAAGAGCGGAAGATAACAGAGCTTAATTTTTGATGATGATGATCAGCTGAAAAAATAATTCGGCAGATATGCAGTGGCGTGCAGTGACGGCGGAAAGAGAGTAACACAAATGTACATACAATATGTGGTCTTTAACAGACGAAAGTAAGTAAAAAATACCAGTATATTTATTTTAAATGCGGAGTTCATTGACGATTTCTCCCTTACAATATAAGTTTATCCGTATTGTAGCTCTAATTATGTCTATCCGATAAATCAACTTACGGTGATATGTTTTTTTTTGTAACCATACAAATTTAGATTGAAATAAAGCATGAATAAATGCCTTCATTATTTACGAAAGAAAACTTTGAGCATAAAATTGGGCATATAAACATTGAGTGCGTTTTGCGAAACGAAACAAAACGGGATGAGCAAGAAAACGCACTTATTATGGTTAGCCTGTTCATTCCTCGATTGAAAGCGATAAAGCGAATATATATGGTTTTGACAAAAGGTGTACCTAGTATATTGTACCATACAGCAAAGGATAGAAATTAATTGCTTGCAAGATTCGTTCGACAATCGAATAGGTTCTGCTATCCCGTTTCGTTGTTTCTGCGATGTAACCCGATTTTATTATTTTTTGGGTATAATGATATACAGGGTGTCCCGCATTGGGTGGTCAATACTGTAAGGGTTAATAGCGCAACTTTTTTTTAGCAAGAAAATTACCAATACAATCGGAATTTTTTTTACCGTTACCTTGTTATCGCTCTTTTTGTGAATGTCATCGAAAATCGTGACTTGTCATGCAAAATCATGATTTGCAGCCCTCCTGATGACTTAATCCAAGATTTGATTTCAGTTTCAGAAACTACATAAAATTTCACAAAAACTGAAGTTTTTCTTGTTGCCAACATTATCGCCACTAAACACGCATTGAATGGTAAAAATCATGGCTTCAGTGGAATCGTTAACAATTTTCCCTTGACTCGAAAAAAGACATACAAAGGCAATTATAATTCCGGATAGAATCTCGCTACATTATTTTGACCAGAACTGTAAGATATTTGAAAATTGTACATTTTTTGGCAAATGCAACGGTACTTATAACAGTTAAAATTAATTATTTCGTATTTATAATCGAAGAGCTGTTATTCTTTCTTATTTTTTCACTTCGCAAGCGTGATTGTGTTGTTACTTCTTGGCGGTTAGAAAATTCAGGTATAATTTTGTTAATAATACAATTTATTTTTCGAATATGGCCCTCATTTTTAGACCAATTAAATAAAATCGCGATGGTGGAAAACCAATTCTCCGATAGAGAGTATGCGGATATGGTGTTTGTGTATGGGGTAGCAGGAGGAAATGGACTTGAAGCAGTTCGAGAGTATAGTCGGCGATTCCCACAGCGACAATAGACGTACCTTCCAAAGAACGTATCGGCTTCTTGGAGAGACAGGTCGAACACCAAATCACACCGCTAGAGAAGGAGTTCGCGGTACTAGCGTTGGACGAGAAGAAGAGATTCTTAATCTCTTCGATACTAACCCAAATTGAGCACGCGTAGAGCATCACTTCAGCTGGATATTCCTCGGATGACGATCCAAAGGACTCTTCACTCGGACAACCGGTATCCGTACCACCTTATGCAAGTTTAGGAATTATTACCGAGCGACTGTCAGAGGAGGATAACATTTTGCAATTTGTTTCTTCAAAAAATCCGGGAACAGCTGCTGCAGCGAATTAATGATGCTAGTGACAACATAAAGGAAAACCCTCCTGAAATCCTTCGGACCGTTTCTTCCATGCGCCGAAGATGTCGAGTCTGCATACAAAATGGAGAAGGCCAATTCCAGCAGCATTATGCCAATTCATCAAACAGACCCATTTAATCATTAGTTAACGTTTTTAGCTTATTGGTTTTTTCTCATTTTTAAAACTTTATTTCCATTTTTATTTAACAAATTTTCAAAATTGCGATACTAAAATATAAATAATAAATGAATAAAATTTCAGTTTGAATAATCCGATAAGAAAATAATTACCTTGATTTTTACCATTCAATGCGTGTTTCTCTACAATTCTGCAATGTAAATATGAAAACTGATATACCGTTGGAAAGCCAACATGTTGAAGCAACTTTTATCAACTTTGCAGAGTTGTACGTATAAAGCACCGTTATGAAATTACTGTTTGAATTTTCGATGAAAAATCTTTTTTTTAAATTTCTATTAAGTTTGAGTAACTGTATTTTGAAAGTGGCGATACTGTTGGCAACTGGAAAAACTTCAGTTTTCGTGAAATTTTGTGTAGTTTCGGAAACTGAAATCAAATCTTGGATTAAGTTATCAGGTGGGCTGCAAATTATGATTTTGCAGGACAAGTCACGGTTTTCGATGACTTTCACAAAAAGAGCGATAACAAGGTAACGGTAAAAAAAATTCCGATTGTATTGGTAATTTTCTTGCTGAAACAAGTTGCGCTATTAACCCTTACAGTATTTACCACCCAATGCAGGACACCCTATATGTAATTAAATCCGTACCTACACCGATGAAACAGAATTGTATAGCTTTTTTTAATAATCATCATTGCGTAATCGCAGAAATATAGGATGTGAGAAAAGTGGTCCTCAAAATAAAGGTACGGTACGTAAGCGTAAGATCTAGCAATTACAGTAACACTTCGTTATAACGCTCCCGGATATAACGCTTTTCCGGCTATAACACCCTTTTTTCTCGGTCCCGGCCCCATTAGCATTTATTACAGGGAATTTCGATTCGTTTTAACGTTACTATTTCCCGGTTATAAAGCTCTTTTCGCAGTCTCATTTTCCTAAAACAATTTAGATTGACAAATTCATTGAGCACGTAGTCTATCTTTACATTGTAATAATCACAAACAAAACCATGATGCACATGGACGTAGCCAGGATTTCGGTCAGGGGGGGGGGGGGGGGGGGCAAGCCCAAAATTTTTTCAACATCATGATTTTCTTAGGAGTTGAAATTTCCGGTGGCAGAAATATTGTTAGCAAATTTTAGCGTAGCCTGGCTTGTGGTTGCATTTGTGCAGAGGGTCATGGATTCCAGACTCACCGTGAACGAATTCATTTTATGGTGTTTTTCGAACTCACGACCTACGTGACGGACTATGATGTAGCTCATATTGTAAACAATTATCCATTTATGGGGATAAATAACATTGCTGGGCGTGCTGTTGATCTCAACAACTCAACAAAACAGCAGTTTAGATCTTGGAGATTGGATGTCACTCACACATCTGCGGCCCTAGTTTATTGGTGGACTGCCACGCATGTTATTTCTTTTTTTTCTAATTTTAGAGTAACATTTTTAAAATGGAGATGAAAATGATTTTCTTCTGCATTCTGATTACATTCAACTGGCCTCCAATATCTGCCTTTTAGAGCGTAGTTTGTCTATTTTCAGTGCATTTTTTGTATCTCGGACTGTATATTCCACTTGCGAAACCAGTTTGTTTCGTCTGTCACTTTCATCTTAGCAAAGTAGCATCGTAAGAATATTCATAAATCCTTTATTGATTGAAATATGGTTACCGGTTTTAATAAGATTTCTTCTAAATTTATCAAAGTATCAACGGCTTGAAAGACCCGCTCTGTGGCTCACTTGGTTGAGTCGCACTGTACGATGCTAGTAATCTAGAAGTCCGGAGATCGAATCTCGGCGTGGTCCAAAATTTCCGTACATGTGCGGATAGGAAATATATAATGCTTGCAACATTATATACACTCCGAAATGATATGCAATGTAACGTTGACTCGAAATTGCCTATAAGCGGTTGAGTTAACGCACCCCACAATGGGCTATACGTTACTGAGAAGAAAAAGAAGAACTTGAAAGACACTGAAATATGAGACCCGTTCTTTACAAGGTCCTTAATCCTGGAAGGTCATGCTTATTTTTAGTACGGAAAGTTGCTTCGTCGATTCGACGACGCTCTACTTTGACGCCTCATAAAAATTACCCTTTCTCAAAATATTTATAAAATTTGACAGATTTTAAATCGTTAGTTTATTTAGAATGGAAAAACATCGATTTTGAGTAATTTTATAAGGGAATTGATTTAAAAATAAATTTTTCTTAATTCAATGTTATTTGGCCTGATATATAAAACACTAAATTTAAAACTGAGATAAATAAAAACTTAACATTGATATAACTAAAAAAAATGTGCTCGAATCATAAAACACATATTTAGAATATGGAAATTGGGTTGAATGAGAAGCTCATGTATATACAAGAGGCACAGCGATCCATTTTGGGGTCCCAGCACGTGTTTTCTTCCACTTCACCTATTGGGGTTTTTACAGTGCGGATTGTAAAATTATTTACAGTAAATTTTGGAAATCTTCTCCCTGAGTTACCTTGATTAATTCTAATTCTATATACAATGTCTAATTTTGACATTGAGTACCTTGGAGCCGATTTTTATGAGTTAGAAATGCAATTTTCCTAAAATGAGAATTTTGAGCCATTTTCATGATTTGTCCTAGTTTTGTCCTAGTAAATATTTTTTCCATAATTTTTGAAAAAATAGGTCCCACATTTCAAAAATAAACATATTTGTTACGAGCTAGTTGTGGACACAGACTTATCGTCGAATCGACAACCAGCCATAAGAAATACTGGAGTTCTAAAAGTTACACAAAATTCATCCTTCGTCGTTTCGACGACGCCAATTTCCCAAAATCGTCTCACAATGTACCCGGCAAGTACATAGGCACGGTAAGTACTGTACGAAAACTCCGCTCCAAATAGTGAGAATTGTAACGAAATATGGAATAAATTTGATGATGCGTAGTCGACGAAGCATGACCTTCCAGGGCTGTATACCATTTGTCACCCTTTCAGATGAAAATAAGTTGAATTCCACTAACTTCCCGAAGGGACCTAATGGTTGAAATTGTGTACTCCAGCTCAGAAGCCATCAGAGACGTACCGAGCAAACATTTGTTAGGGGGGTGAAAAGTAAAATTTGCCGACTACATTTGTAAATTCACCAATTATAATTAGAGGTACGGAAATTTCGCTTTTACGAAATAGATGCGAATTTCGGCGAAAACTGCTCATTTATGCGAATAAATTCGAAATGTTCTAATTTAGACTTTTTCCACAAAAAAAGCTTTTTTTTGTCCAAAAATGTCAATTAAGCTGACCAGCATTTTGAACTGTCGTACAGCAAAATGTACAGCTCCCCATGCCACACAATGAAACCTAGTTCCTACATAATAATCTCCTCGATGAGGCCTGTGTCAATTCTGCTTTTAAGGTGTAGAGTTTGACCCCTGTCGATATTTAGCGAGATAATCGCACTTTTACGTTTGACAATGGTCCAATTTCGATAACTAAAGAACCCTTCCCGATCGCACTGAAATTTGAAAACTTGTAGATCTACTTGGCGCATTTTCTCCAAACTTCACGGTCCATCTATCTGTATTCGGAAGCTTTAGCTGCCCAAATCGCACTTCTGTGTTTTCTAATCAAAAATTGTCCATAACTTGCAAATTGGACGGAATTTTGAAATTTGGAAAACTTGTAGGGCACCGCACTGTCCATATTTGGTGAACATTTCAACACTCCAGCTGCCAAGGGTCAGAGATTACAGCCGTCAAAAGATGAGATTTCAATATGGAAAAATCAGCCATTGTACTCCATCCGATTCCTTTATCAACCTCTATAGGAAAATGCATACCAAAGAAAAGACTCAGCATTGCTTTTAGATATTTTTTTTTTACCAAATTTCCTTCGAATTCATTAAAAACGGCGTTTAAAGTCCAAGGGCATGGCATGGCATCACAAACGTAACCATGGAGAAATGCATGCTCTCTTCTTAAAATATTGCAACCAGGTTTAGACAAGATTTAGACCTCTGGATCGTCCTTTGGTTTACTTTAATTCGGTGGCTCACCCATCGGCAAGGCAATTTTTTAGATTTAGATCTCCGGCTCGTCCATACATTTTCTCAGATCCTGGGAGTCGCCCTTGGCTTCGCTCAGAACTCACTCTGTCTGTCGCGCTTTTCATAATTCGCTAACATCCTTGCGACCAGCGCTGGTAGCAAGTGAATAAGGCGAGGTGCAGTTAATGTAAGGCAATTCGTAGGATTTAGTTCTCTGACTCGTCCACACAAAAAATACTCAGCCCCTGTACCTCGCCCCTCACTCTGCTCAGACCTCGCTCTGTGTGTCGCGCTATTCAGGTTTGCGACGTAGTGCTGTAGCGAAGCAGGATAAGGCGAGGTGCGATTCAAGCGTACGGTGAGCCAATGGATAGCATTTCGTGAAATTTAGACCTCCGGCTCGTCCTTAAGTTAACTAAAATCCTGTAGAGGCAGCGAAGGGCAAGCTTCCTCCAGACCTCACCATGTCTGTTGCGCTTTACAGAATTCGCTTACAATTGCGACGCAGTGCTGGTGCTAAGAATGATAAGGCGAGGTGCGAGCGAAGCGATCAGTAAGCCAATGGATGTCATTTCGTAAAATTTAATCTTAAGGCTCGTCCGTATGATTACTTAGACCCTGTAGCTCGACGTATTTGCGACATAGACCTCGGACCTGGACGTAGTGCTCCGGATTTGCTTGAGAATCGAATTCCGCAAGCATTGGGCTTTTGGAAGTCTAGTCACCTTACCGTAACTCCTTAAGGAGTGGTCTTGTCGACTAGTATATATGTGTGTTGTCTGAGTTCGGAGTATGATGCAAATGGCAGACACACTTCATACTGAATAATAAACACGAGACGTTTTTGTTGCTACGCGAGTTTTGAACAGTCGTTTAACTGTAACTGTAATGCCGAAAATCGCAATCCTACATGTTCCCACAGAGGTCAAATTTGCCGACTGGCAGATGAATATTGAAAATGTTAGGGGGGTGAGACACCCCCCCATACCCCCCCTTAGCTACGTCCCTGGAAGCCATGAAATGAAACAGGAAACATGGGGTCCACGCAGTCACAGTAGCACACTCACAAGTGAAATGTGTGTGCTGGTACGCAGCCTCCGTCAGTTACGAGAGGCCACTCGCTGTCATCTATTTGTATGCGCCTCCTGACTGCAAACTGTCCCGATCATGGCTTCTCTGGCAGCACTTGGAGTGGCACAAAAAGCAACTGCTGCGCCAGCAGCAGAAAATTTTTGAAAATGTTGTATAGTGCAGCGATTTTTTTACTACATCGATAAGGATTTTTTTTCCATGTATGAATCGAATAATAAATTTGGTCACCTAAAACGTGTATGCGTCTATGAAGTATATTTCTTGGATTTCCCGGCTATAGCGTTTTCCCGATTATAGCGCTTTTTTGGCTTAGACCCCAGAAGAGCGTTATAACGAAGTTTTACTGTATTTACAAAAAAACGTAAACAGATATAATTGCCATAGACATGAATCTGATTTCATAAATATTGTTATATTTTTCTCGTCTATCATAGACGTTCCAGTGGGTTCGATAGATTTTCGCGTACACAATAATGATCACTCGCTTAACTGTAACACTATTTATTACAACACACACACAGATATATACACGATTTACAATTTCACTAATTACTGACTAGTTTATTGATCCGACATTATTCACGAGTAAAACTATACTGACTCGTCGACACTAGCCGGCTCCCTTATTTACTCGTTTCCACTGTTCCAGAAACTTCGGTGACACACTTTCCTGAAACATCCAGAAAGTCGTTGTTATTGTGTTATCGGTCAAGCCTATTCTCGCTAGCGACACTAGCGCCATCTGGTGCCAAGTACGGAAATACAATTTGGGTTGACGTATAGTCTAGACACGTCACAATATGAGGATACTTGATTTCAATTTCAATTTGTATGACTCTAAAAAGCCACCCTTTCGATAACAAATAAGAAATATGACATAACATAACCCATTTTGTACCTGTACTCGAAATACATTTTTTAGAGAGATATCCTTAGTAAATGTTACTCATAAAGTTCCTCTAATTACAAATCCGTTTCAAAAATTATTTTGTGACTTATAGTTTTCGGGATATGAAAGGGTTCGAAAAGGGACCGCTGGGAAGTAAGCAACATACGACTCTGATATTGACTACTGTTTATGTACACACATTACACATTGTAAATGCGATTTTACGTAAAAAAAAAAAGGATTTTTTTGGTTATTTTACAAATAAATAAATCTAACCGGGAGTTTTTTTTAACAGAAGCCCTGTTTTTTTTTTTTACATCGGGGCATGTTTGCTAACCCAGACGCGCAAAAAAAAACTATCGAGGGTAGCATCCAGGTTAAATTTCAAATTGTCACGTACACTCAGAAAAAAGTCGTTATAAGATCAAAAATAATAGCTATGATTCACAAATTTTCAAATATGATTTGGCTCCACATACGTTTACGTTTAATTCAAAAATGTTTCATTTTGAATCAATAGTGGAAATATTAAAGTGATTCTTGTATACTTTCAAAATTGCTGCATGTCAAATAAAAATTGAATATTTCTTTATTTTCAAAGTGATTTCACTTTATTATACCCTTCGCTCATAGAGTGAAAGGGAATATTAACTTTGTCATGAAGTTTGTAACGCATTGAAGGAAGAATCTCCGACCATATAAAAAGTATACATATATGATCAGCATGACTTGGGGAGTCGATTGGGCATCCAGTGGAAAAGTGAGTTGAGTACACAGAGCGACTGGTACTATGGACCATGGTTTTAATGGTTGATTGACGATTATTGGGTATGTTTATACCATTCGGGTTAAACCGGCTTGGTTCGGTGTATTGTGTGCATAATGGTGCACATTGTAGGACATACATAATTAGATGCGTATTATTTAACTTTAAATAGAGAAAATTGTATAATATTATGTATTCGAATTTAAGGGAATGCGTCGCATCCGCCGCAGCTATGGACTGCACGCCACTGCATTAGACTTTGCTTAAGCGTTCTATTAGCATTAGATGCACTATATTGCATTGTTTAATTTTATACGAGTAGATGCACGAGATAAAGAAAACAGAAAAATATCGAAACAGTGAAGTTTGTGGACCGAAGAAGTTACGGGGACTGCGTCACGCCGTCGGCAGGTGTCTGCAAAGGAAAAATGCATCAGCCGCTAAACCCGAAAAAAGAATTGATATCCCTACCAGACAGATTTTTTCTCTGTTTCACAACGTATTTTTGACGGAAGCCACGAATTCGTGCTCAACACAAAAAAAAAAATGTTCTTCACCAGATCTTGCAATCTCATGCATGTACTAGGGTTTTTATCTGATTATGGAACTACATATGGAAAAGTTATTTTCTTTAAATTTTCGAGGTTCCTTGAAGAATTCTTCGGTAATTTGATGCTCAGTCAATTCAATTCCACATTGAATATTTAATGAAAAAAGATCATTAAGACACTCCTGAGTTGTCTTAGGTGAAAAATAAAAACCATGACCATTTCAACATCAAACGATACCGAGTTCTAATCGTGCGAATAGCACGATGAGTGTATACCCAATACCTATGTACAGACCTAGAAGGCACGCAAAATCCAAAATATTCAATTTCATATTTTTTGTGGGGGAGGGAGGGGTAGATGGGTCGGACCTGACACATCTTTACTCCTTGTCAAGGCATCCAACGGCTACCATTTGATACTAATTTGAAGTTTTTCGTGATATTCTATCAAAAGATATGGCTGAATATAACTTTGTAGGGGAGGTAGGAGTAGGGGTAGTCGGACCTACTCCACTTTCCATCAACTCAAAGTATATGTCAGAATGAGACATTGATCAAAATTTCAAGTCGATAGCGATATTCTACCGAAAGTTATGGCGGAATTAAAATATCAAGGAGGGGTAGTTTGTATGGGAGGTAGGGGAATCCGTGGTCCGATTTGGCCCATTTTCAATACCGTCCAAGATTTTAGCAAAACAAACATTTGACCAAAATTTCAAACCGCTAGCTTCATTATTTTGGGAGTTATCTTGCTAACAGACAGACACACGGACAGACAGACAGACAGACATGGCTTATTCGATTCAGGGACCGACCCTGATCATTTATATAAATAAACTTTGCCATACCTCCGGTGGCTCCTTTGAGGTGTTACATAATATCGGCGTAACAAAAACAATATACTTTATACCATCTTATGGGTAGGTATAGGGTATAATTATCGAGTAACCTGTCAGACCACACTGATGTTGAATGATTCCAAATGTTCGTACAAAAAAAAATAAAAGTAAAAATGTTCACAAAATCGACATGAGTTCACAATAGAAAATTATTTTTGTGAATAAGAGTGTTAATTTTATATATTTTATATTCTTTCGTTTCTTCAATCAATTCAGTCCTACTATTCACATTAAATTCGTTCAATTTTCAAGTACATAATCTCATTAGGCGACAACACTGGATTATTTATCGAAAACACAATAGGAATAGGCGTTTTCTCGTCGATAAGGAATCGATAGTGCTTCAGCAGCGTAATCAATCCGACTCGCGATTGCATCTGTCCGAATCGTGTTCCGATACAATTTCTCGGACCATCACCAAATCCCAGAAAAGCTTGTGGATGTCGCGCCTGAACATTCTCTGGAGTAAATCGATCAGGATCAAATTTGTCCGGTTCTGGGAAATGTTTTGGATCATGATGAATCGAATATACAGGAATCAATACTGGCGTTCCATCCTTGATCACAGTTTCTGAATTCGGTACTTTATAGTCTCCCTGAGCTGTTCGGCGTAAGGCAACAAGTGGTGGATATTTACGAAGTGTTTCTAAAAAAATACCAAAAATATAATTTCAAAATTGATTTCTGTATATTTTTCGGGTCTTACCATTTATAATTTGATCCAGATAGACCATATCTTTGACAGCCTCATATGTCATCTCACCGTTATATTTCGCCAGCACTGTAACAATCTCCTTCCGTGCCCTCTCCTGCATCTCTGGATTCAAAGCCATTTCGTACAAGCTGAACATCATCATTGTCGACGATGTCTCAAAACCGGCAATGAAAAACACAAAAGCTTGCGCTGCCACTTGATCAAACGTAAGTTTTTCCAATATTACATTGTTCTCAATATCCATCGTTTCGTTATTTTTCAAATCAATGAGCATATCCATAAAATCGTTTCGTCTGACTTTTTCCTGCTCGCGATAGTCGATTGTTTGCCTTACAATACCCAGGAAGAAGTCACTAACATCCTTTCGTGTCATCATCACGCGCAATCGACGACCCAACTTGGGGAATATCATAATGACACGTCGAAATATTCCCGTGTTAGGATCTTCGAAAACCAGACGACCATATTTCCGAAACTCAGTATTGGGATCCTTGAGACTGTTACACTCAATCCCAAAAGCACACGTACCGATAACATCCGTTGTAAATCGTGCCAAAATATCCTTTACGTCCAAAACGTTTTCTTTTTTCAAAATCTCGTCAAGAGTATGATGAAATCGTTCGGCCACCTGCACAATGGTGGGGAACATAAATTTCATTTTACCTGATGTAAAAGTTGGCGAAAGTTTCGATCGAAGCGACTTCCATTTGGCACCATCCAAGGAAAACAGATGAGCCGACAACGGATCATCTCTTTCATTGGTATAAATTCCACGACCATGAAAATGATTGAACTCTTTTATCAGCACGTCTTTAACGAAATCCAAATCGGTGGCCACAATAATCGGTTGAATGGAGAACCAACCTCCGACAAAAGGATCAGCATCGCGTCCCAATTCATAGAATTGTTGAAAAAGTTCTTTGAATTGTCCTCGACGTTGAAAGGGTAAATTGCCGAGAGGAATTTTCGGTTCTAAATATTTAACACCGCGATCTTTCCAGTATGAGAAAACTTTTCTGTAGAACAGACACAATCCCGTCCAGATACCGATTAGTAACACTATCAAATACGACGACCACTCCATTTGTGCAGCGAGATCTAAACCTCTTAACTTCTAAACGTTTCCCGTGTTACTGCGTGGACTGAGACATTTAGTTAATCTAATCTTCGGGCGGCACGCATTTGCATATTATTTCGATGAAATGCGAGACGCAAGAAGAAAAGTAAATAATAAATTCTTTACACAGTACGCAGATACAGATAGATTACTGTCATTATAGTCCAGTAAAATTAGAGGAACACATCAATAAAGCCAAATGAATTCGGTTTATTATAGCCGGCTACATAGAGGGAAATTTGATACAAAAAAAAACTGTCATTCCTATAATGAAGTGAGTTGCAATTGAGGAGGCAACGGGAGAGATGCCTACCCAATTTGTCAATTGCAAAGTATTTCGTCGAATAGACCCCAGCTTTAGGTACAATGAAGCACTTTTCAAACTTTCCTGAACTAGACGTTTTTTTTTTAATGTGCAAGCGCATTTTAAATTTTAAATGATTTTAGAACCAAACCTGTTTAGACAAATAAAAGAATTCAAACAAGAAGTGCTATCAAAAGAGCTTGGCGATTTGAGGTGAAGCTATCTTCAGTCATGTTTACCATAAACTTTATTTAGGCGCTAAATTTTGTAGCATCTTCTTGTCCCTCTTCTATCTTTAGCTTCAAATTGTTTGTGTTTTCTGCAGCAAGCTATTGTTGGGGGAGCCGGTCGTTCACTTGTCTTGATTGATGTCGTTCTCTTGTGATGTGATAATGTTGTTTGGGTTTATGGCATGTTTGTAACCATAACAGAAGCATAGCGAACTGTTGCAGATATGACTCGAATATTGACAATAATAATAGTGTAAGGGCGCGGGACTAATGTAATAATAGCGACGTTTTTTTCGCATCGCGGGTAAATCTGACTCGAAAAAAACGATCGCGGGTAACATCCCGGTTAAGACCAAACACCTGACATTTGACAGTTTTTGCGCATCTTCGACTCACCTTCGTCGGCTTATTTTTTAGATGTGCTAGATTTTATCACAAAAGATGATTATTTCTTTACAAAATCTTTTCTCGTGATGAGAAACACTCTCACATTTGGTTTGAAAAAACAAATTCCCTCATATTTCCCCTATGCGTCCGCCATCTACATTTGAGCTCTATCCCGTGTAGGGTGCACGCGTGAACTTTACCTGGGTAAGTGTCATTTTTGTTATATGAAGTTCTACCCAAACCTGCACGAGATAAACACAATAAAACGTACACGGTCGGAAATTTAGTTTCTTTATTAAACCTTTTTTGATTGTATATAGTTCCAATACAAAAAAGTTTAATTTTTAAACTTTTCGATTGTTTACACCTAAATAAAACTGAATAGTTTAAATACAAAACTTTGCATTATATTTGATTGTAATACATTCCGTTTAGGTTGTAATAAAATAAAAGTTTAAATCCAAAACTAAAATATTTAAATCCAAAACTAGAATCGGGTGAAATATTAAAACTGGAGAGGTTTACTTTAAAAAAGAATTTAGTTTAAAATGTTTTTTTTAAGTGTTTTTTTTTTATCTTATTACATTTTTTGTGGGGCATGAGTGCGTTCACTCAACCGTTTATGGGCTATTTGAAGTATATAATGTTCAGACACTTTGATCAGGCCGCACATGTATGGAAATTTGGATCACGCCGAGATTCGATCTCCGGACCCCTAGATATCTAGCATGTGCGACTCAACCGAGTGCGCCACAGAGGGCTTATACCTCATGATTATTTATTATTCCATGAACAATTGGCCATATGGCAAGTACTTAAAACTGTTTTTGGTTTAAAGTTAAAATTTTAGTCCAAAAGATTAAATTTTAAACTCATGGTGGATTTGGATTTTAAACTCTGAGTTTACAACTTATAAACTTTTAGTCTCAATTTTAAACTTTTAGTTTACACTTTAATATAAGTCTGGTTTTATTGAAAAATTTTAATCATTAAGGTCCAATTGGTTTCCTTTCTAATACTTTTAGCCTTAAAAATTTATAAAACTTTTGGATTTCTTAAGAAATAAACCGAATTTTACTAAAATTAATAAAACAATTGAATTGCTTAGATTTGAAACAAAATTTGATTAAAAGATGGTGTAAACTTTTTCGGTTTACAGTAAAAGTTTTAAAAATAAACTAAATTTCCGACCGTGTACCTAATATTACTTGGGCACCAACAATATTAAGACTATTGAATCAAATATTTTTATTTAGAACGTATGTGATTTTGCTTAAAAGGTCAGAGTCCTTGCTACCACCGTTTTAAAGATACAGCGGTCAAAATATGCCGATGTGATACCTGTAACTGCTTTATTTAGCGCACTTTTGTGTTTTCATATGGAAATTTGTGCAAATTGGATATTTTCATAGAAAACATAAAAGTGCGATCTTGCTGGCTAAATAAAGCAATTACAGGGGTCAAAATCGGCATATTTTGTGGCATCTTTAGACGACTGTATCTTTTAAATGGTGATAGCTAGGACTCCGAATTTAAAAAAAAAAATTGTAAGTCTGGATCTCCTCTTTGAAACCCCATTTTCGAAAATTGTCATTATATGTCATACTTGAACACCTTTTGCACATTTTGCTGAAATGTCCAGAGTCCTAGCTATCACAATTTCAAAGATATAACCGTCGAAAGATAGCCCAAATTGTGCCTAGTTTGACCTGTCTAGCTGCTCTAGACATAATCGCTTTTTTTTGTGTTTTTTATAAACATTTTCGAAAATGGGGATACCATGAATCTATGTAGAGCGGATTTCCCCACATTGCCCTAAATCTTTGGAATACGGGAACGGAATACTGACCATTTGCCGCACAAACGGATCCAGTACTCTCTGAGTAGCCTTGGGTTTCGGTGTCAGAAACTGACCGTACTGTCTTGTGATCAGGAAACCTACACCTATTTCCTATAGGTACTTTTCCTACTGATTTCTCTAATTCAACATACTGAAATGTATACCGTTTCTATTTCATGATTTGCATATTGCCAGGGCCGGCCCTCGAAAACGGCCACACTATCAAGGGGCCTCCACGCAGTCATTTAACATTGTCCCCAAGGGGGTCAGTGTCCTTGTGGCACAGGCCTTTGGTGGGTTGTGACACCACGTACCTGAGCAGCGCAGGGAGGCCCCTGGTATGGTTGATCCGCCATGGCGTAGATCTGTACAAAGACCGTCGGGCGATGACGTTCCCGAGCTCCCTAGTCATGTATGGGTGACCACAGCATGGCTGACTTTTTCCATATTCCTTCGAAAAGTCAGCCATACCAGCTTACACGACGCAGTGCTTCCTCGTAGGGGAGAAACACATTATAAGCGTACGTGTCCAGTCTCGGAGCTGGCGGCTTCGCATAACCCAAGCCACGAAGGGACTAGTTATGGAGAATGGCATATGCGCCTATACCTAGCTGGTTTGTGGATTGATGACCACACGGCCTGAGTCAAATTGCTGCTTAGGAAACGGATGGGGGCCAGACCTATGTGAACGGTAGCGCTACGAGTCTGCTTAAAGCCGACGAGTAGTAAACAGGCATAACGATCCTGCGGCTGGCAAGCCGAATTCGTTAGGTCTACCGGAAGCGGGCCAAGGGAGGATCACACCTGCTATTGAGAAATCTTTAGCGAATAGTGTACCTCGGGGATGGGCGTGCCCAGGGGACCGTGGTCCTTACCCATCTAGGCCGACCAGCTAGAGTCGCATCCCAAGGTGGGGTTCCAAAGGGAGGCATCCCGGCGGAGAACACCCTTCCGGCTATCAGTCGGATAAATCTTGTCGTCTCGCAAGGGAGGGAGGTCACGGCCACCTGGCTCAGGAACTCTCAATGGCAAATGCGAGGTAGACGCAGGATGGATGTCCTTTTTGCAAATACGAGTATGTATACGTACATACTTCATTATCATCACACCATACAATCGGAATTATCAAATTAACAAGAAAAGCAACCCGCCAGTATTTCAGGCAATTGGTAATTTATTGGGAGGATGATACTCCGTTTCGCCTAGCGATCATTAGTATCTCTCTCTGGTTCCTTTTAACCCCTAGTGGGGCATAGGGCATTGACTACGCCTCTTTTCCACCTCTGTCTATTAGCAGCCATCGTCTTTAGCTGGTCCCACGATTTGCCTATAGATTTTCCCTCTGCCTCAACAGATCTTCTCCATGTATTTTTGGGTCTTCCCACACGACGCCTTGCATCGGTTCCCTGAGGATTCCAATCTAGAGCCTGTCTTGCAATGTTTTTTGGCTCTTTTCGAAGTGTGTGACCTATCCACTGCCGCTTCCGCCTTTTGACGTCGATGCCTATCCTATTTTGGCCAGTAATTTGGAGGAGGTCGTCGTTAGAGATTAGATGCGTCGAAGTCACTGATTCATGAAAGTTTGTAGTTTGGTTGTAAAATCACTGGTCGTGGTCACCTTCCAAGTGGAACACTGTCAATTGAAAATGAGGTTGCAAAGATGCTTGATTTTTCGGAACTTCGGCATTTGGATCCTTGAATGTACGCTATCTTGTGAAATGTGAAGACCAAGTCGAAAGCGGAGATAGTTGCTGATGGTTGATCAAAAAAAAAAAAACAAAAATGGGTTAAAATCGATATTAGAGACAGGACATCGCCTGCTTTCTTACGAGAACATTATGCACCACCGGATCGCAAGGAGTTTGAAGTATAGAATTTATCGTGAATAAACGCCACCGAATGTCGTCGACGTCAAGCATAAAACATAGGAACTCTATTCCTCAAGTGGATCAAGCACCGTACGATTACGACATCAGCATTACGAACAATATTATTGGAAATAATAATTCAGGCCATCTACATTTACGAAAAAAGGTTATTAAAAATTAAAAATGTGAAAAATTGTTGTCTCTAACATCAATTTTCATTTGTATGTTGATAGGGGCCACCATCGTCGATTTGGCCCAGAGCCACAAAAATGCTAAGGCCGGCCCTGCTTATTGCTTGGCTAAACAAGCTAAAACCACTACAATTTACATTTAAATCCACCGGTTTAGCAAAGAATTTTTTTTATATAATCTTATGGATCGAATAATTCACTCAGAAGGAAAATGTAAATATTCGGTTTTATAGTACTATGGGTTTAATGTAACGCCATCACCGTACATACCTTCCTCTTCATCCATCGAAATTCCTTGTGTAATGTTGATCGAATTTCGGTCTTATCGCCAGAGCCTTATATAAGATTGAAGCAGTTTTGCTTTTGTCTTATGCTGGTAAATATTTTATAACGAATTCAAAAGAGCGTCCTTAAATTTACTTGTCAGGCCTGTATGTTTGAACCCGTACAAATCGCTACCTACGATCCAGTGACGTAGCCAGCATTTAGTTTCGGGAGGGGCCCAAAGTTCAAACATTCAAATAAACTTTTGGTTGAAAATTTACATTTTTTTAAATTACGTCAATTCACGGAAATGTATCAGAAATGTATGGAATTACTATGGTATAAGGTATTTTTTCCTTTAAAGTTTTGATGGCTAAAACCTTGAATTAGGAACGCTGTGACTCTGAAATTTAATAAAACGAAAAGTGTTTCAAACGAAAACCTTTAATCGATGGATAATTTTTGGCCATCTGTTTATTACCAAATTCAGTTCCGGTGGTTTTGCATGGACAATTATTAATGTTCGCCAAACGCCCACTTTAAAAGAGAGTCAGGGTTGCAGCTAGAACCGCTGAAGCATGGCCAGTATAAACAATGATCTCGCAAATAGTGATTAACCTCGCCATGTTTATCCACTTAACTATATCAGGAATTTTAATGATGCCTTCCAGAAAAAAGTTTGTTTTTGGGGGCTTGTATGGTTTTTGTTGTTAAAATTTGCAGCTCGAGCGAAAACAAATCGCACTTTCCGGGTAAACATTTTCAACGAACCCACCATGAACACTATATTAGCGCCCAGGCGAACTTTCCAGCTAACTAATGGGCGCAATATGCCTAGGGCCGCAACAGAGGGTCGCGCCGCGCCTCCCTGCTCACATATATTCACAAACGATCCACGTACAGGAAAAAAATGAAAATATTTTTAATAAACATAAAGGAAAAATCTGTATGGATTTTCCAGTAGACTGAGCCGAGGGCGGCAGATTTTCGGGCGGCGGCAAATTTGAAGCAAATAATTTTTCAAGTTATACACATCTAAAGCGTCGAAAGACTAAACTCAAAATAAATATTGCCATACGAGATTTACTAGTACAGATAGGCCAACGCCAACGTATCCTCGTCAATAGATACGTTTTGCCAACAGGCGAAGTGCGTTTTTGCCCCAGTGAAAGATAAAACTTGAGAAATGCCTTTTGCCATTATTTCAGAGCAACGAGTTAAGGTATAAATATTAATACAGCGAGCATGTCTGGTATAGTGGTTTACAGACAAAAACTCCGAACCAAACACTTTCTTTGCTTTTTTGTGCCTTGCTATACTTAAATAGACAATTAAAACTCCAAGCCCCACAAAGAAGCTTGATATTTCAAGGAATTTTCAGTTTTTTGTCAGTTCGAAATTGTTGAAAATAATACGTTTGTACGAGTATCACTGAAACATAATTTTTACCTTTAATGGACTGGTAATAGACTCCTTACTATTTTTTCTAACTTCCTGGGTTACTTTGATGATTACAGTATCGTCTGACATTTTTACTGAAAGTTGAAGGTTGTTTTTTTTCAATGGGGTAGCTCAACAGAAACAACGACGGCAAAAATTGGGATTAAAATTCCAGAATTTTACCTTTCTGGAAACAGTACATAAATGTAAACTTGATCAGCTAGAGATCAAAATCAAATTATCAAATTATGATATCATAATAAAATTTAAACTGTCGAGCTTCATGGAGCACAAAAATTGCAGAATTTCTGCAAAATGTCCGAGGGAAGGAAAATTAATGTTTCGCCTTTTTGTTTCTTAAAAACAAACTTTTTGAGCATTCAAAAATGTCAAAAGTAATACTCTTTGCAAAGTCTAAACATACCAAAACAACTTCTGTCAACTTTGCATTTTTACCAGTTCTAATGCATTTATCTTCGAAACGTCTTTGCTATTTGGAACCAATGTAAAAATGCATGATTTGAAAATTTGATTCCAGTGAATTGGGAAGTCAACGATTTCAATTTTACGCGACAATTTTCAAAAAAAAAAAAAAATGCCACAGAAGGGTAACGGTAAAAGTTAGATGCATTTCACTCCGCGATAAAGATTCAAGAATACTCAGGACTCGGGGAGCTAAAAGCTCGAAGCTCATGCGTTCTTATGAATCTGCGAAATATAAATTGAAAATTATTGCAGTTATAAAGCAAATTCGTTCGTGTTCGTTTATTAATAGTGTTTCATTGATTTCGGACAACTTAATTCAAAGGCAAGCTACGCAAAGCTTAGTAAGGATTTCTCGCTAATGGCAAATTGCTCAAGTTGCTACAACTTGTATTTACGCTAGCAATTTGTCATTCAGAAATGATTCTGAATAGCCGCAACCTCTTGATCAATATGATGTTTTATTGTAGAGGTCGATAGGGGCGACAAAATGTGAATAGCCTACTGGCGACAAATGTGTAAGACCGCCACTGTTCCAATCGCAATTTGGGTGAATGTATAATGGCGTCCCAAACGCTGCAGAAAATGACAGTTGAGCATTATTTAAAATTTCAAGTTATCATCATTAAGATTTGGACTATTTTTGAAACAATTTCGGGAGGGGTCCGGACCCCATGGACCCCTCCCCTGGCTACGTCCCTGCTACTATCGTTTCGCTAGGAACTATATCTAGCAAACCATTTGTCTTGATAAAAATAAGTTTGAAGACATAATTATAGTTAGTCCAAAAAAGGTCAAAACCAAACATCCACAAAAGAGGGAAGTATTGATGCCAAATTGTTTGATATACTCCCCACTTTACGCAGTAAAATGGTTCACTAATTTGCGCCTCGGGTTGAGGGGGAAGGGGTAGCAAAGGGGTAGTAAGTGTTCAGTTATTCATCTGGAAAACTATATGAGTCTGACCGCTAAATGTGTTCAGAACAAAAAAAAAAGCTACGTAAAATTTCGTTTGTAATAATAAAAAAAATTGTTCTTTTAAATTATTGCAATTCAATTGACGTCATCATTGCTCAATCTAAAACAACTGTAGGTCTATTGACTATTCTTATATTACCCACCCAATTCTTGATTTGTCCACTACATATTTGTATTTTGGTCAATGCTCATGCATAGAGTAGTAGTCCATCAGAGCTTTTGGACGATGATTCATTTGACTTTTTTCAGCTGATACCATTACTTGCAATTTCAGTACAAGAAGTGTGAATCTAACTTGGCTAAAAATGCAACTTATTAATTGTGTATTTATCTATAATAAGATAAAAAAACAAACAAAAACATCAGCAAGCTAAATATATTACTGCAATCACCCGGAAAAAGAACGTTTAGTTCGCTATAACGCTTCGGGGTTACTGTACGTCCCTCCATGTGATTTTAAATTCGCGAAAAAAAAAAAACATAAACAATCATGGGATTTTGGCTTACCTTAGTTTATGTATTAATAGCTGTAATCTCAGTTCTGTATCTACTTGTGAAAGTTCGTTATCAATTCTGGGCAAAACGTGGCGTGCCATTTATGGAACCCGTATTTCCTTTGGGAATACGAACAAAAGTCAACGGAAAACGTGTCCATTTCACAGACATTTTCGATGAAATATACACGAAATTCAAAAATTCTTCACCCTTTGCCGGAGTGTTTCTCTTTTTACGTCCAATTGTTTTAGTGACCGATCTAGAACTAGTGCACAATGTGCTGGTGAAAGATTTCAATACATTTCATGATCGCGGTGTTTTCTACAATGAACGCGATGATCCCATATCGGCTCATCTGTTCAGCATGGAAGGCATTCAGTGGAAAAAACTGCGTGCCAAACTCACGCCAACTTTCACTTCGGGGAAAATGAAATTCATGTATCCAACGATTTTGAAAGTGGCCAACGAGTTCGATAAAACTCTGGAAGAGATTGTGAAGGTGGATGGGGTACTGGAGATAAAAGATTTATTGGCACGTTTCACGACGGATGTGATTGGGACTTGTGCGTTTGGTATTGAATGTAATACATTGAAAAATCCGGATGCTGAGTTTCGTAAGGCTGGGCGATTGGCCATGGAGAGACCTAGGCTTCGAGCAATTGCCACTCAGTGGCCAAAATTGGCCATCAAGTTGCGTATAAGAGCGCTTCGCGAGGAAGTAAGCAGCTTTTTTATGCAAGTTGTGACGGACACAGTCGAAATGCGTGAAAAGAATAATATTCACCGTAATGACTTTATGGACTTGTTAATCGAGCTGAAGAATGGACAAGCTTCGCCGGAATTGGGCAATTTAACATTGAAAGAGATAGCGGCTCAGTCATTTTTATTCTTTCTCGGTGGTTTCGAGACTTCGTCCACAGCAATAACGTTCAGCCTTTATGAGTTGGCAATGAATCCAGAAATACAGGAAAAAGCTAGGCAGGAAGTTAATAGTGTTCTCGCGAAATACAATGGCGAGTTCTCCTATGAGGCTATAATGGATATGCCATACCTGGATTACATAATAAGTGGTAAATATCTGCATATATGTACATACTTTCAAAAAAGAACTTTAACTATACGTCACACTTTTTTTTGTCAGAAACTCTACGCAAACATCCGCCAATAGCTTCCATATTGCGAATTGCCAACAAGGATTATACAGTACCCAATTGCAGTCTAGTAATTGAGAAAGGTATGCGGGTTTTTGTACCAGTTTATTCAATTCATCATGATCCTGACATTTATCCGGAGCCCGAAAAATTTGATCCCAATCGATTTATGCCGGAGGCGAAGAAAAATCGACGTCCTATTGCATTTCTGGGATTTGGTGATGGCCCACGTAATTGTATTGGATCCAGATTTGGACAAATGCAAAGTCGCGTTGGTCTAGTTACACTCTTGAAAAATTATAGATTTAAAGTGTGTAGTAAGACGTTAAATCCAATGAAATATTCAATGGCTACTCCTGTTTTATCGCCCGATGGTGGACTGTGGTTGGATTTTGAGAAGATTTGTTAAGTTTAGTGTTGAAATTATCTGAATAAATGTGATACAATAAGGTTCGAACCGGAAGTGTCTTTCGAACTCGTTTCACGTGAAAAGTTCCTATTCTAAATGAAAACTCGAAGCCGGTTGAGTAGGTTTAATGGATTTTCGATAGCTCATCGAGAGGATTTTGGAATAGTTAGAGGTCAATATTTAACCCTACCCTGTAAGGTCACTGGGAAGGTGCGCGGAAGCTTACATTAGATTTGATTGTAGATTGGCGTGAACCCGAAGAAATTCGCAGCACTGAAGCCAGTGGGCCTATTGTGTACGAACTATTGTGGAAGTTGTAACACATATCCGCATGTGAAGATAGTTAGAAAGATTAGAGTTGAGCGAACTGAACTGCCACGGCTTGAACTGCGGGTGATTCGATATGCGCTATGTATAGGTATATTTCGAAAGGCCTTAAGCATTTGGACAGCCTTATTCAAACAATACGCATGTGGAGTGGCTCGACTCTACCACTATAAAATGCAGCTTCAGAGAGAATCTCGATTGTTTTTGCGCCGGTTCAATTTGGATCACCCACCACTGTGTCCTTGTTGTATATATACAAGTTCATGTTTTTGAGTGTCCTAAATTTTCAGACGAAACAAAAAATCGATTTCGTCCTTTTTAATGCAGACTTGGTTTTCTCGGACGATGTAGGATGCATTCATAAAGCAAGGCAACCATAATTCCGAAGGCCCAATGCTGTACACATACTTGCGGAATTCGGTTCTCAAGCAAATCCACAGCCAAATACATTCAGGTTTCAAGTCCGAGGTCTATGTCGCAAAAATGTTGGCTTATTCTCTAATGCACGACAGACAGAGAGAGGTCTGAGCGCAGCGTCCATTGGCTCACCGATCGCTTCGCTCGCATCCAGTGGCGGCTCGTGGTGGAAAATACCGGGGTTCTCAAGGAAATATAAAAATGTATTGACTTCGGGATGAATATGATGTAATTACATTTTTCATGGCTTATTTCAAAAAAACTAGTCTACAAAAAAGCCAACAATTCAACATAAATTATTGTTTTTACATATTATTCTTCCGCAGACTATTTCCAACTTTCGTCAGATGGAATGTTCGTTTTCCCTCCCGCACAACAAACAGGGATACCAAATAGTTTTCTAAGCGGCACACAAAAGCGTAATTTGAGAATGTGTGCGGGCTATCTTCACATAAGTGCCGACTGCTCACTGCACATACGACATGGTACTTATGTGAAGTTAGCCCGCACACATTCTCAAATTACGCTCGTAACCGTTTGTTCGCCGGTGGCTACGTTTGTTCGTCCTTAATTATTTAATAATAGCAACTTTAAAATTTTAAGTGTGAACTTAGCCCGCCATCTATAAATATGGTTGGATTGGTATAAATTTGGTATCAATCGAAAGCCAGGCGTTTGTTCGCTTTTAAAACACACTGCGACATTGGGACATTAGGATCTTGGGGTAGCGGGATATTAGAAGACATTGGGGCATTGGGCACACTGGGGAAACTGGGACGTAGGGTCATCGCGATTTTGGGCCATTGGGTCATCGGGATTTTGGGCCATTGGGACATCGGGATATTGGGGCATTGGGACATCGGAATATTGGGACAATGGGATATTGGAACATTGGGATATTGGAACATTGGGATATTGGGACATTAGGACACTGGGAGAGTGGGACATTGGGGCACTGGGATATTAGGATATTGGGACATTATTATGACGTTGGGACAATAGGACAATCGGACATTGGGACATTGGAACACTGGTACATAGGGTCATTGGGCCACTGAGACATCGGGATGTTGAGACGTTGGGATATCGGGATATTCGGGCATTGGGGCACTGGGATATAAGGACATTATATTAGGATCTTGGGTCATTAGGACATTGGGCATTAGGTAGACAAGGGAAACTGGGACGTGGGAACATTGGGCCACTGGGACATCGGGATATTGGGACATCGGAATATTAGAACATTGGGACATTGGGATATTGGCACATTGGGATACTGGATCATTAGGGTACTGAGATACAGGGACATGGGGGCACTGAGATATTAGGACATTTGGACATTATAACCTTGGGATAATAGGACAATCGGACATTGGGACACTGGCACATAGAGACATTTGGCCTCTGAGACATCGGGATATTGGGACATCGGGATATCGAGACATTGGGGCACTGCGATATTAGGACATTGGAATATTGGGACATGGGAACATTGGGATATTTGGACATTAGGACACTGGGAGCCTGGGACGTTGGGGCATTGGGATATTAGGCCATTGGGACATTATAACCTTGGGACAATAGGACAATGGGACATTGGGACACTGGTACATAGGGACATTGGGCCACTGAGATATTGGGTCACTTGGACATTGGGGCACTGTAATATTAGGACATTGGGATATTGGAATATTGGGACATAGGGACATTGGGAAATTGTTACATAGGGACATTGGGACATTGTGACATTTGGATACTGGGGCATTAGGTATACTGGGGAAATTGGGACAGGGGGACATTCGGACATTAGGACAAACAACAAAGTTGTAAAAGTTACCTCGCCAAATAAAAATTCATCTGTGCAAAAAGAATACATATCACTCCAATCCGCCGCTCATATGTAGTTTTGTTTTAGAAGAAGTTTAAATGTACAGGACTACTTCTTACAGTAATTTGGTGGGAGCTTTAACATTTTTTTAGTGCCACTTTGACGGCTTCCACCAAATTACTTTAAGAAGTAGTCCTGTACATTTAAACTTCTCCAGCATTTACACCTAAAACAAAATTACATATGAGCGGCGGATGAGAGTGATATGTATTCTTTTTGCGGCAGATGAATTTTTATTTGGCGGGGTAACTTTTACAACTTTGTTGTTTTTGGTCAGATAATGTATATGGGCATAGATTCAGTAAGTGGAATATGTATCTAGATCTAGGTGTATCTATCTATACAATAAGGGCTCGATGCGGGCTAGATGTGTGATGTAAGCTACACATTTTTGATTTGAAGAAGTGAATTATGTGCTCTTACGATTTTTTTTACAGGGGGTGCACATGCACTTGTACACATATGGTCGAGCCGCCACTGTTCGCACCTCATCGCACCAGCACTGCGTCGCAAAAAATATTGGTAATTATGTGCTCTTACGATTTTTTTGCAGGGTGTGCACGTGCACTTGTACACATATGGGCGAGCCGCCACTGCTCGCACCTCTTCGCACCAGCACTGCGTCGCAAAAAATATTCTGAAATGAAATGATAGAAATTGCGAGGTCTGGGAGAAAGCGAAGTGCGAGGCACAGGATTTAAGTAAATCTAAGGACGAGCCAGAGACTAAATCTTACCAATTGCTTTCCACCGGCTCACCGCTCACTGGAATGCATCTCGCATTATCCTATTCCCGAAGGGCGAAGTGTAGGATCGAGCGAAGAGCGAAGTGTAGGATCTGATGTCTAAATCCGACGAATTGCCTTCCATTGGCTCACCACCTCATCCAATTTCCCAGCAGCGCTACGTATCAAAAATGAATTCTGAAAACCGCGACAGGCCACTAGGTTTAAGCGGAGCAAAGGGCGAGCTATAGAATCTGAGTAATCCTAAGGATGAGCCAAGGTCCAAATCTTACCACTTCTATTGGCTAACCAATCGCTGTGATCGCACCTCGCTTTATCCACTTCCTACTAGCGCTGGTGGCAAGGGTGTTGGCGAATTATGAATAGCGCGACAGACAGAGTAAGTTCTGGGTAAAGTCAAGGGCGAGCCACATGTTCTGAGTAAATGTATGGTCGAGGCCGAAATCGAAATCTTACAAATTGCCTTCCATTGTCTCACCGCTCGATGCGCTTGCAACTTGCCTTACCTTTCCTATTTCACAACAGCACTGTGTCGCAAAAATGTTGACGAATTCTCCAATGCACGGCAGACATAATTAAAGTAAACCTAAGGGCTAGCCATAGAGGCCTAAATCTGATCTAAACCTGCGGTTGCAATATTTCTTGAGGAGAGTATGCCTTTCTCCATGGTTACATTAGTGATGTCATGCCGGCCCCCTGGGCTCTTAACCCCGTTTTAAATGGATTCTAAGTAAACATGGGAAAAAAACTTAATCTAAAATATATGCCAAGTCTTTTCTTTAGTATGCATTTTCCTATAGAGGTTGATACATATAGGAATCGGATAGAGTGGCTGATTTTTCCATCGTTTTGTCATAGGGAAAATAAATTAAAATCTCATCTTTTGACGGCTGTAACTACCTAATCTCGGCAGCTAGAGACTTGAAATGTTCACCAAATATGGACAGTGCGATGCCCTACAAGCTTACCAAATTTCAAAATTCCGCTCAAGAATTTCCAAGTTATGGACGATTTTCGATTAGAAAACACAGAAGTGTGATTTGGGCAGCTGTAACATCCGAACGCGGATATGTGGAACATGCAATTTGGAGGAAACATGAGCGCCAAGTAGCTCTACAACTATTCAAATTTCAGACAGATCGATTGTCAAACATAAAAGTGCGATTATCTCGTTAAATATCGACCGCACAGGGTACAGGGATCAAACTTTAAACCTTAGAAGCAGACATGACTGATGGCAGACCTCATCGAGGAGCTTACATATTATGCAGTGACTTAGGTTTCATTGTGTGGCATGGGGAATACCGTACATTTTGCTGTACGACAAGTCAAAACGCTGTATTGTACAGCAAAATGCTGTACGTCTGGTCAGCTTATCGCGTAAAAATATACCCAGAAGTTATGATGCAAAAAAAAATATATCTGCCTTAAAAAAGTCTAAATTTAAATAATTCAATTTATAGAATCGTAAATTCTGTTGTTCACATTAAACAATTGTTCTGATTGCCATAAAAAAAATGTATGCTCCTCTTTATTCGCTTTGTTTTGTCTTTTGTGACGAATATTGTATAAAAACAAGTTAAAAAGAATTTAAATTATTCAGACAAAATGCGTTTTCCATTATTTTTTTCAAGTATTTTAGTACGTTGCAAGCATTCTTAAAAACTAGTCGGCGTCTCTCAAAATCGAACTAAGTATGGTACTTCTCATAATTGCCTCTCTACTTTGTCTCGTTGTGACTTCCATTTATTTGCTCTTCAAATGCCGATACCAATATTGGACTAAACGCGAGATTCCACACTTAACTCCTGTAATTCCGAGTGGTATTCAATTCGAGAAGCATGGCCGTCGACGACATTTCCTTGAAATTCTAGACGAAGCCTATCGCTTCAAGGCCACCTCACCCATCGCTGGAATGTTCCTTCTCCTTCAACCGATTGCCGTTGCAATTAACCTTGACCTTATTCATCATGTGCTGGTTAAGGACTTTAGTACATTCCCGGACCGTGATATGTTCTATAACGAACGCGACGATCCTTTGTCTGCTCAACTATTTACGCTTCGAGGTGAAAAATGGCGAAAACTTCGCAGTAAACTGACGCCTCCATTTTCATCCGGAAAAATTAAAACAATGTTTCCAACAATTCTAAAAGTGGCCGACGAATTGAAGCAAACACTTGACGCATTGTTGTTGGTTGAAAAGAAGGAGAATAGTCGGGTGTTAGAGATGAAGGACATACTGGCTCGATTTACGACAGACATTATTGGGACCTGTGCATTTGGGATTAATTGCAACTCGCTGAAATATCCCGAGGCTGAGTTTCGTCAAGCCGGACGAATGATGATGGAGAAGAGTCGTAATAGTGGTATAGTGAGAGCGTTTTATCATCTCTTTCCGGGGGTAGCATTGAAGTTGGGCATGAGAACTATTCATGATGATGTTCATAATTTCTTTATGAAAGTTGTTAAGGAAACAGTGGAAATTCGGGAAAATAGTGCGGTGCAACGTAATGATTTTATGGATCTGTTAATTCAGATGAAAAATACTGAAAATGAAGAGGACAAGTTGACTATTGCCGAAATAGCAGCTCAGACATTTTTATTCTTTCTTGCCGGTTTTGAAACATCGTCAGCCACAGGAGCATTCTGTCTATATGAATTGGCCATTAATAAAGACATTCAGCAAAAAGCAAGGCACGAGATTGAAGAAGTCTTGTCGAAGTATGACGGTAATCTCTCCTATGAAGCTATTGCGGAAATGCCCTACATGGATTGCATCATAAGTGGTAAGGATTTTTATATACAATTTAAACGGCGTTTCTTTGGCTGCGGGATAGGACAAGATAACTTAAAGTTCCATAATTGAACACGTTCACTATCTTTCAGCCACATGTGCACACAGCGATCCTCCCCGTTCACGTCTATGAGTCACATCTGACTCATAAATGTATGGATTTTCGGGTGAGTGATGTGGTTTTTATCTCGGCGAAAACCGATCAGAAAGTAAACGTGGTAACCAGGATAACGTTTATATGGAAAGCTAGGTTATCTCGTCCTGTCCCGGGACCAAATTATTGCAGCTATAGTACTGATACAATATTTCAAGTAAAATTTTATTTCGCAGAAACTCTTCGTAAATATCCTCCGCTGGTCTCGCTTGAACGTAAAACCAGTGCCGATTTCACAATCCCCGGCACGAATATAGTAATTGAAAAAGGGGTGCGTGTTATTATTCCCGTCTACTCCATTCATAATGATCCTGACATTTATCCCAATCCTGATGTCTTCGATCCTAGTCGATTTACAGCGGAGAAGAGAGGCGAACGACATCCAATGTCATTTTTGGGTTTCGGAGATGGTCCCAGAAATTGCATTGGTTTGCGCTTCGGTCGAATTCAGGTAAAAGTTGCCCTGGTGACATTACTGAAACATTATCGCTTTAGCGTTTGTGAACGAACCCCGATTCCCATGAAATTTTCACCAGCCGATTTCGTGCTAACAGCTGACGGTGGATTTTGGTTAAATATTGAAAGAGTTTAATTGAGTGTTAATAAAGATTAATATTTACATTTATATTGAAATGTTTAGTTCCCTAAGCGCCACGCGGAATTATAACTTTAGTGTATACACGGCTGGCTCTGTTTTAAATTAATATTGGTACAGTTGGGTTTATGATAATACCTATACATAGGTATACGTATGAATAAATCACTGAATTGAACTTGAATAGCTTAAATAAATAAAAACCGTATCTTAACTGAAACATCTGGTTTTTGCGCACATAATTCCCAATTGCACGAAAAACAAATTATTTCCCGAAATATGCAAATGTTCATTATTATGTAAAATGATATCAGTTCATTGTCCTTGCTCGTCTCTCCATTTGTTATTATTCAAACTGCTTGTGCGGAAACCCCAAGTTAGGTAGAGGTAAGGCTCACTCTCAATCCGCTGCACTGGACATTAATATACCTCGTGAGAAAATCCCCATATTTTTTCCAAATACATATTTATAATTTTCCATACTGGTATACGAATGAGCTTCGATCTTACCGGTTCGACTTTCCTGAGGAGTCATCAACCTTTTTTAAATAATTTTTCTATCTTAAAGAATATAATTCAATATTTCTAAGAGTCGCCGTACATTATCCAATCGATTGAACAATCAAAGCTCATTTCTGTGGAGAAAGCTAATTTTTTAGATTCCACTACCGAGTTCGCTAGAGAAATAGAGCTTTCTCTACCGAAAATGTGGTTTCTCCACATAAATGAGCTTTGATTGTTCAATCGACAGAAGTAAAGTAAAGTCGAAACACTGAACTTCATATCAATTGAGATTAAGTTTTTAGGGTTTGTTAGAATTTTTTCAAAAAACCCTTATGAAATCGATTTTGTCCGTCCGTCTGTTCACTAAATAACTCGCGAACGGCCCAACCGAGCGTCATGAAATTGGGTAGGAATGTAAATGTGTAGAATGAAAAGAGTCTTTGGCATGAATACTTTGGAAGTTGATATGGAAAAGATAACAGGGTGTCCCGAAGAGTGGAAAAAAAACTTTTTTAGTGTTGATCGGAGATGGACGTAAGGGTACTCAAATCAAAGGACTTGACGAGTACATTTTACATACATCCATGAATACATATCAGTTCTTTTTTTCCACTTTTGGGCAACGGTAACGGAGTAATGGGCATTTGAAGTTAACTCATTGCCGGACACAACGCCAAAATTTGACACGATTTGCATGTCAAATGCTCAAAATTGGGCGTCTATAAACGTTCTGTCCGGGAAAGGGTTAAGCTTACGTTTTCACCTCGGTTTTTCTAAACCGTTATAGGTAACGATATGCCACTTTGCATAAAGATTAGTCAATATGAGCTTCTGTACGATAAATACTAAGACTGTTGACATTTGGTAAGAAAAAGTAAATAACAGTAAATTTGTGAAATTTCAATTTGTGCGTGTTGAAATTAGGTCTGCAAATATAAAAAAAATTTATGAGGGTTTTTAGGAATGCAAATTTTCATTCGAATAATTTAATCCAAACCGGAAATATAGCGAATCTAATATATGGTAAAGGCGTTTCACAATACCATGGCAGAATATTAAGTATTTTTTTACTGTTTATCTTGTAACTGGATTAAATAATGAACATGAAATTTGGTGGCAATGCATAGAATGGTAATAGTGTTCGAGACGAATATTTTTGAATTTTTGAACAGGATGTCCCTGAATAGTTGCAAAAGTATAGTTTTTCAATACGCATAGGAAAGGTATGTGTGGGCTCATATAACAACGGGCTCAACGAAATCATTTGATATAAGTTCCTTTTTCTTTATCCGGAGAAACGGTAACGGATTTAAAACTAATAAATTCAGCTTATATGTATAGCCATCCTTACGTTTGCCTGAATTTATTTTTGTTTAGAACTCATCAGAAAATATAAATCCAAAAATGTCTTGTCTTTGCCGTTGAGTACTTCTATTTAAACTGGATACACAGTAGATCTATTTTTGGATTGGTCTATGTAATTAAAAGTGGTATTCTGGAACGCTTTTGTTTAGAACAATCCAAAAAATAGATTAACAGGAAGCATTTTATTAATATTGTGCACAATTCTTATTTATTGCTTATAAAATATATGTACACAAAATATTCACCACGCATTAAAATATCATTTTCTTGTACGACTTAAACTTCAATATCGCAAAAGCTAGACTAGCTAGAATAGCAAAATAAGATGATGATTACATCTAATAAATTTACCTAAAAAATAAATCTAACGGCACTAAAATCGCATAAGAGGTTTGGTTTTTACAGAACTTCAAAATAACATTTTTGTGATTTGACCCAAAAACAATATGTTTTACCATCTCAATTTTTCTCCAACTTCTGCCAAGGTGAGATGCTCGAACAATTCTTTTAAAAATTGACGCATCGTCTAACGATCATTTCTTTTTTTATCATTTTATTCTAGCTTCGTTATTTCCAAAAGTTTTAATGCCTTAAGTGCAGAAAACTAGGGATAATTTTGGATCGATTTTGATATAATTTGAATAAATTTTACCTAATTGCAGATTTTTAGGGGCAGTTTGA
Source organism: Microchrysa polita (assembly GCA_949715475.1). Classification (NCBI taxonomy): domain Eukaryota; kingdom Metazoa; phylum Arthropoda; class Insecta; order Diptera; family Stratiomyidae; genus Microchrysa; species Microchrysa polita. The sequence goes on along the minus strand of OX454415.1, from coordinate 26,547,019 downwards.
ACTGAATTAAAATCGAGCTAAAATTAGCCCTAGTTTTCTGCACTTAAGGCATTAAAACTGTTAAAAATAACGAAGCTAGAATAAAATGATGTAAGAAAGAAATGATCGTTAAACTATAGGGCATGCGCCAATTTTTAAAAGAATCGTACAAGCACCTTTCCTTGGCAGAAGTTGGAGAAAATTGAGATGGAAAAACATATTGTTTTTGGGTCAAATCACAAGAATTTGACTTTGAAGTTCTGTAAAAACCAAACCTCTGATCCGATTTTAGTGCAGTTAGTTTTATTTTTTAGGTAAATTTGTTAGCTGTAATAATCGTCTTACTTTGCTATTCTAGCTAGTCTAGATTTTGAGATATTGAAGTTTTAGTCGTACAAGAAAATGATTTTTTCAAAAATCTCCGAATGCCTGTGGCAGCTAAAGGGTTAAACTAAGGGGGTGTGTTCCGAACATTGAGGCTTAAGTCATGCAAGAAAATAATTTTTTGAAAAATCTTCAAATGCCTGTGGCAGCTAAAGGGTTAAGAATTGCGGGTATGTTCCGTACAACTTTTTTGCTGGAAATCACATGAGGAATCACAATCCGGTGCGTTTATGCGGCAGTTTCCCTCTATAGTAAGAAGAATACGATAAAGTTTACGAATCATATTTGAGGAGAAAACAACCATTGTAATTCCCATATGCAAGCACACATACTGATTAATGGCATTTCCCTCAGCTGACCATTATGTGTTTCACTTGCAATGCGTCCTAAAGATACAGCACGTCGCGTCGACTCGAAGTGAAGTTTATTATATGTATACATATATGGCTGGGTGGCTCATAAACAGGAACACAAAACCTATTCCAAGCTGTTTATGCTTTTTTTTAGTAGGTCCTTTTTCGGCTTAATTTCTTTTTACTAAAATACCTTAGTTAGAAATCCTGTCAAAATTCTACTACATACAGAAATTAATATTTCTTTTTGCAAATATTTCAACAAAAACAAGAAATTAACCGAGCATGATTTTCAAATGATTTGATACTGAACAGGGGAATTTGGATATCTGTTAATTTTTTATAAAGGTGCTTTCATAAAGGTGGTATTACACTATCAAATAAAGTTTGTCCAGTGGGTCACACAAAATTTGTCCAACTTTTGCAATGACTAAAAGTGTTTTTCGAGACCTATTACACTATGGGACAAACAAATGACCAACTGGTTTGGCCAATGACGTAGTCAGTCAGGTTTCAAGTCAGTTGTTTGACCGAAGCAAATATACCTATCACACTAGTATGACCGTTTCAGAAAAAAATGACCAAAGCTAACTTAGCTCCAATATGTATTTAAGGTGGTATTACACTATCAAATAAAGTTTGTCCAGTGGGTCACACAAAATTTGTCCAACTTTTGCAATGACCAAAAGTGTTTTTCGAGGCCTATTACACTACGGGACAAACAAATGACCAACTGGTTTGGCCAATGACGTAGTCAGTCAGGTTTCAAGTCAGTTGTTTGACCGAAGCAAATTTACCTATCACACTAGTATGACCGTTTCAGAAAAAAAATTACCAAAGGTAACTTAGCTCCAATATGTATTTAGAGTGGTTATTGTGCATTGCTTCATTTCTTTATCGAATTTACAAAGGTTAAGTTGAATAAATGTTTCTTTAGTAAATCAGTTTAATTTTACTTGAAGGCGTAATCTTGCCCCTTGCGATTTAAAATTTAAGAAGAAAAGTGACCGCGGAGAATGAAAAGAAAGTTACATTCGAAAAAGGGGTGTACGGAGAACTTAGGGAAAATTAGAGTAGCAGCTAGCTCTTTCTAGAAATTTTCTGTGTGTTTCATGCAGGGATGTACTCAAGAAAATATTTCGAAAGGGAGTTTCGGAATAAGGTTGGCAGTGCTCATATTTTATAACTGCTCAGTGCATCCAAATAACTGAGTTTAAGAACACTGGGAAATTATCGTTATAGGGACCATCAGATTTTTGAACCTCCAAAAATGTTCTCCGCCTTCTCGTTTGTAACTTGAATAATATGGTCCTCTTTTATTTCTAAAAAAAAATATTTGTTTTTGATCGATAAAGCGAAGGTTTTACTAAACTTACATACTAGCGACTTAGTGGTAAAGGTAAAAATCAAGTGTTTCGTATTCCGTGATCCTCGAAATTAGTATTCGATTTTCTTTTAGTTTAATTTGTATTGGAGATTTTTTCTGTAATATTTGTTAACTAAGCAACTTCACCGATCTATACGGTTGTAAAGAAAGCATTAAAAGCGCTGCAAACCGTCATAGTACATAGACCACCCTTGGGGTTTTCTAGTCACTGATCAGGTTCTTTCTCCCATCTCATCTAAAATTGCGGAAAGACAAATTCAAAATTAACTGCGGATCTTAGTCTCAAGCTAATGGAAAAAATGAGAAACACCGGGGAGTAGTTTTAGTTGTCCTACTTCTAACCTGAGAGTCCCTACAATCAATCTTTTTCCAATGATCAGCCTGGGTTCATAATAAAATTCTGAAAGTAATTACCTCCATCCATGTATTATTGTTATATCCCTTGCTCTTGCTTACTGTTAAGTTGCCACAGATTACCTACTTGTATGCCGGGCTCGAAACTTGGACATTGTGCTTTTGATGTTGCAGGTGCGTGTATTATTTTAAGCCGATTTCTCATCCAAATATCATCACCAAATTTAGAAGGGGGTTGGAACCTCCAAACCCATATGTAGGATCGACACTAGTTTCAAGTCATTTATTTTGAGTCCGTTGGACCATGTAAAAAATCAAACTGCCACCCTGAACGAAATTATTGAAGCACGGGAACGATTTTATCGTGACTTTAAGAGCGACAGCGATAGTTTCATATTTCCGTTCTCGATTTATTGCCAATATCTGGTAATAACATACAATATCTAACAGTTGCCTAATCTGGTATCTGCCAATATCTGGTAATAAGATACAATATCTAACAGTTGCCTAAAGGTAAACCCAAATTTACAAATAAATCAATATTTTTCGTCCTTTCAATTTTTTCCACATTTTTTAATGGGAAACACGTACTGTGTTTCCACCGGAAAAAGAGATAAATTCATTTATAAATCGTGGATTACTAATTACTAGTTGCAATTTAATTTATTGTTGAGAATATGGCCCAACAGGTTCCAAGTTGTTGAGGAAAAAAAGAAAAATTCGAGAAAATGATTGAAATGGCGTGCATCCACCAAAATTTTTTGATAGAGATGAGATCGCCAAACTAGAGTTGTGTCCTGAACACGCAGATTGTTCCAGTCGAAGCTATTACTGAAAGTTTATTAAAAACATTTTCTTCGATGTAATTCCACGGATTAGTTTAAATTTTGAATTTTCCAATGTCCCACAGTTTGCAAAAAATGTATAAAATTGTCGTTATTTTTTATATTGATCATTAAATACACCCAATCGAAACATTTCGTTTGACCACCATGGGTCACACAAGAAATTGCTAATTTTGGAATGACCGTATGACCAAAAACTGCAAAATAAATTTGACCAAAGATCTGTTTTGTTATTACACTAAGGTCATATGTTTGACCCGAAATGAATGACCACGATTGTCATTCATTTTTGGTCAAACACATTTTTGGTAATTTATTTTGCTATTACACTAGTGGGACAAACTTTTTGCGTCATTGGTCAAACTTTATTTGATAGTGTAATACCTCCTTTAGAGTGGTTATTGTGCATTGTTTCATTTCTTTATCGAATTTGCAAAGGTTAAGTTGAATAAATGTTTCTTTAGTAAATCAGTTTAATTTTGCTTGAAGGCGTAATCTTGCCTTTTGCGATTTAAAATTTAAGAAGACGAAAAGTGACCGCGGAGAATGAAAAGAAATTTTGATTCATAAAAGGGGTGTACGGAGAACTTAGGGAAAATTAGAGTAGCAGCTAGCTCTTTCTAGAAATTTTCTGTGTGTTTCATGCAGGGGTGTACTCAAGAAAATATTTCGAAAGGGGGTTTCGGAATAAGGTTGGCGGTGCTCATATTTTATAACTGCTCAGTGCATCCAAATCACTGAGTTTAAGAAGACTGGGAAATTATCGTTGGAGTTATAGGGACCATCAGATTTTTGAACCTCCAAAAATGTTCTCCGCCTTCTCGTTTGTAGCTTGAACAATATGGTCCTCTTTTATTTCTAAAAAAAAAAATATTTGTTTTTGATCGGTAAAGCGAAGGTTTTACTAAACTTACATACTAGCAATTACCAATAGGTAAAGGTAAAAATCAAGTGTTTCGTATTCCGTGATCCTCGAAATTAATATTCGATTTTCTTTTAGTCTAATTTGTATTGGAGATTTTTTCTGTAATATTTGTTTACTAAGCAACTTCACCGCTCTATACGGTTGTAAAGAAAGCATTAAAAGCGCTGCAAAGCTTCATAGTACATAGACCACCCTTGGGGTCTTCTAGTCACTGATCAGGTTCTTTCTCCCGTCTCATCTAAAATTGCGGAAAGACAAATTCAAAATTAACTGCGGATCTTAGTCTCAAGCTAGTGGAAAAAATGAGAAACACCGGGGAGTAGTTTTAGTTGTCCTACTTCTAGCCTGAGAGTCCCTACAATCAATCTTTTTCCATTGACAGCCTGGGCTCATAATAAAATTCTGAAAGTAATTACCTGATAATTTTTGTGAAAGAAGAAATATAAGAAACATCTTGCTATCATCCATGTATTGTTATATCCCTTGCTCTTGCTTACTGTTAAGTTGCTACACATTACTTGTATGTCGGGCTCGAAACTTGGACATTGTGCTTTAGAAGTTGCGGTGCGTGTTTTATTTTGAGCCGATTTCTCATCCAAATATCATCACCAAATTTAGGAGGGGGTTGGAACCTCCAAACCCATATGTAGGATCGACACTAGTTTCAAGTCATTTATTGTGAGTCCGTTGCACCATGTAAAAAATCAAACTGCCACTCTGAACGAAATTATTGAAGCACGGGAACGTTTTTATCGTGACTTTAAGACCGACACCGATAGTTTCATATCTCCGTTCTCGATTTATTGCAAATATCTGGTAATAAGATACAATATCTAACAGTTGCCTAATCTGGTATCTGCCAATATCTGGTAATAAGATACAATATCTAACAGTTGCCTAAAGGTAAACCCAAATTTACAAATAAATCAATATTTTTCGTCCTTTCAATTTTTTCCACATTTTTTAATGGGAAATATGTACTGTGTTTCCACCGGAAAAAGAGATAAATTCATTTATAAATCGTGGATTACTAATTACTAGTTTCAATTTAGTTTATTGTTGAGACTATGGCCAAGAGGTTCCAAGTTGTTGAGGAAAAAAAGAAACTTTTAGAACCAGAAAAATTCGAGAAAATGATTGAAATGGCGTGCATCTACCAACATTTTTTGATAGAGATGAGATCGCCAAACTAGAGTTGTGTCCTGAACACGGAGATTGTTCCAGTCGAAGCTATTACTGAAAGTTTATTAAAAACCTTTTCTTCGATGTAATTCCACGGACTAATTTAAATTTTGAATTTTCCAATATCCCACAGTTTGCAAAAAAGTATAAAATTGTCGTTATTTTTATATTGATCATTAAATGCACCCAATCGAAACATTTCGTTTGACCACCATGGGTCACACAAGAAATTGCTAATTTTGGAATGACCGTATGACCAAAAACTGCAAAATAAATTTGACCAAAAATGTGTTTTGTTATTACACTAAGGTCATATGTTTGACCCGAAATGAATGACCACGATTGTCATTCATTTTTGGTCAAACACATTTTTGGTCATTTATTTTGCTATTACACTAGTGGGACAAACTTTTTGCGTCATTGGTCAAACTTTATTTGATAGTGTAATACCTCCTTTAGAGTTTCTGTCCCAGAGCACGAGAAAACAAAATTCCAAACAATATTGACAACAATTTGGTTTGATCTATTAAGGAGGTATTATACTATCAAATAAAGTTTGACCAATGACGCAAAAAGTTTGTCCCACTAGTGTAATAGCAAAATAAATGACCAAAAATGTGTTTGACCAAAAATGAATGGCAATTGTGGTCATTCATTTTAGGTCAAACATATGACCTTTGTGTAATAACAAAACACATCTTTGGTCAAATTTATTTTGCAGTTTTTGGTCATACGGTCATTCCAAAATTAGCAATTTCTTGTGTGACCCATGGTGGTCAAACGAAATGTTTCGATTGAGTGAATTTAATGATCAATATAAAAAATAACGACAATTTTATACTTTTTTGCAAACTGTGATATATTGGAAAATTCAAAATTTAAATTAATCCGTGGAATTACATTGAACAAAATGTTTTTAATAAACTTTCAGTAATAGCTTCGACTGGAACAATCTGCGTGTTCAAGACACAACTAGTTTGGAGATCTCATCTCTATCAAAAAATGTTGGTATGCACGCCATTTCAATCATTTTCTCGAATTTTTCTGGTTCTAAAAGTTTCTTTTTTTCCTCAACAACTTGGAACCTCTTGGTCATAGTCTCAACAATAAATTAAATTGCAGCTAGTAATTAGTAATCCACGATTTATAAATGAATTTATCTCTTTTTCCGGTTTTAAAAACAACACATATTTCCCATTAAAAAATGTGGAAAAAATTGAAAGGACGAAAAATATTGATTTATTTGTAAATTTGGGTTTACCTTTAGGCAACTGTTAGATATTGTATCTTATTACCAGATATTGGCAATAAATCGAGAACGGAAATATGAAACTATCGCTGTCGCTCTTAAAGTCACGATAAAAACGTTCCCGTGCTTCAATAATTTCGTTCAGGGTGGCATTTTGATTTTATACATGGTCCAACCGACTCGCAATAAATGACTTGAAACTAGTGTCGATCCTACATATGGTTTCGGAGGTTTCAACCCCCTCCTAAATTTGGTGATAATATTTGGATGAGAAATCGGCTTAAAATAAAACGCGCACCGCAACTTCAAAAGCACAATATCCAAGTTTCGAGCCCGGCATACAAGTAATCTGGAGCAACTTAACAGTAAGCAAGAGCAATGGATATAACAATACATGGATGATAGCAAGATGTTTCTTCTATTTGTTCTTTCACAAAAATTATCAGGTAATTACTTTCAGAATTTTATTATGAACCCAGGCTGATCTTTGGAAAAATATTGATTGTAGGGACTCTCAGGTTAGAAGTAGGACAACTAAAACTACTCCCCGGTGTTTCTCATTTTTTCCACTAGCTTGAGACTAAGATCCGCAGTTAATATTGAATTTGTCTTTCCGCAATTTTAGATGAGACGGGAGAAAGAACCTTATGGCTGAATTCAAATTGTAAGACAATACCGGACGGGTAAACTTGCAAGACAAGAACCATCGTTCTTACAATCTGAATTGCACAATGCTTGTCTGCTGGCCACTACAAAAGCTCTCGCCGGGTGTTTGTTTGTGCTAATAAACGGACGGCGAGAGCTTTTGTAGTGGCCAGCAGACAAGCATTGTGCAATTCAGATTGTAAGAACGATGGTTCTTGTCTTGCAAGTTTACCCGTCCGGTTTTGTCTTACAATGTGAATTCTCCCTATCAGTGACTAGAATACCGCAAGGGTGGTCAATGTACTATGAAGCTTTGCAGCGCTTTTAATGCTTTCTTTACAACCGTATAGAGCAGTGAAGTTGCTTAGTAAACAAATATTACAGAAAAAATCTCCAATACAAATTAAACTAAAAGAAAATCGAATACTAATTTCGAGGATCACGGAATACGAAACACTTTATTTTTACCTTTACCAATAAGTCGCTAGTATGTAAGTTTAGTAAAACCTTCGCTTTATCGATCAAATATTTTTTTTAGAAATAAAAGAGGACCATATTATTCAAGCTACAAACGAGAAGGCGGAGAACATTTTTGGAGGTTCAAAAATCTGATGGTCCCTATTAACTCTAACGATAATTTCCCAGTGTTCTTAAACTCAGTGATTTGGATGCACTGAGCAGTTATAAAATATGAGCACCGCAAACCTTATTCCGTAACCCCCTTTCGAAATATTTTCTTGAGTACACCCCTGCATGAAACACACATAAAATTTCTAGAAAGAGCTAGCTGCTACTCTAATTTTTCCTAAGTTCTCCGTACACCCCTTTTTTGAATCTAACTTTCTTTTCATTCTCCGCGGTCACTTTTCGTCTTCTTAAATTTTAAATCGCAAGAGGCAAGATTACGCCTTCAAGCACAATTAAACTGATTTACTAAAGAAACATTTATTCAACTTAACCTTTGCAAATTCGATAAAGAAATGAATCAATGCACAATAACCACTATAAATACATATGGGAGCTAAGTTACCTTTGGTCATTTTTTCTGAAACGGTCATACTAGTGTGATAGGTAAATTTGCTTCGGTCAAACAACTGACTTGAAACCTGACTAACTACGTCATTGGCCAAACCAGTTGGTCATTTGTTTGTCCCGTAGTGTATTAGGTCTCGAAAAACACTTTTGGTCAATGCAAAAGTTGGACAAATTTTGTGTGACCCACTGGACAAACTTTATTTGATAGTGTAAGTCTAAGAAAATTTGACCAAAATATGGCCATCGAACGGCAAAAATCCTACATCGGAATTTTATTTCGATTATGGTTGGGGATGGTCCCGAGATGATGGTATAAAAAGTCCCAACCGATTGGTGGTCCGCAACCTCAAAAAAGGGGGCAAAGGGGGGCACTTGTTCGTTTTTTTTTGCGATTATTTCAAAAACGGCAAGAGATACACAAAAATGGTCTAAGGACGAAAGAAAACTACATAAAATTACCTTTCCAATGATATAAAACACATTAGAGTTTCATTAAATATTTCGGCGCTACCATAACAAAATAAATTAGAATATTTTCATTTTAGACCTTTCTTAAAAGCTCCATAACTTTCGAAAGAATGCTAGTTCAGCCGTAAAATTTTGTATAATTATTCACAATAAGTTCAAGATCATTTTAAGGTAAACATTGAGTCGGTCCGGCCAGGGATCCCCATTATCCCCCTATATAAATTTGTCAAAATGGCATGTCCATAACTCCCCCCAAAATTGGAGCTGAGTGCCAAATTTCGGTTTGTTGGGATTGCAGGCGATAATGACCCCACCCACCAAAAATCAACTCATTCGGATAAAAACTAACGGTATCTCCCGCCTAAATGTTTACGTTAAAATTATCTTGAACTTATTGTGAATACTTGTACAAAATTTTACGGCTGAACTAGCATTCTTTCAAAAGTTATGGAGCTTTTAGAAAGGACTAAATTGAAAATATTCTAATTTATTTTTTAGTCTAACGCCGAAATATTCAATTAAACTCTAATGTGTTGTATATATCATTGCAAAAATAATTTTATGTAGTTTTTTTCGTCCTCAGACCATTGTATTGAAGAATAAATGATAGTCACTATCCAGCTTCTTTTTTATGTATTTATTTCGCTCTACAACGTTTCGCCTCGCATCGGCATCTTCAGGTAGGATTCTATAATGTGTATAATTATTAGTTGCTTGTTTGCATTTGTCTAATTTTGAAAAATATTTTTTACCGATTCTATAATTGGGCATATTTTTGGTGATTATCACAGATATTACATATTCACAATATCGTGTTTAGAAATAAGGGGAAGAACAAAACATTTTTCAATAATTAACGTAAAAATAAATTAAATAAATTAAATAATTTACCAGAAGGACACTCATAGTTGCACATACTAAAATTGGCGGGATGGAGAATTGTCATCTATATGACTGTTACTGTCACTTGTCATTAGTTGTCATTCATTTATGGCGCGTTTATACTATTACTTTGTTGTATCTACTCATTATGCTGTCTAATTCAGTTTTAGTGTTTAGTCATTTATTATATAATTGGTGTTTATGTGTAGCGCCTCCTTTATTCTGACTTTTTGTATATTATGCTCTTTATCTATTATTTTGGTGTTTTCAAAATCCATTATATTCCCTATTAGTCAAACACCAGCGAGAACTCCACCATATAATCCGTAAGTCAGTACTCAGCAGGGCCGGATTTCCCCTATGGGCAACCTGGGCAGCAGGGACGTAGCCAGGATTTTGTTTCGGGAGGGGTCCAAATATTGCCCCCGCACTATTTTTTTTGTTTTCTATAAATTTGATGAAACCTGTAGCCTTTAAATTTAAATTATGTTCTGTGTTATTAGGTTAATTTTTACAGGCTTGATACACCAAGAATTACTACAAGATTCCATGTGTACTGAAAGAAATTAAGGGGAAATCCTTTTCGAAATGAACAGTGTGATTTTGTAAAATTGGAGTTACTAGAACGGTATAGTATTTAATAGCACAGATGCTAAATTAAAAAAGAAGGGAAACGTTTTTTTTCGGGGTTTGTTAGGAGCACCGAAAGGAAGATTTATATTTATGGTTCTTTAACTAGGGTCCATTGTTGGAAAAAAAAACAAAATAGTAGAGATCCAACCAGTGGCGCAGCTAGGATATTATCCTAGAAAGGACTAAAGCCACCTATTACCCGACATTTGAAGCTGCTGTCGCAAGTTGAGTGATGGTGCTATTTTCCAGTAATGATGCTGGTGGTGGTGTTTCTAGCTCCCGTTGCATTCACAATAATTTTCGATGTAAATTCTTACGTAGTTCAGCGTCGTCGCAAGAACATGAGTGTAATGCCATACTCGAAATCCGCACGGGGTTTTCTTTTGTTTGCGTGAAACTCCAATTTCGAATCACTCCTTTTCAATATTGTGGTTGACAAGGGAGGATTTAAATATATGAAGTAGGGTTATCTCACGACGGTCTACAAGTAAGATCAAGGCGTGCAGCCGGATTTTAGGCAAAAGGCATGGAAAATGAAAAAAAAGGAATTCATGCACAAACAAAAACCGGGCTCATGTTTCGCTGATATCTTTTTAATGGCTTTAGAAAACCTTATCTTTCCAGGTAAAACAAACATTCGGATCACTGACAGGACACTATCAATAATAAGTCAATTGGATCAAAGCAAACAGCAATCCCCAAACAAAATCTAAAATGACGCTTGCTTAACACTAGCATACAGTATTTGTTAAAAAGGGCATTTTGTATACAAATTTGCGAGTCTGGGGAGATTTTTGTCCAAAAAATGCATACAAATTTTAGTATGGGACTTTTGGTTCACAACTTTAGTGGAAATTGTGGTATATTTTGAAGACAAATTTTTCTACGAACTCAAACTTGTCTAGTTCCTATTTTCATTGTTTAAGTTTTCCTTTCTCCATTTCTCAGTCTACCCCTCCCATTTTTGCACCACTGGCTCCAACTTATACCTAATAGGGCAAATTATTGATTGTGCCTGCATTTTTCACAATTTTAGTCATAACCATCATTTAAATGGCGAGTTTCCCTGACACCAATGTGATATGTATTTGACTCGCATTTCTTCTTTTTGCCATTTGTTTATTAAAGCCTTGAGACTTTCCAGGAGCATAGTTCGTCGATTGATCCATAATACACCACCGTCAAAATTATTTAGTCTGAGCTTACTAAATTTGGAATGTGGCGAGGCTACAACGGATGATTTTCTAACTGTGGTTGCTTTTTTTAAGGAATCGTGTGAAGGAATCTGGGAATCAAACTTCAGTTCGTGGCATTTCGGCTGGAATAGCGAACACAGAATGTAAAAGCAGGACATATCCACCTAAAGAGCTATGTCCGGCCACCCTATCTCATGCACATTTTTAAATGACTAATTTATTAGTTTAGCCATAGGCATAGGTAAGCTGAAAACCTCGGATATGTTGCATTCTAGATTCTCTAGCAATGTTCAGCTAGTAGCGGATTATGGCTAAACTATGCTTCATCGCGTTTTGAAATTATTTCTTAGCAACATTCAGGACCCTTGCAGCGGAAAGTTCAAACACCAAACTCTTAGGCAAATTAGGATACACAATAAAGAGAATTCTGTACCGAGTGCGAATAGTAATTTTCTACACATAATTAGTAGTGTTCACCACATCAGCACTTACTACTAAGCTAACAGTTTGAAAATGTGTATCGAATAAACTCTGAAATCGATTGCTATTTCGGTGAATAAGTGATCATGTCTGATAAAATAGCGGAGCTATTTCAAAATCATGTTATCAAAACGCCGACACCGATTATTTTTGCAAACATTTCGGGAGGGGTCCGGACCCCATGGACCCCTCCCCTGGCTACGTCCCTGCTGGGCAGCTGCCCGGGGCGGCAAATTTTTGAAGCTTTCTATTGATTTTAGATCCTATGAAAGATGGACTCTGACTCAAGAAGCAGTTGACATAATTGGGAAAAAATATTAATTGTTTTCTAAGTGATTCTAGTTAGGTGACGCCTTAATCCAGGCCGCCAAATGTTATGAGACTTTTAATTTTTATACTTCACGCAAAACTCTGCTGGAGTCATTCATTCCGAAAGGCCGGTGGCGGGTAATTTGGCTAGACTAGAAGTGACCTAGATAGCATTGCGGCTTTGATCATGGACAGAGATGTCACTGATCAATTTTGTATCCGACAAAGGAGTATGTGTCCACGAGACACAGGATATCTATGTGGCATGGTACACGGATTTTTGGTGAGTTGTGATACAACGGACCCGAGCAGCACAGCACAGTCCCTAGTATCTTGTGGATTGATGACCACTCGGCCCGAGTCGCATTGCTGACTAATATGCTGAAGGACCCTCATCCGGATGGAGGACTCCAGGTGGCTGGAGGTTGTTATCCATGTCAACCAGCTGGAGTTGCGGCCCGGGGTTGTGTTTCCGAAGGTGAGGGCATGCATCGATCGAAGAAGTCCACATTTAACTATTATATGCTGTCAATAAAATGTTTAATGTCAAAACAGTCCGATGGACCGGGTGGTAAAAGCGTAATTGCTTAGGCACTTCCCTGATGGTATGGTCCCGTATGACTCTCTATGATCAATTTTATTAGAAGCCTAGGTCAGCTTTCGCGTGTAACAATCAATGATCTTCTGAACCTACATTAGCGGCGAGCTCCTGATTTCACTACAAGCCTCCTAAAATACTCTTTTCGGAGAATGTAAATCACCTCGAACGAATCAACTCATCGAACCACACACTTTTTTTTATATATTTCTGTTGATCCCGTGAAAAAAAATCGTTTTGACTGAACTATTTGATAGGATCCAGTCTTGCTTCTATTTTTAAAGATTTCAGATAAAGCTTAAGTAGTTTTTATTTGTTTAACGGAATTTACCGTTTTCACACTCAATAAACAATGTAGGTCATTAGCTGCATTGTTTTTTTTTTCATCCGGCAAAAAAATGCATCACTTTTAACATTTTTAAACCCGTCATAATACAACCATTCCTTTTTGCCCACTTTAAATTGAGATGAGAAGCAACAGTGACAAGTGCAGGATTTGGTTTCGGGAAGGGTCCAAATATCTCTGCTTTGACTATCACTGTTTATATTTTCTAAGTATCATGTTTCCATCGTGTGAATCGGTTTAAATAAATTTTTCCCAAATTAAAGGTTTCAATTGTGATATTTTTTAGTGTAGAAAAATTAAAAATGTTTTGCGAAATTTTTCACGAAATCCGAACTTAGGTTAACATCAGACACATGCCATCTCAAAAATATGTACTACGAGATGTGACAATGAGAAAACAGTAAACCTCCGAAATTGAGTAGGTTATGAAAGGACCTCTGGTCTTATGGGAAGCATGATATTTTCATGTAAACTAAGGACATAGGTTACTAGAAAAAAAATTAAATGTTCATATCAGATTCGTCCGTTAACGATACCATATATGTATATATGCTACTTCTACTACATCCAAGCTTAACTACTGGCAGAGGGCGGCCATTTGTCTACTGCCCAGGGGTGGCATACAGGTTAAAACCGGCCCTGGTACTCAGTTAGTATTCGAGTGAAAGTCCAGTCACGGTTTCCCTTTTTCGAATGCCAGCCACCATACATTGGATACGTCTTCAGTGATATTCTAATATAGGCGTGTTTTATTGTGCTCGGGTGTAGGTTAGTTTAGGGTAACTACATGGGGTTACAATAACAACATAACCCAGATAAACCCAGTAATGTATCGAGGGTACGTACTCTGACCAAAGTTAACCCGGAAGAATTGTTACAGATGTGACAACCAGAGGCGCTCTAACACGAAAAAGCATGAGCTAATACCAAAACCATTGGTTAAATGTTCATTGTTGTTTTTGTAAGACATGTTAATTTACTGGTTATTTATTTATCACAACTTTGAACCTTCAGCTTTTTACAAAGTTCATGGTTGGTGCAATAGATCTAAACAGCTTTTAACCCAAATCGTTTTTTTGTGCTTATATACCTCAACCTGCACCTTTTTTTTACGAAAAAACACGCTTTATGTCACCCAATAATTCGAAGCCCATCACGCACCACTAAACAAAAACACACAGACTATAGTGATGTCAAAAGCAGACGTAATTCATTTAATTCAAACTAAAAAAAAAACATCTAATAACCCGGCTGGTAAGTGATGCCGAGCTTTTCTTTTTTTTTGTGATAAGGAAACAGATTTTATTCAGCATTTCTTTTGCTTAGCTATCTTTTGCTTTTTAAGTAATTTTAATTTTTATTGGCGCATTGTTAGACCTTCTCAAATTCCAGCCACATTCCGCCATCGGGCGATAAAACTGGATTATTCATTGAATATTTCATAGGATTTAACGTCTTACTGGACACTTTAAATCTATAATTTCGCAACAATGTGACCAGACCAACACGACTTTGCATTCGTCCAAATCTGGAACCAATGCAATTGCGTGGACCATCACCAAATCCCAGAAATGCAATAGGACGACGGTTTTGCCTCCCTTCCGGCATAAATCGATCAGGGTCAAATTTTTCGGGCTCCGGATAAATGTCAGGATCATGATGAATTGAATAGACCGGTATGAAAATTCGCATTCCTTTTTCGATTACTATGTTGGTATTGGGTACAGTGTAATCCGTGTTAGCTTTTCGCATCAAATTTACTATCGGCGGATGTTTGCGTAGAGTTTCTAGAAGAAATAGCCATGTGAAATTTGAGTTAAATTCATATTCGAAAATGTACAGACCGTTTATTAGGCAATCAAGATAATGCATATCCATCATAGCCTCATACGAAAACTCGCCATTGTATTTTGCTAGAACACTATTAACTTCCTGTCTTGCCTTCTCCTGTATGTCTGGATTCATTGCCAATTCATCAAGGCTGAACGTCATTGTTGTGGACGACGTTTCGAATCCAGCGAGGAAGAATAAAAACGACTGAGCCGCTATCTCTTTTAATGTCATATTACCCAATTCCGTTGAAGATTGTCCGTTCTTTAACTCGATTAACAGATCCATAAAATCATTACGATGAATATTATTCTTTTCACGCATTTCGACTGTTTCCGTAACAACTTTCATAAAAAAGCTGGTCACCTCCTCCCTAATTATCTTAACACCCAACTTAATGGCCAGCTTCGGTGACGAATTGATAAGGGTTCGAAGTAGCCTACTTTTGGGTCTCTCCAAAGCCAATCGACCAGCCTTTCGAAACTCAGCATCCGGATCTTTCAATGTATTACACTCAATACCAAATGCACAAGTTCCAATCACATCTGTCGTGAAGCGTGCCAATAAATCTTTTATCTCCAGTACGCCATCATTTTTCACAAGTTCCTCCAAAGTTCGATCCAACTCGTCTGCCACTTTCAGAATTTTTGGATACATGAATTTCATTTTGCCCGAATAGTCCGAGCCGTGATGGTAAAAAACCGGGGTTTTCGAACTGTCGGAAATTAACCATCTTAAAAGTTGCGTTTAGTTACGGTGATATCGAAACGGTTGGTCAGCCGAAGCAAAACTTGACCAGTATAGCGTAATTAGACGTAATTAGACGCAAAAATTAGAGGTGTTCGGGGGTATGGGTAACTGTCGGATCGAACCTATTTTTTTCGATAGAGGACCTCTCCGTGAGTCTAAAAACATTGGTCAGCCGAGCCGCAACCTGACCGAAGGGTTCGGCCAACCAGTTTAAAGGTGCGATTTTTTTAGGTGCGATGGGGTTTTCGGAACTGTCGGATCAAACCTATTCTATTCGATAAAGGACCGCCCCCTGATGCAAAAAATACTGGTCAGCCGAGCGGCAACCTGACCGAAGGGTTCGGCCAACCAGTTCGAAATTACCAATTTTTACGGGTCGATGGGGTTTCAGAACTGTCGGATCAAACCTATTCTATTCGATAGAGGGTCACTCCCTGATGCTAAAAACATTGGTCAGCCGAACCGCAACCTGACCGAAGGGTTCGGCCAACCAGTTCGAAATTACCAATTTTGACGGGTCGATGGGGTATCAGAACTGTCGGATCAAACCTATTCTATTCGATAGAGGGTCACACCCTGATGATAAAAACACTGGTCAGCCGAACCGGAACCTGACCGAAGGGTTCGGCCAACCAGTTTGAAAGTAACAATTTTGACGGGTCGATGGGGTATCAGAACTGTCGGATCAAACCTATTCTATTCGATAAAGGACCGCCCCCTGATGCTAAAAACACTGGTCAGCCGAACCGCAACCTGACCGAAGGGCTCGGCCAACCAGTTCAAAGGTGCTAATTAATTAAGTGCGATCGGGGTTTCAGAACTGTCGGATCAAACCTATTCTATTCGATAGAGGGTCACTCCCTGGTGCTAAAAACACTGGTCAGCCGATCGGCAACCTGACCCAAAGGTTCGGCCAACCAGTTTGAAAGTAACAATTTTGACGGGTCGATGGGGTTTCAGAACTGTCGAATCAAACCTATTCTATTCGATAGAGGGTCACTCCCTGGTGCTAAAAACACTGGTCAGCCGAACCGGAACCTGACCCAAAGGTTCGGCCAACCAGTTTGAAAGTACCAATTTTGACGGGTCGATGGGGTATCAGAACTGTCGGATCAAACCTATTCTATTCGATAGAGGGTCACTCCCTGGTGCTAAAAACACTGGTCAGCCGAACGGCAACCTGACCCAAAGGTTCGGCCAACCAGTTTGAAAGTACCAATTTTGACGGGTCGATGGGGTATCAGAACTGTCGGATCAAACCTATTCTATTCGATAGAGGGTCACTCCCTGATGATAAAAACACTGGTCAGCCGAACCGGAACCTGACCGAAGGGTTCGGCCAACCAGTTTGAAAGTAACAATTTTGACGGGTCGATGGGGTATCAGAACTGTCGGATCAAACCTATTCTATTCGATAAAGGACCGGCCCCTGATGCTAAAAACACTGGTCAGCCGAACCGCAACCTGACCGAAGGGCTCGGCCAACCAGTTTAAAGGTGCTAATTAATTAAGTGCGTTCGGGGTTTCAGAACTGTCGGATCAAACCTATTCTATTCGATAGAGGGTCACTCCCTGGTGCTAAAAACACTGGTCAGCCGACCCGCAACCTCACCGAAGGGTTCGACCAACCAGTTTGAAAGTACCAATTTTGCCGGGTCGATGGGGTATCCGAACTGTCGGATCGAACCTATTCTATTCGATAAAGGATCGCCCCCTGATGCTAAAAACACTGGTCAGCCGAACCGCAACCTGACCGAAGGGTTCGGCCAACCAGTTTGAGGGTGCTCATTTTCTAGGTGTAATACATACCTATACATATGTTTATATCGCTTTCATATCTTTTTACCTAGAAATCTGCTGTCCTCGCCAGATTCAACGCGTCTAATCTCTTTCAAGCATTAAGCTCTTTACAGACTATAGAAGATTTTGCATAATCTTGAGATTTTACAAAATCTAGGCAAAAATCTTCTAGATTTTCCATACATTTTCATAGATTTTGTACGGAAATTATAACCAAAATCTCGGAGAAAATCTTTACAAAATCATGGTGAAGCGTGGTGAGCTTCGCATTTGATAATACTACAGTAGAGGTAATCTAATCCATTTTCCGCTTCGCACATGGTTTTGTGCACAAAAGTTTGATGACGAACATAAACCATTAATTCCTATAAGATAGATTCTGCTTCTTGTTTTAACAAATTAATATAAATAGCAGTTTCATGCATGAAATTGTCGGAATTTTTAATTTAGACGGATTGTACTGTACTGTCAAGTCGTGGAAAAAGATTACGACCAAAGTGTGAACAGCATACAGGATTACATAATCTACCTAGATCTTGCGGCCATATGTGAAAAGTCTATTAGGTGCTTGTCCGAAACCGGATTTCTCTCCCACTAGGATTGTATGAGTACACGTAGCCTTCATTCATAATTTCAGAGATCATTCATAAATCACACACAGATCATAGTCCAATCCCTACAAGCCTGCACACACACAATCAAAACACAAGTAAAAAACAAAGTTTTTTTTTCAAATTTTCACGCTCATAATGCCCTTAACCCAGCGCGTACATTAAGCTGTGTAATGCCGCGTCCACGTCAACGGCAACTTGTTTGATTAAACTTTTCCCTCGCACTTATCGCAAGTTGGAAGGCTGTTCGCACGATACAATATTCTCTCCAACTCAAACAAGTCGTCAAACTTCTGTTCACACGCACGATTAGTCTTCAAATTCGTTTGAATATCAAAAGTTGGAAAAAAATTGGATCGTGCGAGCGGCCTTAAGCTCGACTTCACGACGACGCATATTCCCGGGGTCATCATGTCGATGAGACGAGAAAATTTATGGCATCGCAAAAGGTATGAATCGTATTTACATATGTATATATGTACATACATATGCATACATAGATACGAGAACTCTTGTGTAGAACTGAATTTGTAGAATGAGCCAAATTCATTCCTTTTGATGATTTTAAGAAATTTATATTCGAAAGGAGAGCGCAAACTATGCGTTGTAGTGACAATGAAAATTTTGTTATTAGCCGAAACAAATTAAGCCAAAATATGGCCATCGAACGGCAAAAATTATTATGGGAAAAAAGTCCCCACCGATTAAAGGTTCGCAGCCTTAACAAAGGGGGAATAGGGGGTATTTAGTTTTTTTTGCGATTATTTCAAAAACAGCAAGAGATACAGAAAAATGATCTGAGGACACAAACAAAAACCACGTAAAGTTGCACTTTGTATGGGAGGTACACTTGGTTTTATCCGATTGAGTTGATGTTTGGTGGGTGCTGATGTTTACTTGTGCTTCCGTTGGCAAATGGAAGATGTTTTTTTCATGTTTGACTAATTTTTCTTGATTCTAAATCTTCATTTCATCCCTATTCTCTTTCCGACTTAAGTATATGAGTAATATCTATATTTATACTTTCTATACTAATTATATAAAATAGCTTATATGGTATATAGGTAATAATATACCACTTGGTTGCTAAAACATCCTAAAGAAACGATTGTGAAAGGATACCAAATTTCGTCAATTTCCAATATTTGATATCTTCACTATAAATATCAAATTTGGACTTCCTTACTCCTTATGATTGGAAGAGTCCTTTTTCCGTATCCACACCTGAAGAAGGTGTGAAATGCGTGATGAAACAAAATTCGAAACGACTTAAGCGAATTACTCAAATTTTAATTATAATAGAAAATACGCATTTCCACATCCAAAGTGGAAAAAAATAAGTATCTTATTCTCGTTTCCGTCACAGATGCAGGGATTGGGAAAAATAACTTTAAGAGAGGTCCAGTAGTTTTTAGGCCGAACCGTTACAAACAAACATTCCCATATAACCTATTTTATATAATCAGTATAGAAAGTATAGATATAGATATTACTCATATACGAGTACATACTTAAGTTAAATAAAATAAATTATATAGTTGAAGAAAAATACGATATTGGGTCGGCAAAAAACATACATCGCTGGATTGTTGCAGGAAAAAATAAATAAAAATACGGTCGCAATGGTATATAAGACATTAGAATTTTATTGAAAAATTCGGCGCTAGACTAAAATTTTGCTAACGACGAGCGAGAGCAAACGAGAGCCGTGCCACTGTCAAAACACGGCTCGCTAGCCGTGAATTTGCGGGTTTTGGTGCACGATATGTGGAAACACGTCTCGCTAGTTGAGTTTTGACAGCGGCACAGCTCTCGCTCGTCGGGAGCTTCCCATATAAGCCAATGCATTTGTATGGCTGGAGCTTGCGAGCCGTTTTCGCGCCGTTTGAATGAAGCCCAAGGGTTACTGTGTCTGGAGACTGTCGGTGTATGTAAAGGCGCGAGTTATATCTACAGTCAAACAGCTCGGTTGGAGTGCAAAAACGAAACTGATTTATTCCATATCAAAAATATCAATAGCAGGTACTTAAGTAACATATGCGAGAGAATAGTACATTTGTTGCTATAGCTTAACAAATAGAAAGAGCATAATACATCTTATTAAAAAAAGGCGATTGTGATGGGAATGGAACCAGTAGCATTTTGAGAGTTTGGAGCTACTCCCGAAGCCACCGGGCTATATTCGTTGTTGACGGGATCTTGACATGATAGGAAGATCTCGTAACTCCTCCGCCCTTAGTGTGAAGTTCCGATGGCAATTGTGAACGAACTTCGTGTGCTCCTTCGTATGGTTTTTCTTTTTGCAGATTTGTTTATTGAGTGCAACATTTTATTGAATGGTTCGAGGAAAATGTGTTGTGGGATAGGTTTGGGTAATGTAGGAGCCGTTGAATTCTACGCAATTTATTTTTAACTAGCGTTACTGTTGGTTTTACAATTCAATTTAAATTTATTTTTATGATAAGCAACTTATAATGTATAATTGTAAATAAATTCAAATATGTACAATTATAATCCAATTTAATTATTTTAAGTATAATAAAAAAAATAATAATAAAAAATACATAATGATAATAGGGAATCCATTTTTTTTTATTAATTTTCCTTATCTCTAAACTTACGATTCTTTTTTATTCTACATTTATGCATTTTTCTATTGTCCTTAGTTAAAATAGTAACTTTTCTATTCTCTCTAACCTTATGCTTACTAAATCTAGGGGTTAGTTTGTTACGTTTACATTCTTTTCTAAAAATAGTTTCATTCTGGTTATACTTTATAGGTTCAATTCTTGCTTGATTGCATTTATTCAGTACTCGGTTTACTACTTTTTCAATTTGAGATTTTATAGATGGATACAATTCTTGTTGAAAGTTGTTAAGTTTTTCTAAGTATTCATGTTCGTTGTTAAATCGTACGTTTTTGTTGAATTCACTAGTTCTTCCAAAAAATACTTCGTATGGTGTTAATTTTGTTGTTGTATGTATAGAATTATTATAGGTTATAAGACTTTCATTTAGAATTTCGTCATGATCCAAGTCAAGGCCTGCCTTTTTCATTTTGTCCATTATAATTCTGTATATTTCCGTAATTGTGGAATGTACCCTTTCGATTGGCGAGTTGCTGCTCGTCTGTTGGAATGATGTATAATGGAGAGCTATGTCGTACTGTCTACAAAAATCTTTTACTATTTGAGCAGAAAATTCTGTGCCCTGATCTGCCACTATTTTCCTTGGTACTCCATAGGTGTTTATGTACTTCTTAAGTGACTTAACTATTTGAAGACTATTTTTATTTGGGAGAGTATACGCATAAGTGAATTTGGAAAACTTATCTATAATTGTTAGAATTTGCCTATTGTTTATTGAGTAGATATCGATATGAATGATATCAAGCGGTTTTGTTGGAATCTCGCTTTTCTCAAATTGAATTTTTTGGGGTCGTCGGTCATATTTTAACGTCTGACATGTGTCACAATTGTTTACAATCGCTGTGATTTTATTCGACATATAAGGAAAATAGTATTTCCTTTTGAGGTGGCTTAAAGTTTCTGTAATTCCCCTATGGTTATTTTTTGAATGATAGTCACGGATAATTTTATCTTGTTCGTCATTGTCTGTTAAGTCCTCTAGTATTTCTTTGCAACGAATAAGTTTAAAAATTTTGCTATTAGAAAAATATTTAGAGTACACTGTTTGAATAATTTTGAAAATGTCCTCATTAGCAAGAACGGCAAAAAGGCGATTAGGAGTTAAGTGTTCTTTTAGTATCTGAGAAACAATTTCCTCTGTAAATAATTGCTGTCGAAAAGTGCGCCTTTGCTTGTTTCTAAAAATGATTTTCAGGGAAGTTGAGTTTCGAGTGGATTCTTCAAATATTAGTTGAGACTTAAATTCGTTTAAAGGCCGTTCTGATATGGGGATTCCGTCTTGCAGATCTTCGGTGGCTGAGTGAACAGTGCATAAGCTATCATCAGGATCGTCGTTGTTGGTAGATTCAATTGGATTCGCCTCGGGTCTTGTTTCGGAATTCTCAGTTAATTTTATTCGGCTTAGAGCATCCGCATTCGAATTTTGGGTTCCCTTCTTGAATACAATTTCGTACTCGAACTCCTCTAATTTTAACCGCCATCTGACCAGTTTTGAGTTTGGATCTTTTAATGTCATGAGCCAAGTTAGAGGCTTATGATCGGTAACAATACGAAATTTCCTTCCAAATAAATACGGTCGGAAATACTTAGTCGCCCAAACGATGGCCAGCAACTCTTTCTCGATCGTTGAATAATTTATTTCGGTGTCGGTTAATGTCCTACTGGCATAACATATGGGCTTGTCGCTACCAATTGGACCTTGTGAGAGTATTGCCCCGATGGCGAAGTTGCTGGCATCCGTCGTAAGATTAAAGGGTTTCGTAAAGTCGGGATGCTGCAAAATTGGGTCGTTTATAAGGATATGCTTACAAAGCTGGAAAGTGTTTAAGTAGTTATCGTTTATTACAATAGACTTGCCTTTTTTTAGGCATTCCGTAAATGGTTTCGTTAATTTGGCGAAGTCCCTAATAAATTTCCGGTAATATCCGAGAAGACCGAGGAAACTCTTAATTTCTTTGGGCGACTTAGGCAGGGGGAAATTTTTAATAGCTCTTATTTTTTCCGGGTTGGGCTTAATGCCTTCATCAGTGATGATATGACCCAAAAATGCTATTTCTTTTTGTAGAAAATCGCATTTGTCCAATTTGATCTTAAGGTTGGCGACTCGCAGTTTTTCAAAAACCTTACGCAAATTCTCAAGGTGTTCTTGTAATGAAGTACCGAAGACAATGATGTCATCCATATAGACTAGGCAGACTTTTCCTTGCAATTCCATCAAAACATTGTCCATCATTCTTTGGAATGTGGACGGCGCATTTTTTAAGCCAAAGGGCATTCTTGTGAACTCGTAATGTCCATTCTCAACCGTAAAGGCAGTTTTAGGGATATCTTTTGGACTCATTTCGATTTGATGAAATCCATTTTTAAAGTCGATGGTGGAAAAATAAAGACATTTGCCTAGTTTGTCCAAGATTTCATTTATGTTAGGCAAAGGATATCGATCACTGATTGTTTTGTCGTTTAGCCTTCGATAATCGACAACTAAACGCCATTTCTGTCTTCCTGTCGCATCCTTTTTCTTGGGGACAATCCATATAGGGGAGCTCCATGGTGAGTAGCTTTGCCTGATGATACCTTGATCAAGCATCTCCTTTATTTGATTTTGTACCTCGAATTTGTGAATGTATGGATAGCGGTAAGTCTTTGAATATATTGGAATCTCGTCAGATGTTCGTATTTCGTGTTTTGTTTCATTTGTAAATGAAAGCCGCTCACCTTCCCTATAAAAAATATCGCTAAATTGGTTACACAGTTTAGTTATTTGGACTTGCTCTTCCTTATTTAGATGTGATGTACGGAGTAGCCTAATGATTTCATTATATTTTAAGTCCTTATCTAACAGTCCGTTAAGAGAAGAAAAATTGATCTGACATGGGTGCTCGTCAAAACGTGAGAATGGTTCGGTTTTAAGAGGCTGCTCTAACAGCAGCATTTGAAATGTTCATGACTTCAATAAAACTATGCCATTCTTTTGCTTTGTATAATCCTCCCGCTATCAAAATATCTGCAGAGACCTTTGTTGGTCTTATAAGGACATCACCTTTATAACAATCTATTGGAAGCCTGACTATAGTTTTCGAATTTGCTGGGATTATGAATTTCTTAGACATAAGATTCGGCTTAAGTAATAATGGAAGGACTGCATTTCTTGTAGTTAAAATCCTATTCACAACGTCCACTTTAGCACCTAAAGTGACGAGTGCGTCCAGGCCGATAAGCCCGTCGAAGTATTTATGGAACTGGAATATTAGAAATTCTAATTTACCAAGTTGCCTAAATTCCGCAAATATTGGAATTGTAGCTTTTTTGTCAACTTTGTAGCTACTAAGCGCTGTGGTGATAATGACTGGGTGTTCTATGTACCTGATGCTCTCGGCACACACTAGCCTTGGACTTATAAATGAAGAGGAGGCTCCCGTATCTACGAGAAACTTGTAGGTGCCATGAGACAAAACAATGTTTATGTAGAGTAAAGTGTGACCATGAGTATTTAGGTCTATATATCCCACTGGCTCATCGAGGCTGTTTGGCAAAAATTTGAGTCATCAATTTCAGCCCATTCGGTAGCGTCATCGAGATCTTGCGAAGGATACGTAAACATTGGCTGTTGGGTTTCACTTAGATGTGACGGAGTTTCACTAAGCTGGTGCATTTCTTGACTATTTATGACGTTCGGTTTGGTTGTATTAAAAGGAGCTCTCCATGAATCAAGGCGATTGTTATAGTTACGATTAGTTTGCCTTGATTTGGTGCCTGCAGAGGATGTATCCATTGGTTCCGAAACACCTTGTGGGGCGATTCTGCTTTGGGTTTGATTATC
The DNA here is from genome assembly GCA_949715475.1 of Microchrysa polita. NCBI lineage: Eukaryota > Metazoa > Arthropoda > Insecta > Diptera > Stratiomyidae > Microchrysa > Microchrysa polita. The sequence continues at coordinate 26,522,310 of OX454415.1, read as the reverse complement.
ATCATTGCATGCAGGTTGGGCCATTTGATGATGACTATTGTATGGTGGTTGGGCTACTTGATGATGACTATTGAAAGAACGTTGGCCTGTTTGGTGGTGACCATTGTATGGACGTTGGATCGTTTGATTACGGCTATTATAAGGGCGTTGGCCTATTTGGTTAGTTGGTTGGTTCCTAATAAGTGGTCTATTTGCCTGCAATTCATTGGGTTGTGGGTAAGACTTGGGACGATGACTAAACTCGTATTGGGAACTAAGAATATTTTGCTCACGTACGCAAAGCGAAAATGCTTCTGTCAGAGTTGGCGGTTTCATAGCTCTGATAGTTGAACCTAATGGTTCCTTTAGACCAGCAAGGAAAACATTAAGGCACATTGAAAGATATAAATCTTTTTTGGACTTCAATACACTTTCTATATTTTCTTTTGTATTCACGAAATTTATAATAAGACCTTGTATTTCCACTACTTTATCATAAAATATTTTAATTGAGTCGTTCTTTTGCTTTATATTGTAAAGTTCTCTAATTAAAGATTCTTCATCTCGTGTATCTGAGAAATGCTGAACTAACTTGGTTTTGATTTCATTCCAATCTAATGATACCGCATGCGAATGAAGTGTTTCATTTGCCCGACCGACTATCTTATTTCTAATTGCTCGGAGTAGAATTCGAGCTTGAGGTGTTCCATCTAATGTTCTCATGATTTCAATAATTTCTTCTACGTTTGCAATAAAGTCGTTTAAGGCTCGCGGATTCCCATCAAATAATGGTAAATCTCTGATTGCATCGGGCACTCGAAGTGAATCAAAAACATTTGCAAACGCCATATTTCACTTTTTCGAAAACTGTATAGCGATCAAACAAGTATTGATAACAATGATAATGATAGAAGTGTAGGCACTGATAAGAATAGAATCACTATTGAACTTAATAAGCTAAACCGTTATTTTCTTTTCTTTTTTCTATTTTCACAATTTCTTATATTATTTTTCACTGTTTTTTTTTCGTTTTATTTAATTGAAGAGTATGGGTTTTTTCCTTTTAATTAAATTAATAATTCGATGAAGTAGGGTGAGGGATATGGGACAGGATACCATTCAATAACTTACACCTAGTATGTGGTTCCGTTTTTCGTCGATAATGTTGTAACTGCAGGATGTAGGTTCTTTAAGGATAGTCCTTTCGTCCGATCTCCAATAATCCTTTGGAGGCTGCAAACTTCGATATTTGAACGATATTCCTTCGCTCTATCTATATTTTGCAAAAACTAAACCGACTGCGCCAGTTATATCTACAGTCAAACAGCTCGGTTGGAGTGCAAAAACGAAACTGATTTATTCCATATCAAAAATATCAATAGCAGGTACTTAAGTAACATATGCGAGAGAATAGTACATTTGTTGCTATAGCTTAACAAATAGAAAGAGCATAATACATCTTATTAAAAAAAGGCGATTGTGATGGGAATGGAACCAGTAGCATTTTGAGAGTTTGGAGCTACTCCCGAAGCCACCGGGCTATATTCGTTGTTGACGGGATCTTGACATGATAGGAAGATCTCGTAACTCGCGTTTAGATGGCATCAAACTTGTTTGCATCCAACTTTTCCCTCAAACTTATCCAAGCTGGAAGGCTGTTTACACGTACGATATTCTCTCAAACAAATCCTATCAAACTTGTTGGCCGTGTAAACAGTAGTTGAAAGTTGGAGCGGTCGTAAAACGTTATCAGTTTTTGCTATACGTATTAGTACAGGAAAAATATAATAGCTTTTTCTTTTATTTTTTCGTGAATATTTTAAACATTAAAGGAAACCTGTCCGAATGATTACACAGCGTGCCCGAAAAGTCTACGGAAAGCCGGAATTGGATGATGGCGCACAGATATTGGTAATCAGAAGCTGGATGAAAGGTATTTGAACATTGATGAATCAAATAGTTCGATCTCTCGATTCCAAAAATAATGACAATTTTTTTTCAAAACCGAAACAATTAAATTTCGGTCTGGGCTGCAATTGATAAAGTATTTTGAGTTTTGCGTGCTTTGTAGTGTGTTATTCACACGAGCGATGTGAGCATGATAGTACGCACGTCGCGTCGTACAAGATAAAACGGGTTTTTTTTTCGTTGGATATTCATATTTTATTTGTATTGGCGGCCAACGACATTGTATTCTCTGACGCCTGTAGCATTCCTATTCTCGAATTAACATTGCACACTGCATACTATCATGTCATGTCATTGTTTGTAGGTATGTACATACATAACTATAAAATCAGAAAGAAAACCTACCGCCCGTTCAGTTCAAAACCAAACTACTACATATTCTACGATTTAACCAAAAACATGATCATCTGGAACGTGTGATCCAAATTTATTTTCGATGCATTGCAAACTTTCGGAGTACTACAAAGCTTTCGATTATGATTTTCATTTCGTAGTACAAATAATTTTGGAAATTGTGGTTCATATACATAATGTACATACGCATATATACATACATCGCTTTTGTGTGAAAGCCATTGAAACTCGCATCAATCAATTAATCCGGTGAATATTCTGTAAACATATTCATACATATGTATATACATATATATGTATATCTTATATGGTCGGATGATTCCAGTTTCATTACCAGAACAATCTTTGCATCTCTTAAAATTTACAACAACATAAAACGCTAGGCGCATTAATTCTTTTGTAGAAAGTATATTTATATTTCGATTGGACTATAATCAATGCATCTGAAACAAGTTGTCCAACTTCTGTTTTCACGGTGGATTTGTTTGAATGCTCGTTCCGTTTCAAACTTGTTGTCCAACTTCTATTTACACGATGGATTTCTTGTCTAACTTGTTTGAATGCTCAAAAGTTGGACGACAAATCCATCGTGAAAACAGCGCTTTAAAGGTAAGTCCATTAATTTATTTGTTTTCCCACACTAGTGCCAAAACATCTCTCCTGTCCCTTTTAGTCGCCTTTTACGACACGTCGGTAAATACGATGGCATTACTCTTGAACCAATGCCACAGAGCAAATATCTTGACGGTTCAGTTCATATCCTTTAATTGGACGGATTGATTAATAATATGATATCGGATTTTGCCATCCGATCTTTTTCAATGCATGATTTTTCAGCAATCGAGAATGTATTTCCGTTTTCAACTGTAGGCTTTCCTATGGATCCGTTAACGTATCCCCAAGCATCGGTTTTTTAGGGTTTTTTAGATTTTTCAAAAAACCCTTATGAAATTGATTTTGTCCGTCCGTCTGTCCGTCCGTCTGTTCACTCTCGCACTCGCGAACGGCTTAACCGATCGTCATGAAATTTGGTAGGAATGTGTAGAATGGTAACAGTCTTTGGCACGAAATACTTAAAAGTTGGTTGGGCAAAAATAACAGGGTGTTCCGGAGATTTAAAAATTTGTTCACTAAATAACTCGTCTTAACCGATAGTAGTGAAATTTGGTAGGAATGTGTAGAATCGTAACAGTCTTCAGCACGAAATACTTAGACTTTGGTAGGACAAAGCTAACAGGGTGACCCGAAGATTTGAAAAAGTCGACTTTTTTAGTTCTTATCGGGCTTGGACGTATGGATACTCAAATCAAAGAACTCGATGGGTACATTTCATATCAGTTGCTTCTTTCCAATTTGGAGTATGAATGAAAGGCGTTGTTAGCCTTTCATTCTGGAACGCGTTTATTTGGACCAATCCAAAAATAGATTTACAAGCAGCATTTCATTAATATTGTCCATAATTCTTATTTATTACCTATAAAATATACGTGCAAAATTATTCACTATGTATGTATCCAAAATCTAAAAAAACCTCGTATTGCGGGCGCAGCCCTCTGTACGCCGGTATTTTTTTTAATAAAGCTTCTTCTGCATTTTCCATGTATCGTAATTATCCTTACAAAGACCTCCATACGAGCTGAGTTCATGATTCTTCGTGCTTATTTTGTGCAACTTTCAATATTAACTTTATTACTTCTTTTTATTATTCATTTAGTGACTTATTATTTTTGTTAATTATATGAGCTGATCCTGGCCCATAACCTATTAAAGCTACAAAGCCAGCGCAATATCTTTTTATATATGTTTATTACACCAGGATCTTTTTTGAACTGATAGTGTAATATTTTTATATAAATTTACTAGCTAAGGAAGCTCGGTTCGCTCGCTCTCTTATCTAGTGCTCGCTTCGCTCGTGTTTTCAATCACAACTTGACACTAATTTGAATGTCAATCAACCTGCTAACTATAATTCAGGGATTTGGAGCGACACTTTTTTTCGCTCCGCTCCGCTCCCGCTCCGACCAATTTGAAACCGCTCCGCTCCGACCAAAATTTTTTCGCTCCGCTCCGCTCCATTACAAACATACAACAAAGCTTCATTGTTTTTAGTAAATATTTATAATTTTCCGCGAATTCATCAATTCAACTTATATCTTCTTACGTATTATAGAATATGGCTTAAAATTTGCGTTTTCGATCAAGTACAGAACAGGATAGCATCAATTTCGTACAAATTTGAACATCGAAATTGAGTTGTTCTAGATAGGGTGTCCGGAAACTAAACTGTCGCATAAGCGCACCGAAATATGATTATTAAGGTCATTTCCAGCAAAATAGGTGTACCGGGAATATCCTGAATTCTTAACTCCTTAGCTACCAAAAGCATTTAAAGATTTTACAAAAATGCTTCCACTAAGACCTCCGTCGGAAAAAAAATTTATATGAAATAAGATCACAAAATTTTGTCTTTGAAGCTTTTTTACACAGCTTAAACTGCTTATCCGATTTTTATTGGGTTTATTCTTAGGAAAAATTTTTGGCCACGACCGAAAGAAAATATGTAGGTAATATGAGTATTAAATTTTTGAAAAATCTTTAAATGTCTGTGGTAGCTGAAGAACTAATAATTCGGGCTTTTTTTATACTCCTTTTTGCTGGAAATATCACAAGGAATCATATTTGGGTGCCTTTATGCGATAGTTTCCGGCCATCCCGTATAGAACGAGATCTGTGAAATTGTTATGGAAGCTGTCCTGTACTCCATTCAATAAAATGCACCTAATAACTAATTTAAATTAAAACGGGCGTTTCATTCAGCGAGTACAGGACAGGACTTTTCTGTCATGGATGATCTTGAATTTTTTAATAATGAAGAGTGATGATTATGATGACTAAACGCAAAACCTCTTTTATCACAATGAATTTCACAATAATCCGAAATTTTGCAAGTCTCTCAACGAATTCTTCGCCATTAAATCGTCCAAAATCATCCAAAAGTGCCATTAAATGAAAAATTTCGTCGAAAAAATTCAATTTTTTATCTCGGAATTTTCTTGATTTTTTACTTCGGAGCGGAGCGGAGTGGAGCGACTTTCAAAGCAAAAATCGCTCCGCTCCAGCCTGCCGAAAACCGCTCCACGCTCCGCTCTTTCGCTCCGAAATTTAAGGTCGCTCCGCTCCAAATCCCTGCTAATATTTATTGAGATCGACCTATCGATGGTGAAACCAAAGTGTATATGGAAAAACGCGATAGATTTCCGTCGGGGGTTAAGCGGTCAAGGCAATACAACAATAACATACTCGACCCCCTGACTGATTGATGAGACTGCACATGCCCTTCAACTATATTAGCGTGAGTTATCTCGAAAATCATTAATTAATAATTTGTTATTATACCTATTCATATATGTCAGCATCAGCACACTCATTTACTCAGTTTTCGCCAAGTGCACTAAAATGTGCGCATGCCACCTACACTGTTCATACTAACCCAGAAACCACCATACCTTCGGGTTGACGGTTGCCTCTGACCACTCTGTGCACTGATTGGGGAAGAAGTTCCAATTACGCTTTTGTGGCGAGTCCGGCAACACCTCAATCGTGCCGCTCCGAAGGATTGCGGAGATATCGACGGATTTCCGAAGTAGTACGAAGCTAATTGTGAAATTGCTGTGACCAACATCCAGGATATAGGTATGTACGCAAAAACGTAGTCACCTTGAATACAATTTATCTGTATTTTATCCAATGACAACTAAATATTCCATACATACAAAATGGAATTTAGATTTACCGCCACTTCCTTTGAGGCTTTCAAAATTTTCTCGGTCTATAAACCTTCCTCAGCGTAAAACGGATTAAACAAACAAAACAAAATCTGTTTTGTGTCCTATCTTCCGTATAAAACGAAGCAATTTATGGTGAGGACAATCCTAAGAGTTCTTCCTATACTGGAAGTGACGTCATCAAGTGTTGCATGGTAGCCTACCCTACTACACATTTTGGACAGTGTTGCTTAATAGTGTTAAGCAGTGTTGTTTATGTATTTAACAGTTGAAGTAAGCACCTCTAATAGTGTTAGAACTTCTCTGCAAAATCCTCACCTTAAACGTTTCAATAGAGAAAAAACATTTGTAGCAAGCGATAGCATCATCATTGGCTATAGTTATGACAGGCAGCGTACCCCAGTTAGAACAGAATCGACAATTCATCGATAAAGAATCGAAGGCCTTCTACTAAGGAGAACTATGACTAAGTGAGAACTGGAATCGATCTTATTCCGAAGACTGTCGTTGATGTAGAATCACCACTACGGACTATGAAGAATTTATGGAAAAACAATGTCTGTGGTGAAAAAATATTATTTTTTATTTTTTTCCTTTTTATTCTATTTTTTTTTATCTATTATTATTGTTTTACCTTATTTTAACTTAACCTTTTTACATTTTGCTTCTACTGGGAATCGAACCGGGCACCTATAGTTTCGTAGTCCTACGTCCTACACCTAAGCTATCTTAGGATTACTAACTTCGAGAATAAGTTAGTCGTTTTATTTTTTTAAATTTCAATCTAATTCAGAGACATTTAGATGAAAGTCATCGATATGTGATCGAAGACATTTCGATTAGATGGTATCTATGACAAATGGATAAAAAGTCATCGTTTTTGGATCGATTACTTACTTACCTTAAGCCGGTTCAATTTCATTTAGTACACTAAAAAAAAAATTTAAAGCGATTGAATCGAGTAGGCCGTTTCGGTGTAGTTTGGGAACAAACTTTTGAGGAGAATTTTATAAATTAGATTTTACATATTATGACTTGAATGAATACTATAGTTTAAATAATAAACTCTAAAAGTTTTTGACCGGAGCAACACAATTAATAATAAGCTAACAATGCGACTAGGAAGTGGTATGGCTGACAACCGTATCACACTCCGAATTCAGTTGTCTTTGTAACGTTGATGACTACACTCGGTAGTCATCAACGCACCATGCTCCACTAGGAGTTACGGTAATCAAGAGAGAGAGAGAACACAATTTTCAGCAAAAATCATCTTCGACATAATGCGAATACGCGCACACTAAATTTAATGGCTGAACCTGCATTTTTTTAAAAAAGGTTTAAAATGAAAATTATTATAATAATTATAATTATAACTTATTTTTCAATAAAATTATAATTCTAATTCTAACTCGTATATGAGTAATATCTATATCTATACTTTCTATACTGATTATATAAAATAGGTTATATGGGAATGTTTGTTTGTAACGGTTCGGCCTAAAAACTACTGGACCTCTCTTAAAGTTATTTTTCCCAATCCCTGCATCTGTGACGGAAACGAGAATAAGATACTTATTTTTTTCCACTTTGGATGTGGAAATGCGTATTTTCTATTATAATTAAAATTTGAGTAATTCGCTTAAGTCGTTTCGAATTTTGTTTCATCACGCATTTCACACCTTCTTCAGGTGGGGATACGGAAAAAGGACTCTTCCAATCATAAGGAGTAAGGAAGTCCAAATTTGATATTTATAGTGAAGATATCAAATATTGGAAATTGACGAAATTTGGTATCCTTTCACAATCGTTTCTTTAGGATGTTTTAGCAACCAAGTGGTATATTATTACCTATATACCATATAAGCTATTTTATATAATTAGTATAGAAAGTATAAATATAGATATTACTCATATACTTAAGTCGGAAAGAGAATAGGGATGAAATGAAGATTTAGAATCAAGAAAAATTAGTCAAACATGAAAAAAACATCTTCCATTTGCCAACGGAAGCACAAGTAAACATCAGCACCCACCAAACATCAACTCAATCGGATAAAACCAAGTGTACCTCCCATACAAAGTGCAACTTTACGTGGTTTTTGTTTGTGTCCTCAGATCATTTTTCTGTATCTCTTGCTGTTTTTGAAATAATCGCAAAAAAAACTAAATACCCCCTATTCCCCCTTTGTTAAGGCTGCGAACCTTTAATCGGTGGGGACTTTTTTCCCATAATAATTTTTGCCGTTCGATGGCCATATTTTGGCTTAATTTGTTTCGGCTAATAACAAAATTTTCATTGTCACTACAACGCATAGTTTGCGCTCTCCTTTCGAATATAAATTTCTTAAAATCATCAAAAGGAATGAATTTGGCTCATTCTACGAATTCAGTTCTACACAAGAGTTCTCGTATCTATGTATGCATATGTATGTACATATATACATATGTAAATACGATTCATACCTTTTGCGATGCCATAAATTTTCTCGTCTCATCGACATGATGACCCCGGGAATATGCGTCGTCGTGAAGTCGAGCTTAAGGCCGCTCGCACGATCCAATTTTTTTCCAACTTTTGATATTCAAACGAATTTGAAGACTAATCGTGCGTGTGAACAGAAGTTTGACGACTTGTTTGAGTTGGAGAGAATATTGTATCGTGCGAACAGCCTTCCAACTTGCGATAAGTGCGAGGGAAAAGTTTAATCAAACAAGTTGCCGTTGACGTGGACGCGGCATTACACAGCTTAATGTACGCGCTGGGTTAAGGGCATTATGAGCGTGAAAATTTGAAAAAAAAACTTTGTTTTTTACTTGTGTTTTGATTGTGTGTGTGCAGGCTTGTAGGGATTGGACTATGATCTGTGTGTGATTTATGAATGATCTCTGAAATTATGAATGAAGGCTACGTGTACTCATACAATCCTAGTGGGAGAGAAATCCGGTTTCGGACAAGCACCTAATAGACTTTTCACATATGGCCGCAAGATCTAGGTAGATTATGTAATCCTGTATGCTGTTCACACTTTGGTCGTAATCTTTTTCCACGACTTGACAGTACAGTACAATCCGTCTAAATTAAAAATTCCGACAATTTCATGCATGAAACTGCTATTTATATTAATTTGTTAAAACAAGAAGCAGAATCTATCTTATAGGAATTAATGGTTTATGTTCGTCATCAACAGTGTTGCCAACTGGAAATTTAGAAAACGGCTAAATTTAGCCGGAAAACCGGCTTTATTTTTTTCAAAAACGGCTAAAAATCCGGCTAAATAACTTTCAGCCAGAAAAACGGCAAAAAACCGGCTTAATCATACAAAACAATCACATTGCGAAAAAATATAGTAAAATACTGATTTTAATTTTTTTTTTTATGGAGTACTACCCGTAAACTATTCTTTAGGCAGATTTCTTAGTTTTATTACATATATGTATATTCTCCAATCGCTGGCATTACAGTCAAAATTTACTTTGTTCGGAGCTAGATAGCTCAACTAATCAAAATTGTTGTATACAGGTCCAATTTCTCGGTGTCCATAGTCCATAACCACAATAGGTTCGAAATTGTGGAACATAAAATTCGTAAAAGGAACGTCCATTGCGTAACTATCGCACCTGAATAATTTTATATTTTGATTAAAATATAACCATTTTATTCATTTTCGAATTAGAGCCCTCCAAATTTTATTTTATTTTCCATAGTTACGAAATTGATGTTCCATTGTTGATGTTCCGCAATTACGAATTTGATGCTCCAAATATACGAAATCGATGTTCCAAAATTAGGCTTGTTCGGCTATACGTTCTCATAGGGGGAACTTTTGCGTTTCCGATATTTTCCGCTATGTGTCCGCTATATAGCGGACAGTAAGATAAGTGTCGCTAGTGTCGGTAACAAGAACAAGAAAATTCTTCTTACGAGAGCTGATATCGTAATGTTCCCATTGCATATCAATTCGGAGTGTACATAATGTTGCAAGCACTATATGTTTCCTGAACCACGCCGAGATTCGATCTCCGGACCTCTAGATTACTAGCATCGTGAAGTGCGACTCAACCAAGTGAGCCACAGAGCGAGTCACCCCGAAATATATACACATTTAAATTTAATTTTTCTAGTTTACTGGGCAACCTACTTGCACAACGTTAGTGTTGACACCACAAAGTTTCGGCGATATTATCAATATCTATGAATCGTGTTAAGAGGTTTTCACCATTGTACATACTTAATTTGACATGATTACCACAGATAGCGTGGTAAAGAATTGACACTTTGAAAAATGTCCGGGTACCCCCTTGCTCCAAGACTTGCTCAGCAAAGAATTTTATTTAAGAAACTGTCTTCCATTTTGCAAATTATTCAGCATATTGGTGGTTAGTAAATTACATGCCCATTACCCCAAATTTATTGAAAAAAGGCAAGACTCCGCGGCAAATTTCTCCCAGGATACATAAATGCAAGTTTTCCTCTCGGTGGACATAATAGGTACTTAACTTACTCGTACTCTAATACACGACAATTACATTCATGTAGAAGTAATTTCACGGCGATTATTTATTTTGGTTGTGAACATTGAGAAATTGATTCTAGTTTCAAAGTAAAAAAAAAGTCATAAAATAATTTTAGCCGTAAAAACAGCCGAAGAAAATCAATTCCGGCTAAAAATACGGCCGGCCGGAATTAGAAATTTCTTCCGGCTAAACAGCACGGTTTCCGGCTAAATTTGGCCGGAAAACGGCTAAATTGGCAACACTGGTCATCAAACTTTTGTGCACAAAACCATGTGCGAAGCGGAAAATGGATTAGATTACCTCTACTGTAGTATTATCAAATGCGAAGCTCACCACGCTTCACCATGATTTTGTAAAGATTTTCTCCGAGATTTTGGTTATAATTTCCGTACAAAATCTATGAAAATGTATGGAAAATCTAGAAGATTTTTGCCTAGATTTTGTAAAATCTCAAGATTATGCAAAATCTTCTATAGTCTGTAAAGAGCTTAATGCTTGAAAGAGATTAGACGCGTTGAATCTGGCGAGGACAGCAGATTTCTAGGTAAAAAGATATGAAAGCGATATAAACATATGTATAGGTATGTATTACACCTAGAAAATGAGCACCCTCAAACTGGTTGGCCGAACCCTTCGGTCAGGTTGCGGTTCGGCTGACCAGTGTTTTTAGCATCAGGGGGCGATCCTTTATCGAATAGAATAGGTTCGATCCGACAGTTCGGATACCCCATCGACCCGGCAAAATTGGTACTTTCAAACTGGTTGGTCGAACCCTTCGGTGAGGTTGCGGGTCGGCTGACCAGTGTTTTTAGCACCAGGGAGTGACCCTCTATCGAATAGAATAGGTTTGATCCGACAGTTCTGAAACCCCGAACGCACTTAATTAATTAGCACCTTTAAACTGGTTGGCCGAGCCCTTCGGTCAGGTTGCGGTTCGGCTGACCAGTGTTTTTAGCATCAGGGGCCGGTCCTTTATCGAATAGAATAGGTTTGATCCGACAGTTCTGATACCCCATCGACCCGTCAAAATTGTTACTTTCAAACTGGTTGGCCGAACCCTTCGGTCAGGTTCCGGTTCGGCTGACCAGTGTTTTTATCATCAGGGAGTGACCCTCTATCGAATAGAATAGGTTTGATCCGACAGTTCTGATACCCCATCGACCCGTCAAAATTGGTACTTTCAAACTGGTTGGCCGAACCTTTGGGTCAGGTTGCCGTTCGGCTGACCAGTGTTTTTAGCACCAGGGAGTGACCCTCTATCGAATAGAATAGGTTTGATCCGACAGTTCTGATACCCCATCGACCCGTCAAAATTGGTACTTTCAAACTGGTTGGCCGAACCTTTGGGTCAGGTTCCGGTTCGGCTGACCAGTGTTTTTAGCACCAGGGAGTGACCCTCTATCGAATAGAATAGGTTTGATTCGACAGTTCTGAAACCCCATCGACCCGTCAAAATTGTTACTTTCAAACTGGTTGGCCGAACCTTTGGGTCAGGTTGCCGATCGGCTGACCAGTGTTTTTAGCACCAGGGAGTGACCCTCTATCGAATAGAATAGGTTTGATCCGACAGTTCTGAAACCCCGAACGCACTTAATTAATTAGCACCTTTAAACTGGTTGGCCGAGCCCTTCGGTCAGGTTGCGGTTCGGCTGACCAGTGTTTTTAGTATCAGGGAGTGACCCTCTATCGAATAGAATAGGTTTGATTCGGCAGTTCTGAAACCCCATCGACCCGTCAAAATTGTTACTTTCAAACTGGTTGGCAGAACCTTTGGGTCAGGTTGCCGTTCGGCTGACCAGTGTTTTTAGCACCAGGGAGTGACCCTCTATCGAATAGAATAGGTTTGATCCGACAGTTCTGAAACCCCGAACGCACTTTATTAATTAGCACCTTTGAACTGGTTGGCCGAGCTCTTCGGTCAGGTTGCGGTTCGGCTGACCAGTGTTTTTAGCATCAGGGGGCGGTCCTTTATCGAATAGAATAGGTTTGATCCGACAGTTCTGATACCCCATCGACCCGTCAAAATTGGTACTTTCGAACTGGTTGGCCGAACCCTTCGGTCAGGTTGCGGTTCGGCTGACCAGTGTTTTTAGTATCAGGGAGTGACCCTCTATCGAATAGAATATGTTCGATCCGACAGTTCTGATACCCCATCGACCCGTCAAAATTGGTACTTTCAAACTGGTTGGCCGAACCTTTGGGTCAGGTTGCCGTTCGGCTGACCAGTGTTTTTAGCACCAGGGAGTGACCCTCTATCGAATAGAATAGGTTTGATCCGACAGTTCTGATACCCCATCGACCCGTCAAAATTGGTACTTTCGAACTGGTTGGCCGAACCCTTCGGTCAGGTTGCGGTTCGGCTGACCAGTGTTTTTAGTATCAGGGAGTGACCCTCTATCGAATAGAATAGGTTTGATTCGACAGTTCTGAAACCCCATCGACCCGTCAAAATTGTTACTTTCAAACTGGTTGGCCGAACCCTTCGGTCAGGTTCCGGTTCGGCTGACCAGTGTTTTTATCATCAGGGAGTGACCCTCAATCGAATAGAATAGGTTTGATCCGACAGTTCTGATACCCCATCGACCCGTCAAAATTGGTAATTTCGAACTGGTTGGCCGAACCCTTCGGTCAGGTTGCGGTTCGGCTGACCAATGTTTTTAGCATCAGGGAGTGACCCTCTATCGAATAGAATAGGTTTGATCCGACAGTTCTGAAACCCCATCGACCCGTAAAAATTGGTAATTTCGAACTGGTTGGCCGAACCCTTCGGTCAGGTTGCCGCTCGGCTGACCAGTATTTTTTGCATCAGGGGGCGGTCCTTTATCGAATAGAATAGGTTTGATCCGACAGTTCCGAAAACCCCATCGCACCTAAAAAAATCGCACCTTTAAACTGGTTGGCCGAACCCTTCGGTCAGGTTGCGGCTCGGCTGACCAATGTTTTTAGACTCACGGAGAGGTCCTCTATCGAAAAAAATAGGTTCGATCCGACAGTTACCTATACCCCCGAACACCTCTAATTTTTGCCTCTAATTACGTCTAATTACGCTATACTGGTCAAGTTTTGCTTCGGCTGACCAACCGTTTCGATATCACCGTAACTAAACGCAACTTTTAAGATGGTTAATTTCCGACAGTTCGAAAACCCCGGTTTTTTACCATCACGGCTCGGACTATAGCATTCGGGTGGCCCTGGGCCAAATCGATGATGGTGACCCCTACCATACCAATACCCAAACCTTTTTTTTTTACTTTTAATTTTTTGTTTGTTGGCTTTATTCTGTGTTGATGAACACCAATGTCTGACCTTGTTGGCCTAAATGTTTTTTGCAGAGGTTATATCAGTGATTCACAATCTCTCAGAAGTCGCGGAAGTCTTAGCATTGCCAATGTTTTTCCAAATGGGCATTTGATAGTTAATCACCGTTATATATTTGAGTAAGGCGAGAGCTGGGAGTGGCCATTTAAAATTAGCCCCCTATAAAAATTGTACAAAATTTTTTCAAAGCATGATTCTTCAACATTTTTACTAGCTCTTTTTATTTTGTCAAATTGCTTGGCCAACCAATAAAAAAATAAAAGAGTCGGTACTTTGGAGGTGTAGGCCAAATTAGCAATGCTTTAAAATTCCGTAACTTGTGAGTGTTGGAAATGTGTCATAAAACCCCTTTTACGTTTAAAGTGATGCCCACACCGGCGCGTCAGCGAATATTCGCAGCGAATTTTTCCGCGGCGTCAAAATTGTAACACACTGCGTTATATGGAGATGCCCACACCAACGCGAATATTCGCCAGTTTTGCAGTATTTTTCCGGTTCGAATATTTGCTACCTAATGTCATTTTATTCAAATAATTTATTTGACAGGTGCAGTGTAGTACAACTTGATGTTGGTGTACCCGAAAAGATATAGACTTGGAATGAGTTGTTTAGGTATTGACCGAGCATTTAATTTTTGAATGTTTTATGATATCAGTGGATGAGTTAAAGAAGTTACATTTTTGGAAACATGAATTCCAAGAAAGGAAGGTTTTTACTCGTTGTTGTTACACAAATAAATTGCCCTATTGTGGCAAGTCCGGCGACACCCCGATCGTTCGCTCGGCCGAAGAATTGCAGAGATATCGACGATTTTCCAAAGTGCATAGTACGAAGTTGATCGTGAAATTGCTGTGACCGACATCTATGTTGACAACTAACAAAAACATACATTTTGTGCGATATTGTACTTATCTCGGTTATCCCCTTGAGAGCTACGCAGGAAAGATGCTCCGGCGCCACCTTAGAGAATTTTGTTGCGAGTCCAGCGAAACCTTGATTCAAGGATTCCAAACATATCGACGGATTATCGAAGTAGTACGAAGCTGATTGTGAAATTGCTGTGACCAACATCCAGGTTGATGGTTATCTCTGACCACCCTGTGCACTGACCGAAAAAAAAAGAGGATCCGATGACCCTTTCGGCAATTTTATGGTGAGTCTAGCGCCACCTCGGTCGTTCTGCCACACCAAAGGATTGCAGAGATATCGATGGATTTCCGAAAGAATACAAGGTCAATCGTTCCAATTATGAATAGTATACGATAGGAAATGAGGATCCTGGTGGTTCGGTGCTTGCGTTTGTCCCTAAGTAGTTACATACAAGCTTCAATATTTTATTGAATTGAATGTTTACTTTGCATAGTTACGCCATATTTTGCTTGGTTACGCCATCGTAAGGAATCACGTAAGGATTCTACTAAAAGTTATTATGTAATTTCATACCATGGCGTAACCAAGCGAAATATGGCGTAATTATGCAAAGTAAATATTCAATTCAATAGAATATTCAAACTTGTATGTAACTACGCATTTTGCGTAATCATGCTAAGTAAACAGTTACATACATATATATTCATATATATATATTCAATTCAAAACAGCCACAAAACAATGTTCAAGCTTTGTGTCTTTTCTATACGATAAGACTAACGTTTCGACGAGCACAAGATAAGATGTAAGAGTTTTCGGGTACGAGATAGTCAATTCAAACAATCAAATCGAACACTGCCGCAACTTTTTTTTAGGGTACGGTATAAAAAGGTAGTACTGCACTGTATATTTCCATCAATTTGCGCATGTCAATAATTTTATCCTTAGAATAAGTTTAGACATGGAGAGGTAAAATGTCGAATTTCACGTTGCTTTCTTCCGCTTACGCTTTTACATAATAAGTAAAGATGCCGCGACATTTTGATATAGTGCACGAAAATTGCAGCATGATCATAAATGTTAAAATAATTGTATTTGGCCAGTTTTTGCAGTTATTCTCTATCTTGTCTAAGCCCCTTCCTTACATAAATCTAATACCTTTTCTAAGGCAACAACATGATATCAGCTATGAGTGACAGTACCCAGCGAATTATTCGCGACGCGCCGGTATGGGCACCAAAAAATGTGCCGAGAATTTTCCGGCGCGGATTCGCGACGGAAAATTCGTGACGCGTTGGTCTGGGCATCACTTAAAGCTAAAATTTGAAGCTGCTGCCACTATCAGTTAGCTCTTTCTATAGAAATACGCATTTATTGACCCTGTAATTTTTTTTAACTTTTCTCATCAATAGGTGTGTTTTTTGGTTATCCCGTGTAGGTTTGGGTAACGAGACCCCATATAAAAAAAATGCCAGCGACCCACCTGTAATTTTTTTAATATGAAGTTTCGTTACCTAAACCTACACGGGATAACCAAAAAAAAACATACCTATTAGTTAAATCACATGCACATGCAAAAATGTAGTCACAAACACTTTTCTGATCCCTTCCTTTTTGCATCTCGGAGTTGAGAGTCGTAAACAAAACGGTCGAGTCGCTGTATCACAGCTTTCTGTTCGTCAAAGTCGGAAAAAATCGGTCGGGGCGCTGTATCACTGCTTTTCCCTCGCCAAACATTTCCATCAGATGGATGGTATTTCGAATGAGCAGTGACTTGACCAATTTTTTTTTACGAATTTCAACTCCGTTCCTGTGGTTTTTGTATCTTTGGATGTGTTACGCTCATTATCGATAGACATATCGGAATGCTTATAGTAGGCAACCTAAGCTTTAGAAGTTTAAAACTTGCAAAATTTTTTTTAAATATTTGCTCATGCATTACTTGAATTTTTCAATCAAAACAAATTTCTATTATTTTTGGAAATGGCCTGGTTCCATGGCAATTTTAATTTTTTGATAGAATAAACTTAGGTTTATCCTGAAACTTTTGGAGTTCGGACATTCAGAAATTTCCAATAAGCTTGGAAACATCAAGCGTGTTTGCAACCTCATTTTTATTCGACAACATCGCCCAGCTATTCCATTGATTTTGCTCATCATCCTGATGTTTTGTTTATTTTGTTGCGTGAAGGCCCCTAGAGAGTGATGCACTTTCTCCCGGAAAGTTAGAGTTCCATGGCGTGGTGGTCCCTTGAAAAAATGGTGGCCCTGGGCGACCGCCCAGTTCGCCCACGCCTAGGTCCGGCCCTGTTGCTTCCAGATATATTATTGTATTTTTTATCTTATATTCTTAACCTTCAAGCGGGCGCGCATTTTTTGTGACATTACCGGGCGCGCGGCGCTAATTTACCGCCCTCGTCTTTTCCCCTCCATTTGCGCTCAACCGTACAACTTCCATTCTCATAATTATGGTACATTGAAAGAAGAGCATGTCCCAAATAAGTTATAATCATAAAAAGTATTATCTGGCGAACAATAAAACACGTTCAGCAGGTTTAGCGAAACATGTCACATTTGAGCACAACTACATTATACCAAATACCAAAATATACAATCCCCGAACGTTTGATGACCGCTGGAAAGGTATGGAAGGTAAAATTTACACAAAATTTTATTGTATTGTATCTATAACAGTATGACTTAAGAAAACATACTTCTCCCACCTCGATCCGGCCAACGGGGGAAAAGCTATGCGTGTTTATATGATCAGGGCGGTAAATAACCGCCCGCGCGCCCGCTTGAAGGTTAATCCAATAATAATAATAATTCATACAGATAGTACAAGACACAAAGGTAGAAAAATATGTTTGTGTTTACTTATTACATGCACATGGGTAGGTACAGTAATCGAAAGCTAAAGTCTGATTTATGATCGGTGATTGCGATTGCGATTGAGATCTGGTTGGCCTATTTCCGTGCCTTAGCTGCATTCCATAGATGATCATTTAATTAGCCATAAAGTGTGTGTATATAAGACTTGTTTCTAGGATCACTAAATATGTAGAAATATGTTGATTAAAATCATAGACTTCGATTATACATATATATGTCACCCTGGCAAATACGAAAACTCAGTTTTAGGTTAAGAACATATCTCCAAACATCCCTACCAAATTTTATCCATTTCGTATTTTTTAGTAAGAAGAATATCCTCGTTTATTGTACTGATACTCTTGTGATGATGATCAAATGATCATCTTGACAGGTAATTCACCGACAAATATTCAGTTGTGGAATGAACTCGCCATATTTTCTGGACTAAAGACAACAACCGTAATAATTCTTTTATTCTTCACTATTTATTGAAATAACCACGGTTTATTGAACCAAGGAGATTATAATACTTGGAGTGATCATGAAGCAATCTAGCTGAAGCCAAAACGAGAGAAAAATGCTTTTGTTGTTGTGCTGTTATGAGAACTTAGCCATAGTCGTCCCATGATTCGGATGCAAATTTGGGGGCTTGTGTTCATGATAAGCATCGATTGTGTTATTGTTATTGATTTATAGTAGTTAATAGTTATTTTCCTCATCGGTAGTGTGATATACAATAAAATATTATGTACGACAAGTAATTAGGTTTTAAGCTACTTTTCCCTAAAAATACAGTCCACTCAAACCGAACTCTAAACTTAACTGAAATAATTCTCTCTAAACTAATTTAATTCACACATGTATGTATATACTATATACTAACCTTCTCACTGCAATAAAGCTACTATTTATTTATTTATTTTTTTATTTGTATGTAACAAGCTGTGAGAGCACGCTTCGCTCGCAGATTTACAAAACGAATTGTGTATTTGAAAGATACTAAATTCGATATTCTAAGAGGAAGGAGGTGTAAAGCAATCCGCTCGGATCAGTTGACTGAAATTTGGCAATTCGTTCAAGGAATAGAGACAGAAATATACGAAAAAAAAATCTTTATAATGTTGCTCATTATAATTTATTTCGCGTGTTTCAATGTTATTCTGCTATTCAGGGAGAGGACCAATTCGGCAGGAAAATTTTCCAAAAACCCGCAAAGACGTTCAAGAAATGGAAATAAAAATATGCGAAAAAGAACTCATTGTGAATTGTTGCTAATTGTGAATTTTCTGCTTATTTCAATGGTTATACTACTGTCTTCAAAATTGTGCCCCATTGTGAATTTGTCATATGTCTCGATAGTTGTCCTATTACTTTGGGTAGAGACCAATCCTGTGGAAGAAATTTACTGAAATCCGCTCATATGTTAAAGAAATACACGCAGAAATATGTGAAAAAGAAGCTATTGGGAATTTTAGCTCATTGTGAACTTTTTCATGTTTTAATAGTTATTATGCTATTCTGGCCATTCCAACAAATCAAAAAACCATGAAAATCTGTCCAGCCGTTCTCGAGTTATAAATGGTGTTACTAACACGACTTTCTTTTATATACATTATATAAATAATAAATAATAAAATATGTGCGACAAGTAGAAAGTTCGTGTTTGCTTATTGAGTTCAGTGTTTATTGTTCCATTTTGAACTGGAACTGAGATTCTAAATGAAGAAATTCACCCAAGTGTGTTTCTAGTAAAGCCTCGAAACATATTCAGAGGAACGGATGGAATCGCAACACTACGTCATATACGCTGTGATTTAGGTACTTTTAAGAAAAACGTTTTTTCTTTTTCAACCAGTTTTTACGAAACTTCACCGAAGTGTGTTCATAGGAAAGCCGACAAACATATCCAGGAACAGATGGAACCGGAACACGTCATAGGACTGCGGTAAAAATTATTAACCCAAAATAACTTAAGTTTCATTCAAATGTGACGAAATTATTTCTTTAATTTATTTTGACGTTTTTGTGCGGTTATGACTTCATAATTTTAGAGGGTAAATCCTTAATGAAAAAGGAGAAAAGAGGGGGACCAAGTATAGAGCCCTGAGGTACACGTAGACCTGACGAAGAAGGAAAAGCTGAGGAAATTTCATTATTAAAAATTACTTTGGATGATGTATTTCCTAAATAAGAGGATTTCCAAGAAATTAAGATGAGGGGAAAATTAAGTAAAGATAACTTATTGATAAGTATACTATGATTCACCGTATCAAATGCCTTACTGAAGTCGGTGTATATTACGTGAACGTCAAGATGATTGTCGAAGGATTTAGCCACGAAATTAGTGAACTCAGCCAAATTTGTTGCAGTAGACTTATTTTTACAAAATCCATGTTGATTTGAGCATATAAGATGTCCAAAATTATCTGTAACATAATTCGACACAATTCGTTCCAGAATCTTTGAAAAAGAAGGCAAAAGAGAAAGATGGGAACAATGTATGAAAGCTTCCATTGTTCCGGGAAAATCCCTTCACTAAGACTTTTGCTAAAAATAATAGAACGCGGAAGAGAAATTGAACCACGGGTTTTTGTTTAACCCTAAATTACTAACAATACTTAAAATTGACGTGTTCACTCACATTATAATGTGTATACGCAGTTCCACGAGTCTGGTTGACTACTCACTGCAGCAGTGCTTTCCTCAGTTAGTTGTTGTATGTCCAATTGAGTGGCAGCACCATGTTTGTGGTCTATGGCGGTAAGCTTAGCAATTCTAGGTGCTACTACGCCTATTTGACGTGGAGCTTCAACGGCAATAATAAAATTATCTGAATAGTTCGTCTGTGAAACGCACTTGTATTCTAAAATAGAGGTCATATTTTGTTCTAATAATGTTTGTCTGTGGCACTGAAAAATGATAAGCCGGGTAAAATATGTAAACTGGGAAAAGATTGGAGGAAAATATGAACACGTCAAAATTACGTGTTGTTAGTAATAATGCCCTGACTGGTCATGTTAGAGTTCCTGGGTTAAGAAACTGTTCGATAAACCATCAGTTCCAGAAGACGAGCTTGATTTAAGGGAGGAAATAATAAGCTGGACATATATGTTGTAATGTGGGTCTGAGAATTTGATGCATTAGGCAAGGAAGAAGAATAAGAAGGTGAATTAGCTTGCCAAAAAGTAGTAGCAAAGTGGCAAATAATTCCGATATTTCTTTCGTAGTGTTTGCTGTCTTGTTATCAAATCGAAGGATGGATGGATGCGTGGAAGACGATCTCATATTTTTCACGTATGACCAGAAAAGCTTACTTTCATTGTTTGAGATAGCTCTCGCTCTCGACACTATATATGTAAGCAGCACGAGAGGATTTAATTTCAGCCTTTATTATGGAGCGAAGGCGTTTGAACAACAGAAGTCGGATTGTCGCTTAAACCGTTTATATCTGTCACGAACTCTGTCTTTTATATTAATTAATCTTTGTATAACCCGTGTTATCCAGACAGGACCTACACCAGGCTTCCGTGTGTAAAGAGGAACGAATTCATTCAAAATCGAGTAGAAAATGGTAATAGCTGACTCACAGTTAACATTTTGAAGAATTTGTGCCCAATCACCATTTAAGAATTTATTGTTAAATGCAAAATTTTTTAAGTTAAAATATTTCTATAAATACGTAGAATGCAACTTTCGATACAAATTCGATTAAATCATGGAGATCCGAGAAGATTTTGTACAATCTTTCCTGGGAAAAAAATTATTTAGCAAAACGTATCAAGATGGGTACCCGGGTACCCGGGTGGCAACACAAGGGTTAATAGCATCATAATCAGCTTTAGCAAAATTATATCTAGTACCACACAAACTATTATGGGTACGGGAAGAATGGATCCTGATGTCATGAATCAAGTCAGGATGACAAGAATCGCTAGGTACGAGATCTGTCAGAGCTCTGCAGTTAGACAAGATTGAGATAGATTACTAAAAATCAAGTCAAGTCTACGGTTAATAAAGTTATTAGTGATATTAAATTGTATCGCAGAAATTCATGAAAGATGTTGTGACAGGAAAAGTGTAAGCATACAATTAGAAGGAAAGCCAGGTACCTCAGGCCACTCAAAGTCGGGGATATTAAGTTACCACTTATAATAATAATGGCGTTGGGTTGGGCAACGTTTATTATGTTGGAAAAATAACAAAACAAATCTTCGAAAACAGATAAAGGAGAATTACAAAGCATATATACACAAGAGAGAATGAGGGAAGAAGAATAGTAAGTGGGAATCAAAACTGTAACGCAATCAAAAATATAAGTACATATTTGTAACAGATATGAGGAAACGTTCGATATTATTTCGTGCAGCAATTAGTGCACCGCCGCGCTTCCACAACATTTATCAGTAATTTCGAAATTCCGGTCACAACGAAAAATAACATAACCCTGCAACAATTCACCACTGTAAAGGTTTGTGTTCGTAGAGACGACTCATGGGATCATCGCTCAGCGATCGTAGTTTTCCAATTTCGAGGCGCATTTAAATATTTTTTGAATGTTTCTACAACAACCAACCAACCAAGTTTCAGTGAGACATAGAAAGTCTTGATTACAAGATAGCGCAGCAATTTTAAAGACCTCCAGTTTGGTCCTTAAGCCACGCACATTTTGATAATACTTTTTAAAGTTCGTTATTTTTGAGGTTTTCTTATTTGCTATCGAGAAAAATTCCGATTCACAAATTCTTTTAGAAAGATGCCTTTAGGCCAAAAAGATTCGTTGAGTAGATCGTTCAATTCATTTGATATGGTAAGTTTGAATGAGGAAATGACTTGATCCGGAATGTTCTCCTTTGTGAGTTTTTTGCAAGAGAATAAAGGTGGAACAAACCCAAGTTTATTCTTAATATAAACTTTCACATCATCCTCGGTGGTGTCGTAGGCCAGTCGTGATAAAAACGGTTGTTTCGAAGAAAGACAAACTCTCAATAAATTAGAATTACCATTATGAGCACAACTTGCACTTGTTGAGGGTGATGGATCGAAGTCTTCGGATTGAGGAGGACCAAGCAATTTGTTGGACTCAAAAGTTAGCGAGCTTATAAGGACGCCAGTCTGCACTACATCAGAATTCGTTTGGGGAGTATCCTCGACAATTATTGCAGGCTTGATTCAGGTTTTGTACCGGGATCCCGATTTTAGGAACATGACTATAACAACGTTCACAATTAAGAAGTATCGCTCTTGAAATCTTTCGAGTGGCGCAAAATTAATCACTCTATCGAAGATGCATTAATTTTTTCAAATGGGTCGTATATGAGTTATTTACAGTCAAACCTCGACAGCACGAACCTCTATTACGCGAATTTTTGATGTGTCGAAATATTTCTTCTGTCTCTTGAAATTTTCATTTAAATTTTTGCGTTACTCGAATTTTGGTCAGCCGAATTTTTCGATATCTCGTAGCAATTTGTCAGTCCTAAAACGCGTTCTGACTTCGATAAGCCGCATCAACCAAGAATTTTGCCAAGTACCCTAACAACATGCTGATTTTTAATAATTGTTACCTAGATTAGCCGAATTTTCCATTTTCGATAAGCCGAATAAGTCGAGAAGACACTAGACGCGGCATTGTTAAAACAACAAACCTAAATATGTAAAATTTGTCTCACTGTTTTCGTTAACTCGAATTTTCGATATCTCGAACTAGTTTCATGGCCCCTGGCGCATCGAGGTATCGATGTTCCACTGTATTTGGAATTTGTAATATAGCTGCAGCATAAATACAGTCAAAAAAATAAGCGTGGATGCCACAATAAAGTCACGGGCTAATGGGCCTTGGGGAGAATATTAGACAGAAATGCGAACAATTTTCACTGGGTAATTTTGCGGGAAGTGCTGTTCATTAACACGGCCGTTTGATGGATATTATATTGCCACCACGGAAAAATCCTAAAGTTCTAAATAATGATTTCCATCACTCAAAATCATTTTTCCAATTTTGTAAAAAAAAAAGTTATTCAAAAAGAAAATTTCATAATTAATTTTGCCCCACCCTGTACATACACAGATGAATAGATAGACCAAAACCAAACTCCAAACATATTCGACTTCATTCGTCAAAGATAACGTCATCGTTGGTGTTTTTGTTTTTTCAACTCTTATCTGCTCATGCAAAAATTATGGCTGCATTCAGCGAATAAGTAGCTTAAAAAGGCTACCTATTCCGCATATAAAATTTTAGAACCATACTGTCCGGGGTTTACCAAATCACGCGATACAAGAAATCAACGTTGTGGACAA
This sequence comes from Microchrysa polita, assembly GCA_949715475.1. Taxonomy (NCBI): domain Eukaryota; kingdom Metazoa; phylum Arthropoda; class Insecta; order Diptera; family Stratiomyidae; genus Microchrysa; species Microchrysa polita. The sequence continues at coordinate 26,498,344 of OX454415.1, read as the reverse complement.
CATACGCATGGCAGAGGCGATGGGGAAATTCAACAAACGTTAATTTTTTGTTGAATTCCCTTATCGTCTCTGTCTGTTCCAAGCGTACGTATGTTGTCCACAACTTTGATCTTTCCACCGCACGGTTTGGCAAATCCCGGACAGTATGGGTCCGGCATTAGTTTGACAGCTTGTACTTTATTAATGGACTTGCTACGTGCTACTATTTACCTCATTACCTGTTTAGTTGATGCGTCGGCAAATACATAGTTTGAACATGTGAGACAGTACATACAATTTTTCGCGTTTTTCTTTAAATGTATAGAAAACCGAGAAAACTGTAGGATGTAAGGTCCAAATTGGGGTTTTGTCTACTTCAAATATGAAGCGATTAGCTGTTAAGTTGGGAACTGGGTAATAAAGAGAAACTTTTTCTGCAACCCATACGCTGAATGCAGCCATTAATATTCTAAACATTTGTTCGCACCAAGTCAGCCTCAGTTGTTTATCTAATTTTGTGCTATAGACATGGAAGATGGAACACGTTCCGCCATTGTCGTTTGAAATGAATTTTCTCACCGGTTTGTGCTATTCGGTGGGAGCCGTAATTCTTGCGCTATATGCGTACTTTATCCATACCTTTGAGTTTTGGAAGAAACGTAAAATCCCAACACTTGATCCGCGAATCCCCTACGGGACGCTATTCCGATCGGGCAGCCGCAATGAACATATCATTGAAAGTTTGACGGAAACCTATGAAACGTTCAAAGGAAAATCGCCTTTCGCGGGATTGTACTTCATCCTGACACCCATTCCACTCGTACTAGACTTGGACTTGGCACAGGACATACTCATCAGGGACTTTAAGAAGTTTAACGATCGTGGCATCTACTATAATTACAAGTATGATCCGCTTACGATAAATTTGTTCTTTGCTCGCGGTGGTCATTGGAAAAGGTTGCGTACGAAGCTTACACCCACCTTCACTTCCGGTAAGATGAAGTTTATGTTCTCGACGGTTGTGGATGTAGCGGACCGTTTCAACGATACGTTCAGCGAATGTCTGGAGTTGGACAGTGTTGTTGAAATCAAGGAGCTTTTGGCCAGATTCACGACCGATGTTATTGGCAGTTGTGCCTTCGGGATTGAATGCAACAGTTTGAAAGATCCCAATGCTGAGTTCCGCACAATTGGACGTCGTTTCTTTTCAAGACCGCCACTCAGCCATTTTATGCGATTGTTTGTCAACAAGTTCCCCAAACTGGCAATCGAGCTGGGCGTGAAAACCATTGAATCGGATGTAAGCAACTTTTTCTTGCGTATTGTACGTGAAACGGTTGAGTATCGAGAGAAGAACAATATTCATTGCAATGACTTCATGGACTTGTTGATTCAAGTGAAAAATGCACCGGAAGATAAGGAGCGTTTCAGTTTGGATGAAGTTGCAGCACAAGCGTTTTTGTTCTTTCTCGCCGGATTTGAGACATCGTCCACAACCATGACATTTGCTTTGTATGAGCTTGCCATGAATCCTGAGATTCAAGAGAAGGCTAGAAGTGAAATAATGAAAGTGCTTGAGAAGCATGATGGCAAGCTTACGTATGAGGCTATGATGGATATGCACTATTTGGATTGTCTCATAAATGGTACGATTGCTTTCTTTTCTTGTTTCTATAGACTAAGGATTTTTTTTCAGAAAATATTATTAATAATGATGTGTCTATGACACAGTTTTTTATTGATTTCATATTGTTTGCTGCGCAACTTATTTTCTATACAAGTGATCTTATCCATATACAAAATAGGTAATCCGATAAAAGTATCTTTTCCAAACAGATAACAAAAACTTTATCGATGTAGCTGATAAGATTAGAAAACGAGTCTATCATTATACATATACAACATAAATTATTTATTTAAAAAAATATTGTCAACTGAATTGCAATAGGGTTCTCCATAACATGTGGGGAATTATTTTTATATTCCCGTCTATTTTCTAACAGAAACTCTGCGAAAACATCCTCCCGTCTTTGTCCTATTCCGGGTCGCTGCCGAAGACTATCCAGTCGCCGGAACAGATAAGGTCATACCCAAGGGCAGTCGAGTTTTCATTCCATCACATGCTATACACCGTGATCCAGACATTTATCCCGAACCGGATGTTTTTGATCCGACTCGTTTTGAGCCGGAAGAAATCAAAAAGCGTCATCCCATGTCATTTCTTGGTTTCGGCGATGGACCACGAAATTGTATTGGAATACGATTTGGACAGATGCAAGCCAAGATTGGTTTGATTACACTTTTGAAGAATTATCGTTTTAGTCCGTGCGAACAAACGCTTCATCCGATGCGCTATCAACCCAACGTGCTGATATTGACGCCGGATGGTGGAATGTATTTGAAAGCGGAGAGAGTTATTGGTTGTGAGGCATGAGATTAGATTGTATTTATAGGTAAAAAAAAATGTATTGACTTAAATTGTTTTTCTAATTTTTATTATATTTGTTAAAATAAATTATGGACTAAAAAAATATTTTAATTTTATTCATCTATAAAATTAGAAAGTCATAACGGTAAGATTATTTCTGGCAAGTCCCTTAGAACATTGGCTAATTTTTTTGTCGGACATAAAAAAGTATCTAAATTAATTAATCTGTATAGAAGCCTAAGATTCTCGACTTGTTTAATTTCCGGATAGATAGGAAAAGTATTCATACCTTTCAGATACGAGGAACATAATTTGTTCAACAAGATATTTTTAAGATGGGGTTTTGAGGTTTGAGGACATTTTTGGTAGCCAGCGAACACCTAGCACTAGAAAATTGCACAAACCTAATTCAGATTTTTCTGGATTTTACTGCTGGCAATATCGTTATCCAAAAGGCCAAAGTAGGAATTTTCAAATGGTACTTATGGTCATTCTCATTCAAATGATTAGGTACTGCGCGTATACCTTTTATGATGCTACGGACACTAATAGGAAAATACGTTAATATCTATTAAAAAATTGGAAAGTAAGTTTTCTAATTCAAGGATGGGTTGGTTGGATGGTATAAGTGGTTACTTGGGCATAGAGGTTATGCCTAAGGTGTTATGTGACCCGTGCCCATCGGGGGAAGATGTCCAGGGACCAGTGGCGGATTTACCCATTTTCCACCAGTAGGCTTTTCACATATTGCCGCCTCTTCTCAAGCCCTACTTATTGTCGGGAAAAATTACACTATATTTACCAATTATTTTCAATTCACACTTTATACTTAAATACGTATGATCTTTGAGCTTTCCGCTTCGTGGGTCCTGAGCATTCTTCAATATTCATCACAAAGTGTAAATAAAAAATAATGCAGAGCGTAAAACTTATGGAATAAATTTTCTGCTTGGAGAATCGGTTCAAATTGGTGAATCCTAAATTTTCCTAAGGCTCAAATATTGATGCCGTTATGAATTATGGTTGGTTATAGGCCACCATTTTGAATCAAAATTATTTCAAAATCCCCCGGAGGAAATCCGTTGTTGCAATACATGGGCCAAACATTTTAAATTTTTTAATTAAACAGAAAAGCTCTAACCAAATCTATTTGATGAACTCCGCTAAGAATATTTGAGCCGAAAAATAAATAAAAAATCACTTGATATTGCTGATTTAAATTGATGCCTAAGCTCGCGCTTCTTATATAAACGGCATCAGTCAGCTTGTCATTTTAGGATATAATTATCCTTGGTAGAGCACTTGCGGATTGTGGTCGCTCCTGTAATGGCAATTATGTTTCTCGAGGTATCACTGAAGCCATGGTGATGGCCGAACTAACGACAAAAAAACACATATTTTTGGTTTTTGGTCAAAATTTTCTCGGGGAGCGCAAGGCTTAGAAGACTTCACAAGGGAATATGAGCTGCAACAAATTTGAAGCGACTGGTGAAAAGGAATATCTTTTAATAGAAAATTGAAAAGAAACTTGATTTGTCTCTATATTATGTGGCGATTGTGTGTCCTGCATTGGTTGTGGACAATTGGCAAAATCGATGGTGAAATTTGGTTGAGCAAAACCACCATCAATAGTTGTTCGTTTGGAAATATTGTAGTATCCAGGCTAAATCATCAATAAATTGACCATTCAGTCTGTATTCTCTAGGCATGGCTAGTTGGCAACTACAGTGCTGCCAATGCTTCAAATATGAAAGTCGCATCCAAGAAAGAGATATATTTAAGAGAAATTTAAAAATTGATCGAAAAAAGTGTATTCTTCTTCCTTAAGACATTCAGCTGAATTGATGTCGATGCCCTCTTCATGCTTAAAACTCCTCTGAAACTTGAACGTCTTAATTACAAGATGAGTTAAATCATTTTTTGGATCCAAGTTAATCTATGCTTATCAGATTAAATTTTTTTAAGTGTGTTCCATTTCTGTATTTCTAACATAAATTTTTGCAATTTCTAAGAGGCGCCACAGACCCTCCGATCGATCGGCCAGATTTTCTGATTGCGAGATAAATCGGAAGGTGTATGGGATCATCGGATTAATTTTTTTGATTTGACATGTGGAACGTATTGCCAATGCAATTTTCCGTTCAAGCTGTCATGACAATCATGTGTTCTCAGTTGCTGATTTTTTGACATAAACCTGTGGTTCTTCATGCTGTGGGTGTGGCGGTCTTTCTCCTTCAAAGAAGCAATAGATGGCAATCTTCCATCGCCAAAAATTGTATAATTTTCGCTATTTTGTGTTGGGTCTTGTGGACCGTGAGACTGTCTCATTTCAGATTGCCCGATAAAATGCCTAATGTATGTGCTGTACGGGCAGCAGATCGATTGTGGGCAATCGATTGCCCAATCGATCGGCCGAGAAATGTTCAGGTTTGTGCCGCCCTTAATATGTCGAACTGACAAAAAGCCGAAGCACCAAATGTTGTTCAAAGGTTGAGCATAGCAAGTCATGAAAAAGAACAGGAAGGATCTTGGTTTCGAATTTAAGCTTAAATGTTCTTCAATATTTACCCTCAGTGTTTGCGGCTCTTAGACGCTGGCGAAAAATGCCTTTTCATGTTGATATCTAACTGAGGGTGAAAATACTCGCCTATTCCCAAACCGATGATAAGTGCCACATCCTAAAGTCCTCCACGGCAGAATCTAAAACATTTTTTTCCGGATTTTGCCGCCCCCTGAAATTTGCCGCCCTAGGCTCAAGCCTACTCAGCCTACTGGTAAATCCGCCACTGCCAGGGACACAAATCGACATCACTAATGGAGCTGCCGGATGTACCAGGCGACCTTCGGTTAAATTTAGCTTTGCTGCACTAAGCGAGGCTCTGGTATAGTGGACCTTTATTTCCCTGGCTACTCGTGGGAATCCAATGAGCAAGTCAATGAAAACAAACACAAACACGAAGACCTATCCAAAAGAAGCAGCCTCAGACTCGGATCTAGGTGTAGATGAGGTCGTGGGTATCCCAACTGGAGCGAACCCATTCAAAAAGAGCTCTAAACTCCCGAGGTCTCCACAACAACAGCCTCTAGCTGTTGTTACAAAAAGCCTCGCGACGGAAGAGATGCCAGTAGTCGAAAGAGACATGTTCGCAAGACTGGGCGAACTGATTATTGACGCGATAGAGTTTGTAGAGTCGATACCCTAATACACGGCGCCGTAAAAGAGATGCTAAGGAACGTGCGCGTTATGTATAATGGAGCCAAGGAGCAGATATATGGTAAAAAGGCCAAAAAGCTCTAAACAAACAAAGAAGTCCGGACTTCACCGCGACTTGCTAAGGTGTCGGCGCCCGAACGGTTAAAGCGCAGGCGGGACATGGAGGAGAGTATAGCTCAAACCTCAAAAAGGAAGAAGGCACAATCTCCAAAAGAGAGGACAGTGGATGGACTGAAGGGAGGGGCTCAAACTGGAGGAAAACCCGGGACCCAGGAAACTAAACGGGAAAAGAAGAAAAATGTTAAATTTAACGTTCCGGCGGGCGCAATACTAATCCTATCCTAACACGATCGGGCGCAATGAATCTGACAGATTAAGTGCAGAAAATAGGATGAAACAAAGTTTCTGTATATTTCAGACTCTTATTTATTGTTGCATTGTCTTTTTGAAACAGTTCTACGAAATTTGAGAAGCAAATACTGGCTTCAAAAAATTGATACCCTCCACATTTTCCATTTTCTAAGAATATTCCATTTTCAATCGCTTCAATATTTAAAAAACCTCCCAACAACTCGGCCGGTTAAAAAATGTGAGCTTATTTTACTAAAAACACACTATTGAACGATTTGGTGAGCCTAAAAGTCAACAAAAAGTTATTACGCAATGTGAAGAGTATAGCAAGTGGACATTTTCATACAAAACGAGAAAAAAACACAATCGGGCGCAATACATCTGAGAGATTATTTCATCCCCTCCCGCCCCTCGCACAGAGGTAGATAGAAACTGAAAGCTGCTTTGGGTAGTTGATCGATAAAGATTAAGCTATAGTGAGTTTCAGATCTCTCCCTTTTCAAATCGCTGATTGGCGCAACAAAAACTGGTCACTTAATCTGTCAGATGCATTGCGCCCGCCCGAAGGTTAAGAAGCTGAGGACAAGACCTGACGCCATGATCATTTCTCAGTCAGAAGAGATGACTTATGCCGATATTTGAAGAGAGTGAAGTCCGAACCACAGCTCAAAGAGATGGGTGATAACGTCCACCGAATTACTCGAACAAATAACGGAGAACTCTTGTTCGAAATGAAAACCCGCGGCGGAGATTCGGTAGATGGATACGAGGTAATCGTTACCAGCTTCTTAGGACTGAATCCATCTAATGTAAGAGTTTTGCGAGGGATGATGTCTGGGCGGCATTCCTTGAGAAGACGTACGGTGGCACCGAAAGAGCAACCATAAGCTTGCCTACATACGTGTTTTGAGAGTGTGTTGTATGCGTACTGCACCACATCACATGAAGCGGCATACGTGGTATCTGGAATGATGCCCTTGCCAACAGGTACTAGTGGAAGAGCAGGTCTGTACAGCAGTCACCAGACTATAGAAAATTTCAAAGTCTCCTTGAGTTTGTCTTTAATTAAATGATGCATTGACTCGTGAACATAAGTGATTTCTATGAAAAAGTATGGGAAATGACATTTATTTTATTGAATTTCGGCATCCTTGACTCAAGGTCTCCTTGAGTTAATGAATGTTCATAAATACAGGCCTTTGTCTCACTGCACTAGATGCTGCCTGTTGGTTGATAAATGATCAATAGGTGGAAGATGCAGAATTACATTCAGCGTATCCCTCGGGCATATTCGCATGCCCGCTATGATGCTGTTTCATTGTAGCCTTTACCCGAATGTTTGAATGGGCCGTACCACCGCCGAGCAAACCCGAAGAACCATATTTGGTTTGAGGCCCCGAATCTTGCTAAATACTGTTTTCCAAAACCGACTTTTTTAACACGCTCTTCAATGTTGAGCTTCGAGTTGAGCTTTAAGTCTAGAATAACGCCCAAATACGTCGAGCTGCAGTCAATTATACAGTTGAAGTCCATTTAATATTGATATTTTGGTTTTTGCAGTAAACAGCATCAGTTTTGTCTTCCCCGGGCTTATGCTCAGGCTACAGCTTTATGGCCCATTTGCTGACCAAACCAAGGGCTCTGTCCATGATCTGATTAATCACGAAAACACACATTCCTGATACTACAATCGCTACCACCTTAATCCTCCCCCTGTCAAGCCTAGCTAGGATTTTGTTGATTACTAGTAGTGGAGAGATGACACCACCCTGTTGTGTTCCTCTCCACATGAATTAAGTCAGATCACTGCTTCTTAACTCACCATTGATTATTCTGGTCGTTAATAGTGTCACTATTCACGACGCAAGCTCTAGCACAACTTCTAAGTCTGAGAGGGCCTCATGAATAGATTTAATGTAAACGTTATTGAATGCTCCCTCTATGTCTAGGAGAGCGGATGTATTGTTTCCTGATAAGGACCACCTAGTAGAGAGCCGTTTCTGTGAACTTTCCCTTCACGTATGCATGCGGAGTCCTCAAGACTTTGTCGATTCTGTAATTCTATTAAGCGCTCTAAAGTTTTGAGTACGAAGGAAGATAAACTTATGGAGCAGCAGGCCAGCCAGCACCACCGGAAGAGCTGGAGCTGCTGGTATCTTCCACCAATTCAACCCTACTGATAGGAATAGTACCGAAATAAGTGATAGTTGTTACTCGCTTTTTGATTTTATCCTAAATACTAACCTTGCAGTGGGCATGCGGGAGACCATCCAAAATTGGTTTTTCCATTTACGGAAAATTACGCAGGATGGGAAGAAGTCCTGGATCTAACGCTTCTGTCGGACAACGATAAATTCAAGGTGGGACAGTGACGAGGAGTTAAAAAGTTCACGCCCCCATGGTGGGACATGGACCTTTTTAGGCTACGTACGCTAACCCGGAATATGTATATTTAACACTTGCAACAAGCACAAGTTCTGGCAGCCTAACAAGGACTTCATGAAAATTTACAAAAAAGCTATTAGATTTGCAAAAGTCCAAGCTTGGGACGATCTCCGGTAATATTTGATTAGCGTCATCAGTAAGATTTTGTTCAAAGCTGGCTCGTGTTCGTCCTTAGTAAAAAAATTAGGCATTAGGGAGGAATCAACCGGCGAATCTCTTGAGCTTCTGAAGAAGACGTATTTCCCTGGGTGCAAGAGCACTTGCACGCAGAATCCACTATTGCATAATGGAGGTGAACAGCAGAGTGACTGCGTTTTCTCCATTTTAACTGAGGAACTAACAATGAGCAATTAACATCTTCTCCCCGGGACCAGTTCCTCGGCCTCTGCAACTCAAATTTTTTGCTGCTTTAGATAAAATTTAGAAGTGATATGTTAAAATGTTTGTATGGGGAGTACCTTTAGTTTTGATAATCATCAATGTGGCACGATAGCCCGACGTCGGGCTTTGGCCGCCTGAATCGTTGACCTCCAATTGTCGCGGTTACGTGATAGTTGTATCAGTCGCTTAATTTCGTCATTTTCGTTGGCGTCCTTTGATACGTTACAATCCAGATAGTTGAAGTTGTCTACATACTCGATGCACCATGGAAAGCTTTGTTTTGCTTTCGTTCATATGTAGTCCAACTTCCTTTGCGGCGTTATTGAGGTTATGCAGAAGGCTCTCTGCATCACCCAATCTTCGAGACATGATGTTTATGTCGTCGGCGTACGCTACCAATTGAGTCGACGTGATGAGTAGCGTTCCGTTACTGTCCATATTCATGGCTCGAATTTTGCTTTCAAAATTTGGAATTTCAAAATTTTATTATTATGTATTATAAATTATAAAACTGAATTTGAGAATTTTTTATTTGCATTTAACGGCAAATACATGAAACTACCGCTTTGGCAGAGTTCTATTAGTTTTTCGTAATTAATGTGTGAAACCAAGGGCGCCGTCAGAAATTTTTCCAGGGGGAGGGGGGGGGGCAAGATTCAAAATTTTTCTACGAGTAAGTTGCGTTGTCAAAAACGATGTGCCGACATACCTAATAGGGTATTCTATACATTTAAGTATCAAGAGGATATTTCGACATCTGGAAAATTAAATATATTATATACTTTCGCATTTGCAATATTTTGTCGAAGTTCAAAATGGATTGGTGCCTAAAAAGTCACCCGCAAAATATTGTGTGGAATTTCAAAGCTGCTTGATTTTTTTTGTTGAGCTTTCGATATTTTGACGACTCTCGATTTTAACAAAATTATTCATACAATTTTTCTACCGAAAATTTTAACTTCGAAGTTTTATGCAAAATAATGCTACATCTGAATTGCATTGCATTTTGAATACGAAAGTTCCTTACGAAGAAAATGTGTTCCAAAGTTCCGCGACAGGTCTCGCGTCAAGTACATCGTCAAAATCCTCCAGCATCATCTGTAAGCGAATATTACAGAAGAAGTATTTATGTTCCGTACTTTAGCCCAGTCTCTTGAGGATCGGTTTTCAGAGAAGAACCAAGAAGGATACAATTTATATATGCTTCATCCGAAAGTGATGCGTAACATGTATACATTTACAGAAATAATTGAAAAGATTCAATTCTACGGGGATATTTTAGAAAATTTTCTCATAAAGGCGAAAACTTGGTACCAAATATGGAAATTTATCAGAGCTTGAGGTTTCGGAAATTGAAGCGTTGCAATATATAGATTTACTCCATCATTCGATCAAGGAACACTTTCCTGCCGTAACACAAGCACTAAAAATTGGCTTAACACTACCGGCAACAACGTGTACAGTCGAAAGGTCGTTCAGCACTTTTAAAAGAGTTAAGACATGGTTAAGATCTACAATGGGGCATGGGAGACTATCTGGACTCTGAATGATGAGTGTTCATCGCAAAAGGCTGCTTGCAAGAAAGACATTTAGAGGCGATCAACGAATTCGGACTTAGTTCACGAAGACTGCAATTCTTATTCAAGTAAATAAATGTTTCTGTTTAATAACATGTAGAGATTTTGTATATAATTATAATCTGTATGAATTTGATTTTTGTATTTTTTGGGGGTTTGCCCCCCCCCTGCCGGCGCCCATGTGTGAAACTTTGGATAAATGGACGCAATAGCGTTTCTGAAATATGCCGCCCAAGTTGCCCACATGAGAAATCCGGCCCTAATCATCACCTAGGCAGCAATCAAAAATCATCCATGTTTTTATACCCTTCGCTCAGAGTGAAAGGGTATATTAACTTTGTCATGAAGTTTGTAACGCATTTAAGTAATCATCTCCGACCATATAAAAAGTATACATATATGATCAGCATGACTTGGTGAATCGATTGGGCGATGTCCGTCTGTCTGTCTGTCCGTCTGTTGCGACGCGTTTTACTCGGCCAATTTAAAAGCTATGAAGCTGAAATTTTGCAAAAATGCTTCTTTTTGGTTTAGTTAGTTAACCAAACTCCCCAAATTAGCTTCTCCTAAAAAAAACTTTTTTATTTCTGTACCAATTTCATCCAAATTTCAAACAAATGTGTTTCTATTGATAACACAAAACATATGTAAGAATGGATCAAATCCGACCATGGGGTCATGGGGCTGCCATACAAACCTAACCCCCCAAATTAGGTTCTTCTAAGAAAAAATTGTTTGTTTGTGCATCAATTTCAACCAAATTTCACACAAATGTATTTCTATTGATGACACAAAACATATGTTAGATTGGATCAAATCCGACCATGGGGTCACAAATATTGTTTTGTCGACGCAACGGAACTTTTGTGAAGACAGAAGGAGAAGAATGGGGGGGGGGGGGATTAAATACAAGTCGTAGGTACGCCTGAAAAATTTGTTAGCCCGAGGGGAGCGAAGGGTATATCCAAACTTCGGCCGCGCCCGAAATTAGCCTCGGTCTCGTTTTGTATAATTTCTAAGCACTTTCATGATGATCGAATCTATTCTACAGTTTGTTTTCTACATTTTACATTACGTAACCGATGAGATACAAATGCGTATTGAGACAATAAATCATATTTGAGTTGAGTCACCTTGACTTTGACAATGAGCTAAAATATCTCATCCATTAAATAATGAAAGATAACGATAGTCAAAATTTTTCTATGTTAGATTTCACACTTTGTACATATATTCTGTACAGTGGCGTGGCGTGAATTTGAAGTAAAGGGGACAGTAACGTACAATTCTACATTAAAGTAAATTGTCTAGCTGGGAAACAGTCGAAATAAACGAAATTGTTTGTCGTGATTATATATATTATAGGCGTGCTCTGTGGCCGTGATCGTTCGGTCGCCACTCTGTGAAATAGACACTCATAGAGAAACGAGTTTTCAAACTCGGCACGACTCGTCGCTAGTTTATTATTCAGAAGAAGATGATAAGAAATATTCTTATCGTAGAATAATAAACTAACAATGCGACTAGGAAGTGGTATGGCTGACAACCGTATCAACTCCGAATTCAGTTGTCTTCGTAACGTTGATGACTACACACGGTAGTCATCAACGCACCATGCTCCACTAGGAGTTACGGTAATCGAGAGAGACTTGGGACATGCAAAATTGTGGCATACTGTTTTGCATATTGTGGGTTAGCGAATTTTTGTATGGAAATGTAGAACTATGTCGTTATATTTGCAATGACATGTTAAAACTCTCTAATAACTTTGCACGTACAAGAAATTACGAACACACATACCGCCAAGCATGAAACATTTTCAAATTAAAAGCAAACTATCGCATTGCAGTGCTATGCCAATTCAAATTCCAATTTCAATCAGAATGAACAAAATTGTTTCAGTTACAACTTTTGGTACGAACTGTACACATCGGTTGGTAAATTTTACAAGAAGCAACTGAAAATCCACCTCCAACGGCGAATTCGTTCTCGTACTAACTCTACTCCGCCGCCCAATCCCCCGGTAAATCTACTCCACAAGCTTTCACCTCTCATACATCACAATGCATTATTTCGCTCCGCTTTTGTCTCGCCGTGACTGGCGACTGTAAACTGTCTCGCTGTGGATTAAACCATAAACAATGTTCATAATACTTTATGCTTCTAAACTTTTTTATTTTGAAAGAAGAAGGGAAGCAATGCTTCCCTTCCCTTGCTTCCAAAGACGCCACGCCACTGATTCTGTACTCTTCTATATTGTTCACTGCATAGATACGAAACTTTTTTGTTTAGTTTAGTTAGATATAACAATCCGCGCGTTAAGGCATGGTAATTTGTCGCTCTCAGCAAAAATGAGCTTTTTGGTCGGTTTGTGCTATGTCGTAGCTGTGCTGCCCATCTTGTTATACGCGTACTTCAAATACAACTACAGATTCTGGAGGAACAGAGGAGTACCGCATTTTGAGCCACGAATACCCTATGGAAGCTTGTATAGAACCGTCAATAAAAAAGAACATGCCCTCAACATCATTATGGACACGTATCGCGCCTTCAAAGGAAAAACACCATTTGCCGGAATGTACTTCTTCCTGACACCGGTTCCTCTGATTCTCGACTTGGATTTAGTACAACGTATATTGATCAAAGATTTTAGGGTATTTCACGAACGTGGCCTGTATTATAATGAAAAATATGATCCGCTAACGATCAATATGTTTTTTGCTCACGGAGCACAATGGCGAAGACTACGAACAAAGTTGACTCCGACCTTCACATCGGGAAAAATGAAATTTATGTTTCCAACAGTCGTTGAGGTGGCTGATCGATTCGATTTGACTTTTGCCGAATGTTTGAAGATGGACAGTGTTATCGAAATGAAAGAGCTCCTGTCGCGCTTCACAACCGATGTAATCGGCAGTTGTGCATTCGGAATTGAATGCAACAGTTTGAAAGATCCTGATGCCGAATTTCGGACAATTGGACGTGAATTTTTCGCTAAGCCTCCGTTGAATAATTTCACTCGACTGTTTGTGAACAAATTTCCGAAATTAAGTGTCGAGTTGGGTATTAAAACGATTAAGCCGGATATCAGTAAATTTTTCTTGGGGATTGTCAAAGAAACGGTTGAATATCGCGAGAAGAATAATGTTCGGCGTAATGATTTTATGGATTTATTGATTCAATTGAAAAATTCCCCGGAGGATAAGGAACGATTTAGTTTGGTGGAGGTCGCGGCACAGGCTTTTGTGTTTTTCTTGGCCGGCTTTGAAACCTCCTCGACCACGATGACTTTTGCTTTCTATGAGCTGGCCTTGAATCCGGAGGTTCAGGAGACGGCTAGAAGTGAAATTGTTGAAGTTTTGAAGAAGTATGATGGAAAACTTACCTACGAGGCAATGATGGAAATGCATTATTTGGACTGTGTCATAAATGGTAAGCGATGTTCTTTAGTTTAGTTACCTTCAACCAACTGCAATTGAAATAGTTTCTTATGAACTTGTAAATTGTTCTCATTTCCCGACAGAAACCCTTCGCAAACATCCTCCCGTTGCCCTAATTTTCCGCGTTGCTGCCGAAGATTATCCAGTTGAGGGTACAAACCAAGTCATACCAAAAGGATCAAGAGTGTTCATTGTACCTTATTGTATTCACCGTGATCCCGACTTATATCCAAATCCAGATGTTTTCGACCCAAGCAGATTCGAACCGGACGAGGTCAAAAAGCGACATCCAATGTCGTTTTTGGGTTTCGGTGATGGGCCAAGATACTGTATAGGCTCACGTTTTGGGCAAATGCAAGCGAAAATTGGCCTGATTACTTTGTTGAAGAGTTATCGCTTCGCGCCATGCGATCAAACGATTATGCCAATGCGCTATCAACCAGGAGCGATGATTCTTACACCAGACGGCGGAATGCATTTGAAAGTTGAAAAGATTGAAAACAGTTAATAAATTGAGAAGATAAATTGTTTAAAACTGAATTATGTAATTATTTTTTGTTTATTTTAAAATATGTCAATTTGCAAATCGTTCTCTTTCTTTTTGTTTCTTTTCTTGCTTTCTCCTCCAATGAATAAATTTGACTTTGGTGCAAAAAGACCAGGACACATTTTGCAATGTTTGTAAAATAATATAATAATAATAATAATAATAATAATAAAAAATACATAAAACCAAATTGATAACCTTTCAAAATGCGAAACTGGAATTGAGTGGCAGATTAAAGTGTTATGAAATAATTTTGTGCAGCTGATGAATTTTTCTTTGGCGGAAACCACGGAGAGAGGCAGTGTTTGCCTACAACTGTAGACTGCTGTCTAATTCGCATAAGTCTATCAGAGAAAAAAAAATGCCGTTTATAATCACCAATTTACCAGAACCGCGAATCAATATTTTCATAGTTTTGGGGAAAAAATAAGCTGAAATTTCAATTTGCTCTGGAAATCGAAATATTCATCCAGCTGAAAACTTTTTTTTTTAATATTAGTCAAAAGAATCCATTTTCGTCGGTAGATAGTCTAATTCATGTGAACAGTAAAAACAAAGGCTACAGTGAACCTTCGTGGCTCTGGCAAATTACTTGGAGATTCACGGTTCGGGCATCTGTTTCGTTATATGGCTGCCCTGTTGTGGCAGCTGTTCCGTTGTATAAATATTGATGCTAGATATTTGCACATTACGATTGCACACCTTTGCATTTAGGGGCCCAAAAGCCACATGAAAGATTTTTCAAACCATAAAAACAGCACGACTGCGAAAAAAAAAAATCACTCCGACGATTTCTGGAAAAATGTGAATCTGACCTTAAAATGTCCTGAGGACGAAACAAACTACACAAAGTTACCTTTGCAATTAAATATAACACTTTAGACCAGGGGCGAACCCAAGGGGGGGATATGGGGGATAAAACACCCCCCGAAATTATGAAACCGATTTTTCAAAAATATTAGTTTAATCAAAATTTACACAACATAACTACGAGGCAGTTATTTCCAAAACTCGCTTCTTGCATTTTGGAAAATTTCAAAGTAGGTTTGGTTTTTTGCAAATAATTAAAGTCTGACTTAGCTTTTTCCCTAAAAATTTTACATCATAAACTTCTTACTGTTTGGAGAATATATTGAAAGACAAAACGATTTCAAGCATTTTTTCTTGACTTTACAATCAAACTTGAAACTTGGACATTGCTATTTTTTTCGAAATGCAAGAAGCGAGTTTTGGAACTCAGTGCCAGATATATTGACATAACAAATAAGTGAGGATTTTCAGACTCAAGATCTATAGTGTAATCACTAGGTGATTTCAGATTGCAAAATGTGGTGGAACATTTTTTTTTGTTTCCTATGTTTTTTTGGGATGCTGGGCTTGAATCCGGAGCTTCCCACCAAAATGTCGTCGCAAAACAGGGCCAAAACCGGAAAAAAAACATTTTCGGAGTTTTTCCGTTTTTTTTTGCTTATAACTGTATATTTCTCCTTTAAAATGCGTTATGCGGTATCGCTACAATTGATAGTAATTTTTTCTTGCGTTTTTTGCGATTTTGACCCTGTTTCGGAACGAAATTTTTGGTGGGAAACTACGGATTCGGGCTGAGCACCCCAAAAACATAAGAAACGAAAAAAAATTCTCCACCACATTTTGCAATGTCTTGTACTAGGTTTATCACCTGGTTACTACTATCTTATTAATTTTGATAGACAAGATATAGTTGCGAATTATTTTTATACCCTTCGCTCATAGAGTGAAAGGGTATATTAACTTTGTCATGAAGTTTGTAACGCATTGAAGTAAGCATCTCCGAACATATAAAAAGTATACATATATGATCAGCATGACTTGGGGAGTCGATTGGGCGATGTCCGTCTGTCCGTCTGTCTGTCTGTCTGTCTGTCTGTTGCGACGCGTTTTACTCGGCCAATTTAAAAGCTATGAAGCTGAAATTTTGCACAAATGCTTCTTTTTGCTGCAGGCAGTTTGTATGTTTGAATCGGCAAAATCGGACAATGGGGCACACAAAAAAATATCGTTCGTATTATTAATAAACGGCAGTTATTGAAAAATTAATTAATTAATTTAATTGTGCCAGTGTAATTTTTATTGTATTTATAATTTTGTATTTATTAAATAATTACCGCTTTTATCATTCCAAAAATTTAGCGTTTATTAAGATCCTATTATAAATTTTATTGTATTAATAATAAAAACGTATCGGTTTAATAAATTGTTCGTTGTCAAATCAATAAATGAATTTTAGTTAGTACAACGAACAAGTTTTTTTATTAACATTATTATTGTTCATTGCATTTATGAACTAATTTATTGATTTGCTTTTGAAGACCGCAGCATTGATATTAATAAATTGTTCATAACATTAATGAACACGATTCTTCAGCTAGACAAATACTTTAAGTGTATCTTAGAAACGTTCATCATGTATGTCTGCTTGGTCTAGTAGGTAGGGTGTTGGTCTTCGAATCATAGGATCCCGGGATCGAATCCCACTGTAGGTGGTAGTTTTATGATGCTTTTCAGAGCACACTGAGGTAAATTAAATGTCTTTAACACTTATAGAAGTCTAGGTTCACTGCTGGCATGCGTCAGATTTATTTTATTTTAAAAATAAAAAAGAAACCATAAAGATTCAATAATCGGAATTTATTGGTTTAACAAAATCGAACATTACTTCAACAATTCTTTGGTCGTTAGTTCTATAACTTTAGCCCGTGGAATTAACCAACCGATTAATGAATTCAATTACCGATGGTTATTATTTGAATTGAAATTCTTTACCAATATTACAATTAGTTGGTTGTTGATATAATGTAAATACCATCAACTAATGATGGTGTGTTCATTATATTAATAAAGGCAATCATCGGAGACATTTTGAGGACACCGTTTATTGATTAAACGTACTTTTTCATGTATATTACGTACCAATTTGGTTCTGTGGGTCATGTGGCTGCCATACAAACCCAACTACCCCAATTAGGTTCTTCTAAGAAAAACTTTTTTATTTGTGCACCAATTTCAACAAAATTTCAGTGAAATGTATTTCTTTTGATGACACAAAACGTATCTAAGAATGGATCAAATCGGACAATGGGTTCATGGGGCTGCCATACAAACCTAACACCCCAAATTAGGTTCTTCTAAGAAAAACTTTTTTATTTGTGCACCAATTTCAACAAAATTTCAGAGAAATGTATTTCTCTTGATGGCACAAAACATATCTAAGAATGGATCAAATCGGATAATGGGATCATGGAGCTGCCATACAAACCTAACCCTCCAAATTAGGTTCTTCCAAGAAAAACATTTCTATTTGTGCACCAATTTCAACCAAATTACACACAAACGTGTTTCTCTTGAGGATACAAAACATATTTTAGAACTGATCAAATCTGACCATGGGGTCATGGGGTGGCCATAAAAATCCAACCCCCATTTCCGTTCTTCTAAGAAACATTTTTTGCGCCAATTTCACAAAACCTTGAATTAATGTGACTTTACGAAAGCAACAAAAAAGTTAAAAACGAATGGAATCGTACTGTGGGGTCATGCTCCCGCAACCGAAATAAAATTTTCCGAAGAGAGCGAAGGGTATCCAAATTTCGTCCAGGCCCGAAATTAGCCTCGACCCCCCGGGGGTTGGCGAGCGAAGCGAGCAGGGGGCGAAGCCCCCTAGTTTAAAGTTTTAATTAATGTGAAATAAAGTAAAATAGAAAAGAAGATTAGATACATTCAGTGAGTAGTTTTTGTTTAGATAGAGTCAGTTAACATTTTATAATTCGCGAGTTTCAAAAACCACAAAAATTGACAAAATATTCATAGTGACCGTGGAAAACTAAATTAATTAATTAATTAACAATCGGTTACCAAAACCAGTTATTTCCTAAAGGGAGTATTTAAAAAAAAGAACTTAAATTTATTTGATGAAAATCAACTTTAAATGTTTAAAATTAAATTTTTCTGAAATTTAGAATATATAAAAACGATTATCTTAAGGTTAAGGTCTGAGAATAAACGAATGATTTCATGAGTAAATTGCATACGCAAATCTCCCCCCGAAATAAATTCCTGGGTTCGCCCCTGCTTTAGACATTTTCTCGGGAAATTATACCCTAGACCCAAAAGTATTATAGTGAATTTACATATTTTGAGTTTAACATTTCGCACTGGTAACTCTTGATAGAAAAGACATAGGGTCATAAGATCTTGTTCATTTATTGCTAACAAAATTTGATTGATTTGTACCAAAAATTAAAGTGCTCCGACCATTAACGCCCCCCTCACTCCTCTTAACATTTTAGATAGAGCTTAGAAGTGAAAAATTTTTAGATTTCTTAGAATTTTGGTTCACTTTGTACGGGAGTACCCTTAGTTTTAATCTGATGGTAATAATTTTTGATGGGGAGCACACTGGGACTTGAAGGCACCCCACCAAATTTGATCTGCCTGGCTCTATTTACAACGAGACCGAGGCTAATTTCGGGCGCGACCGAAATTTGGATACCCTTCGCTCCCCTCGGGCTAAAAGTTTTTTGGGGCGTATCTATGACTTGTGGTTAGTCCTCCCCGCTTCCATGCTTTTCCTTGAATTTTCACATAAGTGCCGTTGCGAAGATTTAGTGGGGGAAGCGGGGGATGTCAGTTTCTTAGAAGAACCAAAGGGGGGGTTGTACGGCAGCCCTACGAACGCATGGCCTTTCCATAAATTTTTACGTATGTTTGTGGCATCAATTAAAACACATTTCTATGAGTTTTGGTTGAAAATGGTGGATACATAAAAAAGTTTTTCTTCGAAGAACCTAATTTTGGGGTTGGGTTTATATGCCAGCCCCACGACCCCATAGTCCGATTTCATTTATTTCCACGTTTGTTATGTGGCATCAATAGAAATATAATTTTCTGAGGTTTGATTGAAATTGGTGTGCAAATAAAAACGTTTTTTCTTTGAAAAATTTGATTTGGGGGGCTAGGTTTGTATCTTAGCCCCATAACCACATGGTCCTCCATCTATTCATACATATGTTTTGTGTCATCAATAGAAACACATTTGTGTGAAGTTTTGTTGAAATTGGTGTATAAATAAAAAAAATAATTCTTAGAAGAACTTTATTTTGGGGAGCTAGGTTTGTATGACAGCCCCATGACCCCATGGTCCGATTTGGTCAATTTTTACATAGGTTTTTTGATATAACTAGAAACACATTTGTGCGAAATTTGATTGAAATCGATGAGAAAATAAAAAAGTTTTTCTTAGAAGAATCTTATTTGGGGGTCTAGGTTTGTATGGCAGCCCCACGACCCAATTGTCCGATTTGGTCGATTTTGACATATAATGTGTGTCAACAATGAAAACACATTTCTGTGAAATTTTATTGAAATTGATGCATAAATAAAAAAATTTTTCTAAGAAGAACCTAATTTTGGGGGGTAGGTTTGTATGGCAGCCCCACGACCCCCTTGTCGGATTTCAGCGATTCAAACATACAAACTGCCTGCAACAAAAAGAAGCATGTGTGCAAAGTTTCAGCTCCATAGCTTTTAAACTGGCCGAGCAAAACGCGTCGCAACAGACAGACAGACAGACAGACGGACAGACGGACATCGTCCAATCGACTCAGCTCGTCACGCTGATCATATATATACATATTTTATATGGTCGGAGATGCTTCCTTCAATGCGTTACAAACTTCATGACAAAGTTAATATACCCTTTCACTCTATGAGCGAAGGGTATAAAAAAGAAGCTATAGGCATGCATTTTTGAAAAATGTTAGGAGGAGTGAGGTTGCGTGAATGGTCGGACCACTTTATTTTTGGTACAAATCAATCAAATTTTGTTAGCAATAAATGGATAAGATCTTATGACCCTTAGTCTTTTCTATCAAGAGTTACAGTGCGAAATGTAAAACTCAAAATATGTAAATTCACTATAATACTTTTGGGTCTAGGGTATAATTTCCCGAGAAAATGTCTAAAGTGTTATATATAATTACAATAACAACAATACATTTTTCCAGATATTTGCAAAAAACTGAATTTTTAACCCTTTGCCACCCCATCCCCCTTAACCTATGGCGAAAATTGGTGTATCCTTTTACTGCGTATATTGTGTAGTGTATTCAACAATTTGGCATCAAAAATTTATTTTTCTTTTAGATGTTTGGGGCTATTTCAACCAATTGTACTATGTATACTATAAAGGTTGATGTTCTGAATATTTTGGTTAAATAATCTATGTTCGGAAAGTTGCATATAGGCTGTAGCCCTGCCAATTGCGGGACCATATGTGTCGTCTGGTGATCCTAAAGGTTTGTTTTCCTCGGCACGACCCCAGCGGCTCTAGCGACAGCGACTCGCTCATTCCATATAAATATGTATACATATACACTGGTCGGCATATGTATTTTGACATCTCATACCCTCCAGCCCCGACACTGGTTTTGTTTAACTAAAGCCAATAACGGTAAATTTCATTTATCAAAATTAAAGCACATATCGACAGCAATAAATATGCTTAATATTTTTCCTGTCCTCTTTCGGACTCTCATCCTATAGAAAAGAGAAAAGATGGAGGCGTAATTCTGGTGTGCCATAAGTATTTTGACAACATTTAACTCTTTGATTGCACCCATTTTTTTCGCAAGAACTGATGCACAAAACAGGTTTTTATTAATTTTTGAGTTCCCCATATTAATTTTCAATGATAAAAAATATCACCAGTGGCTCGAAACATAAAAAAAAATAAGAATTTAGAAGATTGGTTTGAGCATCGATTGATGCAAGCCTTAGTCCTGGTTTACACATTGAATACGCTACTATCGAATTTTATTTTATACGGTAAACTATTTATTACCAAACAAAAAACTGCTTTAAAACAAAATAAAAACAAATCTTGTCGCTCTCTGAAAGGAAGCAAATGTAAACCCCGAGTGATGAGTGAGCCACGATGAAGAACTCTGAGAAAGAAGTAAAATTTAAACCAAATTGTGCCGCAAAAAAAAACGAATATAACTTCCGACGATTCAATGACGACCAAAAGAAGCTTTGGCCATGGAAACAGTGATTTGAACTTAAGCAGCCTAGGCCATTGTAAGCATCATGAGAGAGCCTCAACTGTGGTATTAATTTTGATAACCACGTATCCGTTTTTCCACATAAACTGGGCATTTTCTTTTAAAATTTTTTTTTTTTTTGTAAAAATGTGATAAAATAACGAATATTAGCTGAAAAAGCTTTTTCCGAGAGTTGCAGTAGCTTGAACTTTTTCCTTAGTAACAGAGGTTTGCTTTTGGTATGGTTTTTAAATCTTTCTTTGGTTTCAGTTTATCTGCGTATGCATGCAATTTGCCTTTTTTAGTTCAAGACCGAAGGTGGTCGTTATTATCTCTGCCTCCGATGGCAATTCTTCATATTCATAATATCCTTTGGTTCAATTAGGACATTTTCCCTAAATATTTGGAAGATTTTTCGGTAATGATTCGATATACACATCCCATTTCTGTGATGCATGCGGAATAGTTTTCTATTTCTCCTCCTTTCAATTCTGGTGTTTAATAATGAACAGTCTACCTTATGAAATTAAATTCACTTGCAGCGTCTCCAACGTTTAAACCAGGGTTGAAGTTTGCCTCTACGGAGGCTTAAACCAAACTTCGAATTTCTGATTTTTTTCCAATGTTTCAAGCCACTGGACACATTTTCTGCTTGGAATTCAAAATATAAACACAAATCATTAATAAAATTATGTTTTATCCATTTTTTCCAGAGAAATTGGTGTACAATCAAAGATTTAAATATTGTCAAAATACTTATGTCACATCAAAATTTCGCACCAATCTGTTCTCTTCTTTATAGCAAGAGAGTTCGAAAATGGACAGGAAAAATATTGAGCATATTTATTGCTGTTGATACGTACTTTGATTTCCTTATAAGAGATTTATCGTTATTCACTCTAGTTAAACAAAATCAGTATCTTGGCTCGAGAGTACCAGATGTCAAAATACATATGCCGGCTAGTGTATATATGTATATATATATACAGGGTGTCCGGAAACTGCCGCATAAATGCACCGGATTATGATTCCTCAGTTGATTTCCAGCAAAAAAGTTTTAACGAACATACCCCTTCAGCTTAACCCTTTTGCTGATAGAAGTAATGGAGCTAGATTAAAATGATGTAAGAAAGATATGTCTCTAAGACTATGTTCCAATTTATTTCACTATTCTAGCTGGTCTAGCTTTGGAGATATTAGGCTTTAAGTCGAGCAAGAAAATTATTTTTTCAAAAGTCTGTAAATGCCAGTGGCAGCTAAAGGGTTAAGCTGAGGAGGTATGTTCGATGCATCTTTTTTACTGGAAATCACATGAGGAATCACAATCCGGTGCGTTCATGTGGCAGTTTCCGGATACCCTATATAATATTTAGATGATAATCGCTTAGCATAGGTCCACAATGAAGATTATCGTCGAATGATTCGCGCGACTCATGTTGTAAATAATGGTTGCATGAGTGGCGAAGTTAGTGCACTCGCTTGTTTGTAGGCCGTCGACCGTGCTGCTTGGGGTAGGGAAGTTGCTTCGCACAGTGATCGTACTCATTCGGTCGATACACGAATGAACCTGTTTATAAAAAGCAGTCGCGGACTTTTGTTGTAAGTAATGCCCGCATGAGTGGTTAACGTGGTGCACTCGCTTGTTTGTAGGCTTCGGGCGACGGCTGCTTGGGGTAGGGAAGTTGCAGTGTACATAAGCCACAATCGCCGCAGCCGCATCGAGGAAAACACAACTAGGTAAGAGTCGACAGCTAGAGCCGCTGGCGTCGCTAGGGCCGCAGCAATCGTGTCGAGGAAAATGTACCTTAAGGTTTGTGTTGCTAGAAACGACTCATGGGATGATCTCTCAGCGATCAAAGTCAGACAACCGGTTCTGAGCACTATACGTATATATTTTCCATGTTGCTTTCAGTGATATTGGATACTAGGAATGTGGCCAAATTCGAAAATACTTAAATAGGCTCAGAATCGGTTAATAAGATAAGATCGCTGAGCGATCATCGAATGAGTCGTCTCTAGCAACAGAAACCTTTATTTTTTCGCGTCTCGTTTTGTGCCTTTATAGGGGGAGATGCTCCCGCGTTTCTTGATATTTAAGATACCATAATATTCAAAAAATATGCAAAGAAGTCCGGAATATTAATCTGATTCCCGAATTTTCTATGAAATTTACTTCTAAATACATACAGCGCACATATATTTGTTTCTTTATTTGCTGTTGTCATCAACAACACTCACTCTCCTTAGTTAATTAGCGCGTCTATTATGAAATTCTTTGCGACAAGATTAGCTTGCTATTCTTTTGGTGCGCTCCAAAAGATATTTCTATCGCTGATTCGCTCAGTTAGATATTGCATTCTTTATAGTGACTATCCAGTGTCAGTTTTTTAAAAAATGAACATATTTTTGGGACTGTGTTTGTTATCGGGTGCAATTGTGTTTTCTCTGTATGCGTTTTTCTGGATCAATTATCGATATTGGAAAAGGCGCGGTGTGCCGCATCTTGACCCTCGAATTCCTTATGGCACTCTCTACGGATCTGTTAACAAATCTCGACATGCCATCAGCAGCATCACGAAAACCTACAAGGCTTTCAAAGGAAAAACCCCATTTGCCGGCATGTATTTCTTCCTCACTCCAATTCCGCTTGTAACCGATTTGGATTTAGTGCAACGAATACTCATTAAGGATTTCAGTAATTTTCATGAACGAGGAATCTACTATAATTGGAAATACGATCCACTGACAAACAATCTGTTCTTTGCAAACGGACCCAAATGGAAGAGATTGCGAACAAAGTTGACACCAACCTTTACGTCCGGAAAGATGAAATTCATGTTTCCAACCGTAGTGGAAGTTGCCGATCGTTTCCAGCAAACTTTCAGTGAATGTCTTCCAATCGATAATGTTGTTGAAATCAAAGAATTGCTCTCACGATTCACCACGGATGTCATCGGAAGTTGTGCCTTCGGAATCGAATGCAACAGTTTAAAGGATCCTGACGCCGAGTTTCGATCAGTCGGACGACGTTTCTTTGGAAAACCGCCACTTAGCAATTTTATGCGACTTTTTGTCAACAAATTCCCGAAGCTCAGTATTGAGCTTGGTATCAAAACGATTGAGCCGGCTGTGAGTGATTTCTTTATGCGAATTGTAAGAGAAACGGTTGCTTATCGAGAAGAGAATAATGTTCATCGAAATGATTTTATGGATTTGTTAATTCAATTGAAAAATTTGCCCGAGGAGAAAGATCGTTTCAGTTTGGAGGAAGTTGCAGCTCAGGCGTTTCTTTTCTTCCTGGCCGGATTTGAGACTTCGTCGACAACAATGACGTTTGCCCTGTACGAGCTTGCGCTGAATCCTGAAATTCAAGAGAAAACTCGGAATGAAATTAATGATGTTCTCGCCAGGCACGGCGGTCAGCTTAGCTACGAAGCTATGATGGATATGCATTATCTGGATTGTGTTATCAATGGTATGTTATATTTTTGTTATCTTTGCTTTTTTATTGAAAGACTGTCAATTAATATTATTATAGTGTAAAGAAAATAGACTATCAAAACTCCTCATGTGATCTATTGTGTGAATTTTTAATAAACGTGTGACCGACTATGCAATTTTGGGCTGAAGATGTTTTATTAAGTTTTTTTTCTAATATTTTCAATAAAAAATATAGTCAAACTATCAATACCGTTTGAGACCCTGGCTTATTGATTCTATAGATTGCCAAATTTGCGCCATAATAAATTAACAATTTTATTTTCTACTTACAGAAACTCTTCGCAAGCATCCGCCCGTTTTTGTTTTATTTCGAATCGCAGCAGAAGATTATCCTGTCCCAGGCACCGACAAAGTCATACCAAAAGGAAAACGTGTTTTTATACCGTCATATTGCATTCATCATGATCCTGAAATTTATCCAAATCCTGACAGATTCGACCCGAGTCGTTTCGAACCGGAAGAGATGAAGAAACGACATCCAGTCGCATTTCTGGGCTTTGGTGAAGGACCTCGAACTTGTATCGGAGCACGATTCGGGCAGATGCAGGCCCGTATTGGTTTGATAGCATTATTGAGAAATTATCATTTTGAGCCGTGCCAAAAGACACTAATACCAATCCGTTATAAGGCTGGTGTTATGATATTAGCCCCGGATGGTGGAATGTATTTAAGTGTAAAGAAAATTAAAATGTGATTGTGATTAAACATTTTATTTGATTTATAATTTTAATTTCAAATGGAATCACGAGTACATCAGATCAAAGATAGCCAATATAGACAGTGGCCATAGAGGCCTCTGGGCGAACTCTCATATGTGGGGGATTCTGACTGTCGACAGGATTAACTAAGGTCTGAGTTTCACTAACATTGTACTGAAATTTGAATAACGACAAAATAATAGGAAAAACAACACAAAACGAGTACAGTACAACTCCGAAATCCGTATTTTCAATAATAATTCGGATGCGTATAAAATCCCAAATTTTCTTTGGTTTTGATAAATATGAAAATTTTATTTTTTCTGCCGTATAGTGCACTTGATAGAAACTGATTTTTCCGCCTATAAAATTTATTATTTTCGTTGCAAACAATTGATTTTTAACAATTTTTACACAACTACCGTCTACCGGAGTCTTAATAGGTACATTGCGAAAATCTGAATAATTCAATTATCCGGATGGGATCCTTAGGAACAACTTAGGGCTGTAGTTATAGATCGAAATGAAAGTCTCGATCTATGATGGCAAAAGTTTAACTTGTGTTTCACACTTGACTAGTTGCCAGATATCATGTGCAGCTAAATACATTGGAACCTTGCTAAGCCGACCCCATCGGGACTAGACACTAGAGGGGAACTTTCGAAAAACGGATATTTGAAGACCATCGAAAATGCGTTCCAGATCTATGGAAAATAACTAATATTTTGTTTTGATTTAGGCGAAAACACTCGACTGTCCAACAAGCTTTTCGACTCAGAAAATATATCCAAGAGTCTTTCGATAATAAAAAATCCGTAGGTGTAGTAGCACTAGACATTGAAAAGGCTTTTAATTCGGAGTGGCATGATGGTCTCATATCAAAATTGATTCATTTCCACATCCCCATCTATTTGATTAAAATCGTACAATCCTTCCTTTCAAACCGAACATTTTCTGTTAGAGTTGGTACATCAAACTCTGCAACAAAATCAATTTCGGCAGGTGTTCCACAGGGTTCGTGTTTGAGTCCACTTCTATTTAATATATTCACCGCGGATATCCCTACAAATAGCAATTGCGAGATAGCATGTTTTGCAGACGATGTATGCGTATTCTGCGCCAGTGATGATCCCACATTCATTTCAACGAATCTAGAACATCAACTTGAGACTCTGTATCAATACTATTTTCGATGGAAAATAAAACTTAATACCTCGAAGACGCAGGCAACTTTTTTTTACTAAAAAGAGGAAAAGATGAAACCTTCCGAATTCACCTCTGAATTTCTTTGGTGATTACATCCCTTGGAAAAAAGAGCTCACCTATCTAGGATTAGTTTTTGATAACAAACTCACAGGATATTCTCAGATGGAAACAACAAGTGAAAAAATGATGAAATCGTACTGTTCCTTATATCCTCTTTTAAATAAGAAATCCGACTTATCACTTGATAATAAAATATTGATATATAAAATGGTCATCCAGCCTATCGCATCTTACGGCTCAGCTGTATGGGGCCAATTCAGTAAAACAACAAAAAAGAAAATTCAGGTCACACAAAACAAACTTTTGAAATTTATTAGTAACAAACCATTCTTTTACTCAACTAATAGACTACACCAAGAGACAAAAGTTTTGCCCCTAAATCAAATCGTAAACAATAACACAACTAAATTTTTGGCAATTTGCACTATTAGTAATAATAACCTCATTAGAGCACTTATACATAATAATAGTAATTAATGCGAACTTTTAATTATATTATGATGTAGATATTTAAGCTTAGATTAAGTAATAGTTTTAGTTTATTTTTAATTTTGTATTCACGAGGTTTTAGTTATTTCTTTTTTCCTCAGTTATGTACCAATTAGTTTTAGAGAACTGAACCTAGCATCGGCAAAATGTTAATTATAATATTATAGAATTAAGGCCATCGCCGGCATCTAACCTATATGCTAACTGAAATGTCAAACTATATTACTGCTTGAAATAAATTGAATTGAATTGAATAATATTTTGTTGAATTTACATTATACTCTTCTCGGGGTGTCGGTCAGTAATATCACAATTTCTTTCTCGCAAATTGGATTCTTCCAAATAATAAATATTGAAAATTGCTTGTTTTCTAATACAGTAATAGATTTCATTACAATCGCATCAAACGGAAGATGAACGTTGTTTTACTCCTGCGGAGCTTAGAAACTACCCTTGCTAAAAATTCAAAATTCGGAGAAACTATTTTTTTTTGTGGTTTATGACGAGATTCAAGATGGTTTCAAGTGGCTACCCAATGCTCACCCAATCGGAGAGTCGAATTACCGAGCGTCCGATTAGCGCGGTTCTACTGTATAGCAATTACATGTCATTCCGCTCGAGATACTCTTGGGCTATAGTTATGGACCTTTGGCCTATTTGCAGCCATCGCCTTTAGATGGTCCCACGATTTGCCTATAGATTTTCTCTCTGCCTCTACAGATCTTCTCCATGTATTTTTGGGTCTTCCCACACGACGCCTTCCATCGGTTCCCTGAGGATTCCAATCTAGAGCCTGTCTTGCAATGTTTTTTGGCTCTTTTCGAAGTGTGTGACCTATCCACTGCCACTTCCGCCTTTTGATGTCGATACCTATCCTATTTTGGCCAGTAATTTGGAGGAGGTCGTCGTTAGAGATTACCTCAGGCCAGCGAATTTGTAGGATGCGTCGAAGGCACTGATTCACGAAAGTTTGTAGTTTGGTTGTAAAATCACTGGTCACCTTCCAAGTGGAACACCCATATAAAAGCACGGATTTCACATTGCTTTCGAAGATCCGGAGTTTGGTATTTCTGGAGATGTTTTTGTTTTGCCAGAGAGGCGTCAAACTGAAAAATACAGCTCGGGCTTTATTTATGCGCGACTCTACATCGGCATCAGCCCCACCATCCGCTGTCACTACGCTCCCAAGGTAAGTAAAGTTCTCGTCTTTTTCTATCTGCTGTCCGGAGATAGAAATGTTTCTTTGCCTTTCTGATATCAAGCTCAGGTATTTCGTCTTAGCGGCATTAATTTTTAAAGCAGCACTTCGACTTTCACGATGCATCTGTCATTTGAGACAGATTATCTGCGGTGTTTGAAAGAAGGCAAATGTCGTCGGGATAGTCCAGGTGCTGAAGGTAATCAAATAATTTCCACCTGATACCCTTACTTTTATGGTCGCCTAGAGCGTCGCAGATTACGTCGTTGATGGTAATAAGGAACAGTATTGGTGATAAAATACAACCTTGTCTAACTCCATTGTTTACCTCAAAAGGACTAGACAATTCGCCCTTGTGCAAGACGTGACATTGGGCTCCGTTATAGGACTCCTTTATGATGGCAATAAGTTTCTCTGGTATGCCTCTCCTACGTAAGGCTGTCCAGATATAAGCCCGGTCAACGCTGTCAAACGCCTTCTCGAAGTCAATGAACAATAGATGTAACGGGGATCTCCATTCAGCGGATTGTTCAATTATGATTCGGAGGGTGTTGATATTGTCGCTACATGAAAAACCCTAACGAAAACCAGCCTGTTCATTGCTCAAACCTCAAAGTGCGATCGATCGTTTTCTTGATCCGGTCTAAGATTATTTTGGTCATCAGTTTAGAGACTGCAGGGAGGAGACAGATTCCACGCCAATTATTACAATCCTTGAGACTTTTTTGGGGATTTTAATAATTACGCCCTTTTTCCATTCCTGAGGGAGAGTCTCGGTTGTCCAACACTCTTGGATCAGGGGAAGAAGAATATCCGCTGTAGCGTTGATGTCCGCCTTCAAAAATTCCATCGGGATACCGTCTGCCCCCGGAGCCTTACCCGCTTCCAGTGATTGAAGAGCCTTAGTTATTTCCAGCTTGGATGGTACGCCGGTGTTAATTCTGGCCACTTGCGGAAGACTTACTGCCTCCGGTGGAGATGGGCTTGAAGGGTTTAAGTTGTCATTAAGAACCTCCATGAAGTGCTCTCTCCATCGGCGCAGTTGTTGTTCATCTGTGACCAGCAGAGACCCGTCTTTATCCTTTACAGGATGCTCATTGGTGAAAGATTTGCCAGTCAGTGGCTTATTGAGTTTGTAAAGGGTTCCACTGTCACCACGGTAAGCCGCATCTTCTGCCTCCAAAGCTAACGCGTTGATGTTCTTGCGTTTATCACGTCTAACGCTCCTCTGCACTGTTTTTTGAAGAGAACTGTACTCGGTCCTCAGTTGTTGCTTAACTGAATTATCAGTAGCCGAGTTTATTTGTTCTTTAATTCTCTTCCGTGCGGTTATCAGAGACCATGTATCATCACTGATAAATGGTCTTCTACCTCGCTGTAGTCTGCCCACAAATGTTTCGCCACACGATAGAAAAGCTTCCTTCACAATGGTCCATCTATCATCAATAGAAGAAGCATCTGGTGTTTGTGCATTAGCTACCTCGCGCAATGCGCTAGAAACTGCGCGTATTGTTGATGGTTCTTTAAGCTTTTGCACATTGAATCGTGGCAATACACGCTCGTTTTGTGTGCGACGAATAGCAGCGGTCCGCAAGCGAATTTTTGCGATGACAAGTTGGTGATCGCTGCCTACACCAGCACCACGCTTAGCCCTGACGTCCATGAGACAATTCCTCCATGTTTTGGATATGGCTATATGGTCAATCTGGTTCTCTGTTCGGCCATCTGGAGATATCCAGTTTGCTAAATGGCAAGGTTTGTGTTTGAACAGGGTGCCGCCAATGACAAGCTGACGAGAGTTACAGAACTCTACGAACAACTCACCATTGTCGTTCCTAACACCCAGACCGTGATTGCCCATTAGATGTTCCAATCCAACATTGTCATACCCAATTTTAGCGTTGAGATCCCCCATAATAAGTTTTATGTCACCTCTGGGAGCCTTGTCAAAGGTGTCGCCAAGCAGGTGGTAAAAGGCGTCTTTAGCATGCTGGACGGCTGACTCAGTTGGGGCGTAGCACTGAATTATAGTAATGTTCCTTACTCTGGACTTGAATCTGGCAGTTATTATTCGGTCGGAAATAGGCCTTCAATCTAAAAGAGATTGGCGAGCTTCCTTATTCAAAAGGATGCCGACTCCAGCCATTCTGGGTGAGGCTTCAAGTTCACTACCAGAGTAAAGCAGCACAGTTTGGGAACTAGGTGATAAGGTCGTCCCCGATCCGTTCCATCTTGTTTCGCTTAGTCCTAATATCGAAATTCTATATGCGGTCATTTCCCGTTCGACTTCCGTGAGTCTTGTACTACTGCACTCGCCCCACATCGTTCGAACGTTCCAAAAACCAATCGTAGTCCGTTGTTTGTAGCCAAAGGTCGTTGCCGGTAAATCAGTCCGTGGTATCCGAGGCTCGTTCAATGTTTCGAGTGTAGTTTAGTTTCAGGTATGCAAGTTACAAGCCTACACACGCTACATTTTATACAACGGCGTAAATACACAAAAGATAGTAGTTATGCAAAAAAAAAGAAAAAATCATTTCAATAAATTGGAAAAGCTTTTTTTTTTGTGTGCTTCTTCTCTATACGATAAGACTAACCATTAAATAAGAGTTATGAGAAACCGGCCCTAGCAAGAGGGCCACTACATATATGATGTACGGAAGCTGTAATTTTCAGTGAAGTGTCTTAAGGACCACGCAGACGATATAAATTCTTCAGAATAATTTTCAACTAAAAAGACTGAGAGGCTGAGACTATACAGGGTGTCCGGAAACTGCCGCATAAACGCACCAGATTATGATTCCTCAGTTGATTTCCAGCAAAAAAGTCGTACGAACATACCCCATCAGCTTAACCCTTTAGCTGCCACAGGCATTTAAAGATTTTTGAAAAAATCATTTTCTTGCACGACTTAAGGCCTAATATCTCCAAAGCAAGAGCAGCTAGAATAGTGAAATAAAATGATTATTACATCCAACAAATTTACCTATAAAATAAAACTAACCAGACTAAAATCCGATAAAAGGTTTGGTATTTACAGAGCTTCAAAGTCAAATTTGCGTTATTTAACCCAAAAACAATCTTTTTTTTCATCTCAATTTTCTCCAACTTCGGCCAAGGTGAGGTGCTTGTACGATTTTTTTAAAAATTGGCGCATAATCATACGATCATATCTTTCTTACATCATTTTATTCTAGCTCCATTATTTGTAACAGTTTTAGTATGCTAAGTGCAGAAAACTAGGGTTATTTTGGCTCGAATTCAATACAATTCAATTCACACTGCCCCTATAGATCTGCAATTGGTAAAATCTATTCAAAGTATATGGCGTCCCCCTGAGAACCCCGCAAAGAAAATGATATCAATGGAAGTTCGACCTGATGGACCCAAGGCCAGAGGCAGACCGAAAAACACATGGATGTGTCAAATGAAAAAGCAACAATATCGCATTGGTCTTGGCGATGACACGATCCAAGATAGAACTGCCTGAAGAAATATGCTGAGAATTTACCGCCAGAACGGGCGATGTGCCTACACCGCAGGTCGAGCAACGCGGAACCATGGAGCGGTATAAATAACGAGGCAAGGAAGAAGAAGATGTATATGAATGTCCCCAAATTCATGGCTCCACCTGAAAACGTAGTACCTACATTAAAGTTGCGCTATCTTTGGGGTGATCGAATTTTATTTCTTTAACCAGTTAAGCCGCAAATGTCTGACACATTTAATCAAAAATCGATAGTAAGTAGTAAACGAAATTCAGTCAGTCAGTGAAATAATTTGTTGGATGGATGGATGGATGACATACAATAGTATTCCTTTTAAGCCGGCCCCAGACCGACCGGAGTGTGGCAAACACCGCACAAAAGATTGATACGAAAAATTGTGCAGCAGCAATGCAGCAGTGTGGTTGGGCGACTCCAAGGTATCATTCTTGGGAACGGTCTTTTGTGCGGTGTGTGCCACACTCCGGTCGGTGTGGGGCCGGCTTTAGCACTGACAGTAAATCGCCGACTCGCCTACCCTATATGTATTTTTAACCTTACGTTACATACCTTTATAGACATGTTATCTTTAGGTACCTCATTCATACATAGTAATCCCCCTCTGAATGCATAAATATTTGCGGATACCCATAGTTCCTGCTCCATACATCCACCGGTATGCATACACATGTACACGCTCAAATCAGTGATGAGCATTTACTCCATTGGGAGTAGATCTACTCCCTTTTTTTGGTTTTGCTCTGCTACTCCGGAGAAAATCGTTTCTACTCCTTTTTTACAAAATCCAAGTATTAACTCCATTCCATTTCTTTTTTATTCTGTTCTGTCTTTTAGTTCAATTTTTTCTTTTTCTTGGAACAATAGAAATTGAAAGTCAATAGCGGAACATTTCTGTTATAATACTTTCTCTTTTCCACCAGTATGAATTGTAATGTTTAGTACACTCTCTAAACATTACAATCAGCGCCCGATATAAGGGGGGGGGGCAAGCCGGGCGGTCGCCCGGGGCGCCAAATTTTAGGGGCGGCTTTTTGGCTAGCACTCGAATAAAAAAAATTGCAAAAACCCGAAAATAAAAATTCAATATCAAAATGGATGTAGTGGAAAGGAAACCATAGAAACCAATGTCGGAAGACAGGAAACCAATAAATTGACACCCACAAAAATCATTTTACATTTTTTTGGAGACGGTGGAATATGTTCCCAATTAAAAAAAAATGCGTAGACGTTGAAGCGCCAAAATTTGTTTGAGCGATCAACAACATTTTGTGAATTAATTTCCGCTAAATTTTGTACAGCTAATCAGAGGATTGTATAGCATCGGTCATCCAGAAACACCTTGGTAGCCAAAATTGTTAGGTTGACTTGTCGTAAATTAAGCTTGGACAGAAAGGTGGCTAAATATGGACAAAAACTGCTAGGTGGACCGCATGACATGTCTGGCTCAGTTGGTAGAGTGGCTAGGGATGCTATTTTCTGAATTACAGTAGCGTTGGTTTGAGTCCCACAGTGACCAGGATTTTTTGTTTCGGAGCTACTTGCTACTTTTAAATTCCTTTTACAAAAATAATAAATGGTATAATACAGAAGGGCGGCAAATTGTCCACTTGCCCGGGGCGACGTAAGCGCTAGAGCGGGCGCTGATTACAATTCATACTGGTGGAAATGAGATAGACCTGCATGCTGCATTTGCCTGCATTTTTGGTGTAACAATGAACATTCTTTTCTTCTGGGCGGTTGCAGTGAAGCTGGTGGAGTTTCTATAGTGCGTTCTTATTGCATGTCGGCTTTTATGTTGCCTGTGTTGCATCTGTCTGCATTACCTTTGATGGTGGAGCCTGGAGCATTCTTCTCGGTGGCTTCTGGAGTGTCTATTACGTATAACTAAATATTTCCACATTCAGTGGTGGCAAAAAATATAAACATTGGTCACTTTGTCAACCATCCTTTCATACTGAAATTTATTTTATTATTGAAAGTGTGGGTAGTTTTTTGGTTTGGGAAATAAACTGAGGAATGGGTTGAAAGAGGAAAAGATCGAAAGTTGGCAAAAACAAGTGGGAATCCAGAGTTCAAAAAAGGATCATTATTCATTACGCATGAAAGTGTCAAAACAATACCAAATAATAGAAAAAATAACTTTAATCCAAGAAAGAAATGTGGGGAAGCCTCGAAGAATTAAGCTTTAGGGTATTGTTGTAACGAACAATTTTCCTTCCCAGATCCCAAAACACAATGTCACACTTTAAAAATTTAAAATTTTGAGTTCACATAAGTCTAAACATTGATCATCACTGTCATAACATCGAGAATGATGACACAATTACAAAAATATGTATTAAAGTATTAATATTTTCACTGGATCTACTCCCGTTTTCGTCCAAAATCTACTCCTCTTTTTTTCCCTCAATGCCTATCTCTGGCTCAAATTCTCCCAGAATCAAGCAAATACTCCAATAATAATAATATGTAGTCTGCCAGAAGCACTTCCCATGCAAACACCTTTCCCAAGCAGAACATTTTGCTGCGTCACCAATTAATTAGATTGCCTTTGCCATATACATAGTCAATTACCCAGGATGTTGGTTGGCTAAAACTTTATTCATACCCGTACTAGTAACTGCATGAACTTCTTCCGAGCCAATATTGAATATTAATAAATTATGTCATTAGCCTTTAATTAATTATCTACTAAGGAAAATGGTGCAGAGGGTAAATTAGCCGTTATCTAATTTACTCAATGTTTCTCTCCATTTCGCCATAATGATGGACGAAATTAGGAAAATTTCGTTCATCCTTTTTGCCTTTACGACGATTTTTTTTTTGTTCTTGGACTTTTCTATATTTTATATTCACACGAATTGTGTGATTGTACCAGCTAAGCTAGCAGAAGCGATAGCGAAAGTGTCCTCGTTCGAATGCAGAGATGACTTCTTAGTGCCGACAAACTGTATTACGAGTATTCTCTTGTCTTGGTAAATAGCAAAATGATTTTCTCTTGTCGGAAAAAGGACATCATTGTCGTCTATAAATTTCTAATAACATACCTTTTCCTCTTCATGTTTCATTGTCCTGGTCCTGTGTTCGTTTCATCTGTATTATGTTGTGTGGAAGTATGAAGAAGTGACTGGAATGCTGAATTAAATAAGAAGACAGTCAGTCGACGTTTTTTGCTTTTTTTTTTTTGTTCAATTTAATTTTAGAATTCCTTGCTTGGACTTTTATTTTTGTAATGATCCAATGTTGTTTTTTATAACCTTTTCATAGCCATTTTACGAAATCGATTCAAGCCAGAACTTGAAATGAATATCGAAAAATTAGATCAGACCTGTATTATCTGTATTATATTGGGAGCTTTTCATCTTAATACAACAAAGAGTTTTCCTATGAAATTGCTTTTCAGTTTATTTTCTTCTTTTTCTTAGACGGTGTACGATACAACATATCGTGCAACTCTACGAGTAATATAACAGAAGGATACGAATATAGATAAGGAAATATTTTCTATCTTTCTGCAAGGATTTACGCAATTTGTCCATTTT
Organism: Microchrysa polita; assembly: GCA_949715475.1. Classification (NCBI taxonomy): domain Eukaryota; kingdom Metazoa; phylum Arthropoda; class Insecta; order Diptera; family Stratiomyidae; genus Microchrysa; species Microchrysa polita. The sequence goes on along the minus strand of OX454415.1, from coordinate 26,462,709 downwards.
TTCTAAACCTATTCAAATGCTATTGTGCAAGTACATATATGATATTGTGTTCCATCAATGTTCAGCTTTATTATAGTTTTGCCCATATACATATGGATATGCAACATATTTTCTGTACTAAGTCTCAATATCGTATAACTTCCAGTTTATCTTACCTTCCCTAAAATTTGTGGAAGTCCCTTATTATTCATAACAAATCTTTAGAAAGAAAATACGAGTAGCTTCCGATTTCCGGTTTAATTTTCAGTTTCTGGGCAACACAATAATGTAAAAGAATTTCACTTCCTTTCGCAAATGCGGATTGTTCATTAATTTTGTATTCATTCTCCGTTTCATTAAAAACTAGGTAAACGTGATTGTTATTTCTATATAGAAACAAAATGTCTGATAAATTGCTAAGATGAAAATTCAGTTTCCCCGAAAATCACAAGAAACAATGAAATTTTTATCTGTCTGCAAAGTGCCACTGTAAAACATCATCTTTTTTTGAAATGTATATTCAAACTCGTGACATATTTCCACCATCAAAAAATATACTCTACATTAAAGCCATTAAGTTTCATCAAGTCTCCCAACATTCGGGGAGACCCTCCATATACTCATTCGTATAGTACCTATTCGTATAAATGAAAAAAAGATGTTTTTATCCACAAAAAAAGTCCACGCTTCGTATGACCGGAGATAATAGCAAAGGTCCGGTTACTATATAGCCCGAAGGAATTTTCCTGAATTTTCGTGAGACTTATACGACCGAGTATTATGTTTGATAGCTTGAGCTTGGCTATATAGCCCCCGTAGAAACGTTTAGTCCTGAGAGCTTCATATCAAATATAAAACAAGAAATATGCTCACAGCCTCACAGGACTTGCGCTCTTTTTTTGTTTTTCCACGACGACGATAACTACGGAGCGATTCATCTCTGGATGGAGCACTCGGCTCTTACGACGATGTTGTAGTAGTCCCGGACCGGGACGAAAATTGTTGTCGCTAAAGGGAATTTAAGTTTATATCGTTACTGAAATGACATTTCTTGATGCTGTAATGACATATGTATGGGTGATCGTGTAGTCATGGCAACTTACCGAAAGTAGTTGCACATATGGGCTCTTTGTGGAGATTGCGCTGAATTTCTCAGGGAAGGATGATTTTCGAAATTGGGGTAGGCAACGATTTCGCATATTCTAAAAACATCGAATGGAGTATGTAAATGTATACATGGTATCTATCCCAGCAAACAATTTTATCGCTTTTTTCTACGAAAAGGATATTATTCAAATGAAAAATATATCGTAAACTTGTCTCCCCGACGAAAAACTATTTTATCGTCATCAATATGTCAGGATTGTGACTCCTATTCACGAAATATTATTAAATTATTATTGTATTGTAGTCTGGCGGTTAGTGCGCGCACATTCGGTGCACAGGGTCATGAGTTCGAATCTCACCGTGTTCCATGGTGTTTTTCGAACTCACGAGCTTGTGACGGACTATGATCTCACTCAGATGCTAAACGAGTATCCATTTATGGGGATAAATAACACTGCTGAGCGTGATGCTGATCTCATTACCTCAACAAAAGCAGATAAGATCTTGGAAATAGGATGTCACTAACACATCCTGCGGCCTTAGTCCAATGCTGGATTGTCGCGCCAGTTATTTTTATTGTAATTTGGCCATACGAAAAAAAAACTGAGTCCTGAAAATATTGCATCGATAAATTTTGGCTTTTTTGCTACGGTGAGTGAGTGAATCCAAAGTATTCCAATTTTCGTACAAATTTTCGCTACTGTGATTGGTGTATCAGAACTTTATATTGGGTTAGATCAGTGGTCCCAAACTTTTCGGAGTCACGCATCGCCGCTTTCTGGCTGGAACACCTCAAAACAGTTATTAAAATAAATTATATGGCTATATGTCCAGAAAAGTGGATGGAAGTGGTATGGCTGACAACCATATCACACTCCGAATTCAGTTGTCTTTGTAACGTTGATGACTACACACGGTAGTCATCAACGCACCATGCTCCATTAGGAGTTACGGTAATCAAGAGAGAGATGTCCAGAAAAGGGAAAATGTGAAGATGAGGGATCGTTGGAAATGCCCAGTACATGTGTAAGAGACTCAAACTTTATTTTGTTATATAATTTTTTTCTTTTTTGTAATGAACATGGCGTACTGGACATTTGTATGCATAAAATACGGTACTCACCTGATCTATACCGCCTGATACCATCTGTAATAAGAAAAAGACAACCAATGAGCCTGCAGTTACACGCATTGAAGATATTAAGTTATTTGAAACGAAAACGAATAATAATTCAAATCTTTATGTTGGCCCGGCCAACAAACAGGAAGAAGAGGAGAGCGAAGGAGAACCACTTGTCGGCGTCGTCGTCTCAGCATCGGTCATCGCAGCATAGGTCATCGGCTTCTCGTTGTATCGGTTGATTCTGGCTCAGGTATTCAAACGGCAGTGCGAGGTAGACGCAGGATGGATGTATCGGTTGATTCGGCTGCTTCTCCTTGGTTCAATCCCACTTCACTACCATCCTCAATTCTTCTATATCCAGAAGTAAAGCCTTTCTACCTAAGGCAGACAACTTCTGGCGAAAACATTCTAATTCGGTATTCTATGGTAGACTGCGGAGGGGGAAACCACAACCTCCTAGCTATTACAGAGGGGGATCAACTCCGGAGCGGAGCACCGCGCCTCTACTCAAATTTCAGAGAAGGGAACACCACAACCTCTCAATCACACAACACGAAGAGGGGAGACACCACAACCTCTTCAAATATCAACTCAACATGGAGAGGGGAGACACCACAACCTCTCCAACACGTAAACTCTGTGCAAAGAGGGGAAACACCGCAACCTCTCGAGTTTACCACCAATAGAAAGGGGAGACACCACAACCTTTCTACGAACGTCACCACAACATGAAGAGGGGAAACACCACAACCTCTCCAAAACGTAAACTCTGTGCAAAGAGGGGGAACACCACAACCTCTCGAGTTTATCACAAGTAGAAAGGGGAGACACCACAACCTTTCTACGAACGTCAACTCAACATGGAGAGGGGAAACACCACAACCTCTCCAAAACGTAAACTCTGTGCAAAGAGGGGGAACACCACACCCTCTCGAGTTTATCACAAGTAGAAAGGGGAGACACCACAACCTTTCTACGAACATAAACTCAACATGGAGAGGGGAAACACCACAACCTCTCCAAAACGTAAACTCTGTGCAAAGAGGGGGAACACCACACCCTCTCGAGTTTATCACAAGTAGAAAGGGGAGACACCACAACCTTTCTACAAACACAACGCTGAGAGCGGGACGACCACAACCTCTCAACGACTCAATCGGAGGGGACCAACTCCGAGGTGAAGCCCACACGGCTCTAAACATCTCACTTAGAGGGGAGACACCACAACCTCTCAAACTATCATTTCTTTCCGGAAAGGGGGAAACCACAACCTTTCCATACAACACTCACTCAATACTGAATCTTAGAATACCTGTAGGTAATTTTCGGTGCTGTACACACAGCAAAACCTAGTCCGCCATCAATCAGATCTCACACAATAAGTATAACCATAATACAAGCAACTACAAGCTCAGTGTACTCACCTACGCACAACGTTTTTTCCTACCGATTCCTTGTTGTCACCGCAAAAGACGGAAAGAAGACGATGGGACACCTTAGCAGCAGCCAACAACTATCGAATGTGTCGTGATATCTTGAAATGGATTTTCTCGCGGCACACTTCACAAACACCCCGGAAAAACACTTGATGCGAAACACGATCGTGTGAAATAAACTTAATTCTACGCGTCGATTATTATTCGCGTAATTTGACCACATAAATATAGCAAAACCACACCAGGAACATAAAAGCGCTTGACGTTCCGCTAGGAAAAATGACCGATTCTATTTTATTTTTCAATTGTCATTTAATTTCATGGCCTACTATGAAAATACAATCATACAAAAACACCAAGCCTCCTTCACATGTGGATCAAGTACAGTTTTTGTGTTTTTAACCCATTTTGTACTGGTGGTTCGTTTTCGAACCACCATTTTCAATAATTTTTTTATATTAAATAATTTATATTTTTAACTTTATTTAGATGTTATCAGCACTGTTATGTGTTATTAATAATATTATATTTTTAGAAAATAGGGTGACCATCTTTTTTCGACCATTTTTCAAAATTAAAAAAAGTATATATAAAATCCATGAAATTTATTGAAATGATTCCATTCAATAAGTAAAAGCATGTATTTTTCTATTAAAATTATAATTTGATAAGAATCACAAGAAGTTTTTAGTTTATGAGCTTCTATATTTGGGTGGTTCGAAAACGAACCGCTGGTACATGGTGTATCTAAATGTTGCTACGTTACTCAACTTTAACGACCAATAACTCCGTTACTGTTACTCGAAACCGGAAAAAAGAAGCTGATATGAAATTGACTCGTCGTACCCTTTGATTTGAGTACACACTCGCCTATTTACGATAAAAATAAATAAAAAAGTCAACTTTTTCATCCCTTCGGGGACACCCTGTTATCTTCCTCCTGCTAAGTTTTAAGGTATTCGAAACTAAGACTGCGATCATTCTACACATACCTTTCAAATTTCATGTCGATCGGTTGAGAGGTTCGCGAGATATTTAGTAAACAGTCGAACGCACGGACAGACGGACAAACGGACAGACGGACTGAAACATATCGATTTCATAAGTGTTTTTTTTTTTTGAAAAATTTTCTAAAAACCCTCAAACCCCAAAATAAATATAAAATTTAATAAAAACTGTATTTTATCATGTAAACCCACGCCACACCTTCCTTATTGCATGTAACACATACCATGTCGCTTACTTACCAACGGTTCGTTTTCGAACCACCCCAGAACACAAAAACAACAAATCGGAAAATTTGGTTTTCTTCGGAATCCTCATCAGAGTGTGTTTATAGACAATATATATCAAGGATATCGTCATAAAAAAATTATTTCTGGTACCGGTACAAAATGGGTTAAATCGAAATTTTGTAATAACTCTGAAATTCATTTCTAAAATGTTCAAACTTGTAGGACACCACAGCAGCTATATATATTTGCTATAAATTTTGAGGCCCTAGCTATCATCCAATTGTTTGAAAAAGATACCATAAATGTGTTGAACTTAAAATTTGGACTGATTAGCATTCGTTCTAAAAAAATCGTAGAAAAGTGGTGATAACCACAAATTTAATCCTCTAATTTAATTGAGGCTTAATTTAAATCCCGAAAATCTCGTCACAACACTGTGAACATGCTTTATTTTCTGGGGCACACTACTTCCTTTTCCATTTAGTAGAAAGTTGTAAAAGAAAATCGGTAGAGTTTCTGATGCTGGTCAAATATTTTACAGTTAAGTTGATTTCTGGTACATTGTAGTAGACTAAGCTTCGGAGTTAAACAAAAAGGTTCGAATGGATTATTTGCTTTTTCTTGTCAAAAGCGCTTTCTACATTTTTCCTATTTTTGGATATCTTCGGGAAACCGCTGAGAGATCTTCACTGAATGTTATGGTACTGCGGAACTCTGTTTGTTTGTTTGTTAATTTGTTTTCGAACTACTGCATAAGACTATATATTTTTAATTTTGGAAATTTCAACGATTTTTTTTTTATAGATACATAATTAGTAGTAACAAAATATATGGCTGAATATAACTTTGTAAGGGGTAGGGGTAGGGGTAATCGGACCTACTCCACTTTCCATCAACTACAAGGATATGCTAAAATGAGACATTGATGAAAATTTCAAGTCGAGAGCGATATTCTACCAAAAGTTATGGCCGAATTAAAATTTCAAGGAGGGGTAGTTTGTATGGGAGGTAGGGGAACCCGTGGTCCGATTTTGGCCCATTTTCAATGCTGTTCAAGATTTTAGCAAAACAAACATTTGATCAAAATTTCAAACCGCTAGCTTCATTATTTCGGGAGTTATCGTGCGAACAGACAGACACACGAACAGACAGACAGACATGGCTTATTCGATTCAGGGACCGACCCTGATCATTTATATATATACTTTGCCATACCTCCGGTGGCTCCTTTGAGGTGTTACATAATATCGTCGTAAGAAAAACAATTTAAGCCTAGTATTGACCTCGAGAGTGAAATTCCGCCGCTGCGATTTTTTCAATGAAAATGTATTCCTACTGTCGTGGAAAATGTAGGGAATGCTGAGGAATTCCATAAGCTACAATCCGAAAACAATTCCATAATTTTTCTCCGACATTTTATGTATTTTTTTTTTTCCGATTCCCCGGTTATTTCATCGTGAAATGTCAAATGACCGGGGAATCGAAAAATAATACATAAAATATCCGAGGAGAATTATGGAACCGGTCTCTGATTGTAGCTTATGGAATTCCCCATCGTTTGTGGCATATTCCACGATAGTAAGTATCCATTTTTATTGATAAAATCCCTGGGCCAAAAATTTTACTCTCGATCTTAATTCAGCCCTATACACTATACCCTATTATTAAATTTAATACGAACTCTCAAATATACCCTATTCTCCATCTTATGGGATAGGGTATAAAAATAATCCAGGCTATAGCTTTGAGAGTTCGTGTTAACTTCAATAAAATTGCGAGCAACTAGAGAAATTCAAGACTTGCTTTGCCCTGCTATATACGATTCGATAGTACCTTTCGTCAAGTTTTAACTTAACAAAAAGTATGTAGTTAAACTCAAACAATTAAGGATGCTCCAAAATTAGAAGCAGTTTTACAGCGTTTTCTCTTCATTCGCATTAGCTTTCCACTCTCCTGAAGAAATCTTTATAATCTTAGGTACTGTATATTTCCGCATTGGACATTGCGCTTCTGCGGAAGAGCACTCCGTGTTCCACATTATTTTGAAATTTTTGAACTGAACATTAAGCTTTTCCGGCAACAAATTTTCAATCAGTGCTTTTTTAATTTTTGTTTCAGCACTTCTAGATTAGTTCAGTAGGGCTTACCTGTGCGAAACTCCAGATCTAATGTGAAAAAGTAGATGAACGTGAAGCCCTGTGATGTAGTGTTTCTATTCTATCGATACGCTTCTATTATACAATTGAAATTTGGGTAAGTGCTAAATATTCTATTGCACCATTTTTCTACTCAACTGAGAAGTTGCACAATGAAACAAAAATTACGCCCTTAAATAAAATAGCATCTAACAGCACTTCGAAATTTCTGGCAAGATGCCCAATCATTAATAATAATGATAATATACTGAGGATTTTTATTTTTCAAGTGCAGACACGTGTTTCGGACACAGCTTATGTCCTTCTTCAGTGCCAACTACAAAGTGTTTTTATTTTTTACAAATTGAACTTATATTTCATTATTACTTTATTTATTTTATTTATTCATTATTATTCGGTTTATTATTCATGTCTTTAATAATTTTATTGCCATAGCATTTACATAGGCCAAACCAAAAATGTACGGTTCGAGGAACACATGAAAGAAGCAGAGCTAACCACGAAGAATCCAGTCAGGCACAATAAATCTGCAGTCGCAAAACATATGTTGGAAACGAAACATGGCAACACATGGGAGAACGTCGAAGTTATCAGAAAAGTGCCACAATTACATAAGCTCGATGCGGCTGAAAGTATAGAAATTGCCAAACAGGTAAAGGATAATCTTATGAACACGGACGAAGGCAATTGCGCATCTAGCCTGTTCCAGGTAATTAAGGAGCAATAAAAATTAAAAAGGTAATGATGCAATAAAACCCATTCAGAAACAATGTTTAGTATATAAGTTCAATTTGTAAAAAAATAAAAACACTGTAGTTGGCACTGAAGAAGGACATAAGTTGTGTCCGAAACACGTGTCTGCACTTAAAAAATAAAAATCCTCAGTATAAGGCAAATTATTCTTTTTATTTTTAAATAAAAAAAACTGAGGAAAAGAAACGGAACTATACACAAGTACAAGTAATCTACTTTGTTTAACTTAATCGGGATTATTGGATTATCCTAATTACACTTAAACTTAGAGTTAAAGCTTGGGCCAGGTATCTATGTAAGAGTATTAACTTGTAAAACATAACATTACACCAGAAATAAATTGAAATTGAAATATTCTATTGCAGTTCTGAAAATGGTTTCATGTTTTTATGAAACACTACACACGTTGAAGGTTACTTTTGCTTTGGTTTACGTATCTAAAGTAATAATACAAAATGTGTGACGGAAGAGGGAGGGATCGATATCCTTAATCCTCCCTTATCTACGCCACTGACATTCACACCCAATATCAATTGGTTCTTTGCGAGATAGAGTCCTCTCTGTTCTCCCACTGTTTTTTTGCCCGAGAATTATTTTTCTGCTGTAGTACTGGGTATTCACCAATTTCCCTCTAATTGTGGTGGTCCCAACTCCACCCCTTGATCTTACCCGTAAAACGTTGTGAGATAACCCCCTCAATGTTTCGACTCCGGAACGAGTGATAACGACAACAATCCTAAGGTCGCACACACACCGTCTATGGATTGCAATTCATGGATTTTATTGACAGAACGAAAATCCATTTTATGGACATTGGATTGTCCATGTGTGGGCGGCCTTAGACCCACGGCCTACGCGATTGTCACTTTCTCTGTATTTGCAACAATAGAAAAAGAAAAAAATGTCCAAAACCCGAACTTATAGAAGCCTTAACGATTTCTATAGGAACGGCAATTATGGAATTTCATGTCGATCGGTTGAGCTAATTACGAGATATTTAGTGAACAGGTGAAACGACGCTTGCCCGGCAATGTGAAACGCCCTTACAAAATATAAGATTCGCTATATTTCCGGTTTGCATAAAGATATTGGAATGAAAATGCACATGTAATCCTTATCTCATTTCTAATTAATCTCCGTTAAAACTTTCAGATTTGCAGTCCTAACAGGGCAATAGGCAAAGAAAAAACTTATATGTTGTGCCTGATCTTGGTATAGTTGATCGTTGATTTGAGTACGGCCGTAATATAAATTCGTTTGAGTATGAATGTGTTTTTGCTGGTTGTTTTAATTTATTACTGCATTAATAGTTTTAACTACAGATATATGTTATCAGGGCAAAAGTGATCCGTCCATGGATACCCTCCAGCATCTAGCCCTACAGTAAATACTCTGAAGTAAATATTTAATACTAAGCGTGCTGTTAATCTCAACACCTCAGCAAAAAAACAGTTAAGATCTTGGGGATCGGATGTAAATGTGAAATATCCGATTGCCTGTCTAGGTGGCAGTGCACTAACTAGGGATGTCAAAAACGGGTCCATAACCCGGTTTTTTGGGTTTTTTTTTCGCCGGTTAGACCGTCCGATTTTAACCGGGCTCCAAGTACCGGTTTTCCGGTTAACCGAGTCTTTTCATTGATTCGTTTAGAATTTTAATAAAAACACACCCCTAATGCTGGTGTTCGTATCGTATGCAAAATCAAATTTGAATGCACGCCAGAGAAACTTACTCATTTGAAAAAACTCCCGAGTTGGTTGGGAGGGGGAAATCCCCAAGTTTGTTTCCCATTCTAGTCAGTTGCCATCATGCTCTGGTCTAGAGAGCAACGGACCTTCGCCGCCGAGAGATTCTTTTCTAAGGCTGCGTACACATACAGAGCGACGCCGAGCTTTTCCGGGCTGGGCGAAGCGATGCGATGTGTGCACACTCATTACAATGTCGGGCCGGGCGATGCGATGCGATTTGTTGCGAGTCGACGCGATTTCTTTCTATGGCAAGAAAACCGGATTTTTCAAGGGGATTTCATACGGCGCTGGTTCGTATGATTTGCTGCTGATATGGCTATGATTTCAGATCGACTTCTTGGCATAGGGCTTCGAGTGTTCTACCATTGATATTTTCAATATACATACAAACGTGTCGGTATATTTATGTAGTGTTGTAGATAATTGCGGGTATTAATGAATGGATTGTCGTAGGTAATAATATTGTAATGTAGTACCATTGGTATTTTCTATATACATACGTACTTGTCGGTATGGCTATGTAGTGTTGTAGATAAATTGTAGGTAGGTCATGTAATGATGAATGACTGAAAGAGGTAGGTAACCTTTCTGGAAATTTGCAGTGTTAGCTTACGCGTTTCAAAACAATTTTCGGGCCGCATTTGGATTTGGTGTTAATTGTTGTTCAAATATGTATGAATGGGTGAAATAGGTAATTTTTGGAAACATGCGGTGCAATAAAACCCAGTTTCTAGTGTACGCTCACTTTTATGAGCCTGCCGGCCAAAAAATGGCATCCCCGTTTCTCGAGGATAGACACGTCCAATCGGCGTGGCAGAAACACTGAGGTAAATTTGGGTCGCTGATTCCGAATTTGAGGTCAAAAACAAAATTTTTTTTTGGGGTTGCCCGCCCCCAAAATTGTACCCCTGTTTTCTCGGGGAAATACTCGTCCAATCGGCGTGACAGAAACACTAAGGTAAATTTGGGTCGCTGATTCAGAATTTGAGGTCAAAAACAAAAATTTTTTTTTGGGGTTGCCCGCCCCCAATATTGTGCCCCTCTGTTTTCTCGGGGAAATACTGGTCCAATCGGCGTGGCAGAAATTTGGGTCGCTGATTCCGAATTCGATGTCAAAAACAAGAAAAAAAATGTCGGGGTTGCCGGAGTTACGAGATCTACACCTACCGGCAAGCTCTCGTTAACAACTGGCTTAGCCTAGTGGAAGAGATGACGGCTAGCATCCCAAAGGTCCAGAGTTCGATTCCTGCGACAGGCGAATCTTTTTTTCCATCATTATAAATTAGTTAACTATTATTGTAATGTGTATCTCTCTTAGTTAGCAACAACCAAAAATGCTTTATAGTTAAAATATGTACCTGATTTCTATTACCGTTTGAAAATGTAATGCATTTGAGAAATAAAAAGGTCAGTTCGAAACTGGCATCAAGACGAAACCCATCGTTTCTCTAAAACTATAACTGGCGCAGCCGATAAACGGACCTGGAGGAGGACTATTTTTTCGAAGGATCATCGAAAGCAGTTAAGGAAAAGGATTGTACACTACGAGAAGGATTTTTTCCATAATAGATTGGCGGATTTCGAGGGAATATCGAAAATTTACAATCCCGAACTCGTGAGTACTAAAAGGTTAAAAACTTGAATTTTCCTATCATTTTCCTTTTGACCCTCCACTAATATCCTTTTATGCCTACAAAACGTGGTAAACCTTATTGTACGCAAAATAGATATTTCGCGGTCAGTGATTTTGATATTTCGTGCAATTTGAGCAGTGAAAATTCTAAATTAGCATCTACATCAATTGATATAGATACTATTACCGCTAGTGTAATATCGGAAAATTGTGGTGCTAATAGTGAAATATTACCGGAATACTTAATCGCGACCACATTTAATACTCTAGAAAGTGCAATGTCGACCGATAACGATGGCAAATTTCCGAATAATTTTGGTGCTAATATGGGCATTCCTGGCCCGTCTCAGGTTAACCACGTGCCTTCTGCAACGGTTACTTCAATGGATATTTTTAATTCTTTGAGAGTGCCGGATGCTATTAAGGATATTCCACAATTCAATGGAAATCCTCGCGTTTTGTTTGATTTCTTCGAAAACGTTGAAGAAATTTTAACACTAATTAAAGTAACAGACGGAACATCATACGGAAAAATGTTGCTACGTGCGATACGAAACAAAATCGTTGGCCCCGCAAATGAGCTTCTTACGATGCATCGTACTCCTCTAGATTGGGCTAAAATTAAAGATGTTTTAATAGTCCATTATTCCGACAAAAGGAATGAGACATCTTTAATCAACGATCTCCACTCTGTTCGACAAGGCTACGGTAGTGTTGATGATTTTTACAAAAAAATCATAGACATTCTCGCGAGTATGATGAATCATATCCAAATTCACGAATCTAATTCGAGTGTTATTGAGTCGAAAAAGAAATTGTTTGAAGAGATGTGTTTAAACAGATTTCTGGCAGGCTTTACTGAGCCTCTAGGGTCGACAGTAAGAGCCATGAAACCAGACAGTTTATCCCTTGCAATAAATTTCTGCATACAAGAGCAAAATATAGCTTATTTGTCTAGAAATATTCTAAAGCCCCAATTAAACAATAGATTCATGAACTCACCACGGTATACTTTACCGCTGCCGCAGCAAACAAGGCAGCAAATCCAACAAATAGGAAATCCAACCTACTTTCCACCGCAATGGCAATCAACTTCTCCGAATTTAAACAATTTTAGGCAGATTCCGATTAATAGGTCATACCCAAGTCAAGTGAAACAGAAACCCTTTACTCAGTCCCAGCAACCTACTCAAATAGCTAGGCCGGAACCAATGGATATTGGTTCTAGCCAAATGAGAACCCAAAACACCCAACAAAAGCCGGTTGCTACAAATTTCGCTAAAAATTTCCCTCCTACTCACAATAGCTCGCTTCATAATTTCGATGAAGATAATTTTCAAACGCAATCATTCTCAGTTGAAGCACCCGCAAATAACTATTATCAATTCTCCGACGAATACGGCGAATGGAATAGTGATGGTGACATTAATATTAACGCCTCAGATAATAATATCGTCGATGATGTAAATTTTACACTAAATGCCTCAATGGCCCAATTGGGTACATAGACGCAAATAAACATGGAAATATACTTCCATACATAAGCATTTCGTCTCCGTTCGGGCGCTCTTTGAAATTTCTTATAGACACCGGTGCGTCGTCATCCTTTATCAATCCGGAATTCGTCAACCCGAATGATATAACAACCATCCAACCGAGAACGATAACAACAATTCTTAACAAATATGAGATCAACAAAGAAGTTGTGCTTGATAACTTTATAGAATTTAATATTTCGGGTAAAACTCGCTTTTTGGTTTTCAAGTTCCACAATTACCTACTTTGATGGTCTACTAGGCTTAGATGCCTTATCTTCTCTCGAAGCAAAAATTGACCTACGTAATAGCGCTTTATTAACAAAAAATGCAGCCATTCCTTTGGAGTATAAACCAAACTTTGCTTCAGCGAAGTACTTGATTCCAGCTAGAACAAAAATGATTGTCAAACTTCCGGTTGACGTCCAAAACGGAGATATATACTCTAAAAATATAGTGCTAGATAATAATTTATTTATTCCCGAAGGTATTTATCGAGCAATAAATTGGTTCAGCCTAATGGAAGTTATTAATGATTCTGAAGATGAACTATCTATCTTTTTGGAACAGCCAATAAAGGTAATCAAATTTGAACATTTTCTTGAAATTAATAATTTTGCTATTTCTTGCGATGACATGAATATACGAACTGATTCACTAGACGGTAGTAGTGGGTTAAGTCGAAATATTCAAATTTCAAATTTAAATGAGGAAGAAAGAAAGTCTCTTACGAAAATCATTAATGAATTTGATGATATTTTTTACAAGGAGGGACAATCGCTTTCATTCACGAGTAAAATAAAGCATAGAATCAAAACCACCGATGACGCCCCCATATACACAAAATCGTATAGGTACCCTTTTATACATAAAGAAGAGGTTAAAAGACAAGTCGATGATATGTTGAAACAAGGCATTATTCGTCACAGTTTCTCTCCTTGGAGCTCTCCGGTATGGATCGTACCTAAAAAGAAGGATGCTAGCGGCAAGCAAAAGTGGCGACTGGTAATCGACTTTAGAAAGTTGAACGAAAAAACAATTAATGACCGATACCCTCTTCCCAATATCACTGATATTCTTGAAAAGTTAGGGAAATGTACATATTTCAGCAAGATCGACTTTGCTAGTGGATTCCACCAAATTGAAATGGATACACGTGATATAAGTAAAACTGCTTTCACCGTTGACGGTGGACATTTCGAGTTTGTTCGTATGCCTTTCGGGCTGAAAAACGCCCCTTCTACTTTCCAGCGTGTGATGGACAATATGCTCAAAGATCTTCAAGGCAAAATATGCCTAGTATATTTAGATGACATTATTGTCTTCTCAGCATCTCTCCAAGAGCATTGCGAAAATCTTCGGAAAGTGTTTCAAAGCTTGCGAGAAGCTAATTTTAAAGTCCAGTGCAGTAAATGCGAGTTTCTAAAAAAAAGAAATATCCTTCTTAGGTCACATAGTCACTACGGACGGCGTTAAACCAGATCCAAGTAAAATAAAAGCCATAAAGGAATTCCCAATTCCCAAAAACCAGAAGGAGATAAAATCTTTTTTAGGCCTGGTTGGATATTACAGGAAATTTATTCCAAATTTAGCTAGCATTACCAAGCCATTGACTGAATGCCTTAAGAAAGGAAAAAGCGTAATACTTTCCGAACGATACATTAACTCGTTTGAGATTTGCAAAGATCTGCTCGTCAATGAGCCAATTCTTCAATACCCAGACTTTTCAAAGCCGTTTATTTTGACGACAGATGCCAGCAACTTTGCTTTGGGCGCTGTTCTTTCTCAGGGAACTATCGGTTCTGACAAGCCAATATGTTATGCGAGTAGGACTCTTACAGATTCAGAATGTAATTACTCCACAATCGAAAAGGAGCTTCTAGCAATTGTGTGGTCAGTTAAATACTTCCGCCCCTACCTTTTCGGAAGGAAGTTTAAAATCGTAACCGACCATAAACCGCTAACCTGGCTCTTCAGCTTAAAAGATCCAAACTCTAAACTGATTCGTTGGCGACTACAACTGGAAGAGTACGATTATGAGTTGTGCTATAAGAAAGGGAAACAAAACTCTAACGCAGATGCGTTAAGTCGAATGAAGCTCCAACAAACTCAGCATAATGACGACATAAATGTAAATGAAGCCCACTCCACGAATGAAGACGATATAGGAACCACCATCCACTCTGCAACAGAAAATTTAGGAAACGGAATTTCAATTTCCGAAAAGCCGCTTAATGAATTCAATAGTCAAATAATATTAGAGAAATCAAGCAAAAAGCCATCAATCACAACATCAATACTTTTTCGTAGCAAAGTTCGACGAATAATCAGAAAGGTTGAATTTTCGGAAAGTGACATTGTAGACATTTTTCAAAAATATCTTGTTCCGAAAAAAGTGGCTGCCATATTCACTGATGATTTAACATTCGTAACAGTTCAAAACACATTCTATAAATACTTCTCACAGTCAAAAGTATTCAAACTTCTTCGTTGTACCGTGAAAGTATCGGATGTGACACTCAATGATGAGCAAGACAGGATAATTCAAGACTACCATACCAAATCGAATCACAGAGGAGTTAATGAGACCCTTCTTCATCTGAAAAGAGAGTTTTATTTTCCCTATATGAAGTCAAAAATAAATCAAATCATAAACAACTGCGAAACTTGCAAGACCCATAAGTATGATAGAAACCCGCAAAAGGTCAAATTCCTAGAATCTGAGATTCCCGAGAAGCCTTTGGATATGGTGCACACAGATATCTACACCATTAATGGTAAACAGATTTTGACAATCGTAGATAAGTTTTCCAAGTTTGCGGGAGCCTATACACTTAATGCAAGAAATAGTTTGGAAATTATAAAACGTATTAAACATTTTATAAGTTTACACGGAATCCCCAAAAAATTGGTTTCCGATCAGGGTTCTGAGTACACTTCTCTAATATTTCGTGATTTCTGTGACCACTATAACATTGAACATCACATTACATCTCTCCACCAGTCATCCAGTAACGGAATTGTAGAAAGATCTCATTCTACTTTTACTGAAATATATCGAATAATACACAAGAACAAAAAGGAGAAAGATCACGATGAAATACTCTCGGAGACCCTAATTACTTATAACAACGCCATTCATTCCACAACTAAACTTACACCCTTCGAAATTTTTTATGGCAGATCATACAAATTTAATTACAAGCAATATAGCGGCGTTCATGATTAGGTACTTAGCAAAATTAACAAAATTTCAGTCTGACTTGTATCCGATAGTAAAAGCTCAACTGCAAAGAAAAACAAAGAACTTAATAAGCAAATTAAACGAAGGTAGGCAAGAGGGCGAAGATAGGAACGAGGGAAGCATTGTATTTAATAGGGCGAACAGAAGAAATAAACTTACTCCTCAATTCAGCAAACATACTTTAAAGAAAAATAATAAGGTTACGGTGATAACTAACAAGGATAAAAAATTACATAAAACAAAAATAAGAAGAAAGTCTAAAATAAAATGAATATTGATTTATAAAGGCAACTTCCGCAATATTTCAGTATTTGCGCAAACCACATTAATAATTATAGAATATCCCAAATAAAGCGGTACTCGAATCTATCTCATTTGATATAAATTTGTATTGAAATAAAAATATTTTCACCTAACAAACTGCCGTAATATGCAAAATCAAATACTACGCTACCTAATTCAAAATGTATGGGAGCCACTCATTTTGTTTGGTATAATTTCATTCTGAACCTTTACCCCATATAACCCTATTTCCAATTAAAAACCGAACTCTCTCTTTCCAAGATCCTAAAAAATTCAGTTTTAATCATAATATGTTCAATATCGAGAATTTGAAGCCGTGCTCAAGATCAGTGTACATCGCCAATGGAAGATGACTGTTAAGGTCGTAGTCGACACAAGGGAAGTAGCACCATTCAAAAAATAAGCAAATAAGGCTCGAAATTGGACGCAAAACTACGATCGCTGAGCGATGATCACATGAATTGTCTCTACGAACACGTACCTTTAAGGGACTCAACGATAATGCCATTTATCATCAGATTGAAGCCAGCCGAAAAACATCATACCCAGAAACCAAGAAAAGATCTCTAAAGTTAAACCCCATTTCAACTGTATTGCTTGACATCGACAAACGCTACACTGTTACAACCATCGTCTCACAGCTACTCCGTCGAGTCAATTCTAAAGGGGGAGGAGTTACGAGATCTACACCTACCGGCAAGCTCTCGTTAACAACTGGCTTAGCCTAGTGGAAGAGATGACGGCTAGCATCCCAAAGGTCCAGAGTTCGATTCCTGCGACAGGTGAATCTTTTTTTCCATCATTATAAATTAGTTAACTATTATTGTAATGTGTATCTCTCTTAGTTAGCAACAACCAAAAATGCTTTATAGCTAAAATATGTACCTGATTTCTATTACCGTTTGAAAAATGTAATGCATTTGAGAAATAAAAAGGTCAGTTCGAAACTGGCATCAAGACGAAACACATCGTTTCTCTAAAACTATAACTCCGGCCCCAAAATGGTACCCCGGTTTTCTCATCACCGTAGGTTCGCACAACTGACCTATCTACTGCTACCTTCAATAATTCATTGTAAATACATGCGCTGTACGAAATTCTCTTATACGTAAGCGTACGCCACAAACCGAGTTGTGCTGCACTGTATATTACCACAAATCTTACTTCTTTGACCCATTCATAGATACAACCACAACTGTCAAATCCGAATACCGCCCTTTTTTGGGGGTACGGGTACGCTACTATCTGGGTTGGACAGCACTGTAAATTTCCACAAAGGCTATTTAGTAGACCAATCCATTATTACATCACCTACACACGGCTATCCCTTCATTTAATATCTACAAATCTATAACACTATACAACACGACACGTATGTATTTATGTATATACAAATATTCCCAATGGTAATGCAATCCGATCTGCACAAAGCATGTCGATATCTCCCTATCAGCACCAAAAAGCACGAAACCAGCCTCTCAATGTCCGATTACATACATAGAATACACCATGCCACTACGAAACCGATCCAAACACAAATCGTATCCTCCATGTCGCTCCCATCGGCGACAAGGCACCTTGCAGCAGCTGTTGAAAGCACGATGATTCGACATGGAAAAGTTCTCCATCGTACAACCCGACGTCGCATCGCAAGCAGTCTGAATGGTACAAGCAGGTTTTTGCTGGTTCCTATTTAAATGCTAAGAAATTTTTTTTCTTGCGATGGAAAGCTTATCGCATCGCATCGCGTCGCCCGGAGTGTGAATGGGCTGTAACGGGCGCTCACATGAACACGATCGACGATTTTTTTTTAAATGAACGTTAGGGTCGTAGGGTTTCAGCAAGATGGAGCCGAAATCACACATAGCACGAGGCTGAATTAATTCGTTGCGACAACATTTCCCTGGCCGCCTTATCTCTCTCAGAGGCGCTCTCCCAGGGCTGACACGGCCTCCAGATTTGGCTCCATTCGATATTTTATGGGGTTATTTGAAATCCCAGGTTTATGCCGATCGACCACGAACCATAGCTCACCACGAGCACAACATTCGCGACGCCCTTGCTAACATACCGATTGATATGCTGCAAAGATTGTAGACTAACTTCAAAAATCGACTTAATCAGTGTATGCATAATGGGGGTCGCCATTTAACCGATATCATTTTCAGGACTGTATGGAAAAAAAACTTTGGTATATTGTATTTCCAAATAAAAAATCCCGACGTCGAAAATAACCCGGTTAACCGTTCTGAAAGTACCGGTTTTCGGACTAACCGGCCTTAGTTCAATGTTGTATTAGTGTGTTAAAGAGCACATACATATTCTGCGAATCAAGATCCCAAAAACTTTTCTTCCAAAATTTATGTGATTGAGAACTGAATAACTATAGAGAAACTATACAGTGATTACATTTAAAAAATTATCATAGAAGACCGTAGAAGAGCGCACAGCATCAACAATTATTATGTCTTAAATTAGCATTAAATTAATCACTTTCCGTTAATGAGGAATTTCGAACATTCAACCCTTTACTTATCATAGAACTATCTTCCCCTCGTATCGTTCTATCATTCTCCCCACCCGCACACACATAATGCTGACTACACATTTTCCACGTTTTTCACAATCAGCTGATTGCATTTTCGGAAATTTTTCGTTCAGTAAAACTATGTATGCTACAACACTGCGCAATCTCATTCCGTCACGACCACGAGTTCGTTTCCCCGCAATGGAGCATGGATGCTGTGCCCGACGGGATGCTACCCGCACAGATGTATGTGTGAATTCGTTTTACGAATGAGCCCCAGCTTGTTTCAACCGTATCCTTCTTTTCTATAGGCTAGTTGATAGCAAACTCGCGATATGGGCATATCCGAGCCCACACATCTTTGATACAGTGAAAGTGCAAAAAAATTTCTTTAAAGTTAATATCCTCATGATTGTGTGATAACTGCAGGCAACCGATCATAATAGGTGTCCTATATTCAAATCGGAAATCGTCTTTTCCTTCTATTTATCCTTTTCCGTTCATTTTGCAATTTTCCAATTTCCGTATACTCTTGCTATCGGGGACTCCACTGCGTGCGTGTACATACGAAATGTTCTACGCTTTTTGGCTTTCGAGGGAATTCACTTCGGGAATGTGACGTAATTCGGGACACTTTTTCTATCCCATTTTTCCGATTTATGTTATTCTGTCTGCAATTTCGGATTAAAGTTCGGTTATACGGTTTTTGTGACACAACCAGATAAATTTAGTGTCGGTGACATTTTGAGGATTTGTTGTGGCCATTAGAACACATCGCGGTTTCATCTTGTCATCGGCCGCCGGATGATAGTGTTTTTGCGCGACGCGTGTGTATTCTGTGGAGTGCTAAATTGCGTCAACTAAATTGCAGTACGGATCTAGTCTAGTTACATAAGCTTCCAAAACGAATAAAATTCACGAAAGTGCGATATTAGTGTGACACCAACAATCTGGCCGTGAATTAGGTACACATCCTGTAAGTTGGATGGGTGTGGGTAGTAGCATCATTCTATCCTGTTTTATGAGCTAAAACACACATTTGTGTGTGCCTACCACGCGTATCCGGGAACGGCGGGAAAACGGAAATTCTCTCATACTTTTCGTATAATATACGAGTACCTATCCCAAGGGATACAGTGCTGACTCTTCGACATTGGATTTTCAATTTGTTGTTTTGTATATCTCAAGGGGAAAAATTTATGCCGACAACACGCTTCACATGTATACATTCATCCGACAATTTCGTCCTTTTGTCGTCTTGTCTAGTCAGCAAGCTGAATTTTCACCCGGCAAAAATATAAAAGAATAAAGAAAGCGAAAATAGTGTTGAATACGGTTGCAATAACGACGTGTCGTGTTTGTGCTTTTGTGTATAGTCCTCGTCTTCATCTTATTGTTGTTATCTATTGCTTCTCCTTTCAATTTGAATTGAGCCCCCGCTAAAGAAGAACGCGAAAACCGAAAAGCAGCAGAACAAAGTCGGTTATTTCTATTGTTGATTTTCTTCGTTCGACATACATACAAGGCCCACCACCACCAGCACCACCCTCGTACTCGCACATTTTGCTCATTTCGGATTGAGAGTTGTGTTGAATGTTGAGTGTTTGCAATTAAGTGGGAGTCTGGCGAGTGTTCGGTTGAATGAGATTCTAATGTCGATGACGACGATGACGACAGCTTCGCTACGGTAGTTTGGAACGTGCGGAACCATTAAGGGGTGCCGAAGGAAGTGGTCTAGTGTGTACAGAGGCGTGAGGATATTCCGGAAAGCGGCATTTTCTAATCAGAGGAAAAGGAAAAATGTGTTGTGCTGTATGTGAGTGGTGTGAGTGAGAACTTACATCGAATTGCTACTCCGCTGCTTGAGTATTTGGATTAACGATCGAGCCGTAGCCGCACAAGGCTCGGGGAATTGGAAAGGACTTTGAGAATTTCAACAGCTGTGAAGGTATGTAGAAGAGTTTTAGTTGTTTTGATGAGAATATTAAAATAAATGATTTTGTTTTATTATTGTTCGTCGATGGGATCTGGAGAAAACAGAGAAAGAAAGAAAATAACTGTTTGCAGACGCATGCCAGTTTTCAGTTTGTGATGAAAATTAGGAAGGGATGGCTGGGAAAAAATTCTTACCGCGATAAGTTATGCACGCTTTTATTTGAATCCAAGGGAGGGAGTTTCAGAATATCTCTGAAATTGATTTTGAAATGATCTACAAGTGGTAATCGCGATGTACTACATAATTGGATAATAAATATTCCTGATGACAATGAAGACAAACTAATCTCCAATTCCTCACGTTGGTATTTCTAGAAAGTCTAATTTAATCCAAAGCAATAAGAACACTATTTACTAAATGAAAATGCAACACCTTGAAATACAATACAACTCCAAGTTGTCAGATATCAAAGGATGCAAAATCCCTACATATATAATTCAAAAACACTATGGGATTTTTTTTTTCTAATTTGCAGCACTGTGTTTTGACTTTGACTTTTATTCCATGGAAAACAATGAATGACTCTTCCTCTTCCATAGGAATGGGAAGTTCTATTACACTTTCATTCAAATGGTGCAAAAGAAACAAAAAGAAAAAATAAATACAAGAATCCTTCTCTATATTTTCATTTCTGAAATACCATTGGATTTATGTAGGTGCCCTGAAGTGGTTATTTAGGTCAATAGTATTTACCTTGAAACTCATCATCAAAGTATACTTTGAAGATCCAAGAGGCGTTTTATCTGGATACGATATTCTACTGCTTTTGCCCGCACATTATTTGTACATGCGGTAGAACCAATCAAATAAGTGGAATGGCAAATATCTCTTTACTTCGTAATTAATACGAATAATTGATGTCATCATTGGCGGATATTCTGCTTGCACGGTTCGCCTTTATATATTTGACCCAAAGGCGTAAATTTCCAATCAATTCGACTTTGATTGGGTTACGAAGGGATTGTTTACAATATGTGTGTACAAATATAGTTAAGTAAATCACCCTTGGGGTATCACATCTGATAATAATTTTAGAATGATATGATGAATCCTTATAATTATTGGTAGGGAAAAGTTGGTTGAATTCAACTGGGTGAATTTTTTTCTGCTGATTGGATTTAAACTTTAGTACCAGAGGTGTTTGTCAATGAGTGAAGCTATTTCTTCTAGTAATGGATGAATACATTTGGGTCGGCCATTTGTAAAACTCGTTAAATCGAAAATTGTGAAAAATTTAGTTAATGATGCCATTTTATTCCACTTTCGATGCTCTATAGGCAGGGTTAAAAATATGCTAACTAATTTTAATAATTACGGTGTAATAAGGTGTTAAAAACTGCAACCAGTTGCAAAACTCGTTAAATCCACAAGCTGTACAGTTGCAAAATACGTTATATCCAACCACAGTATTTTGGTTTCAAAACTCGTTAAATCCATCAAAACAGGTGCAAAATACGTCAAATCCAAATTATTTTTTTTCAGTTTCTTCGATATATATTTTTTTGAAAGTATTTAAAATGAATTGTACGAGGGGCTGAAAATGCTAAATTCATGGGTTTATGTAATAAGACGAATATTATTGGGTTTACAAGCCTTAGATTATAGAAGAACATTTTTAAACGCTATGTTTATAAGAGACCTGTTTTGCTCTCATATTGTCTGTGAAGATATATTAAATAACTTTCAAGTCAGAAATATTCCCCACAATTTACGGCGGAACAACCTTCTTGTTCAGCCTTATCATAGAGTAAACTATGGGCTTAATGAACCAATTACAAGGTCAATTATTCTTTATAATAGTTTGAAGGACTTAGTTAATTTTAATTGTACTAATAAACTAATGTTTAAAAGAAGTTATTGTGATAAATTTCCTTATTAATATATTTTGTTTTCAGTTTTTTTTCCGATCTGCTAGAGTTTACACTCGATTGATTGATTAGTCACTTACGTACGGATAGTAAGTAAAGTGATGCCGAGAAGCCTAGTCCCGGGACAAAAGTTTCTGTGAGGCAAAAAAAAAAAAAAAAAAAAGAATAAATTTCAGAAAATATGCTTTGAAGTCATTGGTTTTGAAAAATGCCGTGCGTCTCCGTGTGTCTTGCCGTTCGCACGATAACTGCCGAAGTAATTAAGCTGGCGGTTTGAAACATTGGTCAAATGTTGTATTTTGTAAAATCTTAAACAGCATTGAAAAGTGGCCAATCCGACCAAGGGTTCTCCTACCTCCTATTCAAATAAACCCTCCGATCCCTCAGCCACAACTGTCGACAGATTATCGCTAGCGGCCTGAAACGTTGATTCATCCCTAATTGTTACATACCCGTAGAATTGGTGGAAAGTGCAATAGGTACAACGCAAGGATACCCTACCTGCCCTACAAAGCTATATCCAACGGTATCTTTCTACGGAATGTCACAAAAAACTTCAATTCGGTGTCATATTGTAGCTTTTTGATGTCCTTCTAAAATATAAAGGGGGAACCACATCTGACCCATCTACCCCTAGCTCCCATACAAAAAAAAAACTTGAAAATTGAATATTTTGTGGTCGGTTCATGCGTGGTACGATCGTGGTATTCCAACGATTAGAACTCGCGGCTATCGTTAAGAGTTATATTTTGGAAAGCTGAGTTTGGGTACACACATACTGTTTTGTATACAAAGATCTTAGTGATATTAGACTTAAACATTATAAATTGTAGGGGATACTGGAATTGATACGCAAATTCCAGCCAGATCGAAATAGGTTCAGGATCGATCAGAAGGCATTCGAGAGCTTGCAGCCTGTTTTCTTCGGCCACTCGATTGTTCTGATTCTGATTATGTCTCATTTAAATCGGCTGAACGCTTTTCACGGCAGCTTCCTATGCTGCTTCATCGAGCACATTGCTAGGATCGCATTTATATCCCTGGGCTTTTTTATTTTTTTATAATACGGAATGGCGTGATTTTTACGAAAACTGTTGAGCGTGAAGTTCAATCAGGTGTTGAATGATAGTTCCTATATTAGCTGTATTCCGCGAGTTAGAATCTGAAAAAGCTATTCCTATTTACACCACTTGCAATTAAGCCATTGCTTATTACTACTTATGCTTTCTGAAAGGACTTGCTTTGTGCTAATCCTAATCTTTTGAACAGCTGAACCGACAGAAATAGGAAATTTAATCAATAACAAAACGCTTTAAATTTTTTCGCTGTGATTTTTCAGAGAATAGATGTAGCCGCAGTAAACAATCGTGTGAAGCTGGTGGGTTGGTAGTTGGTACGACCCGATGTTCATTGCTGAAAAGAAGGTTGAAGTAAGCGCTATCGTCGAAGGCTCGAAAGAAACTACGACAAAGAAGATATGATCGCAATTGCAAAGTGTGCCTGCCATACGAGATAAGCATGTTCTTATCGGCCTCCAACAGCGTAATTGCGTATTCGCAGAAGTTTCGCATTAGGTTTCCAAAAACGTTAAGTTGACGTTTAATGAAATTAGCCCGTCGAAAAAAATTTTCTCGATCGATTTAGTATTTGTTTACTGATTGTCTCGAGTTTTAGAACCTGTCGTTGCAAAGTCGATCTTGACCGGCGATCACGTATCCATACTGTAAGAGTAAGTGACTAACGAAAATTGAACAAAGCAGTCGCACCCAAAGAAACATGTCCGCCAGATTGACAAAATGGATGCGGATAATCCTGGAATTAAATCAGATCGAATCCACATCATCTAACTTTATTCTCGGTTAACGACGGACTTCAGCAAATCGAATTCGGGGTATGCGGCTTCATTAAGAAGCATTTCTTGAACACTGAGCGCCTTCCTTTATTTCAACCAAAACAGGGCAGCAGAGAAACCTTCCGCCTGAGAAACCCTCAAACCAGGCGATATAAATGGATGTTACATTTGACGGACCAAAAGCCAAAGGCAGACTGATCAACACTTGGATGTGTCAAATGAAAAGCCAACACCACATTGCTCTCTCCCAAGATAGAGGTGAAATAGGCTGAGTCATTACCACCAGAAAGGGCGATGTGTCTACATCTCAGCGCACGCGAGACCGTAGGGCAGTATAAGGAGACGGAGAAAAACTAAAGTAGATCACTGTAGGTCACTTTGTACGGAAGTTACAATTACAATACTCAGCAGGATATTTTCAAAAAACACGTCGAGTAATAAATTTTATTACTGCCAAGGAAATTTTATTTAGTTTATTACGCACTCGGAATATTTTCATATAGATTACCATTTTTGAAATAGACACGAAAAAAAATAAAAAAAGGTCACTTTTTCTCCAGGTGCGAAACTCTTTAAATCCAAACAATTTTCTAGTTTATTCAGAAAATTATTATGCCATATTGCAGCAATTTATTTAGATGGTGTAACGAAACTTGGACTCCATTTTAGGGGAGAACGACTCTACACCGAGAGATATACGCGGAGCTGAACCACGATCTACAGGAAAATACGTACCTCCAAAATGATTTTTCAACTAATAAAATTTCGTTAATATTTAAAGCTAGAGGGGAGTCAGGGATTTGGAGCGACACTTTTTTTCGCTCCGCTCCGCTCCCGCTCCGACCAATTTGAAACCGCTCCGCTCCAGCGCTCCGCTCCGACTAAAATTTTTTCGCTCCGCTCCGCTCCACGCTCCGCTCCGCTCCATTACAAACATACAACAAAACTTCATTGTTTTTAGTAAATATTTATAATTTTCCGCGAATTCATCAATTCAACTTATATATTCTTACGTATTATAGAATATGGCTTAAAAGGTGCGTTTTATTCGATCAAGTACAGAACAGGATAGCACCAATTTCGTACAAATTTGAACATAAAATTGAGTTGTTCTAGATAGGGTGTCAGGAAACTAAACTATCGCATAAGCGCACCGAAATATGATTATTAATGTCATTTCCAGCAAAATAGGAGTACCGGGAATATACCGAATTCTTAACTCCTTAGCTACCAAAAGCATTTAAAGATTTTACAAAAATGCTACCACTAAGACCTCCGTCGGAAAAAAAATGTATATGAAGTAAGATCACAAAATGTTGTCTTTGAAGCTTTTTTACACAGCTTAAACTGCTTATCCGATTTCTATTGGGTTTATTCTTAGGAAAAATTTTTGGCCACGACCGAAACAAAATATGTACTAGGTAATATGAGTATTAAATTTTTGAAAAATCTTTAAATGGCTGTGGTAGCTGAAGAACTAATAATTCGGGCTTTTTCTTATACTCCTTTTTGCTGGAAATATCACCAGGAATCATATTTGGGTGCCTTTATGCGATAGTTTTCGAACATCCCGTATAGAACGAGATCTGTTAAATTGTTATGGATGCTGTCCTGTACTCCATTCAATAAAATGCACCTAATAACTAATTTAAATTAAAACGGGCGTTTCATTCAGCGAGTACAGGACAGCACTTTTCTGTCATGGATGATCTTGAATTTTTTGATAATGAAGATGATTATGTTGACTAAACGCAAAACCTTTTTTATCACAATGAATTTCACAATAATCCGAAATTTTCCAAGTCTCTCAACGAATTCTTCGCCTTTAAATCGTCCAAAATCATCAAATAGTGCCATAAAATGAAAAATTTCGTCGACAAAATTCAATTTTTTAACTCGGAATTTTCTTGATTTTTTACTTCGGAGCGGAGCGGAGTGGAGCGACTTTCAAAGCAAAAATCGCTCCACTCCAGCCTGCCGAAAACCGCTCCACGCTCCGCTCTTTCGCTCCGAAATTTAGGGTCGCTCCGCTCCAAATCCCTGAGGGGAGTTACTCCCTTTGAACTACATCCCGCACCGAAGAAATCTACCCATATTATGTAGTCTATGCAATTTGCAAGCAAAAGAAGACACAAACCATTTTATTGGTGCCTGCCCTGTATTTAAGGAAATAAGAAGATCACTTTTTGGGAAGGATACCTTGAACAACATGGAAGTAACCGCATTACTAAATGGACTAAATTGGAGTGGCTTGTACGAGTTTTGTAAAATCGCATTACGCTATCGACAGCGAATAGTCGACGAAAACTTTTAAAAGAAAACCTGTGACTGACGGTGCTGGGTAGATGAACATGCAGAATCTGGAGTCCTTGCATCCTCATTTTTTTCTTTTCGCGGGGCACGCGAAACTAAAGCGAAACTTTACTACAGTAAATCCGCATAGCGCGAAGGATTTGGGGCCCGTGCAGGGAAAGGATCTTTTTTTTTTAGCTACTCATTTTTTTATACCCCGTGACACTGAAAACTGAAATACATATAAAATACTAAAAAAAAAGGGTACTTAGCCGTTTGGGTGATTCACTGTTTTATTTTTCGTTTAGATTTTTTTTTATAATTATTTTACACAAACCGCGAATTCAATTAATTATGGTTTTTTTTCACTTCTATTTTTAGTTATCACTATTATTTTTCATTATTTTTTTTTATACACTTGCACTTCTGAATTTTTACTACACTATGTTTTTTTTTCTATTTTTTTTTTACATCTTATTCAGCTCGCGGCTACAAATCGACTCCTCGAATTCACTTTTTCACGAACCTCTTTACAAAATCTATGCCAGGTGTTCAGTCTTGACCCGTTGACCAACAACAAAAATCCCAGGTTAATCTGGCTAAACTGGTTAGCATTACATTACATTTTTTTAAATTATTTTCCCTGTTGTTCAAAATATAAATGTTAGCGAAAATTGAAAACATTGAATTTTATTTCAAGAAACATTATTTTCATATCCTATTCTCATTCAACTAAACACATTTTGAGTTGGAAACGTCGTTAAAAACCCTTTCCAGTTGCAAAGGCGTTAAGTCCAAACTTCTCCTTTCTCTATTCAGGAAAATATTAATCTAGGATTTTGAAGCTCTATCTAGTTTTACTTGAAGCACAATCCTCTTCATCTGTCCTTTTTCCGAAATAACAATTGAATCTTCAATATAAGTTATTGTGAATAATTATCGAACGCTGCATGTGTAGCAATATTTCGAGGTTAGAGAACCGGAGCGGCCCCAGGGCATCACAGCACAGATTACAATTAAAATAAAATTTATATTTTCATTCATCTCAATAGCATTTGTGAAATAATTATTTCTAGAACACTATGGAACCTTAGTCAAAATGCATTATACCTACAAATACATTTCTCCGAATTACAAGCTATAAGTCCTTCCAAAAAATAGCGTAGTTCAATTAGGTTTTCGACCAGAATTTTGATGACAACAACAATTCATCATCATCAATGTGCCACGATAGCCCGACGTCGGGCCTTGGCCGCATGAATTTGTTGACCTTCAATTGTCTCGGTTACGTGACCTTGTCCTCCAGTTTCGGAAGCCCAGCAGCTGCTGGGCGTCCTCACCTACGGAGTTCTCCTAGCGAGCTCTCGGTCTTCCACGCAACCTCGCTCCGTCGATTCGTTGTGCGTTCTTCACTTTCTTTGTCATGCGATTATCGTCCATCCGTTGAACATGCCCCGCCCATTGCAAACGTTGAAGCTTCACGATTTTTGATAATTCCAGCTCATCGTACAATTAATACACCTCATGGTTGTACCGAATACGTCATGGATCTTGCTCGCGAACGGCCCCGAAAATTCTCCGAAGTACCTTTCGTTCGAATCGGTCGAGCAAAATTTCGGAGGCTTGGGTAAGGGTCCATGTTTCGCACCCATAACATAGTACGTGTCGGATGATCGTATTGTACACGCGGAGCTTCGTGTTCCTGTGCGCAAGTTTCGAATTAATTATAGGGAGGACGGAGAAATAGGTCTTATTGGCTAGTTGTATCCGTCGCTTAATTTCGTCGGTTTAGTTGGCGTCCTTTGATAAATTACAGCCCAGATAGCTGAAGTTGTCTACATACTCGATATTAAGGTCCCCCACTGTGACGCTTGAATTTGCTGGCGTCCTTGTTTTCGATTGCATCATGGCCTTTGTTTTGCTTACGTTGCTGAATAGTCCAACTTCCTTTGCGGCGTTATTGAGGTTATGCAGATGGTTTATGCTCTGCATCACCTAATCTTCGAGACATGATGTTGATATCGTCGGCGTACGCTAATAATTGAGTCGACTTGATGAGTAGCGTTCCGCTCGAATTACATACTCCAAACCAAGGTTGAAGAGCGTCGGCGCAAGCCTGTCGCCCTGCTTGAGTCCAGTACGAGTTCCAAATAGGTCAGTAAGTCGGTTCTGCACTCTGACCTGCGAGACGGTATCAGTCATCGTCATCCTTGTGAGTCGCACTAACATTGCCGGTATACTAAAATGTTGTACAGTACACTTCGGTCGAGACTGTCGTATGCCTGCTTGAAGTCGACAAAGATTTGGTATACGTCGGTGTTATATTCCCAGCACTTCTGGAAGTAATAGCATAACGTACATAAGTAATTGGAATAGAGATGGAACTCCATATAACATTAAAGTCTACTGAAAAACATTTTACCTTTGAGTGCGTGCTGTAAGTAACGTGTACATACAGGAAGATATCGGCCTAACATTTATTGGAACATTACGCTATCAGCTCAGTAAGGAGAATTTTCTAGTTCTTCTTATCGACACTAGCGACACTTATCTTACAGTCCGCCATATAGCGGACACATAGTGGAAAATATCGGAAACACAAAAGTTCTCCCTATGAGAACGGGTAGCAGAACAAGCCCATTTATTAGTCTAGTACAGATAGCTCAAAACCCAAACATAAAAAAAAGGAATTTTTGATGCCAAATTGTTGAATACACTGCTCAATATACGCAGAAAAAAGTTACACTAATTTGCGCCATGGGTTAAGGGGGGAGGGGGTGGCAAAGGGGTGAAAATTCAGTTTTTTTGCAAATATCTGGAAAACTATGAGTCTGAGCTTAAAATGAGGACGAAACAAACTACATAAAATTACCTTTGTAATGATATGTAACACTCTAGACATTTTTTCAGAAAATTATACCCTATACCCAAAAGTATTATAGTGATTTTAAATTTTTTGAGTTTTACATTTCGCACTGTAACTCTTGTTGGAATAGACCTTTGGTCATAATATCTCGTCCATATATTGCTAACAAAGTTTATTTAATTTCTACCAAAAATTGAAATGCTCCCACAATTGACGCCCCCCTGACTCCTACTAACATTTTTCAAATAGGCATGCCTGTAGCTTCTTTTTAAATTGAGCCAGGCAAATAAAATTTGGTGGGGTGCCTAGTCTAAGCTCCATTATGCTCCCCACCAAAAACTATTACCATTCGATCAAAACTAAGGGTACCCCCCATGCAAAGTGAACGAAAATTCTAGCAAATTTCACATTTTTTCACTTCTAAACTCTATGTAAAATAGAAAACAAAAATTTGTCTCTTAGAACGTCATTATAACAGTTGATTGTAGTCTTGTAAATGTATTTCCAAAAGTTTGTACCAAGGCGTACGCTACAAGTATCAAAAAATTGGTTTTGAAGGTCAGTGATACCAGTTCAAAGGCTATTTGCGAATATTTCGAGCGACGTGTACAAGCAACCTTCAAACCCGATTTTTCGTACTTGTAAGACACGCTCTGGTACAAACTTTTGGATATACATTTAGAAGACTACAGTTAAATGTTATAAGGACGTTCTAAGAGATAAATTCTTTTTTTCTATTTTAGATAGAATTTAGAAGTGAAGAAATGTGAAATTTGTTAGAAATTTGGGTAACTTTGTATGGGGGGTATCCTTAGTTTTGATCGGATGGTAATAATTTTTGGTGGGGAGCATAATGGAGCTTAGAGTAAGTAGTCCACCAAATTTGATCTGCGTGGCTCAATTTAAAAAGAAGCTACAGGCATGCCTTTTTGAAAAATGTTAGGAGGAGTGAGGGGGGCGTCAATGGTGGGAGCATTCCAATTTTCGATGCAAATTAAGTAAATTTTGTTAGCAATATATGGCCAAGAGTTTATGACCGAGGGTCTATTTTATCAGGAGTTACAGTGCCAAATGTAAAACTCAAAAAATGTAAATTCACTATAACACTTTTGGGTCTAGGGTATAATTGTTTGAGAAAATGTCTAGAGTGTTACATATCATTACAAAGTTTGTTCGTTTGTTTCGTCCTCAGGACATTTCAAGCTCAGACTCATAGTTTTCCAGATATTTGCAAAAATGTTCACCCCTTTGCCACCCCCTCCCCCATTAACCCATGACGCAAATTAGTGTAACTTTTTACTGCGTATATAAGGGAGTGTCCTCAACAATTTGGCATCAACAATTTCTTTTTTTTTTATGTTTAGGTTTGGGGCTTTTTTCAACCAATTGTACTGGACTATTATGGCCTCATTTTTTTCCATTTTGACCCTATTATAACGTGTTGCAGGGAATAGGTCGACTTAACCAATATCCCTGTATATAAAAGAAAGTCGTGTTAGTTACACCATTTATAACTCGAGAACGGCTGGACAGATTTTCATGATTTTGGGTTTGTTCGATTAGGCTCTGGCCAGAATAGCATAATAACTATTGAAACTTGCAAAAAAATCACAATGAACTAAAATTCACAATGGTTTTTTTTTTCACCTATTTCTGCGTGTATGTATTTCTTCAACATATGAGCGGATTTTGGTGAATTTCTTCGGTCTCAACCCAAAGTAACAGGAAAACCATCGAGACATAAAAAATTCACAATGGGGCACAATTATGAATACAATTTTTTTATACTTCTTTCTGTCTTTCTTGAACGAATTACAGGATTTCAGTAAGTTGACCCCCTATGGGTGTACACAAAGCTCTGACTGGAATAGCTATACTGCTATTGAAGTAAGCAGAAAATTCACAACGAGCAACAATTCGCAATGAGTTTTTTTTTCATATTTCTTGAACTTCTTAGCGGATTTTCGGAAGATATTCTTGCCAAATTGATCCTTTCCCTGAATATCAAAATAATATTGAAACATGCCAAAAAATCACACTGACCAAAATTATAAAGATTTGTTTTTCGTATATTTCTTTCTGTATTCCTTGAAGGAATTATCAGATTTCAGTCAAAAGATTCCAGCGGATTGGTGTACACCTCGAATAACTGTTGAAAAATGCGAAAAATCACAAAGAATAATTATTAAAAACAGTTCTTTTTCGAATACTTTTGTCTATATCTCCAAAGTCGGATATACGGAACGGATGAGCAAAATTTTGAAAAAAGCTGTTTTCCTATCCCTTGGCCCCTTTGAACGGATTAGGGGGTTTTAGTATGTTTTAGTTAGGTGCCATCCTACTAATTTTATTTATATCGAATTTAGTACATATTTCAATTCGATTTGAAAGGGAATGTTATTGGGAGCGCAGCGATCCCAAGACACAGCTTGTAGATATATAAAAAGGAACATTACTTTTTTCTGCAGTGTTTTTCAAAACGGAATGTGAGGCGAAAGGTTTTTAACGAGATTTTTTTTTGGAACACTGAAAAAAATCGCCCGAAACCGAAATTTCGATAAATTTTGTGAGAGCGTAACTTACTGTGTGCCCCCCCCCCCCCCCATCTCCCTCCCTTGGCTATGTTGAATGTAACTTCATGTACACATACATATATAACCTGTAATAAATGGTTCACTTCTGTGCCGACCGTCAACCTAGTTGGACGTGTTTTATTTCGCTTCTCTCACATCGTCGGAACGGTTTCTCTTTGTCATTTAACAAAAGGTTATGGGCCCAGCGCCTTCGAGTTGAGAAACGTTTATATAAAATAGTTGCAATTATGGCGGATGAAGATCGCTTTCGCGTTAATCTGTTTGACGGCACGGATTTCAACAATTGGTTGTTTCGATTGAGGATAGCGCTAGACGAAAAGGACTTAGTGCAGTGGATTGACGACGATGCGGAGGAAGAGGCGCAGAAGCAGACGAACGCAGCGAAGAAAAACGCTATTTTGAAAGGTGACAAAACGTGCAAGTCTATGATCGTGAGGAGGATTGCAGACAGTTCTAAACTTTGGCACAGACGATTAGCGCATTTAAATATGAGTGACGTGCAAAGACTACCATCAATAGTGAGTGGTATCGGAATTTTAAATAATGATTTCAACGAAGTTTGTGAACCATGCGTGTTGGGCAAGCAGTCACGCAAACCTTTTCGGAAAAATTTCACCCAGCGATCTTCCAGAGTGCTCGAATTGATCCACAGTGATGTTTGTGGACCTATTTCACCACCAACTTGGGATGGTAAGCGTTACATTTTGACGTTTTTGGACGACTACACACATTTTACCACGGTATATCTTTTGAAGAACAAATACGAAGTTTTAGAAAAATTTGTTGCCTATTCTAAAGTTGTCTCTTCACAGTTTGAGCGAAAAATTTCCAAATTAAGATGCGACAACGGAGGCGAATATTCATCGAATGAATTCAAGCGAGTATGCCGAGATGCTGGAATTCAAATCGAGTATACGGCACCATATAATCCCGAGCAAAACGGTGCTGCCGAGAGACTAAATCGAACACTTCTTGAGAAGGCACGGTCAATGATTGCAGATTCGGATTTGGAAAAGAAGTTTTGGGGTGAAGCCGTTCTCAGCGCAGCATATATTACCAACAGAAGTCCAACGAGAGCATTAACAGTAAATAAAACCCCAGCGGAATGTTGGTTTGGTAAGCGCCCAAATTTGTCTAATATGCGTGTATTTGGATCAATTGCGTATGCTTGTGTACCTAATGCTCTACGGAAGAAGCTTGACTTTAAATCGAAGAAGATGAAATTGGTAGGTTATGCCAAAAACGGGTATAGACTGTGGGATGCAGAGAATTCAGAAGTGGTTATTCGACGCGATGTAACCTTTGATGAATCACGAGTTGCAGACAGACGTACTACCACAGAAATTGATCGAGGTTTCGTCGAGGTTGAAAATTCGGGTTTTAATAGAGGTGATGAAATCGAACTTCCCAACGTAGATTCCTCAGGATGCGGTGAGATTCCTGAGTGCATGGCGGAGCCAACCAACGGAGAAAAACAGGACATGAATGGATCATCTGACAGCGAGGCGGAGAATAGTAATCAGGACGCACCAACAGCAGGACCTTTGTCGCGACAACAACGAATACGCCGTCAGCCTGATCGATACGGAGCTTCACTCAGCGAATCATCTTTAAATCGAATTGCCCAGGAAGACGATGGTTACATGACAGTATTCGCGTTGAATGCACTAACATTTGTGGATGACATTCCTCAATCATTTGGCGACATACAAGGACGTGAAGATGCTGCTCAGTGGATGGAAGCCGTGAAGGTAGAGATGAATTCTCTTATGAAAGCGAAAACATGGAAACTGGTTGAGCCACCACCCGGACGTTCGATTGTGAGCTCCAAATGGGTTTTCTCGAGGAAATGAAACGAGTTTGGACATCCAACTAAATTCAAGGCGCGATTGGTAGCGAGAGGCTTCACTCAGAAGCCAGGTTTGGACTTTATCGAGACATATTCACCAGTAGCAAGAATGGTGACTTTGCGCCTTCTATTGGCCATAGCTGTTGAGCGAGACTTGGAAGTCCATCAGATGGACGTGTGTACGGCGTTTCTGAAGGGTAAGCTTAGCGAAGACATTTATATGAGTTTACCGGATGGATTTTCGAAAGGAAAAATGGTTTGCAAACTGCAGAAAGCACTCTACGGGCTAAAGCAATCTTCCCGGGTATGGAATGAACGATTTTCTGAATTTATTATCGGTATTGGTTTTAAGCAATCAAAATTCGACCAATGTTTGTATATTTACGGAACGAAAAATGAAGCAATCTACTTGTTACTTTATGTTGATGATCTTATCTTGCTAGGTAAATCGATCAAGATGATCAACGCTATCAAGGAAAAGGTCGCAGACGAATTTGAGATGAAGGACTTGGGTGAAGTGCGCCACTTCTTAGGAAACACCATTCATCGTGATCGAAACAAAGGAACGTTACATTTGAGCCAACAACCATATCTGGAGGATGTTCTGAAACGTTTCAAAATGGACAATTGTAAGGCTGTGTCTACACCTATCGAATGTAAACTGAAACTTCAGAAGGCAGATGGAGATGCGACTTTAACCAATTACCCTTACCGTGAACTGATTGGATGTTTGATGTATGCAGCGACGACATCCCGACCGGATTTATGTGCAGCTGTTGGCTACTTTAGCCAATTTCAATCTTGCGGTACAGACGAGCACTGGACGCACCTCAAGCGTATTCTGCGATATATAAAAGGAACATTGAAGCTGAAATTAGTGTATTCGCAAGGCGCGAGCAAGGACGTGTTAATCGGATACGCAGACGCAGATTGGGGTAGTAACATTGTTGATCGAAGATCCGTCTCTGGATATCTGTTTATGACGTTCGGAAATACTGTCTCATGGTCCACGAGAAAACAAACTACGACTGCTTTATCATCCACAGAGGCCGAATATGTAGCGTTGAGCATAGCTGCATGCCAAGCAATTTGGATGCGTGGAATATTGAAGGAGTTAGGAGAAATCATCGACAACCCAACAATCATCTATGAAGACAACCAAGGATGTATCACTATTGCGTCAAGTGCCAAAGAATCTCACAAGTTGAAGCATATTGATGTTAGGTATCACTTCCTGCGCGACGTTATTGAACGAGGAGATGTCGATGTGGTTTACATTAGAACTGATGAACAATTGGCTGACTTAATGACCAAAGGACTACCGAGCGTAACTAATGAAAACATGCGAAAGAAACTAAAATTAATTTAAACAATGTTCAATTTCGTTCTTGAAGCTTTTATTATTTTGTTAATTGAATTTGTTATTTGCGATTTTCCTTTTTACTGAATTGGATTACATATATTGAATTACAAACAAAACCAAAATCGAGGCGGAGTGTTGAATGTAACTTCATGTACACATACATATATAACCTGTAATAAATGGTTCACTTCTGTGCCGACCGTCAACCTAGTTGGACGTGTTTTATTTCGCTTCTCTCACATCGTCGGAACGGTTTCTCTTTGTCATTTAACAAAAGGCTACACCTATGACTGGTGCTGTTATTGCTTTGAAGTACATTTCAAGTATTAAAAAAAAAACATAAAACCGGGTCGTTACTGTTCATCAAACAACCAGGGTCCTTTGATTTGAAATTATCCGTTAAATACATTTAACCTCAAAATTTATCATGTCGAAATTGCACAATTTTCCTTTTGACGGAAAGTAAACAAGAATTAAATTAAAATTAATTGACGGACATATACTTTAAATTTCATAAACATACTGAACTGAAAACCGCAGTTCATTATGTTATGCTGAGCGAACACTATAACGAAATTTATATTTATATTATTTTGGTTATTTGTTTGTTGCCTTGTTGGTTGGTTGGGCCAATGTCGTGGTACAGGTATAGCATTTCATTTTGCGTTATGTATTTTGAAATATTTGCTGTTTTGAAAATTTGTTCGCTGATTAATTTCACACGTGTTTATCATAATTTTATTTAAACATTTGAGTTTCAATTTCATGTTTAATTGCCATTTAATTTTCTTGCGAATAAAATTGTTTTTAAAAGCTGTCTCAATGTGCCAATTGTACAAGCGGTTTCATGCAATTACTTGTTTTTCATGATATGAAAAATAATAAAAAACTATATTTTAATTTTAAGAATCTCTTTTCGTACTAAACTTTAAAATTAGAATGAAAATATAAAAATCATGCAATGCAAATGCAATCTTATCTTTCAGAACCAAACTAACCTGGCAATGCCAATGGCACTTTGATGAGTCTCATGAATTTTCGTATTTGCTTCTGACAACTTCCTGTTAAATTGTGCAAAATGCAACTACCAACTATGTGTGTAGTACCTACCTTATTCATCCTACAAATTCTCGCAAAATGTATCTACCTTCCAGAGATATGAGATGAAAACTCGCCAAGTGCAGCAGAGCTGTTACCGTCAAGACTGTCGAAATCTTCAAGCATTCTACAAACTTTCTTAATTATGCATAAATCCAGAAGAAGGAACAAGATAGTTTTTTTTTTCTGGGAAAAAAATTGTATGAAAAATCCATTGTGATAGCTGAAAACATATTTTTGCATTTAATACCCCACGAAAATTGGCATTTCACTTCGAAAAAATTAGGGGAAATCTTGATTTTTGTATGAGACTTCCCTTCAAGGTAATAAACAAGACCCTAAAAGTCCCCGTCTCTACGAGTGCCCCTAGCGGTGCTACAGAGAGTCAACGACCCTCGAAAACAGGTTTTTCTGAATATCTCAATAACGGTAGCATATTCAAAAAAGTGGGGTATGGCAAATATGAAGCTCTTCTGTTTCTTCAATAAACAATGGAAATACCGAATACATTCGGGCACTCCTAACGCTGCCAGAAGGTCTAACGGCATTTTTAACAATGTTTCAGGAAAATTTCTATAACGGTAAGTCGTACTAAAAACTTTTGTATGAAAAATTTGTAGCCTATGGAGTTCTGAAGAAAGTGGCGAAATTTCATATCAACACGTACAGCCTTAAGGGCGCTATGGGGGTTTAAACTTCCAGGAAAGGTGTTTTGCTTTGGGTTTTTTTTTGTGAATGGCACTAAGACGGGGGATTGTGCTCTATGGTCTTCTATGAGAAATTAGTAGGTTCTGCGGCTGTTAGTTAGACGCCGAAACTCCCCAAAGATAAGAGCCTCTAAGGAAGTTATGAGGGTCCAAACATTTAACTTAACAGTTTTTGGGGAATTTCTATCTAACGGTTCCGTGCACCCAAAACTGTTGTATGGGGAATTTGTAGCTTATACAACGCCTAATTAAATATCCGAATTTCAGAACGATACGTGTAATGCTAAGGGCGCTCTAATGGTCAGAACCGTACAATAATGGTATTTTTCGTAATTTTCGTGAATTTCTTTATAAAGGGAACGCATTCGAGAGGGAGGCCTGTAACTATTTGTTGCTTCTGTAACCTCAACCTAAAATGCCAAATAACTAATCTATGGGGCAACCCCCAAGGAAGCTATGAGGGGTCAAAGTTAAACAAAAAGCCGGAAATTTTTTAATAACGGTAATCTCTTGAGAGAATCATTCTGAGATAAATTTGTAGCTCCTGCGGCTGTTAGTCTTCTTCTTCCTTCCCTCGTTCTTTATACCGCTCCATGGTTTCGCGTTGCTCGACCTGCAGTGTAGGAACATCGCCCGTTTCGGCGATAATATCTCAGCATATTTCTACAGGCAGCTCTATCTTGGATCGTGTCATCGCCGAGACCAATGCGTTGTTGTAGCTTTTTCATTTGACACATCCAGGTGTTCTTCGGTCTGCCTCTGGCCTTGGGTCCATCAAGTGGAACTTCCATTGATATCGCTTTCTTTGCGGGGTTTTCAGGCGGACGCCGTTGAACATGGCAATACCAATCCATTTGTCGGTCTTCGAGCTTTTCGGTGATTGGTTTGTCTATGGACAAGCTGCCTCGGATGTAGCTACTCTTGATGTGGTCCCTTTTCGTTACACCAACTGACATGCGTAACATTTTCATTTCAGTCGCTGTCATTTGTTTCGCGTAACCTTCATACATGGTCCAGCATTCTGATCCATACATGAGTGCGGGACGTACAACCGTTTTGTACAACTTGCCCTTTAGATTCAGTGGCATTTTCTTATCGCAGAAAACTCCAGAGTTTTCTCGCCACGTCATCCACCCAACCTTTGTGCGATGTTTGATGTCATCATCGCATGTAGCTCCGTTGTTCACCATCGAGCCAAGGTACTTGAACTTGGTACAAGACTTAAGCTGCTCTTCTTTGACGTACATTTCGGATATCGGTGCATCTGGGTCTGAGAATGGGCAGCATAAGAACTCAGTCTTTGTTATACTTACCCTCAGTCCATGCTCCTCCAGAATGTCACACCATTTTGTAAGTGCAGCTTACAAGGCAACGATGTTTGGGCTACTGTGGACTATATCATCGGCAAAAAGAAGAGATATTTCTAGGCCGTCGGAGATACGTGTTAATAAGTAGCACATGATGATGTTGAAGAGCAACGGACTCAATACACTGCCCTGGTGTAATCCGACATTCACCGGAAATTCTTCTGATTCACCGGCTGTGCATGTAACCTTAGTCGTAGCTCCATCATACATGTCTCGTATCATCCTGACGTATGCTTCAGGGACATTAAGTGCTCTCAAGGCCAACCATATCAGATCACGAGGTACTCTATCGAATACCTTTTCCAAATCGATGAACACAAAGTGCAAGTCCTTTCGTGCTGCTCTATACTTTTCCATCGCAATACGAATGCACTGAATCGCATCGACTGTAGATCGACCCTTAACAAAGCCGCATTGATTGTCATGCAACCGCACAATCTTTCTCAATCGGTTGCTGACAACTCGCTCGTAGATCTTCAGTGTATGAGGTGTTAACTTTATAGCCCTATAGTTGTTGAGTTTGCGTGAGTCTCCCTTGTTCTTATAGAAAGGAAGAAGAAAACTTTCCCTGAAAGCATCAGGCATCGGCTGCCCACCTTTGATTTTGTTGAA
This sequence comes from Microchrysa polita, assembly GCA_949715475.1. Taxonomy (NCBI): domain Eukaryota; kingdom Metazoa; phylum Arthropoda; class Insecta; order Diptera; family Stratiomyidae; genus Microchrysa; species Microchrysa polita. Next base: position 26,423,466 of record OX454415.1, on the reverse strand, counting down.
GAGAACTGTGAGCCAACTAAGCCCGACATTTTCCATTTTCAACCAAAATTCCGCGGGGATTTTGTCCGGTCCGACGGCCTTTCCGCGTTTCATCTGATGCATTGCCTCCATCACCTCTTCCTCTGAGATATCTTCAATATTTGTGGTATTCGGCTCAACATCTCGAAAAGCTGCTCGAGGAAATTCTTCATTTAGAAGTTCGTCAAAATACTCTCGCATCCTGCTACAAATTGCCGTATCGTCAATCAGCAACATTCCTTGCGCGTCCTCCACCTACTTTGGCGCCTGTATTTCCCGAGAGTTCCTTCTCCTTTGGGCTGCGACCCTAACTATCCCAGCGTCGTGCTTAGGTCTCTCGCGCAAAGACGGTCCTTCGGTCGCAGTCTGAGTTTCTAATTCTTGGTAGAATTTCTCAGCTGCCTTCGCCTTTGCTTGAGCTACCAAGCGCTTTACGATTTCCGGCATTGCATATAATTTTCGCGAAGTTGAACGCGTTCGGTTTCACTGCTTGACTCACATTCGTCCATGCCTTAAATGCGTTCGATTTGGCTTGCACTTCTTCCTTAGTTTCGGTGTTCCACCACCATGTTTCTTTCTTCGTATGGAGTGGACCTTTCGAAACTCCAAGTGCCTTTTCCGCCTCACTTACTGACATTGCAGCGAAACTATTCCACATTTGTGTTGGACTGTACTCGGTGCAGTTGGTGTTGTTTTGAAACCACTCCGTCATTTTGTCGTTTGTGAGATTGTGCCACTTGATTTTTTCGACGGGCTTGGGAGTTCTTCTATTTCTTGCTCCTCCTGCTTTCAAAATAAATTGTGACAGGAGCAAACGATGTTGGCTGACGACAGATTCACCCAAGATCACCTTGCAGTCTTTTACCCACCTTCTCATAAAATCGAAGCAGAGGTGGTAATCGATCTGCGTTTCGTGTTTCCCATCTCCGTGTTCACTACTGTAGGTGATCAGGTGTCTCTCGTTTTTCACAAACCATGTATTAAGGATGACCAAACCGTGCGAAACATGGTCAGAATAGCTTCACCTTCGTCATTTCTGACCGTTGAAGGGCTACCCTTTCCACCATGGCAATCCTCGTAATCATAATTTGATTCACCTACATGGCCATTTAGATCTCCTCCCAAGAACACCAATTCGGTATCTGGAATGGTCTGAATCAGGGTGTTAACGTCGTTCCAAAATGCCTCTTTTTCTTCTGGTGGCAGTCCCACTTGGGGCGTAGGCACTTATTACGTTCCGCACCCTTCCGCAGATAACCAATTTGATGCTGATCAAGCGATCACTTCTCATCGCGACACTTATTATGCTGCCAAGTAAAGACGACGCCAGAATAATGCCAACTCCGTTTCTTTGGTTTGTAACTCAATAGTAGTACAATTTGTACTTCATGGAATTCGTAAGAAACCGGGCTCTGTCGATATGGGTATTTCGCCACTTCGTCTCTTGCACGCATATAATGTCTATCCCCCTCCGCTTCATGATATCTTCAATCTCCTCGCTCTTTGACGTCATGGAACCGACATTCCAGCTTGCAACCCTCAGCTTCTCCACAATGTAATTGGACTGCCTTATATTGCTCGCCCCCGGAAACCGTCGAGCTTTGGCGCGAACTAGGTTCGCCCCGGGATCACTCAACCGCATAGCAGAAGTAGTGCCCAGCGGGGTAGTGCCTGTATCTGCGTCAATTTCCATAAGGACTTCCATTCTTTTACACCTTTTGGAGAAAGGTTGTGTATTTTGGCACTAGTGTGTGGAAATAAATAATATAAATTTATGGACTTTCCTTTTACGTCCGCCGGCTATCTCCAGACACGGCAACCCATAGACACACACACACTAACCTATGGGAGGTCTTGTTGATGTTAAAATGTGCCTCAGGCTTCAGATGTCATGGTTGCCTGCGACCTTCGCATACTAGCGGCCAAGCACCCTCTTGACCATGCATCCCTCGGCGCATGCTGATCCACCTTGGATTAGGTCCCTTTTAAGTCGCCTTCTACGACACGCCGGGAAAGGCGGTGGCATTATTCGCGAACCATGCCACAGGGCACCTCCTGCGGCTGTTAGTAAGACGCCAAAAGATGGGTTCCCCCTAGAGGTTCCCGTTATTAAATAATTTCCGAGAAACTGTTTTTATACCCTTCGCTCATAGAGTGAAAGGGTATATTAACTTTGTCATGAAGTTTGTAACGCATCGAAGGAAGCATCTCCGACCATATAAAAACTATACATATATGATCAGCATGACTTGAGGAATCGATTGGGCGAAGTCCGTCTGTCCGTCTGTCTGTCCGTCTGTCTGTCTGTTGCGACGCATTTTACTCGGCCAATTTAAAAGTTATGAAGCTGACATTGTGCACAAATGCTTCTTTTTGCTGCAGGCAGTTTGTATGTTCGAATCGGTAAAATTGGACAATGGGGTCATGGGGCTGCCATACAAACCCAACTCCCAAATTAGGTTCTTTTAAGAAAAACTGTTTTATTTGTGTACCAATTTCAATTAAATTTCACACAAATGTGTTTCTATTGATAAAACAAAACATATGTAAAAATGGATCAAATCGGACCATGGGGTCGGCCATACAAACCTTTCCCCCCAAATTGGGTTCTTCTAAAAAAACTTTTTTATTTGTGCACCAATTCCAACCAAATTTCGGTCTCGTTTTGTTTAATTTTGACCCTTCATAGCTTCCTTGGGGGTGGCCGCATATATGAGTGGTTTTGCCATTTTAACCCTAGAGAGATAATCTACGTCGAATCGACGTACAGAAATTTTTCTTTTTATTATATCTCATAAGTGAAGCTTTATAATTTGTTGGTTCCAAGATTTAACTCAATTCATGTCTGTAGGCGTAATTACGTGGCAAAATTATTGGCTTGGGTGCCACACAGCCTAAGATATTGGGGGGTCATAAGTAAAAAATACGTCGAATCGACGTATGATTATCTTTAATGTCAGTAAAAACTGTAGAACAAATTTGTACTGAAAAATATTTTAATTGCCCCGAATTGACATTTTTATAAATCTTCATGATGTGGATGTGTATTTAGTTGGATATAACCACTAAAAGCCTGTTTCGATAAAGATATCCTTTATTTTAATCTATTAAAAGGACAGCCCACTTTCTCCTAGAACCACTTTTTTAAAATTAATATTATATAAACAAGCAAATGATAATTTTCCAAAACCATGAGCTTAACAGATTAATATTAAATACAAATGATTATATATCTACCTTTTAACAACATGTTGCTCTTAACAAAGAAGTTATAAGGATGTTAACTAGCAACACGTCGAATCGACGTATGATTATCTTTTCAGGGGTAAAAAATATGATTATCTCTCTAGGGTTAAGTTGAGGTCACAGAAGCAACAAATTGTTACATGCTTCTCTCCCGAATGCGTTCCCGTTATGAAGAAATTTAAGAAAAATCACGAAAAATACCGTTATTGTGCGGTTCGGACCCTCATAGCGCCCTTAGTATTGTAGACATTAATCTGAAATTCAGATATTTAATTAAGCGCTGTATAAGCTACAAATTCGCGTTTTCGGTGCACGTTACCGTTGTAGAGATATTCCCCAAAAACTGCTTAATTGAATGTTTGCACCCTCATAACTTCGTTAGAGGGGCTCTCATCTTTGGGGACTTTTGCCGTTTTACATAAGCTACAAATTTCTCCTTGAAGACCATAGAACACAATCCCCAGTCTTAGTGTCATTCACGAAAAACCCAGAAAACACATTCTTTTTAATTTTTGAGCCTCCATAGCGCCCTTAATGCTGCACGTATGGAAATGAAATTTGGTCACTTCCTTCAGAATTCCATAGGGCCTACAAATTTTCATACAAAAGTTTTTAGTACGAGTTACCGTTATTGTGATTTTCGTGAAACATTGTTAAAAGCCCCGTTCGACCTCCTGGCACCGTTAGGAGTGCCCGAACGTATTCGGTATTTCCATCGTTTATTGAAGAAACAGAAGAATCCAGCTTTCCCTAATTTTTCCGAAGTTTGGCCAAATTTTTGTTCGAATTTCCTGGCTTATTAAGGGAAGTTTGGGGAAATGTATGTTGATATAATCACCATGAAAATTATTTACAAGCAAATGATTGTATTCGATAATAATTTAGTACCGAAATAAGGTGTATTATAAAAATAAAATCCAATACTAAACATACTAAACATATTTCAGCATCACTATTTTTTGCTTAGCTTTTGCCCCTCCTCCCTTATGCTGCAACCAAACGCCAAATTCAAAAACCGGCAACCATCATAAATTTACCGGTGAGCTACTTTCAATGAGGATATAAATTTCATAAATTGCCACGAAAGGATATTATTCTGTGCACTTTGCAAGTGATACTACGCGAGAGAATGCGCAGTTTAGACAATTGCTTATGATGTTGGAAAATATATTACTTGAAAGTGTTTATGCTGTACATTATGCAATCAAGTCAATTGCTTCGAACACGAGAATTTATTTTCAATTTAATTCTGAAAAGTGTTGTGATTTATTGGAAATGATTGGTTTGAAAATGAAATATAATATGGTCCGGTACTTTTGGGATTGTCAGTTGGACATTGATTATGGTGTATTTTCAAACATCTCCTGAAGCTGAAAACTCCTTTTATTTTTCTGTCGGTGTCATACTTGTTTGAAAGATGCAATAGAAGCTGAAATTAAAATAAAACTATATATCAGGACATAATGAAAATCTGAAGTTTTTTTATGAAGATTATACAACTTTTATTCCTTTTTTTTTCAATTTTGAATTTTTCTTTAACATAGGCATTGTTTTTTTTTATTGTTTTTTGTGTCTTATTGAGTATTTTTGCCGTTAGCAGTTCCATTCACACTTTGGTGGCAATGCACATTTTTCCAGATGCCGTTGCGCTTGCACCACACCCGCGTCTCTTCCGATTGGTGAGTGTGAACATGTTGTTCATTGTCGACATACTGTGTCAATCTGATAAATGCAATTGAAGCTGCGTCCTCACCCAGCAAATGTACTTGGGGGTTTAAAACTGTTGTAATGGTGGCATTGGGACGCTGGTTGGCGATGACATTTTCAAAGTAAAACTCATGAAACTCCAAACCTCTCACAAGATTTCCCAACGCTTCTGGCTGAAATGCTGTCAACTGTTCATCGCACATTCCCTTGTACGTATAAAAATCACCTTGAACGATTGCCTCAATAAGATGCTTAGTCAGATTGATTATCTCTTCACGGCGTGAACTATCGTCACTCGGAGTGGTGGCTTCTGAAATAGTGCTGAACGAACTTACAGACTCTGGTAATTGAGTTTCTTCCAAATTTTCAACGTTTGGAACGTTTCTAACAATCTGGATGGCATTCTTGGCAGCGAAAATAGTTGTCATAATGGCTCCCTTGAACTTGCGACGTGCATTAAGCTTTTTGAGACTATCAATCGTATCCTGACGATGCGCCACATGTGCCACTCGTTCCCTATTGCAAATCCACGGATGTGTTAGAGCATCAGCAGCCGTGATTCGCTTGTCTGGATTCAATGTCATCATTTGATTTATCAATTCCTTCACCTCCGACGAAATTGAGTCCCATTCGGGCCATGAAAACTCATAAGCACCTGATTTGATTTGTACATACAATTTTTGGGTATTGTCATGATAAAATGGTGTATAGCCAACCAATAAAATATACAAGACAACACCGCATGACCAAATATCGACTCCTCGCCCATATGGCTCTTTTTTGATCAACTCCGGTGACATATAGTTTGGTGTCCCCGAAAATCCAAACCATGCTCTATGATCACCGTGCACTTCAATAGCCAACCCGAAATCAGCTAATTTGACAATAGCACCTTTTCCTTTGGTTTTCAACAGCAAATTTTCAGGTTTGATGTCACGATGCACGACACCGTTTTGATGACAATAGTTGACCGCTTCCAGAATTTGTTGCATACATCGCGATGCGTCGGCTTCACTGTAAAATGCACGTGCCACAATGTCCTCGAACAGCTCTCCACCGTTGGCTAGCTCGAAGATGAGATAATGGTGATTAATTTCTTGAATAACGTCATGTAGCTGAACAATATTTGGATGTTGTAGTTTTCGACAAATTCGGGATTCACGTTGGACTTTTTGCAACTCGCTGGGCGGTAGGTCTTCTACTCTGACAATCTTCACTGCAAACTCCTCGTCAGTTGATTTGAGGACACAACGTTTTACTACCGAGAAACCGCCTTTTGCTAGATGTGTTTTGACATCATATTTGTCTAAGAAGCGATCGGATAAAGAAGGTGGGACGTCTTGCACCATGGTATACACTGAAATCTGGAATTGAAATGAAAATGACGTTTCCGTATAGTACAGTATTCTATACCTGTTCAAATACTGCCGTTATTCTAATCAGTTTACTGACTCACTCTCAGTGAAGTAAATTTATGATTCTATACAATAAACTGTGGATTATTCCAGTCCCAAACTTTGCGATTTTAAATATAAGTTGACGGACAGTGATAAGGCCAGGTTCTTATGTGTGACCTGCTACGTGAAAAAGACAGTATAATCAAAATATTTCAAATCAGGGCTTTGAATAGAAATAAAGTAGGTAAAGTTATTGTTTGTGGCTTTAAAATCGGTACAAAAACTAAAGATCCAGTTCGTTACGCTACTATAAACAGGACTAGGACTGTTACTTATAAGCGCCTAAACCACTGGACCGATTTGGATGATTCTTTTTTTTGTTTAATCCGTCTTTCGCTGAAGAAGGTTTAAAAACCGAGAAAATTTTCAAAATCTCAAAGGTAAATCGAAATTTTATTTTGTATGAGTAACACCTGTTGCAATCAAGTTTCCATCGACAACATTTGAATGATTTATTATTATAAATTAATGTGAATATTTAGTTGTCAATGGATCGAATACAATTCCGATAAATTATATTAACCCTCCGTCGGGCGCACCCGGCCTGACAGGCCAGCAAAACAGTTTCTGCTCTGCTCCACGCTAGTAGAGGGGCCCACAACTTTTTAGCTCCGTTTACTAGTCTAACTTTAATAATCTCACACAATGCCTACCTATAGTTTTCCATGGTCCTTTAGACAGTTGTGTGGTAACGACTCTGGCTTCACAGGCCAGGTGCGCCTGATCGCGTCATAATTTAGAATGTGCCTAAACTACGCGAAACCGCTGCATCAAAGATGCTTTTACACATTTAATTCGGAGCATTAAGAACCTTTTCAAATAACGATTATCAATTTAGACTCCCTGCCCTTCATTAATTTAAATTTTTCTAATAAACAATGGATGCGGTATTTTTCATCAAATTTTCTCTCTTGGTTTTTTCGATAATTTTATTTCTGTATTATACTGTCTCGTAAATAGGTTTCTTAGTACTATTTTTAGATTAATTACATCCATTAGATACTAATAACTTAATTTCCGAAAAGTATCTGAAATTAATAGTAACATATTAAGAAAAAAGGACCCAAATAGATTTATTATTTTTATTTATTTAAAATATAATTAGTTCTCAGTACAATAATCATAACATAGCATATACGTTAGAAGAAAAGCAATTTACCGGGAAATATGTATATACTAATAGAAAACGAGACCGAGGCTAATTTCGGGCGCGGCCGAAATTTGAATACCCTTCACTCTCCTCGGGCTAAAAGTTTTTTGGGGCAAACCTATGACTTGTATTTAATACTTCCCCATTCTTTTCCTTCTGTTTTCGCATAATATTTGATATTGACAAATTCTGTGGCGTCGATAAAACAATATTTGTGTGAGGTTTGGTTGGAATAAGTGGTAAAATAAAAAAAAATATCTCAGAAAACTTTATTGGGGGGATGCGGGAGCATAATCCCATAGTACGATTCCATTTGTTTTACTTTTTTTTTTTTTTGATAAAGACGCATTGAGGTTTTTTTAAATTGGTGTAGAAAAAATGTTTCTTAGAAGATCCAAAATGGGGAGGTTGGGCTTGTATGGTAGCCCCATGACTCCATAGTCCGATTATTTATGGCATCAATTGAAGTGCACTTTTACGAGTTTTGGTTGAAAGTGGTGCACAAATAAAAAAGTTGTTCGTAGAATAACTTAATTTAGGGGGTTGGCTTTGTATGATAGCCCCATGACCCCATCGTCCGATTCCATTCATTTTTACACATGTTTTGTGGCATCAAATGAAATGCACTTTTATGAGGTTTGATTGAAATTGGTGGACAAATAAAAAAGTTTTTCTTAGAAAAACTCAATTTGGGGGCTGGGTTTGTATGACAGCCCCATGACCCCACAGTCTGATTCCATTTATTCTTACATATATTTTGTGGCATCAATAGAAACACATTTGTGTGAAATTTGGTTCAAATTGGTGCACAAATGAAAAAGTTTTTCTTAGAAGAACCTAATTTGGGGGGTTAGGTTTGTATGGCAGCCCCATGACCCCATGGTCCGATTTGATCCATTCTTACATATGTTTTGTGTTATCAATAGGAACACATTTGTGTGAAATTTCGTTGAAATTAGTAAACACATGAAAAAGTTTTTCTTAGAAAAACCAAATTGGCGGGGTTAGGTTTGTATGGCAGCCCCATGACCCCACTTTCCGATTTTAGCGATTCAAACATACAAACTGCCTGCAATAAAAAGAAACTTGTGTGCAAAATTTCAGCTCGATAGCTTTTAAACTGGCCGAGTAAAACGCGTAGCAACAGACGGACAGACGGACAGACGGACAGACGGACAGACGGACAGACAGACAGACGGACATCGCCCAATCGACTCAGCTCGTCATGCTGATCATATATATACATATTTTATATGGTCGGAGATGCTTCCTTCAATGCGTTACAAACTTCATGACAAAGTTAATATACCCTTTACTCTACGAGTGAAGGGTATAAAAAAACACTGAACTCACAGCTACGTATTACAACAAAAATAATTTCAAAAAAATGAGAAATAATATATAAATGCATTCTGTAATTTAGAAAATTAGTTTCGAATGCATTAATTAAAAAAAGAAAGAATAAAGGAAAAACATAAGAAAAAAAAGGAAAACAAAATAAATAAGCAGTGCGTTAAGAAGTTAAAAAGTTAATAAGGAGTTGAAGAGCAGGCAAAACAAAAATAAAAAACAAAGAAGAACTATAAGTCTATAAGAGAAAACAAAAAACGACTAGAATCAAGAAAGACGTAGAAAGAGACAGCAAATGATGCAAGCGTTAGGCGAGTAAAGAATAGCGAAGATTGAAATACGTAATACCTATTTTCAAAACCTAATTCAAATTGTGAAGATATTAACATGATCGTAGTTCAAGAGCCACGACTTAACTTGCAATAGAAATCTGGATAAATTCCGAATTCCCAATTCCAGATGGGTGGCCTCTCAGGCCGAGTGCGTCCGATCTTGTTTTGATTTGAGGTGCGCCCGACGGAGGGTTAAAGGTGACTACGTTTTTGCGTGCATACATCCTGGATGTAGGCCACAGCACTTTCACAATCAACTTCGTACTACTTCGGAAATCCGTAGATATATCCGCAATCCTTTGGCGGAGCGACACGATTGAGGTGTCGCCGAATTCGCCACAAAATCGCCCTCTTCCCCGATCAGTTCACAGAGTTGTCAGAAATAACCATCAACGTGGATGGTTGGTCACAGCAAGTATACAATAAACTTCGTACTACTTCGGAAATTTGTCGATATTTCTACAATCCTTCTCCGGACTCACCACAAAATTGCCTAATGGGGGCCCTTCCCGTTAGGCAATCTTCCGATCTGTGCACAGGGTGGTCAGAAATAGCACATGGCCACATAGATACCATCTACGAGGCATACCGTCAGGGGAGCACCCAGCCGTTACGGCCTTATCTCCCGGTCCTTCGGGCGGTTTGAACCTTCGGCGTTTTACTGACAAGTCTTATTGTCAGATGGGGATTTTTCCATCCAGTGAATGCACTCATCTTCAGAAACCCAACCCCGGGGCTGCATCACCAGCTCGATGTCTCGGGTAACAACCTACAGCCACCTCGAGGCCAACACCTTGATGGGCAAGGACCATGATCCCCTGTGCACAGCCATCCCCGAGGTACACTATTCACTAAAAACTTCTCTATAGCAGGTGTGATCCTCCTTCGGCCCCCTATTGGTTAGACCTCACGTACAAATTCAGATGTGCACAAACCAGGCTCGTTGGACCTGTGACTACTCGTATGCTTAAAGCAGACTCGTAGCGCTGCTTTTCACATCCGGGCGGCCCCTTCAGTATGCGATTCGGACCGTGTGGTGATCAATCCACAAACTAGTTAGATATAGGCGCGTAGGCATCTTCCACCGAGGCCGTTCTCCCTAACTAGCTTCTTCGAGGCTCGGCTTATGCGAAGCCGCCAGCTCCGAAGCTCACACGATTAACCGTATTCAAAATGACATTTCAGGCGAAGCAGTAACATATAAATCCGTCGATACTGTTTTGGACTAAGACAAAGTTGTTAGTTATCGCACGGTATGCCGCCGAACGTTTTAACATTGAAAATAGCACGATCATTTTTCTTCGAATCATCAATGCACCATGTCTTTGCAACGGTACCAAGCTTGCAATAAAAAAAGATAATGAAAACCGTCATCGAAGCGACCATTTTGACTGGATATAAAGGAGAAGATATCTAACCAAAAACAACAAAGTTGTAAAAGTTACCCCGCCAAAGAAAAATTCATCTGCCGCAAAAAGAATACATATCCCTCCAATGCGCCGCTCATATGTAATTTTGTTTTAAGTGTAAATGCTGGAGAAGTTTAAATGTACAGGACTACTTCTTAAAGTAATTTGGTGGGAGCTTTAACATTTTATTCAGTGCCACTTTGACGGCTCTGCATTTCTGCAACTGTAGACTCCAGTATGAAATTGGGTTACTCGCTTAAGTCTGTGTGGGTGAAAATTTCACCGTTTAGTGCATATATCTTACCCGTTTTTGTGCCGATCGAAGATTTTTTTTGGAAAGGCACTAGAACAGGATATGGGGAATATTTTGGTAAAAAAAATTTCTTGAGAGATGTTGCCTGGAAGGCTGTAGCCTTGTCAAACAAAAAAGCAAGTTGTCTCCGGTAATCATAGACTTGTTCGCTTTCGTTTTTTTTTCTTTGGCGGACGATACGCTCTCGCGTCTTTTGAACTATTGCCACGCATACCAATTATTTCAAGAATTATATGTCATTTGAATTTACACTTTGCAGTTTCCGATATGACTTGCCTTTGCCATTATCATCAACAAAGCGCAGGGACAATAACTACAAGTGTGTGGGATGAATTTGGAAAATCCATGCTTCTCAGATGGGCTTCCTCGCTAATGATAACACTCCCAATATTTTTAAACTGCAAGTTCAGTCTCATTAGTCAGTCAGGAAATTGAGTATGTTGTTGTTGTATTGCCTTAACCCCTTGAGAAGTATTGGCGCGAAGTATCCATCGCTAAATCGATCCCAATAAATTATACCTAGCAGGTTGATTGGCATTCAAAATCGCTCATAAATTTAAGTTAGCTGATTCTGGAGAGGAGGAGCACAAAATTTGTTTATGAAGGATTCCAGCAATTTTGGTTTGATTCCGATATGATGATTATTACGGAATATCGCCAGCAATTGCCAATTAGGAGATCTGATTCTGCGGGAAATGGAGGAGCACAAAATTCGTGTATGGGGGATTGCAGGAGCACATAATTAGCAGATAATTATGCGATTGGTTTCAATTCGATTCGTTTGGGTGGGGGTGATGGCTTCGATCAGAGTCTTATACTATTCATGCAATATAAGTGATTTGGAGATTCTATCTGCCGCCGTCCCTAAAACTAAAATAGTGCAGCTTAAAGCTACCTAGCAGCTTTTTCTTTGATGTTTCGGATTTTCATGCCGAACTCAAGAATGTGCCAAAAATTTTCTCCAAGCGTCGAGGTATGTATTATCCAATCATTGACGAATTTTCCCGAAAATATTGGTACATATATGCTAAAGTAAAAAGCATACCTATCTTGATCACGTGACTAAGGGCGGCCAGGCCAGAATATTTATGAATTCCATAAAATTCATTTAACTCGTCGACTATAACTAAAAACGTATTCAATCTATATTTTCACAACTTTTTTATTTATTCATTTAAAAAAAAAAACATAACTCACTCGAACAACTCATTGCGAAATTCGAATTAAATACACATCGATCGCCGTGTCGTTAAATCCTAGTCAAGCGTACATTCGCGCCACCTTTTGGCAGCAAACCAACTGAAAAGTTATCAAATTCGATTTCCTTCTTTTCCACTGCATCCACACGAAATGACGTCAATATTTTCACCAGGGCCACTTTCGAACTCAATTTACCTTGACGGAGACCTACAAAAAAAAATTGAACGAAATAATCCTAATATGAGTGATTGTTATTTTTATTCATATATGGGAGGGATTCCGAAACCTGAGATCTCTGGAATGGGTATAGGAGCGTATCGGGTAGAGTAGCACAAAACAAGAAAATTCAATTAGCTTAATATTCCTACAAATTGCACAGTTGTTTTGAGGCAAAACCCGCCAGCGGACATGGGAAGCTATTGTTCAATGAAATCGTTTCCGAGGAATTGTGTCTGAAATGGTGCTCAATCTCAGGTTATGGTAACGGTAACGGGCGATGGGGTATATGAAGAGCTTTTAACACAAAAGCATTCATCGGGAGATTCACTACACACATTTACTTACCGATACATGCTCGCGGACCATCGCCAAATGGAAGATAAGCGGCTTCATTGTAATTACACGGCGTTTCCGCGAAACGTTCCGGCATGAATTTCAACGGTTCTGGAAAAAGTTTTGGATCACGATGCATTCCCATTAGTGAGATTACAACGGCTGTTCCTTGTTCGATTGTATGCTCACTGTCGGGTAAGTGATAGGTTTTTGTGCATTCCCGATTGAGTATTGGCAGTCCCGGATATTTACGTAATGTTTCTGAAAATACGCGATTTTAATGCATTTTAATGTATTTCATATTGTTGTAATTAACTTGGCACCGGTTAAGCCTAGGTATCGTAAATATGTACGTACATATATAAAACGAACAGTTAATTACAGATGGACGGTTTTACGTACGGCTTAAAGTTGATTTATGTAAATGGCTCCTCGGCCAAGAGAGGATACTATCCAATAAATACCATAATAAATTATCTCATACACACAAACTCACCCATAATACAAAGATCCAAATATTTCATGTCCTGAATACAATCATACGTGAGTTCGTTATTATGTCTCTCCAGGGTTTCGTCGATGTCCTTCAGCAATTTCTGTTTGACATCATCGTTTTGTGCTAGTTCGTACAAACAGTATGTTATGGTTCCAGCTGTTGTCTCGAGACCGGCAATATAAAAGATAAACGCCTGAGCAGCACATTGTTCTATCGTAAGTGATTTTTTACCATCTTTGTCGGCAAAGTTGCGCGCATACATCACAGGCATCATGGAAAGAAAAATAAGAATCGACACAAAACAACGCGTCTGATGATATCAATATGCGGATGGCAAAAGGATATACACAACACACATCGACCATTTCTATATAAATTTCGCAATTTATTGGCTATTATGCAAATATATTGGCTAAAAAATGGCTTGACGATGGAGCTCTATAACGAATTTCTTTCGAATTGAGAAGAGCCATAAATAGCGCTCGAAATTGATACTTTAATGGAATAGGATGAAGATGAACACGAACACATTTCAAACATGTTTAACCTGCTCAACTTTTACGTATATTACCTTGTGTCGCCTCCGCGTTCCAATCACCATCCTCTCGCACCGAACCTGTGTTGCGAAGCTGCAAGAGTAGCTGCATAAAGTCCTTACGGATAACTTTGTTACGATCACGATATTCAATTGTATCCTTGACTAAATTTATCATGAAATCAATTATGGGACGATTGATATTACGAATATGCTGAAGTATGTCGAATAACCTAACGCGCCGGGAGAGACGAGACTCTAATGAAATTTGTGTCCTTGTCAATTGGCGAAAAGTACCAACGAATTTTGTATCGTGTCTGATACCAAATATTTTTCTAAGAGATACATTTTGTTATTTACTTTGGACATAAGAAGAGTGCTGCTGTCACTATTGTTCTGAAGAAGCTATCCTGGTTGAGTATGTAACGAAGTCGATGAAAGGCATTGTCCGTTTCTTCGAATGTGTTAATGTCGAGTCCGAAAAATGTCGATGCAATAACATCGGCTGAATACCTATAGAGAAAACCATAGTATTGACGCATTGAATTAGAAAAATAGAAGCAAATTAATGAAATTTGAACATTAGGCACTAAAATATGATTTGTATGGCCCTCCTGTAAAGGTTCAACAAAGGTAATGGTGATAGAATATTTTTTTCTTTATCCTTAGATCCTCATCTTTTCATAACATATTAAGTTAGATTGTGGAGGGTCGATCGTGCTTAGAAAGGAGTTGTGTTGGCTAATAGAGACCGCAGTAATGTCGTCCCTGCCTGGATATAGGCCCCTCCGAATTGTATCCAGGGCGTTGGGCTAGAGTAGGGATGTCCAACTAAATTCTTACGCGGGCCATAATGTTGGTTTGAAGAGCGATGGCGGGCCGAACATTTTCATGACGGAGAACACATTCTTTTATCACGTTTTTGACATTATTATGTCTTGACTCTGGCACATAAATTCGAAAAGCGTCACGAAAATCATAACGAAAAAGCGTTATGTTTTTGGCATTACAGTACCCTGTGAGTTTTGGGTGCCATTCAAGGTTCAACGGAAGTTGGGCTAGGTGGTACCCTGTGAGTGTTGGGTGCCATTCAAGGTTCAACAGAGGTTGGGCTTGGGTTCAATTTACGTTCAACTTGAGTTCAACTTTCGTTCCAAAAAAGTGTAACTTTCAACTTAGGTTCAACTCACGTTCAACTTTCGTTCAACTTTTGTTGAACGACCCAAAAAGTGTAACTTTCAACTTAAGTTCAACTTAGTGTAACTTTCAAATTAGGTTCAACTCACGTTCAACTTTCGTTCAACTTTTGTTGAACGACCCAAAAGGAGTCAAATTCGAAAAGCAAATCGTCACGAAAAACATGAAAATGTCCCACTGAGTTGCGGACTTGTACGCAAGCTGTTTTTTCAAAAAAGTTCAACGATGCCCAAATAAATTATTATAGGACTTTTTCTTATCTTATGTGTTTTTATATTTGTTAAAGTCACAAAATTCAAAAATTAATACGTAAGGGCCCAAAGGAAACAGCCACTTTGACAATGTTAGCTTGATGGGAGAGACAAATAGGAGACAGTTGGCGAGGATAGAGGAAAAGCTTCTTTCGTATTTTTTTTTGTTGGGTTCTTCCCTAGCAAGCCCACAGAAGTCCCGATAAGTGACAGCTAAGTTTTGTGGACCCCTTACGCGACCAGAGTATCCCAGGCCCAGCTAACATTCTTGTTAATGGGGGAATCAATAACTCTGACCCACATAATTTGGTCCTTCAGCGCTATCCGTATATAATTGCATCGGTTTGGAGTTATTATTTTTACCACGCTCATTTAGCGATAGAGATAAAATTTGTTGACCGAGGTGGGTGGAGGATGGAAGTCGTATGTTATTTTTTTAGCACTCTAATAAGGATAGAGTAGGGATTGCGGATATCATGTATCCATAGTGGGAAGACCTTTTTTTTGAGTAAAGCTTCTGAAGTTGTTAGCATTTTGTTCTTGTCGCCTCGCCACTAACCTACACACTTTCTTCTTGGTTATCGTCAAGGCCACTTCTGCCTTCTTCCTTATCGTCGCCCTCTTGATGTGCCCATTTCAGACAATTCCGCCAACAGTAACTGCCCGCAAGGCGAAAAAGCTGTAGTGGGTCGGGATTAGATATCTTTCAGAAATCCTATCTTTTGAAACTGTACTTGAGAAACAATTTATAAACTTGGTGGTATGGCTGACAAACGTATCACACTCCGAATTTAGTTGTCGTTGCTCTACTAGAAGCTAGGGCCAATCAACAGAGAGAAGCAAGTAGTGGAAATGCGAAAATATGGTTGATCGATCTGTAACCAGTGTTTCTGAATCAATTTCCGTCAAAACCATGAATTAACTTCGAACAAAAAAGTGTGATTTTTACAAGTTTCTCATTCAGGTTATTTCCTCGCCAAACCCAGGATTATCGGCCCGCGGACCGCGAGTTTTGCATGCCTGTCATACGCCAATCAACGACCCCTCCTCAATTGTCGGTAAGAAGAAATCATGCCTGCGATTCGATAGATCCCTAGATTAGAAAAATTCTATCGGGTGCTCCAAACATGCCTAGCTATCTTCTGAAGGAGGATGTGACATGGACAACCTCTAGTGAAGAAATTATTTGGATTTTATTTGACAAGCACTTCGCTGAAGGCTGGCCTGGTAGAGTGTAAAATAGCTCTCATAGGAGTCTTATGCGTCTTATGACTTAAGTGCTATACTCTCTCACTGGAAAATTATATGGGCTATTAAAACCATTCGTGAGATTCAGCAAACGATGGACATGGTATATCCCTGGATTGAGCGCCTGCTTAGAACTGAGCAAGTAATTGTGTTGTGATGATATAATTAGTAGGTCAATTAATAGCCGCTTAGCTATCCGTGAAAACAGATGTACGGTTGTCTGCATAGTTGGCACTCAAACATATTTCAGTTTTCGGCGCATGTAGCTTAGCGAAATTAGAGCACCAATCTGCTTCATATTTCAGCGGCGGTTGCATGAGAACTCCTTTACGAGTAGGTCGGAAGGCCTTTTCCAATAGTGGGCTGTCTTGTCAGCAGGGCCGGCTCTACTATATGAGCAGACTGTGCACTTGAACAGGGCACCAACCGAAAGGGGCGCCAAATTCACAAATTCAATATGCCTATAAGATCAAGACTTTATATTGATTGATACATGTCGTCCACGTATTGTGCTTATTAAACGATCTAGAACTAATTCAATTATTATCTAGATCCGCTGCTATCGCGACTCTAGAAATTACATAGAAACTCCGCTAACAACCAAACTCAATTCGCATGCTAATCGTATTCCATTCCATTTGACCGACCTATCGACGCAGTCGCAACTCGTGAAACTTCGAAAGACGCATCTGCAAACTTTTCCGCATTGTATCTACGCGAGAGGAAGAGCGAGAGACGTCTTTCCATCCGTCCGCGTTCAAAAATGCTTCGCATATTTCGTACTTGTGCATCACTGCAAACATGCTCCAATTAATCCATACACTTCATATGCGGGATGGGCGCCCTATGGGCGCTAGTTTCATAGATGCTTGGTATGCTTGGCAGAAGTCAAGAGATGTGCATTGCAAAAATTGTGCACATAAGAAATTGTTGTAGAGCGTACACCCCTATATTCTGCAAAAGAGGGGTATAGCTGCTTTGCAGGCTCATTGTAGGTGAGATGTGCGTATTCACTTGATGACTCATTCTCGTAGTCTCAGCTCGTAGTACATGTTTCAATTGTATGAAACTGGGCGATAGAGGAGTTTTGTAGGATGTATACTGTATAGCTTGTAGAAAAGCTTGTAGAAAGAGATTTTACCGCGTAAAATTTTCTATGCAATCCATATTAAGCGCAGGATAGACTTCGAGAGTGAGATGTTTTTCCGCTGCGATTTTGTCAATGAAAATGTATGCTTACGGTCGTGGAATATGTGACAAATGCAGTGTAAATCCATACGCTACAACCCGAAAATTATTTCATAACTTTTCTCGGCCATTTTATATTTATGTTTTTTTCCATTTCCCGGTCATTTCATCGTGAAAAATATCTAATGACCTGGGAATCAAAAAATACTTTAAATGGCCGAGAAAAATTTATGGGACCATTTTCGGATGTAGCTTATAGAATTCCCCAGCATTTCCTACATATTCCTAGTAAGTAAGGATACATTTTCATTAAGAAAAGCCAGCTTCTTTTCCGATTTTAGTGCGGTTAGTTTAATTTTTTAGGTAAATTTGTTGTCCCTAATAATCATCTTAATTTGATATTCTAGCTAGTCCAGCTTTCGATATATTGATGTTTTATTCGTACAAAAAAAAAAACGATTTTTCCAAAAATCTTCAAATGCCTGTGGCACCTAAAGGGTTGAGAATTGGGGGTACAAGTTTTTTGCTGGAAATCACTTGGAGAATCACAATCCGGCAATTTCCGGACACCCTGTATAGAAGGGCGACTTTTTAGTATATGAACAGGGCGCCATAATACATAGGACCGGCGCTGCTTGTCAGTTAAGAGATGTTAACTGCTTCTTAGTTATCTCCAGATTGGCATCGCAGACAATGAGTTGATCCAGTGCTAGCTTTGCCTTGGCGTTGAAGTGCGCTGCTGGGAGGGAAATGAAATTCAGCGGTAGTAACGAGTAATCTTCCACTAGATCACAGCACCATCGTTTAGGGCAGCTCAATCTTTTGCTTTGTATATCCAGGGCATGAGGTGATCTTCTCGAGTGTCACTTTACAATTTTCTGAACTATTCGAGGTCCGGCCATCGACTTTTTCAAAACAGTCGTAGATATTAGGTACCCTTTAAATTTTTGGTTGAAAGTTACCTACCAACGAAATATGTAATTCGTCACCTATTAATTTCTTGTATGTTATTCCGTGGGCCTAGTATGTGGTGATCCTGTAAGCTATCAAAAGCGGTCTTCATGTCTTTGCGGCCGGTGACAATAACGTAATGGGCCGATACCAACGATCGCCGCATTTTAGGACCATTACTTGGAATGATATATAATTTCTCTGAGTGTACTCATGCTCTTCAGGAAGGAGGCTAGTTGGATGCTACTTTCTCAAAAAAAAACCTAAATGGAACTTATAGAGGCATTGAGAGTAATGAAGTTGCGGATGAGCTTGCCAGTCTTGGCTCGTCAACAGACTTTCTGAGACCTAATCCTTACTGTGGGTTGAGTTGGGCAGCATTGGTTAGGGAATGGACCAATAAAGATGACAGCCATGGAATATTCTTCCAGGGTTTCGACAATCTAAAGATTTTATTTGCATCCTTAGCATAAACCTTGCTAGGCGAAACTGAGGCTACTAGTTGGTTACCTTACAGGACAGCGTCGTGTTAAGTATCACCTTAACAAAATGGGCCTGTCCGTTAATACGGACGGCCGGTTTTGCCTGGAGGATGTGGAGTCCACCAAAAATCTACTTTGCAAATGTGCAGCGGTAGCTCACTCGAAACGCCTGTTTATTGGAGGTACCGTTAGCTCCGATTTCGCAAAGAGCACTCCTACAAAAGTGTTAAACAAGGCTCTAAAACAATAAATTTTATGGTCGCAGTGCCTATACCTTTGGGCTACGAAGCCTGATGATTGAATATTAACAATAAATAAAACCGAGATGGAGTGAGGTGTCATGCAAGGTTGCGGAGTTTCACAGCGATAGTTGAGCTACTTAGTCTTACCGACAATCTACTCTGCCTAGCGTCATCTTCGTTATAAGAGGATAATCTGTGAGTATCAATTGAAAATAAAAAAGAAAGCACAGAATGCTATCCGATCTTCGATGCCTTCTTGCCGCTACTTTGCAAGGGATGCGAATACGGATACCTGGCAGTCTTACCACGCGAGATCATGTACTTCAATACGACCCCAGTGCCGGTACAGAAGGTAAACTACTAAAATCTTATGTATAACGCCATCTTCTGAAACTTTCCATGTCTATGATGGTACCACGGATGTAGCTGGCGTAAGAAATCCAGAGAATGTCAAATTCTAAAGGGGTATGAAGGTATGAAGTATGGTGTATACCGGTAATATTTGTACTAGTTTATGTTGGAAGAACCGCCAGAGTTCAACAGCTACTACAGCCTTAAAACACACAAGCAGCCCATAGAGATGTATAAAAAATTCCTTCAACTCTCAGTGTTCTGGAGATAGACTTTCGATCGATTTCATATACATTCAAATTTAAACATCTAAAATTAGAATAATACATATACTTACATTGTAGACAACGCTCGCATCTCCACCACCTTACAATTCCCATCCGGAATCTCCTTTTCCAAATGTCCAATCATAGCATCACCAACACCCGTAAATGTCGAAAACATATTTTTCAATTTACCCGACGTAAAAGTGGGCGTCAATTGTGTCCGTAATTTTCGCCATTTCTCACCGGGCAATGCAAATATATTGCCCGACAACGGATTCGTTTTCTCATTGGAATGAACGCCACGATCGTGAAAATAATTAAAATCAACGGAAAGTATCCTTTTTGCCAATTCAGCATCGCGTATTAGAACAGCAGGTCGAAAGAACAGATAGATTCCGATAAATGGTTGCTTCGTGGACTTGTAGAGTTCATAAATATTTATACCGAATGACGTTTCACGTTTTACCAACGGCATCATATTTCCCGCCAGAATTGAGGGTTCGATATATGGAAATCCTTTCCGGGCCCAGTATGAATAAACATATTTCAGGAGGGCATAGATTAAGGTGGGAATCAATATTATTGTAATTAGGATCATGTTGGACTACGGAACGGTGCTTGGTGCGATTTTATTTAGAAGTTCTGAAAAGAAAAACAGAATTGTCAGTTTTGGTTATTTCAATATTCTATTTTGACATTTGCATCCTTTAAGGATGAAAAATAGTAACTGACTTTCCATAGTTATTGATATCCTGTGCTATAAACGAATTCATAAAAAATAATTGAAACACTGAAGTGGAACATTTACAATGCTTTCTCAGGCTGAGTTCAGACGACACGGCATTTGGTCGAAGTAGTGACAACTGAGAAATCATTACATAGCTCAAGTTTTGATTTTACATTATTCAATGGAATTTCCCGGAAAAAATTACGAAACGAATTTTCTTCTCTGAATGTTGAACTAATGCCGATTTTATGTTGAAACAAATCACCAAACCATCAGATTAAAAACAAATTTTCACTTTTGAAAACAAAATTACCGGCTTAATTTTCCTCAATTCATTCCAGGTGTTTATACATGGTATCAAATTTCCACCCTCTCTAGAAAATAAGCTCATCAGCATTCAATCAAAATTCTCGCAACAGCTCGGGTTGTACTCTTGTATGTAACTTTCCCTGTTTACAGATAAGAAATGAAGAACCTACTTCTTCCACTTTAGAGAAGTCCTTTAAAGTCATTCGTCTAGAAACAGAACTCTCAAACACACAACACTATAATACTCGCTGTACACTTGAAAAAGAGCATTTCAGTCCGGCTAAAGTTCTAATTGAATGATAAGACGATTTCAAGTTTAGTCTAGTGAAATGGTGAAATGTTATGGATCACACTCTCGCCAACCGTACTTATAGGTGCTCGGGGTATGAGCTTCATTAGTAAACTCTCATACGACCATACGAGAGAAGAGTTACTTTTGGATAGGAAAAGTTTTAGTTAAGATTATACATATAGGAAAAGTTGAGAAGATTTTGTGTATTAGTGGAAAATAGTAATTTGTTATGGAGCTTAAAAGTTGTTTTCTGTTTAAGTTTATATTATTCACTGATGCGAATTAATGTTTTCAGGTTTATTCATATACCCCAGGAAAGTTGGCATTTCAATTCGGAAAAATTAGGGAAAGCTGGATTTTTGCATAAGTCTTCCTTTCAAGGTCCCAAACAAGACCCTAAAAGTCCCCGTCTCTACGAGTGCCGCTAGCGGTGCTACAGATGGTCAAAGACCCTCGAAAACAGGTTTTTCTGAATATCTCGATGTCGATAACCGTAGCATATACAAAAAAGCCGTGTATGACAAATTGGAAGCTCTTGTGCTTCTTAATTAAACGATGGAAATGCCGAATACGTTCGGGCACTCCTAACGGCGCCAGGAGGTCTAACGGTATTTTTAACAATGTTTCACGAAAATATCTATAACAGTAACTCGTACTAAAAACTTTTGTATGGAAAATTTGTAGCCTATGGAGTTCTGAAGAAAGCGAGTAAATTTCATATCAACACGTGCAGCCTTATGGGGTTTCAAACCTTAAAAAATGTGTTTTTTTCTGGGTTTTTCGTGAATGGCGCTAAGACCGGGGAGTGCGCTCTATGGTCTTCTAGGAAAAATTTGCAGCTTCTGCGGCTGTTAGTTAGACGCCAAAAGTTCCTAAAGATGGGAGCCCGCTAACGAAGTTATGAGGGTCCAAACATTCAGTTTTTGGGGAATATCTTTATAACGGTAACGTGCACCGAAAACTTTTATATGGCAAATTTTGTAGCTTATACAACAGTTAATTAAATATCCGACTCTCAAATTGATGCGTGCAATGCTTAGGGCGCTATGAGGGTCCCAACCGTATAATAACGGTAATTTTCGTTTTTTTTCGCGAATTTCTTCATAACGGGAACGCATTCGGGAAGGAGGCCTGTAACGGTTTGTTGCTTCTATAGCCTCAACTTAATATGCCAAAGCA
Source organism: Microchrysa polita (assembly GCA_949715475.1). Taxonomy (NCBI): domain Eukaryota; kingdom Metazoa; phylum Arthropoda; class Insecta; order Diptera; family Stratiomyidae; genus Microchrysa; species Microchrysa polita. The sequence continues at coordinate 26,401,018 of OX454415.1, read as the reverse complement.
ACTCATCTATGCGGGCACCCCCATGGAAGCTATGAGGGGTAAAAATTAAACAAAAAACAGTTTTTCGGACATTTTTTAATAACGGGAATCTCTAGGGGGAACCCATCTGAGGTAAACTTGTAGCTTGTGTGGCTATTAGTATGACGTCCCCAACGATGGAAGCCCCCCTAGGGAAGTTATTAGGGTCCAAACATCCAAAAAAGCAGTTTTGTGGAATATCTCTATAACGGTAATGTGCGCCGAAAATGGTTATATGGCGAATTTGTAGCTTACCGGAAATACCGTTAGACAACCTGGTACCGTTAGGAGTGGCCGAACGTATTCGTTCTTCGTTTATCGAAGAACCATAAGAGCTTCACTGCTTTTTTGTATATGCTACCGTTATCGAGATATTCAGAAAAACCTGTTTTCGAGGATCTTTGACCCTCTCTAGCACCGCTAGCGACACTCGTAGAGACAGGGACTTTTAGGGCCTTGTTTAGGACCTCGAAAGGAAGTCTCATGACAAACATTCAGCTTTCCCCTAATTTTTCCGAAGTTTGCCCAAATTTTTGTTCAAATTTCCTGGCGTAATATATGTGGAGATGTGAAATTAAAATTGATGAATAATGATGAGGAAAACTAATACTAGGGGGCTTCGCCCCCTGCTCGCTTCGCTCGCCAACCCCGGGGGCCGAAGCTAATTTCGGGTGCGGCCGAAATTTGGATACCCTTCGCTCAGTGGCGGTTACTCCTTAGGAGCACATGAGCATGTGAACCCCCTACGCTCATCATAACCATCACATCGTAAAATTGCTTTCCTACCTAAAATTTTAAATCATATAATTTAAAGCAAAACTTCAAATTTATTTAAAAATCGATGTCATGTATCTTAAACCCGCGAAGAGTAACCGAAATATTGATAACACAAGTCAAAGAACAAGCCACCTATTCTCTAATCGCACGTGCGGTTAGAGTTGCTTGTACCCATCATCCGTTTCCATACGATCCTATGCGATGTCCCATAGTATCAATCAGGGTTGCCGTTTTCAGAATTCTAAGTGTAACATTTATTTCATAAAATTGTAACATTTTTAGATTGAGTGTAACAAATTTGAAGATATTGGTGTTAATGAACAAATTAATCAATAAATTTGCGAAATGAAGTCCGAAATGAATTATTGCTCGCACAAATAGTGGAGAGTTATAAATTAAAACAAAAGATTTTGAAAATGGCTGTCATTTTATCCATTCTGTTCCATAAATTCCGTATATTATGGCGAGTCCATGGATTGAACGAAAAATGCACGTAATAGTTGGACCCAGTAATTGTAAGGTATTATGAAACAAATTTTAAAAGGTAATGTGAATAGCATTTGAGGTGAGGGTTCAATCAAACTTTAAGTATGGAAATGGGAATCTCGCAATTAATCTTGGATGTCATATTACTACAGGCACCCACCGCAGTTGGTTTGTACAAGAAACGCTATGTCCAAAATTTCCACAATTAGTTTAATACGAACCCACGATTTGAGAACAGATTTAATACAAAAACAATTATTTGGAAATCTCGCAGTTAATATTGACACTGCTCTGGACAGAAACTTGGTTTTCTCTATGTTGTCGCAAAATGAGATGCTCCCTCTAGTACCTCAGACAATGCTTGAGCTTTCAAAGTGAGGGCGAAAAAAGGCTCAAGACCCGTAAGTAAAGATGTCGAAAGATTGTCTGACAAGTTAGCTCATCTGCTCTTTCCTGTCCATCAAAATACCATCAAACCACTTGCAAATCAATTTGAATTAAACTATTTCGTTCCCTCTCAAATGTTCTTTTGATTTAAAAGGGAATTTGGAGCCTATATGAAGCTTGTATTCCAAATTTTGCCGAATGGTTTCGTTTGAATCAGCGTCAAGGTAGAATTCAATTCTTTTTTGAACTGGCTCGAAGGCTTGGCGCAATTTAGCTGGTATAATTGAATGATGAACACTGATCCTGAATCAATGAAGGACCAGCAAAAACGGGCAATTAATCCAGCCATGGGTATCAAAATCAAAACCTGACCTAGGCCAAATGGGCGAAATTTTGTGGATCGACCAACGACCACTATTTCAGAATCAGAACCAGTCACCCAGAAATAACCTTGGGATTCAATTCAATTTTAGTTCAACACCCCAAAATTTCAATTTTATAAACATTTACATTTTTTTATTTTCTCCGATCTGGCCTCGGGCCTCACAAAACTGCGATGCGGGCCACAAGTTTGACATGCCTGACTAAATCGATGGGTGCATAAATCCCAAAAATCGAAAATTTGTTTTTCAAAATACTTCTTTATGTCACTTATAGTAGAAAAATATTAAAATATAATTTAATTCTTCACTCTTGCCCGATTGTAACAAAATTGGTCGGGGTGTAACATTGTAACAAGAAATTGGAAATTGTAACAAAATGTTACAATTGTAACACTAGTGGTAACGCTGGATCAATCGACGCAGACTCGCTGGCATAGGAGCACACAAAATATGTGCGAACAGTGGAAGAATTGCGTGCGAGCTTCAGAATCGGTGATGCTTTTTCGGTTGATTTGTTGTGAATTGATGCATTTTGCATTGTTTGTATGAATATTTATGATTACATCATATTTTGCTCAGTTTTTTCTTCTTTATGTGGAAAGGTATGGGCACATAAATTTAAATAAGGCAATAGTAATGACGAATGTACTCGTATTAAGTATGGCTATGTAGTAAACAATATTTACAAATTTATATTTCTAATTTGGAAACATGTATGGATGATGTAGTGTTACCAACAAAATAATCGTGATTAAGTAGTATTTTGTAATTAAAAGTTGTTTAACCCATGTTGTACAATTTTTGTACACAATTTTAGAGCTATATTCTTAGTATGTGTTGCTGATTAGATTATGTATGTGCTCTGATTAAAATCCGTTAAAAAAATTTGATGCATAATTTGATACAATGATATGATTGGTTTAAAAATGAATGTTTGGAACTAGAACTCTGATATTTACTTTTGTGTATCTATTATTTATTATTTTTTTATTTATTATTTTATTGAATTAACATGCATAGTGAAAGAAAACCGTTTCTATCTGTAACTATATTAGCAGAAATTAATTAAAATTAAATTAATTAAATTTAATTAATTATTTTTTGTTGTAGTTCAAGATATTACGCTTCTTATCTTACTAAATTCGATCATTTTTATTGGCCTTAAATTTAATAACCACAAAAAATCTCTATTTGTATAAAAAAAGCTAATGATGCCGAAAAGAAAAATCTTCAATTAAAAAAGAGGTACAAAATGGTGCAAAGTACAAGGTTTACTGAAGTTAGGTATTCACATAATTTTGAAAAATTAGGCCCTCCAGTTTGTTTCAGTTGTGAACCCCCAATTTAGGGGGTCACGAGCCGCCACTGCCTTCGCTTGGGTTAAAAGTTTTTTTCGGGCGTAGCTATGACTTGTATTTAATCCCCCTCCTATTTCTTTTTCTTCCGTTTTGACAAACGTTTTGGGCTTGGTTGAAATTAATGGGCAAATAAAAATATTTACTCCGTAAATTTCATTGGGGTTGCCGGAGCATGACCCCACACTACGATTCCATTCGTTTTGAACTTTTTAGTTGCTTTGATAAAGACACATTAATTCAAGGTTTTGTGAAATTGGTGTAAACAAATGTTTCTTAGAAGAACCAATATGGGGGGTTTGGTTTGTATGGCAGCCCCATGACCCCATGGTCCGATTTGATTTAATCTTACATATGTTTTGTGTCAACAATAGAAATACATTTGTGTGAAATTTGGTTGAAATTGGTGCACAAATAAAAAAGTTTTTCTTAGAAGAACCTAATTTGGGGGGTTAAGTTTGTATGGCAGCCCCATGACCCCATGGTCCGATTTGATTCGTTCTTGTATATATTTTGTGTTATCTATAGAAACACATTTGTGTGAAATTTGGTTGAAATTGGTACACAAATTAAAAAGTTTTTCTTAGAAGAACTCAAATTGGGGAGCTAGGTTTGTATGGCAGCCCCATGACCCAATGATCCAATTTTTGTGAATCAAACATACAAACAGCCTGCAACAATAAGAAGCACGTGTGCAAAATTTCAGCTTGCTAGCTTCAATACACGCCGAGTAAAACGCGTCGCAACAGACAGAAAGACAGACAGAGGGACATGCTCCAATCGACTCCCCAAGTCATGCTGATATGTATACTTTTTATATGGTCGGAGGTGCTTCCTTTATTGCGTTACAAACTTCATGACAAAGTTAATATACCCTTTCACCAGTGCCCGCTCTAGCGTTTACGCCGTCCCGGGCAAGAGGACAATTTGCGCCCCTTCAGTACCATACTAAACAGATTTATAGTAGATTAGATAGAATCGAGTGATTTTGGCAGCTCTTATTCGCAGTGGCATATATAAGAGGGCATAAATGGGATTACCCCCTCCCCCTCCTTTATAGTCACACATATTTTTTTCTATTTTGTATTTTTATAATAACTTATACAAATTTAGTTCTTTACTATTTAATTAAACACATTTCGTAAAAAAATACCAAAGCTTGTGCTATGTTACTATCTTGGCTAGAATTTGGATAACTGCTAGCGTATACTGGTCTTAACACTTTCAAAAAATTTCTTGATACAAATGTTGGCCAGTTGAAAAATTAGTTAATTTTACATTATAGCTAGAACCAACGTTGAGGGAAATCAAGCCATTGCAAATAGAAACACGCACAAAAACAAGTTCGGCCGAACCACGCGCACCAGTTTGTTGAACCACGCTCAAAAGATCAACCGCAGAGTTAAGGCGCCAAAGTTTGTTAGATAATAATTCAATGGATGCAGTTTCACCGGATTAATTTTAAATGTTTTAACGAAGAATTGAGATGGTTGATTACTAATATGGTTTGTCTTCATATGATACTGTCGCAATATTTGGACACTGTGCTGCGACTGTGCCAATTAACGCAAGAAGTAATATAATTAGGTACAGACAATAGTGTCACATTATGTGAGAAAGATGCACGGCTTGACGGAAAATATCGGAACAATGTAGACTGAGGCCACCGAGCTTTATGCAACTTAACTTAAGGTCTGCAACTTCGCATTTTCAGATCGACCTAGCAATGAAACTATTCAGTACTTTATCTATACTACAATATTTTTCAAAGCACATGCCTATTATTTTAATTAGTCCCAAAAATACTTCTTTTTCGGAAGTAGTCCCCATAGTATCTCGCGGACCATTTACGGGTTTTTCACTGACCACCTGTTAGAAAACAGTGTGCTTTAAATTGTATCATTTGCTATTATTACGAAAAAAGGATTAATAAAAAAAAAACATTTTTAGAAAGCGCTTGATTTTCCATCTACCGGGGAAAATAGTCCCGACCCCAGATCCCCTCCCCTCCTATCTACGCCACTGCTTGATTGTTGTAACAGCGAGCAGATTTTTTTCCAGTAAAATACAAAAATAAATTTTGAAAAACTCTGGTCTGGAAAAATGCGTGTCAAAGAATGGTGCTCGTTTGGAGTAGTGCTCGGCAATTTTTGGTATAGATAAACTTTAATTAGCCGAATCTTTTCACGGTAGGATTTGTGTGTGTTTTTCATAAATGCGTCAACTCGAGAATTCTCGGAGAATAAAGTCAGAACTAAATCGGACAATCTACCCAAATCCCGATAATAATATGTCCGCAAACAAATTAAGAAGAACTGTTCTTGTATTGCGGCTCTGTTACTGTGTCCGGCGACTTTCATCTTGTTGAAGCCCACCACTTATGTAGCTCAAAATTTGTCCTCTGAATTCTATGCATTTGCGATGATATCGGGCGAATTAAAGATTAACTGCTGTTCAAGGTGGATGAAAGTTACCGAAAAAAAAGGTTTTGCTGTTGGCGATTAACGGTATATTTTTTTCACGGATGGATTTTGCACCTAGAATTATGTAGAAGGAGAGCAATTCACCACTTGTCACAATGGACGAAAACACCCTGATGGACTTAATTCTAAATGCGTTCATAAAAATTTCAAGCCATATGCATTAACTAAATGTTTACTATTCGAATGCTGTTATATGTAAGTTTCAGTGTTTGTCATTCATTTTTATTTAAAATAAACCAAAACATGGAAAAAGTGTTTTAAAGTCTATGTAAATCGCAGTTTACAATGGG